>JAWNNW010000446.1:0-1234122 GCA_035044465.1 Scaptomyza tumidula
CGAGAGAACGAGCTAGCTGTTATTGAACCTTCGCCCATTCTCACGGATGGAGAAAAAAATGTATTGCAATTGACATCCTGGCTGCGCGGTGCCAGCGACGAACCGTTCTCAAACCCCGATGAACATATTCCTGATCATAAAAATGATGCAATGCACATTAGTGAGTTATAAATTATTTTATTTATGATTTTTAAGTAATTTTCGTATATTTAACAGCATCAACGGCTAATTTGGATTTCAAATCAATAGATGGCATTGACTATGCCTTTTTTGATACGGATGATAATTTTACTTTGGGTTACATGCGCTTCCCTCCGCTGTTCGAACGTTCCATGAAAACCAATAAAAAATGTGTATTGGTATATAAAAATAAAAAATTAAATATGGGTTGACATTGGTTGCCTAAAATGCGAACAATTTAATTTTAGCTATTTAAATTTTGTTTTGCATCTTATTTATCATATTTTAAAGTTGTAACATAAACATAATTTATTAATTTAATAATGACCTTAGACATTTTGTTTAATGGTTTTAAATAAGTAAAAAAATATTAAAATTGAATCTAATTCTCGCGCAATCATATGTTAACTTTAATATAGATATCTCCTACTAAAAGTTTTTATATTTTTTGCAGCGATATCTCGTTATCTATGGAGAGTTTGATGTTGGCGTCAAGTTTGGTTCGAACATCCAGACACGTCTTTTAAAGTTAGGCGACATGGTTGAAATAAAAATAGGTAAAATCCAATCACATACATATTATACTTAAATATATTATATATATATAAATATTTATGCTGTTTCTTTAACAGGTACTCCCTATACTATTATTAACCGTTTGAGTGAAACTGGTGTCTTGATGGTGAACCGAACTAATTAAATAAGCAAGCTGATTCCTAATCTTTTGAAATTATTTACTCTTTTATTATTATTATTTTTTGTTATTATAATTATTATTTGTTGTTATTATAATTTTTTTTTAATATTAATTAAATATAATTAAATTAGGTCATGGTCTGTCTGTACATGCAGAAATTCTTTTTACTTGTATTGTAAGATTTTGTTGTTGCCGATCAATGAGTATGTACATACATACATATGTATGTTTGTGTTTGTATGCTCGTTGGTGTCGAAGGCAAATCGTCTGCAGCTTGCCTGCTGCGTATGGGCTTGGGCCGTCGTTTTGTGTATTCTAACGGGAAAAAGGCAAAACGCAAAAGAACAAACAACAACAACACGTGCCGGTTGTCGTTGCTGAAACGCAACCGCTGCTCAATGTGTTTTTATACCCTTTATTACAATAATCAATACAAGTCAATACAATTATTTATGAATATTTTTAATACACGGACAAGTATTTGAAAGCTAAATGTGTTTATTTTATGGTTAGTGTTAATTTGGTATTAAGTCATTTTAAACCTAATCAATATGTCATTTATGATCTACCTAACTCCTAATATATACACACGTATATGTATGATAGCAGTCATAGTTAAGTATCACACGATTAGCCATACAATTTCACAAAGTTCATAAAAAGTCTATACTACCCACCCATTTGAGGCATAGCAAGCAGACAGAAACAAAAGTCGAATATTTAAAATCTCAACTTCGGCCACCACACAACGGCACAATGAAATACAGCAACAACAAATCTTCGTCTGGCCACCATACAACGGCACAATGAAATACAGCAACAACAAATCTTCGTCTGGCGCATCGGACGCAATATCGTATTCAACAATATCGTAATACGTGCTAGGTGCTTACTTACAGGTTTTATCGTTTCTGTTAACAAATAACAGCCTCTGGAATCCTATCTTGTATATTCCATTATCGTTGGGGCGTGGTATTATCCACTCATGTATTCTTTAGTCATTGGAATTAAGCAGTGATGTAAAACGAAGATATGTGTTAGCTTTATCGATGATTTGTCGATCGTCAATTATCGATTTTTTGTAGTGCTGCTCAATAAGCAACGCAGCGCGCACCATGACATTGCCTGAAAGTTTGGAATCGAAATTCCTGCACAAGAAATAAACTAAACATTTTTACGTTTACGATCAAAGCGTGGTAATGTTCCATTGCGTAACACCTGGGTTCACAGCATAAGTGATCCCTTCAAATTTATCTTCTCCGATGGTGGGACAGCAAAGAAGCCTAAACCAAGTACATTAAGGAATCAAAATATCACATCGAGAAATCAAAACGGCACATTCCGGAAACGCAATAAAAACATTAGTGACGAGCCGCCGCTCTCCAGCAGCGCACCGCTAAAGCGCAAGCTAAATGAACAGCCGGAACCGGCACCAGAGCAAATGCCTTTGCCAAATGATTTTGTGGCTGAACCAATAACTCTCCCGGAGCAAAAAACACGAGAGAACGAGCTAGCTGTTATTGAACCTTCGCCCATTCTCACGGATGGAGAAAAAAATGTATTGCAATTGACATCCTGGCTGCGCGGTGCCAGCGACGAACCGTTCTCAAACCCCGATGAACATATTCCTGATCATAAAAATGATGCAATGCACATTAGTGAGTTATAAATTATTTTATTTATGATTTTTAAGTAATTTTCGTATATTTAACAGCATCAACGGCTAATTTGGATTTCAAATCAATAGATGGCATTGACTATGCCTTTTTTGATACGGATGATAATTTTACTTTGGGTTACATGCGCTTCCCTCCGCTGTTCGAACGTTCCATGAAAACCAATAAAAAATGTGTATTGGTATATAAAAATAAAAAATTAAATATGGGTTGACATTGGTTGCCTAAAATGCGAACAATTTAATTTTAGCTATTTAAATTTTGTTTTGCATCTTATTTATCATATTTTAAAGTTGTAACATAAACATAATTTATTAATTTAATAATGACCTTAGACATTTTGTTTAATGGTTTTAAATAAGTAAAAAAATATTAAAATTGAATCTAATTCTCGCGCAATCATATGTTAACTTTAATATAGATATCTCCTACTAAAAGTTTTTATATTTTTTGCAGCGATATCTCGTTATCTATGGAGAGTTTGATGTTGGCGTCAAGTTTGGTTCGAACATCCAGACACGTCTTTTAAAGTTAGGCGACATGGTTGAAATAAAAATAGGTAAAATCCAATCACATACATATTATACTTAAATATATTATATATATATAAATATTTATGCTGTTTCTTTAACAGGTACTCCCTATACTATTATTAACCGTTTGAGTGAAACTGGTGTCTTGATGGTGAACCGAACTAATTAAATAAGCAAGCTGATTCCTAATCTTTTGAAATTATTTACTCTTTTATTATTATTATTTTTTGTTATTATAATTATTATTTGTTGTTATTATAATTTTTTTTTAATATTAATTAAATATAATTAAATTAGGTCATGGTCTGTCTGTACATGCAGAAATTCTTTTTACTTGTATTGTAAGATTTTGTTGTTGCCGATCAATGAGTATGTACATACATACATATGTATGTTTGTGTTTGTATGCTCGTTGGTGTCGAAGGCAAATCGTCTGCAGCTTGCCTGCTGCGTATGGGCTTGGGCCGTCGTTTTGTGTATTCTAACGGGAAAAAGGCAAAACGCAAAAGAACAAACAACAACAACACGTGCCGGTTGTCGTTGCTGAAACGCAACCGCTGCTCAATGTGTTTTTATACCCTTTATTACAATAATCAATACAAGTCAATACAATTATTTATGAATATTTTTAATACACGGACAAGTATTTGAAAGCTAAATGTGTTTATTTTATGGTTAGTGTTAATTTGGTATTAAGTCATTTTAAACCTAATCAATATGTCATTTATGATCTACCTAACTCCTAATATATACACACGTATATGTATGATAGCAGTCATAGTTAAGTATCACACGATTAGCCATACAATTTCACAAAGTTCATAAAAAGTCTATACTACCCACCCATTTGAGGCATAGCAAGCAGACAGAAACAAAAGTCGAATATTTAAAATCTCAACTTCGGCCACCACACAACGGCACAATGAAATACAGCAACAACAAATCTTCGTCTGGCCACCATACAACGGCACAATGAAATACAGCAACAACAAATCTTCGTCTGGCGCATCGGACGCAATATCGTATTCAACAATATCGTAATACGTGCTAGGTGCTTACTTACAGGTTTTATCGTTTCTGTTAACAAATAACAGCCTCTGGAATCCTATCTTGTATATTCCATTATCGTTGGGGCGTGGTATTATCCACTCATGTATTCTTTAGTCATTGGAATTAAGCAGTGATGTAAAACGAAGATATGTGTTAGCTTTATCGATGATTTGTCGATCGTCAATTATCGATTTTTTGTAGTGCTGCTCAATAAGCAACGCAGCGCGCACCATGACATTGCCTGAAAGTTTGGAATCGAAATTCCTGCACAAGAAATAAACTAAACATTTTTACGTTTACTAAATATCCTTGCCAGCCAAAGCGCCAAACTCTAATCGAACATTTCGCGACGCCATGGAGCGTAATCTGCAAATGGAGTTTGACGATTTGGAATATTTTGATTTTGTGAGTTGCAATTTATTAAATCTACTAGTAGACATATACATACATATACTCTATATGAAATTGAATTTTTTTTTTTTTTTTTTTGCATTGGCTTTCAAGTTGTGATCTTCATGCTTGCACAAAATATATACAAAATGCGTTGCAACAAAAACACACATTATAATAAATATTTGCAGCATTTCAGTTGGTTTCTGTAGTGTGCCTTTTATTGATTGCCTTAAGTACTAGCGAAGCTTGAATAGTATCGCATGCAAACTTCTTTCTGTCTTTTCATGCACTTATTCCCGTCTCGATTGCTTTTTTTTTTAACTGCTATAAACATCCAGTGAACAACAAAACTACGAAAGTCACATCTTAAGTGAAAGCAGCGCATATTTTATGCGAGTTGTTCAAAATACTATGTATGCGGTGTACTTGCGTAGTAGTTGTAGTTGCGATGCACTGCTGCAGATCCCTGGTACTAACTCTTAACTCTTAACTAACTCTTAACTTTATTTGCCGTTTATTTTAGATACCAGGAATACGCAGCACGCCTGATTTGGGTAGATCATCCCAGTCGCAAAAGCCATTGAATTCGAATCATAGGGACCTTGAGGAAATATTTTTCTCAAGCATTTCCTCAAATCATACAACTGCACAGCTTCCCCAGTCGACCTCAAACAAAAGCATCACTTTGCAAACGCTGCATCGCTTACCAAAAAGGAGTCTAGCACAAGCAGCAGCAGCAAAGGAAGTTCCATTGTCCAAGACACCAAAGCTCAGTGTTGCCAAATCACAGCCAAAACCAAAGAAGATTATGCAATCATTGCACAGTCCCGATCAAAGCGCTGGGGTGGAACTAGAAGCATATGCAGCTCCTACATCCTCAACATCGCCATCATCTACTAAACCGACAGGAGCAACTGCTGTCAAATGTAGCATACAAACTTCACATATTGCCGTGCCATATCAGAATGACCTTCAAACATCTAGCGATTCCGAGACGAATGAGAATGAGTTGTTCGAACGCACAGCAGCACTGAATTTTGCACCAACTGGTGACAATATAACTAAGCTGCGTCGTATGCTCAAAGAGCAGCAGCTGCTCGATTTACCTTGTACGCGCAATCAGAATCTAAAAAATCATGTTCCCAACAACACTCAAAAACCACCGCATACGACACTAAATAAATCACCCACGCCGCTCATCAATTACGAACAATTTTCCAAGGAGTTACAGCGTATGAGCAATCACGAGATTCGCGATTCAAGCAAACGCAACTCAGGCGGCAAGCTAATTCCACTAAATAATCAGCACAAGCCCACCATAGAGCAGCAACAGGTGGTTAACGTGGAGCTGCTGCGTCGTAAGCCAGCACACTTTGATGGTGTCTTTCCTGGCACTTCAACGCCCAACGAGGAGGAACCGCTGCCGCCAGAGGTGGCTATGCAGCCTGGGGGCTTAGAAAATAGTGTCGCAAAGAAGCAACCTTTGCAAGCGAAACAACCTAGTCCACCTATGGTGAGTGATTTGAATGATTAATTTATTATGTAACTTAGAACTTAAAATTATTTTTAAACAGACCACTGAACTGCTTAACTATATGCCTCTGTCGCAGAGCATAAGTGAGGGTCTCCAATCACGCTCCAAATCGGATAGCAAGCGCAGTCTGTACACCAAAGGATTTTCCGATGCTGAGGATAGTGTGTCGCCGTCGCTTATAAAACAGCCGCAAATTATCTATAAACAGATTGCTCTCGCACCGCCAACAGATTCTGGCTGCACTCTGCCTATTGAGAATATAGAAATTGTGCCACCAGCCTCCATACGTTACTCGCAATGTATGCTACCTGAATCCGTTGAACATATTTGTCAAGCAGATGTAGTGAAGGAGCAGCAAGAGCGGCAAAAGCAGAAAACGAGTATAACAGCTGGGCAGGTGCAAGAGGAGGAGATCTTGAATGTGAAGAACTTGGAAGTGGATATCGTTGAAGTAGAGAACGTTGAAGTTGAAGACTTGGTACTGGCGGAGAACAATAACGTACAAATCACTAGAGACAAAGAGGATAAATATGAGGAGAAAGAAGCACCGAAAGTCAATGAAGATATACTCTTAAAGGACGCAGAGCAGGTGTTCAGCGAGGTAAATATGGAAGAGGAGGATCAGCAGCAGAAGGAGTCGCAGCCCCAGATAGTGGAAAATATAGAGGTAGCACCACCACAATTACAATCAAACAATATAGAGGAAAGAAGCATGACTATGGAAGAGTTGCGCATGGAAACTCCAACACCGCCGATGGTGGGCGAGAAAACTGCTGGGGATGGTCAGCCAAGGATAAGCAGAGCCGCACACAAATCCTTGAACCGCTCAATAAAAAAGTCGCAACAGAAACCTAAAAAAGCTAGCAACCGTCAAAGAAAAAACACTAAGAATGCGAGCAAGATGAATAGCGAATTAAAGAAATTGACCATTACGCTGCCAAACGTGACTTTGCCGCCGGACGACGATGAAGAAAGCAACGATCCTGATACAAGTAAGACAATTTTTTTTGTACAATTCAAAATATTTCTACACTATTAAAATACTCTCTATACTGCCAGCTGGAGTTCGTCGATCAAAGCGTGGTAATGTTCCATTGCGTAACACCTGGGTTCACAGCATAAGTGATCCCTTCAAATTTATCTTCTCCGATGGTGGGACAGCAAAGAAGCCTAAACCAAGTACATTAAGGAATCAAAATATCACATCGAGAAATCAAAACGGCACATTCCGGAAACGCAATAAAAACATTAGTGACGAGCCGCCGCTCTCCAGCAGCGCACCGCTAAAGCGCAAGCTAAATGAACAGCCGGAACCGGCACCAGAGCAAATGCCTTTGCCAAATGATTTTGTGGCTGAACCAATAACTCTCCCGGAGCAAAAAACACGAGAGAACGAGCTAGCTGTTATTGAACCTTCGCCCATTCTCACGGATGGAGAAAAAAATGTATTGCAATTGACATCCTGGCTGCGCGGTGCCAGCGACGAACCGTTCTCAAACCCCGATGAACATATTCCTGATCATAAAAATGATGCAATGCACATTAGTGAGTTATAAATTATTTTATTTATGATTTTTAAGTAATTTTCGTATATTTAACAGCATCAACGGCTAATTTGGATTTCAAATCAATAGATGGCATTGACTATGCCTTTTTTGATACGGATGATAATTTTACTTTGGGTTACATGCGCTTCCCTCCGCTGTTCGAACGTTCCATGAAAACCAATAAAAAATGTGTATTGGTATATAAAAATAAAAAATTAAATATGGGTTGACATTGGTTGCCTAAAATGCGAACAATTTAATTTTAGCTATTTAAATTTTGTTTTGCATCTTATTTATCATATTTTAAAGTTGTAACATAAACATAATTTATTAATTTAATAATGACCTTAGACATTTTGTTTAATGGTTTTAAATAAGTAAAAAAATATTAAAATTGAATCTAATTCTCGCGCAATCATATGTTAACTTTAATATAGATATCTCCTACTAAAAGTTTTTATATTTTTTGCAGCGATATCTCGTTATCTATGGAGAGTTTGATGTTGGCGTCAAGTTTGGTTCGAACATCCAGACACGTCTTTTAAAGTTAGGCGACATGGTTGAAATAAAAATAGGTAAAATCCAATCACATACATATTATACTTAAATATATTATATATATATAAATATTTATGCTGTTTCTTTAACAGGTACTCCCTATACTATTATTAACCGTTTGAGTGAAACTGGTGTCTTGATGGTGAACCGAACTAATTAAATAAGCAAGCTGATTCCTAATCTTTTGAAATTATTTACTCTTTTATTATTATTATTTTTTGTTATTATAATTATTATTTGTTGTTATTATAATTTTTTTTTAATATTAATTAAATATAATTAAATTAACTTTTTGGCTTAAGCCCAATTTGGATATTAATTGCATACGTTTGAGATTTTGTGTTCATATAACTTTAACCGGAAATGGAAATACACAACAGCTAACTTGTTTTAAGCCTAACGAATTAAGCCGAGTACATTTTTTAAGTATAGCGCCAGTTACTACGACTTACTAGCTAACTGTATTTTAATTTTTGTGAACAAAATATATAACTTTTTACTATTGCATAGGAAATAGGTGTATTCACAGGAATAAGTATATTTCATTTTATTAAACCGACCCAAAAAAAAAAACATTTGCTGTCATGTTTGACAAATTTAACAAGACACCTTTTATAGATTTTCGGCCGTTGAATCTGAATGTGAAGTCAGATTTGCAAAAATTTCTTTACGTTTTTAATCTCCCAATAACTGATGTTAAACTAAAACTATGTAAGCAAGACAACTTTAGTTATTCTTGTCTCGCAGGAACATTAATCATTTCTTATGTATTTTTAGCTAAAAACAAAATCAAAATCATATTAAGAATGCCAATTTTATACTTTAATATATTCTCCAGAAGTGCTAAAATATTCGAATATGTTTTCCATTGCATAATAGCTGATATTCGATTTCTTAGTTCGTTTCACTCGATAATCCGATTCGTTCATTAGTACCTAAAACCGCATTAGTTGGCTTCGTGCTTTCGCTTACGCCGGGTTTCTCGCGGTTGCTTAAATCGCGTCAATACTTATTGCAGCTATCGTTTAAATATAAATTTGAAACAAAATTACCAACTCCTTCTTAAACTGAATTTATTGGCAAATCACCGAAATCATAGATAGTTAAAAAAGGTTTAACTATTTCATACATAAATAAAATACCGATTGTTACTGTTCCAGACTTCGAACTTCTTGTACTCTTGTATGAAATCGTTAATAACATTAATTTTTTTTGCCTTATAGGAATCGAGTTCTTATATTTATTTAAGCAAAATGCGAAATTTATTTTGGACCTTACAGAAAGCACAAACTTAAAAAAATAAAAATAATAAATTCATTTGAATCGAAAACCTCCGCCACTTTTTGTCGAATTGATTTTAAAAATGTTCATGGTTATATTATGTTCTAATGACAAACACTGTGATGCGTATTGATGTTAGTTAATGCTAAGTCTCAAAACTGTCAGCCTCTTCGCTCACCCGTGTAGGCCACTGTTATTCAGAACGCTACCCACTCGCACGCGTAACTGACGTCTGTCAATGGCTTTGACCAAATGTTTTTCCCCCTTCGCATTGTTGTTGGTTTTGTCAGTACACAATACGAGAAAATTAGAAACGTACAAAAACTTTTACTTTGGGATAAGCAAGCACCTACGCAAAAAGTTAAGTTGAGCTGCCGGCGTTGCCACATTGTTTGGTAACCCTATAGGTGTATAGACCAAGTACGAGTGAAAGTAAGAGCACATGCGACTATCTAAGCTGTTCACAATTTCAAGTTCATTTAATTTCCATTTTCTTGCAATTTTCAGCATGCTGCACGTTTCGCAAAGGGTGGTGGGTGTATGTGTTTGAGTGTGCGTGTGCGTGTGTCAGACTTCAAAAGCAAAACGCAAACAAGCAAAAGACAGCAGCGACAACAACAATAATAAGTGGAAGACGAACAATAACAACAACAAGATGAAAAGTAACGGCGTCTTCTGCTACACTCTGCATGCAACTTTTTAACACATTTTCCACGTTTGCTTTGTGTAGCAATGTCTTAAAAGTATAAACACACATATACACACACGCACACACAATTGCCGTGAGATGATGAGAAGGTAAAATCGTGTGTGTGCGCGTGCGTGTGTGTGAAAGAAGTGTGCAAAGCTTGTGATGAAGTTCCATAAACTTTGGAAAAGAATGTACCATATATAGGTAAGGTATACACTAGCATATTCTACGTAAATCAACCGACTAAAAATCTTTATCACACATTTTTTAATATCCTGAAAATCAATGCTTTGAGTTTCTTTGAAAATTGATTTCATAGGTCAACAAGGTATTGAATTTGAATGAATGAAATTGAATTTGAAACAACTTATATACTCAACAATGCCAGATATCAATATTTTATGACAACTAACAGAATTTAAATTTTTTGGAGGCTATTAAAAGGTGCTTATACTTCAAACAGATATATATACATAATGAATATACCCCATAGGTAGACAAAGTACTTGTTAAATTAAATCAACAGCCGAGTAACGATGAAAGGCGTCAAGGAATTGAGTTGAAGTTGGGCAAAAGTTTTGTGTGTGTGGCTGAAAAATATTTAAAATTAACAAAACACCAAGTGACATTCATTACCATTGCGAAACCTCAAATACTTTGATCACAGCGGGAACCCCAGCTGCAAACATGATGATGACGATGATGACGTTGTTGATGATGATGATGATGATAAGGCTAAGGATAATGATGTAAGCAACACTTTCTCAAGCCATTATAAGCTATAAGCCTACCAGCTGTGTGATGTTGCCAACGCCCCCAATGGCAGGTGAAACTTATTGCATGCCAAACAGTTTGACAGCTAACAAACTGTCGCTAACGAACGAACTTGATACGTGTCCAACCAGTTGCTCCCTTTATAATATACGCGGAACCCATTTAAAATGGTTAAAAGTGGTATAATGGTTTTTCGCACACGTATGTAACAGATAAAAGAAAGCATCTCCGATCAGCATCAACAGCCAGGTCGATATATATCTATATATGAACTCGCTGATCTCAGAGACTATGAAAGCTAAAAACTCCAGATCTGGAACGTAATCTCGTCTGAGACCTAGGCAGTAGAAGTATATTTCAAATGTTCGATAAATTTTCGCATTTCCGATACACACATGGTATCGATAACAATAAAATCATGACTTTGGAAAACTTTGAAATGGCGTTTGAAATTGTAGAATAAATAATGATAAACTGTGAAATTTCTATTGAGATGGCTTAAGAATATTGAAGTTAAGTATAAAGTATACACACATATATACTTTCAAGCACTGACTGTACGCTTGCAGGGTATCTACTCGTCGGGATTGCTTGACTAGAGTCTTCTGGTTTTTTTCTAGCTTGAGTTTTAGAAAAATTCTGAAATTATGATTGATGGGCGGGCAAACATTGCAAGTTCATTACAAAGATAAACATTATAATTTTGTTAACACATTTGTACAGCCGTCGAACATCGAAACTTAAAAGACTAAAGATGACACTCTAGGATGTTGTTTAAGTTTCTTAAACATTCAATTGAATTTAAGCAAAAGTTTTGGCAGTGCTGCAAAAATATTTAATTAAAAATCTTTAGTCAATATTTATTAATACAACATACAAACACATACAAAATATATTTTATTATGCATTTTAAAAAATGCTTTGCAGCAATATTTGTGCTTTTTTTAAAGGAGATTTCTGTTATCAAGAGGGCCAAAAAGGTGTTCATGCATATATATTTAAAAACTTCACTGAGTGTCAGTTTTTTTTTTTCTTTCTAATGTTTATGCCCACAAATCCAGTTTGAAATTGGCCAAATGTGCTCAGACAGTTAGCTCTCTTGGCCAGCAAGTTGAGTGTAAACTTTTTTTGTATGTGTGTCATAACCCCCTCGTCTCACCCTCACTCAACCCTCACCTACCTGCAACGTCTGTGTCTGAGTGTCTCATGTGCCTGGCCTGGTCATATAATGGACCCATGTCAAAATTTAATGCGGTTTTTTTTTGTTTTTATACCCTGATCCCATTAAAAATGGGAAAAAGGGTATAATGAATTTGTGCAAAAGTATGTAACAGGCAGAAGGAAGCATCTCCGACCCCATAAAGTATATATATTCTTGATCAGCATCAACAGCCGAGTCGATATAGCCATGTCCGTCTGTCCGTCTGTCTGTCCGTCTGTCTGTCTGTCTGTCTGTCTGTGTGTATGTATGAACGCGTCGATCTCAGAGACTATAAAAGCTAGAGACTCCAAATTTGGAACTTAAGCTCGCCTAATCCCTAGGCAGTACAAGTTTCTTTCCGATTTTCGATAACTCTTCTCGTTTCCGATATACACATGGGATCGATAACAAAAAAATCTTGAATTTGGAAAACTTTGAGATGCAATTTGAATTATAAAACAAAATAATGACAATCTGTGAAATTTTTATCGAAATCGGATAATAAACACCGGAGATATGGGACATTGAAGTTTTGTATGCACTATGCAGTATGCGCGTACACACACACACACACATACTTGCAAGCACTGACTGTACGCGGAAAATAAAGGGATCAGGGTATCGTCTAGTCGGGATATCTCGACTAGAGCCTTCTTACTTGTTTGTTTTGTGGTCGGTCAACTTTGCATATATGTCGAAAAGCTGACCACAGCATTTTGTTGCCATTGTTGGTGTTGTTGTCATTGTATGAAAGTGTCGACGAAGAGTTAAAAAGAGAAGCGTAGAAGAAGAAGAAAAAGAATAACGTGCGTGACATTACAGTTAATTGATTTGCCAGGCATCAACTGTGCATTCGCATATTTAAAGAGACATTAGTGCCAAATTATGCCTAAATTTACCAATTATTGAAATAAAATAAAATGTTCACAGAATACATGCCTATAAGCTTGTGTGCTTGAATAAACATATTTTAGGCAATTATTTTCTTTAATAGAGGAAGTACTATAAAGAATATGGAAAATGTGAACTGAAATGTCTTAAACTCACAAATATTTACTTTATTTTTATCGTAATAAAATTTTCCATACATGAAAACTTATAACAATATAACACCTGATAATTGTTTTAATACATTTATTTCAAAGCTTCGTGATAAATAATATTAAAATTATTTCAATTCAATGCTTACTATTTTAAGCTTTATTAAGTAATACATATATATCAATAGACCAACAAAATATAAAGCTCCAGTTATATTATCTATTTAATCTATTCTATTTCTCGTATTTGCATTTACTTGCTTGAAGTTCTTGTATGCCCTTTAATTTCAATACTTATTTAATCATAAGTTTTTTTTTTGCCATTTTAGTTGAATGCAAACGCCCAAAAAAGTAGGCAAGAGTAATAGAGAATATCGCCGCATATGCAAATGTCGTAGTAAATGCAATGTGTCAGGTTGGCCTAATTACAAGTCGGACCCAAAAATCGTGTCACCCACACACAAACACGCACACTAAAACACTCTTCCGCATACACACACAATTAGTTTGTTTATAACAAACAGCAGCGCAAATTTCCGCTACTTCGGTCGCACAAATGTATATATGTATGTATGTGTGTGGTAAAGGCACATTCGCAGATCCATTTTGCAGGCTCATTTTCTGCTTCGCATAAATGTTAATTACCGGCAGCAGCCAAAATCACTGCAGCTGATTAAAGCTAAGCGTGGGTACCCACAAAATTCTATATATATATTCTAAAACTGGCACAATCATCAATAAAAATGTGGTTGAAATACGTAAATTTTTCTTTAGTTAGCTAGAAAATCTCCTCTCGGCTAAGTTGAGACATTGTTTCCTTTGTTGGTGTTTCTGCTTAAAAATTATTATTTAAATAAGTTCTCGTTTTTGCATTAAAAAGGGTTTGATATGTGGGCAATAGGCTGCTAGCTGCTGGTCATCGGTAACCGGTTGCCGGTTACGGGTCTTTCTAGTAAACCAAAAAGTTTGTTTTTCATTTGCGGTTGGTATGTTTTATTGTGTGGAAATGTGGGTTTAAATGTATTTATGCCCCTTTTCCTTGCAACAATTTCAAATGCTTTTTTTGAATTTAATTATATTGCGTTGTTGTTATCTGTCGGTTTAACAGTAAAAACACAAATTCAATTACATTTAAATATTTTCGTAAAAATGTTTTATCAATTTTGAATTTATTATCGCAAATAGAGTCAAAATTTTTTTTTTTTTTAAATTTTGGTTAAATTTTAATCTATATAATGGTATTTATACGTTATATTTGATTAAATTCGATTTACAGCGGAAATTAGGCGAACGATTTATGCATGGCTGCCAGGCTGACAGAACTTCCTGTCGCGATAAGTGTCACACATTTGGGACGCCAAACAAAATGGCAAGCTTACCGCAAGAGTGGCCAAAAACACTTAACGTGTAAAATACTCATAAAGACCCATCTATGGGACCAAAAATTGCAATTGATGAGTTAGTTAACCTATGGGACAAAGGCCATGCACCGTGAGACCGGAACCCGTGTCCAGAGTGTTTTCATATGTAGGAAGATGGCAAAAGGTAATCGTGTAAAAATAGAAAACTTCATACTAAAACTTTGTCCGCTTAGTGAACTCCTGTGCTGTGGTCCTGCTCAACACAATTCAATTCAATTGAGAAATAAGCAACAGTTCGTTTTTGGCAAGTTAGCGGCATTCTAGTGTGGGTTGGCCAACGAGTGGGGTTGACGCAGGCGCAATAAGATGTAAATAGTCAAGCAAGAGAAAAACAAATTTAAATAGTAGTAGAATGTGCCAAAACAGCAGTACAAATAGTAGTAGATAGTGCGATTCACAAATGTATTAGAAGTGAAAGTAAAAAGTAGTATAAATTGTATGTATAGAAAATTTTCAGGTATCAATGTAGACCTTTTATTTTCTATTGTCAAATTATAATTAACTTATTCGACAATGAAAAAAATTTATCTGACAGATTTTTTTATTTTTTTTTAGGCATTTAAAGTAAATATACATATAAACATATGTTGTTTAATTAAAATATATTTGAAACACATCATAAATCATATTAAAGCGGAAACTCAACCAAGTATATGAAGAATAATTTTACTAAATATTAATGCTCTTCATCTTTGGTACATTTTAGAAATAAATGAAATAATTATTGTTCATGACCACAATCCAAGAATATTTCTTGTACCTTTATTGCCTTTATCTGGTAACAGTTTACTTGAGACAACTCCTCCTATCAAAATAATATCCCACACAACAGCTGTTGGGCGCGTTAAACAGCAGCTGACAGCGTTATCAGGCTTTTTGTTTTTGGGCAGGGAAGCAACCAACCCCACTGGCACCACCTGTGCTCACTGGAAAAGGTTGCAACTGGAAGCCGCATTGGCTGGCGTGCGGCTGCTTCGGCTGTCGATGGTTGGCAGTCGGCTTCGCTAGTCGGCTGATTCGTTTGTCTTGTCTGAACGTTTTGTCGTCGTTGTTGCTGCTGACGTTGTTGTTGTTGTCGCAACAGTTTGAGGCCCGCAGTAAGTTTCTGTTAGTGCTTCCGTTTCAGTTCCTGGTCGGCGTTGCACGTTAACGGTACCAAAATCGGAATGCAGCTAACGCTGAAGATTCAAATCAAATCTAACCGTTCCGATTTCAACCGAAGTACAACAAGTGAAGTTTTTTTATTCGACTACGTTTTCGAGTGTTAAACTAAAGAATTAAGTTCGCGATTGATATAAAATTAAAAATAAATAAAATAAAATGTGTTAATTAATTAATTCTATAGCGTTGCGAAACTATTAAAAGATATTAAAATATTGTGCCAACGACAGCTTGACAACAATTGTTCAATTACCTAGAAATTCATAATTGTGGGTAATTTGTATGCGCGACGTTTTTACTGATTGATATTCAATTAACACTTTCAAATCTTGCAAAAAGGTAATGCCAAATATGTTCATGTGAGGTATTGAACATAATAATTATTTATTTGTGGTATTCTAAAAAATTCTACTAAAATTAACTAAAACTTATGTTCATGTGAGGTATTGAACATAATTATTTTTTGATTGTATTCTACAATAAATTGACATTAAGAGACAGACACCAAACTAAAACTTAATTTTGTGTGTTTTCAATTTGCTTGTTTTAATTATAAATATAGGCGAATTATTAAGTTATAATTAAGTTCAAAACATAAAATTCTTACTATACTAATAATAAAAGTTTATAACATAAATTTAGTACTATATCAATAATTAATTTAAAAATGAGCGGATGTGCAGTTCTTAAAAACCAAAATAATGAAATCCAATTTAATTGTAATTTATTTTGAAATTAGTTTTGGTCGTTTATTTGCATATAGGCTATTTTTTAATTGGTTTTATTAAGCTTTCTTAACATTTTATTTTAAGATAACAAAATGGTTTCCAAAAATTATATAATATTTAATATTTGTTTTTCTTTGAAATTAGTCTTCAAGTATTTTGATGAACTAATTCTTGCAAATATTTTTTTAATTTAAAAAGCATTTGGTACAATTTAAATATGTTTAAAAAATTCAAAATATCTATAAAAAGTTAGAAACTAAAATATAATTCAAAGGTGTAATAAAGTGTTTTTTGGAGAATTAATAATGTTACTAATTATTAAATAGTTATCCAATATGAACCCTCAATAAACAAAGGTAAATAAATATTCTTATTCCATGAAACCATTAAAAATGGGTAAAAAGGGGATAATGGTTTTGTGCAAAAGTATATAATGTAAGGCAGAATAAAGCATATCCGACGCCAAAGAGTATATTCTTCATCAGCACCAACAGCCAAGTTGATATAGCCAGTATGTCCGTTCGTCGATCTCAGAGACAATAAGCTAAGGAACATAAGCTTGCCTTGTCCCTAGGTAGTACAACTTTGTTTCGATATTTTTAATAACTTTTCCCGTTTCTAATATACATATGTTCCCGTTTCTAATATACATATGTCATAATATAAGAACAAAATCTTGAATTTGAAAAACTATAAGACTTTTGAAACATTAAAAGAAATAATGACAATCTGTGAAATTTTTATTAAAATCTGTTGAGAAACACCGTAAACATATAGTGTATATATAAAAAATATACGCGTAGACATAAATAATAATCTGTTTTATTAAAATCGGTTGATAAACTCATATGATATGGAATGTTGAAGTGCCCCATAGTAGAGCTTACTTGACTAGAGCATTCAAAAAAGTTTTTGTTTTTTTAAACAGTATTTTCAACTACAGGCTTTAATATGAAACCTAATTCTGGCTCATTAGCGGCGCCCTGCTAATGACATTCAAATTTTGTATAATCTTGTTTACCCTTTTTGCATAATGTTACAAACATGCATATTAAGTCAAGTTCAACTGGCGCCTATTGTAAATGGATGTGTGTGTTTGTGTGTGTATGTGTAGAAAGTTCTGCAATTCGTTATAATAATTGCAACCCAGGGCAAAAACTCACTCACACACACACAAACATATATTGCACTTTATGTGCTTAAGAACAGGCAGCAGAAACGAGGCCGTCGGCCAAATCATATCCAAAATTTACTTTGACTCTGCCAGTTGCAATGGCAAAGACCCTCCAGGCAGTCCCCACGCTAAACCCCTTACACCCTTATACTCTAGCTGCAACGTCTCTTGTTTGCTTAAGCGCACAATGTCGTGCCAGGAATTTTGGCAATAATAACAACAACAACAAATTACTATTAAAATGCAAAAACCGAAAAAAATGTTTAGAAAACAAGCAGAAACAAGTTGTTCAGGCTCCACGAAGATTAAATGCCCTTACAGATTACAATATCATTGGTCATATCTCTTATTTAAAATAATTATTATTAGTTGACAAAATATGTGGATAATTTTATGACTACTATTATTCTTTCTTGTTAAAAATCTGAGAACAAAATATGATTAAATAAAATATATTAAAAAGAAGAACTCTACGTTTCAACGACACATAAAGATAACGCTTTATCAAAGACACATAAAAAATAATATTGGCTGAAGTGGCAGGAAATTCATTTTCCAACGACAGCTAACAATTATTTGTAACAGGAGTTAAACTTTTAGGATTGGACAACAAGTTCGCCTTTGAACAAAACGTTGTCTGGTCGGTCATCCAGTTGCGGGGAAAATGCATTTATATTTTTTTCCCACTATGGCAATCAGAATAATTCAACTTCCTACCATTTAATATTCTTCTTTTGCTATATCTGTGTTTTGCTGTCATCGTCTGTTCTTTTGTTTTCTCTCATTCTTTGTTTTGCACAGCTTTTGTTGGCAATTTGTTTTTGAATAGCTTTGTAATTGAGTTGAAAGTTTGTTTAAGTTTGTAAAAATGTTTACGATAGAATTTACAAGTCTGTTGAAGTCGTAGATTTTTTTTTTTTGATATTTTAGTTTTTTATTAAATGCCATTGTCAACTGACAAGGCGACAAATTGGCACTAAATCAGTTTGGCATTAAATTTGATGGCATTACTGGCATAATAAATTTAACAACTAATGGACCTGAATTGCTATCAATAAAATGCAGCATCATCTATCATTTGCTTTTATTTTATCATTCGCTTTTTTGCTTTGTGGTCCTTATCCTGTCTGACTATATCAGTAAGTTGAATGCAAGAAATTCGACATTCTCGATTTTTGCTGTCCGGCACGCTAGCTTATCCATTACAACAACGACAACCGCTGTTTGGCAACCAATTAAAAATGGCCGTAAAACGTGTAAAATTGCGTGAAGCAAAAGTGAGCATTGATCAATTTACATGGCATAAGCAATTAAATGAACAACAACGTCAAGCGGATAATATTCTTTATATATATATATATATATATATTTTTTTTTTTTTCAACAACTGACGACTGTTCAAGTCACGTCTTTTCTCTTAGTTTATTACTCTTCTACGCTCTTTTCTTCTCTCCCTCTCTCATCTATTTTCCTTTGTTCTTTCTTGTTCTCGCTGTCGCTGTCTGTAGTTATTAAGCGCGAAATTTTTAATTAAGTTTTCGCTTGAATTAGCCGCATTTCAGTCACGTGTTAATAATAACAATCAAACCTCCAACGTCGATGCTCTCTTCCGTTGCCTCCTCATCCACCCACCTCATCCCGTTGTGACGCCCCCACACGCTGAAAGCGTAATAATTACAGCCTACAATGACTCCTGGCATGACGTAAAGCTGCAAATGATAAGTAGAAACTTACTACGCCCAATTGATTTTTGGCTACGTTTTAGAGAGTTATGACGCTCGACTGATTAGTTTTCAATATAATTATGGGAATTTTAGGTTGGAGCTTTATTTATTTATTTTTTTCTTTAGCAAAAACTCTATAATTTTTGGTTATATGAATTTTTAGAATTCTTATCGAATATTTATATATTTTAAAATCCAATGTTAATAAATATTACACTGTCAAATAGTAATCAAATATATTATCAATTAATTAACGCTAAAGAAAAAAAAACATATAAGGTATATTTGAGTCGTAATACTTTTAGTTTTGTGACGTTTTGTATGTGTTTCGTGTTGTTTTTGACGTTAGTTGCTTGCTTGTTGTTTATGAAAGCGTGCCAAAAACTGTTTGCTAGTTTCATGGCTTATGGTGATAAGTTTGATATTTATATCTTAATTATTGGGATAGTCGCGTAGCATTGCTAATCCGATATGGGATTCAATATAAGCTGTCAAAAAATAACTTACTGACATGCATGACACACATAATAATAATTATAATAATAATACGATTGATTGTAACACAAATGAAAATACAAGCAATTTAACAAAAATCAAAATAATAGTTTAACTTAAATATAAAAATAGAAAAATATCATATAATGATATATATAATTTAAATAACCATATAAATTATATCACAGACTTACAACAACATAACACAGATAATAATAATAACTTTTTATGTAAAATATGTATTAAACATATGAAAATATCAATATAAATTATTCAAATATTTACTCAAATTGCAAAAATGCACTCAAAATTTTGTCTCTTACCTAACAACGAGCTATGGCACACACACATGGACAAAAATACATAAACACATGGATAGACAGGCGCACTATAAGCTGACTGACAGACAGACAGACAGTTACTGCCACGCCCACACAACATTGCGCCCATTTACTTAGGAGCGACGACAACAAAATAAAATACCCATGTTGAAAGTCGTGCATATTTGTGCTAGTTGCGAGTTTTCATCTTCTTTATTTTGTGTTTTTGGTCTTGTTTCCTTATTCTTATACATTTTACAGTGTCTGCGGCATGCCGTAGCGCTTCCGGATGGGGGCGGGGGGCCAGCATCTGACAGCAACAAGCCGAAAGTAAGAAAAATCTGTCAACGGCACTTTTCACTTCTCCGTTCGCCATACAGCAGCATGTAGCAGCAGCAGGAGAATAAGTTCCAGCACAGAAGCTGGTTGAGGAGGAGTAGAAGCAAAGGAACAGAAACCATTCTCCATGCGCGGCATCGTTGCCATGCTTATTCTCATCTCCTGGTGGAGCCACTAAATATGCCAAAGCGCGCGTAAATTGATTTAAATGCGACAACGCAAAGCAAGCACATTCAAGTCTTGCGGGAGAGGGGTGTTCTTCAAAGGATTTGGTGAAGCTAAAAACTTAAGCACAGCTATCACATAGCGCCGGCACTTTACATGCCACTGTGAAAGAGAAAAACCATAAGTGAAATGTGAAAAGTGAAAAGCTTTTTACCTAGCCAAAGCTAAACCTGTAATTGTTGTTGATGCTGTTATTGTTACCAAAACGGCTTACGGCTAATCATTATAGTTGAGGTAGCAAAAAAGGGCTTAGCTTCAACTATAAGTTAAGTGCACGAAAAGTTATTTGCAAGAAGCCCAAACAACTAATCAATTATAGTCGTGCAATTAGAGCCTCCCATTAGTTGGCTTTGAAAAGAACATTCTAAGCCCTTTAAATTGGGAGTTAAACGGCTTAAAGCAAGGTAATGATTTTAATAAGATTGTTGTGTTTGGGATAAAAATGTAAATTCATATTAATCATCAAAACATACAACATTTACTATTAACGTTTAACTTTATCTACAGCTTAAAGTAACAAAAGTATTGAAAACTTAAACTTAGACATAAAGGACGAATTGTTATCCAAATGACAAGCAAAGGAGCACATTCCAAGGGAATATATCTTAAGATAGACTCGTGTTTTTGCTGTTTTAAGTACACAAAGACACAAATAGCAAATTCCGCACAGGATAGTTTTATGACTTGTGGATACAATGCAACAGGATGTTCAAAGTATAGACATGATCAAATTAAACAAGACTCGTGTTTTTGCTGTTTTAAGTACACAAAGACACAAATAGCAAATTCCGCACAGGATAGTTTTATGACTTGTGGATACAATGCAACAGGATGTTCAAAGTATAGACATGATCAAATTAAACAATTTGTCTTGTTTAAATAATTAATTTTAAGTAAATCACGTTATATAACACAGTGCTACAGATATATACTCTATATTGTATACATTTCTTTTTCACGCTTCCTTTAAACATTTTATTTTTATATATAGTTTTAATTATTTATTAATAAATAAACTTAATCAGATACAGAAAAAAACTATGTCCTAATTTTTTAACTCAATCATTAGTTATTTTAGTTTTTTTTTACATAAAAATATGTCTAAATATTCAAGATTGCTAGTTTCATATTTTCCCGTTGGATTTATTTTGCGAAATTGCATTAAAAGTAAGAAACGTATGAAAAGGTTCCAAATTAAATAGGTACTTAAATTTAAAATTTTAAATCATATATAGTAGCGATACTCATGTGTTTTGTCATTATCGAGCAACCACTGTAAAACAGAAATCGTTATTTAGTCTATTTAGTCGCATTTAAATTAACAGCTGCCAGCTGCCAACTGAAAACTGAATTTAATTAGCTCGCAAATGAAAGGAAAACACAGCATTCCCCAAAACACACACACACACACACACATACCAAAGGCGACACCTACACACACATACATACATATGAACGCACTTTTCCGGCACATTTAAATGTTTACTCAAAAAACGAAAAATGGAACGAAAAGAAAAGAAAAGTAAAATAAAAATTCTAAAGTGTGTTTCGATAAGCGCACAAAGAAAGGCAAACACTCTTATACACATACACATACACATTCACTCTAACACACACACACACATACAAAAAACATGTGCATCATATATGAAATGCTCGCATGTACACATTGATGGCCTCAATTAAGTGCTTGGGCGCATTTTGGGTTCAATTTGGACCAGCTAACGCATCATCATATGCCAAACACACATTACCACACACACACACATACGGTTTCGACCAGATCTTTTTTGTTTATTATTGGCAATTTCTGGAAACCTTTTCTTCTTTGCTTCGACCCCTGCGTTTGTTATTTGGGCCGCCTAAGCTGATGCATAAATATTTAAATTTGTTGTTGTTGACGAAAATTGATAGGATTTAATGACATTAAGGAGGAATCGAATGCCAAAGGAGGCAGAAGCACAGCGTTTCATGAGGCTCGACTCGTTGATGAGCTTCACCCTCTAATGCGATATTATAAAAACCAACTTTACATACATATGTGTATGTGCGTGTGTATGATTGGTTGGTATAATGTGTTAAGTGATGTCGCGCTTACCGATTTAACTGATTTATCTGCACACACTCACACACACACACACTAAGAGACCATTAAAAAGCCATAAAGCTAATCATTAAACAATAGATCACGATTTAAGAGATAAAAATCAAAATAAATCAATGTTTTCATAATTTTCTAGCTTTGAAATAAACTAATAGCATATGCGCACATATCTTTATTGTAAAGTATGTTCCTTTTTTTATGTTTGACCGACATTATCTATAAGCTTCACATCTGCCCAAAGTTAGTAGTTAAGTATATTACGTAAACGACAGACAGGTTTGCCACAAAGCTTGAACTAAATTGAACTTTTAGTTTATTGCGTGTTCCCAATCGGTTTTGTTTATCATTTGTTTATTTATTACTTGGCAATTCCTTTGACAAGCATTTACTCTCAGTGTCTGTTTTATGTTGACTTCTATGAAAAATTCACATAACAATGCATTCATATTTTTATACCGTTTAATTCAATGAAATTGTGTAGCGAAATTCTATTTTATTTGATATGTCAACTGAATATTTATGGAATACATTTATCTTTTTGTTTTTATGTAAAACTCAGTCTAGATGAGACAGCTATAACTTGTTTCCTATTCAATATTCACAATTATTTCACTAACCGTGTTTTTTTTCGCAATTTTTCTCTCTGTTTTTTACAATCCTCAACTGGAAAATATTGTGTTTCAGTTTTTGCGTGCAACCTTCTCCTTCTCAATGAATTTCCATGCCAATAACTCGACGGGTATAACCAACCTAGCCCGCAACCTAGCCCCTATCCCACTCTCGATATGTCCCCATATCGAAAATTCAAATGCACGGAACTAATAAATTTTCCAATGGGCTCTTAACGGGCTGTTGTTTCTGCTTCTGCTGCGTTTTTGCATATCGCAAATTTATAACGCAACTCGTTTTGTGAGTGCGTATGAATGCACCTCACTTTTTATACCCTGAACCCATTAAAAATGGGTAAGAAAGGGTATAATGGTTTTGTGCAAAAGTATGTAACAGGCAGAAGGAAGCATCTCCGACCCCATAAAGCATATATATATTCCTGATTAGTATCAACAGTCTAGTCGATAAAGCCATGTCCGTTTGTCCGTCCGTCCCCATGCAGTACAAGTCTGTTTTCGATTTTCGATAACTCTTCCCGTTTCCGATATACACATGGGATCGAGATGGCACCGGAGATATGGGAAATTGAAGTTGAGTATACAGTACGGTACAGTACACTGACTGCACGCGTAAAGTATAGGGTTCAGACTATCGTATAGTCGGGATTTCTCGACTAGAACCTTCTTACTTGTTTTAAAAACATTTTTTTTCAAGTTAATCAAAATCCTGAAGTTGTCTTAATAAGGTATTATGTTTTAAAATTTTGCCGAGTGCAACAGAAACCTCCCCAAATGCATAATATATACATAATATATTTATATATATTAAAATATATATATAAAATATAAATATATATTAAGTTTAATAGAAATAATATGACATTTGAGTTTTGATAAAAATTAAAATATATATAAATAAATATGAATAGCAACCTTAAACGTGATTTATGAACCAAAATAACAAAATGCCAAATAACACAAAAGAATATTTTATTTGTTTATGTTTCAGGAATTCCATGTTTGTTTATTCTTGAATATAGTAAAGCTGGTTAATTGTTTTAAAAATAAATTGATGGTAAAGATTTTCAATTTTTAATAAAGGTTAAAGTTTTTGGTAAAATTGTTCTTTGCTAGAAAGAACCCATCTGCAACTAAATTATTTATTGTGTTTTCTAGGAATATGACCGCATAAACCGCAACATTGAACTTAGCTCACCGCATTGAGAACAATAACAGATCGTTAAGAACCGTTAGAAAGTAACCAAAAGTGTTGCTAAACACAATGACAGAGGATGAGGATGACGCTTCTGCATAGCTCACAACACTAACCAAGTTGTCGCTTAGCATGTTGTCTGTGTGTGCGTGCGTGTGTGTGTTGAATATGTGGTTGCGCTGGCAAGCCAGGATACCGTTTGGCTACATCGAACATGCACTGAGCTGTTGGATGCATGCACAATTGATTGCATTGATTGCATAGAAAGCAGAGGGAGTACACTGATGGTCGTAGTTTTTGAATGTGAATGTGTGTGTGGGTGTGGGTGTGGGTGTGTATGTAAGCTTACTGAATATCTACTTTTGTAGCTCGTGTGCGTGTGATTCACTGTGTGTGTGTGTGTGCACTTGTTGTGGCCATAATTGAATTTCATGACCGCTTATTTTTATTGCTGCTGCCCCAGTCGGCTGCCAATTTATGACGCAAATCGAATCGTTCATTGTGGCGCGTACGCTTCATCGCATATGGGATGGGTGCATATGAGGGAATTGGATGAGTGTGTGTGTGGGGGAGGGGAGGTGGGTGGCTAGGCATCGCAGGCATAAATAATTGATGCACGAAAATATACCAAAATGTGTCATCAAAATGTTGATGTTGTTATCGCATTTGTTGTTGCTGGTCCGGCTAGACAGTAAGTGAAACGTCGAATAATCCTAGCTACTGATTTCTAGTTTCGTTTGCTTATCATCCTTTTTGGATTGAGTCAATCCAATATGTTACAGTTCACGCTGGAGAAGTAGAACCTTTAACTTCCACAGGTCTCATAAGAGAGTTCAAATTTTTTTTTTCGTATTCATAACTTCCTCAAAATATTCATGTACAAATTATTTAAATTTAAAAACAAATCTCCTTAAAAATAATTAAATGTTATAATTTATTTTTCTTTATTCCTTAATGGTTTTTCTTTATTTATTTCTTTTTTTTTGGCTCGCAAATTATCAGAGAATTTTAATATCCGAGCGACTACTGTACAATATTTTGGCAATCTGGGCTTAAATTATATTATATCCTGTCTGCCTGCTGTGAAAGGAATAAACAAAACAAAACAAAAAAAATATTGCCCACCTGCTGTTGGCAATACTTCCCTCATTGTTGTTGTGGTTGGTCAAGGCCTTGCAACACCAGAAAGTAGACAGCGGCATAAATTAATGGCAAACAACATGAAAAATTGAAGCTAACGGCTGCAAACAACAACAAGGAAAATAACAAATCTAGTGACCTAGACACACATCGTTGCGCTCATAAATCTCAATTTGATTTGGGTATCCAAATGTCTTTCCAGATAAAACTCCCAAAAAACAATCCAACGTTTCAACGATTCAACGATTTTTACTATGCCATTGCCAAGCCCAGATATTTATTTGATTTGTGTGTGTCTCATTCTCTCCCTATTTTCTCTGTCTTTTTCTCTCTCTCTGTTTTCTGGTGACTTTTGGCCAGCAGCGACCCAAATCAATACCTCAAATATCCATATGTGTGTTTGTGTGTGTGTGTGTGTGTGAGTGAGTGTCCTTTTACGAATCATTGCTTTTCTTACTTTTGCCGTCATTTTCTTTCCGCCTACTTAGTCAATGTCATTGTCGCCGTTTGTCTAATTGTTTTCGCACTGTCAATTTGCGTTTAATTGCATGGCAATTAAAGGCGTTTCTCCTAAGAAGTGGGCATGGCAGGTGTACAAACAATCAAATGACTTGTCGGTAATCAACGTTTACCATTCATGCCACTTGCCGCAACCAGCTCTGGTTGTCCTTTTGTCTGTCACAGCTGCTGCTGCTGCTGCTACTGCACGACGCGTTTCCCTAGCGTTTTAAAACGCTTGCCAACAATGACTCTCCAACATTGACCACACTACAATTGCGTTTTGTGCATCACTGGACAAGGATAATTAGTTTAGCTAGCTTCTAATTGCTGCCTTTGCTGTTGCTTCGTATATTGGCCCTGTGGATTGCTTTAGTTCCAGCAGCGACAGTAGCTAATGAAATTGCTAATAAAACCGCACGAGCACAAGGGCCAAAGCCCACACAAACACTCCGACTCAAACAGTTATACACACATAATACGAACTTAGAAAAACGAGTATTAAAGTGTGCTTGCTCGACTAAAAAGTACCCTATCATTTTATACAATTCAATTGAATGAAGAAACCTTAAATTTAAATCACAACTGAAGACGTGAAATATTTTCTCAAGTATAAAAATAATTTAATTAAATGTGATTCTATATTAATAAATCGTTAATATTGATATCTTACCCTCGTGTTTGTTGCATTTTAACTTTTCACATTAATTTGTATATTAAGAATTGTTTTTGAATTAGGTTCTTTAGCTTTAATAATAACTTTAAGGTTGAATTTCAAAAACAAAATTTTATTTCATTGGCAATAAATTAAATTAATAATTATGAATTTCTTACTACAAATTTAAATATGTGACTTTTTGCATGTTTATTAATAGCTCTTTTTATAATTAAGTCAATAGTCTTTTTTTTTAATAAATAATTTATGAAATAATTTCAGCCAAACAATTTTATTTGCCATATTTTTAATACAGCAATATTTTTGTATCCCATTCCTCTTTGACCATAAAATAAATCCTTTTTGCTAATGCCATTAGCATTATGTACAATTTTTACTTTTCACTATTTTTAGCTCAAAGAGTAAATCAATTTATTCCGACTGACTCAACTGTATACCATATATATACAACAAAAAAATTATTATCTCGTTTGCCTTTACAGTTTCCTTTGTGACTAATCCCTTTGCAAGGGTATAACAAACAAACATACACACACACACACAAACGCACACAAGTTCTAATTTTCCTCATCTCTTTCTTCTCTTTTTCCACTATCTCTCTCAATGTTGTTTCACGCTTTTGTCTGTGTGGCAAAGCATCGCGCCTTAATTGGCTTCCCGCAAAACGTATTTAATTTATAGTCCACACTGTCGTCTTGTAAGCTTTGTTGAGCATGCCACGCCCACAATGTCAATGCTTAGCGCCCGCCCGGCTCTAAATTATAACAAGCTAGCAAGCAAGCCAGCAAGAAAACAGCTCCTTTAGCCGCAACAATGTCCTGACCAGAGGCGCCATTGTCTCCGTTGCGTTTTCGTTCGAAAACAACAGAAAAGAAATCAATTATGTGTGCGAAAGTCTCTCTTCCTCTCTCCCGCTCTCCCTCTATTTGTATATATGTGTGTGTACGTGTGTGTGTTCATATACATATATAGATAATAATGAACGCTAAGTGTTAGAGTTGCCGCCCCCACATCAGTGACGCCTCCGACCTTACCACCCTTTGTTTTCATCCCACAACATTGGCGACATCTTCCACATCCACATCCGCAGACGCATTCAAATTGAGGACCTTGCTTAAAGCCTCTTCTCATCTCGTTGATGTTGAGTCGTTCTGAGTGCATGTGTAAATTAAGCTAACGTTTTAAGTGCTAACTCGCTATGACAACTAAATAATTATGGCCACAGGGAGGTGAAAGTGTTGCGAAGGGATGCGTAAAGTGTAGCAAGGTTACTTTCTCACTGACTAAATGTGTGTGTTTGATTAATGGCGTGTTGCAAAGTGTTTTATGAATGAAATACTGAATCCAGTATTATACAGTTGAACGAATTTCGAACGTACTTCATAAAAAATCGAATTTAAGGGTTTGTAGATTAGAATATTATGTTGGGCTTAGGTTAGATAATTTTTAAGTTAACTTATGATGTTTTATTAGTGTTTTTGATTTTGAGAATTTTATCTTCTCAACAAGTCTTAAATATTTTATTTTGTGTTAAATATTTCTGTTGTTAAAAATGGAAAATTGAAATAAAAATAATTTAATTAAAATTTTGTAAAAACAAAAACTTGGTCAAAAAATAAAATATAACTATATAAGAAATGTTAAGTGTTCAAAATAATTTTTGTCTAAAATATGATGTGTAAATTTTATTTTTTGTTAGCTTTGTCATATTGTGCCGATTGAGTTTAATTGTTGGTTAATTTTCTATTTGATTGAACTTGAATTCTTAGACGCATTGAATTTAAAACAATTTAAACCTAAAATTTTCAAAATTGTAGTAGAAAATTATTCTTATAACTAACATCATAGTCGAAGTAACCACAAGTCGAAATAGAGAAACGAAATATTTGTCAAGTGCTTTCCGGTTCCTGTTATTATACGACATCCTGTTGCGGTGTCCTTGTTACTTACGCTCATGCCTCGTCATTAAGTGTTTTCGTCATTCTGCGACTACAAATGTAGTATATACATACATTAATGGTAATTTTGCTGGTAACCGCAAAATGTCGTTGTGACTGCATAACATACCTATACAATCTAATATATGTATGTGTCTCAACTACCTGAGCAAAAAACCCAATACTGTAACTGTGATTAATCGTTGAAGGTGCTACTGCCTTGTCTGTCTACCTGTCTAACTGTCTGTCTGTGTGGGTGCGGCTGCCTTGACGGATGTCTCGTGCACAAAATAAAAATAAAAAAAAAATACAACATTTTTCGGAAGTGGTTAAAACCTTTAGTCAGTGGTATTACCTATTACATCAGCAGCCAAAAGTAGACTACAGTTGCGACTTCCTGTTTAATATGCGTGTTATAATTTTGTTGTCCACCATTTTGGGGCTTCAGACGGAAGCGAAAAAGGGAAATGCAAATTTAATAATTATAAATAAAATATGCGGCAAACAGAGAAAGAGAAATCAATTTCGTAAAATTCAATTACACAAAATACAAATACAAACACACGAAAAGAAATATGAAATTAATTTTCATCACAAGCCGGGCAAAGGCAAAGGCTTACTGCTTTTGATCCTGGTGTCTGGTGTTCCGGTTTCGTAATTTCATATTCAAATTTCAACTGCTGTAAAATCATTTAAGGCCGCCGCAACCAAACAAAAATAACTTATAAGTGAAATTAAATTGAAGCTCCTTTTAAGCTGCCACCGCTAATCAATGTGGCAGCTTACGCCCGTTGACGTTGCCAGTTGACGTATGAAGGAAGTAGGTTAAGTTTTGTTAAGGATATAGAAGAGTTTTCAGCTGATATGTTGAAACAACTGGTTGTTATAGCACTTTCCTTTCAACTTGACGAACCTGACGTATACGCAATGCGTTGTGTACGGTTCTCAACGAAATTGACTCCAAAAGACAGAAGGCAAACACAAATGATGTTGAAATTTTAATGCGTATCTATAGATTGACATATTGCCGTGGGTTTACTATTTAAAAATTCCTTTTGTTACTAATTGCAATTTCCTGACCTGTACACAACTCAAACTATTTATTTTCACATTTTAAATAATGAGTCAAAGGTCAAACGATTCCCATAAAGAAAGTCATTTGTTCAGCATTTAATTTGACATTTAAAGCGACGAGTATTTGATTAATATACATATTTTTTTGGCATTTTATAACTAGTTATAAAGTTATTCATATGAATTAAGATATATTAAACACATACAAAAGCCAGGTTAAGCATTTAATTTAATGCAAAAAAAAAGATTAACTTTTTTTACGTTTTCCATTTTTTTAAATAAGCTTACTAATAAGCACGAAATATTAAGCTAAACATTGAATTTATTGTTATGTTTCGTATGGGACGCTCTGATGTTTGCTCTGTGTTGCAACATTTAACACATTATCGAAATTAAGTGTACGACGTGGCTGCCTTAAAGTCGGAATTGATTTATTTGTTGACTGGACGCAAACAGCAGCAAAGCGAAACAAAATGAACAAGCCAAATTGACCCAAATACCTGTTTATACACAGCAATACACATATTTGTTTGTTTGTATACTTACTTCAATGATACATACTACACACTGCATATCAGTCAAAGGAAATGATACAAACAAAAAAAAACGTAGCAGAAGAAAACGAAGAAGAAGAAGTAGTCAAATGTAAGCCTAGCAGCTGGCATTTTGCTACCTTTCGCAGTTTTACGACTTAATGACTCTGCTGGGATTAATATGACTAATGGTGAGCTGCTTTTACATTCGATACAGCTCAAATTTGAGTTCGAGCATTATATACATACGAACATACATATACGTATATATATATATGTAGGAAGAAAGTGTATAGACTTTGTGCAATTCATGTCCAAATGACCGTCATTGACGTAGCTCGCAAATACAAACACACACAAACACGCACACACAAGTAAGAACACGCGCACCTACAAATAATTATGGGTCTGAGTCGACTTTGACTTCGCTTTTGTGTGCTGACATGCCATTTTATATAGTGAACACGAAAAATAGAGATATATAATATATATTTCAATGTGTGTGTGTGTGTGTGTGTAAGCTGAAAAAAAAACTCTTAACGGAATTTGGAAGTGTATATGACTATTGAGTATCCTGTTGGGTGTGGTCTTAACCAAGATATGCACTTTTTTCTAATGAAAAAAATTTAATTAATTCAACTTGGTGTAGAAACAATAATTATTCTTCAAAAAAATAAAGCTTTTTATTTTTTTTTTTACCATGTCTTAACCAATTTGACTATTTTTCACATTATTCTTTATTATTTCTCTTTGACTTAGCCAATTTTACAACAAAATAACAAAAAATGTGTTTTAACAGAGTTTAAGTTTCCAATTGAATATAAAGCTTAAAGCATTGTTGGCCTTTTTCCAAAAAATTGGTTTTTTGCAAGCTTTGCCACCTAGGCATTTTTTACTACTAATATTAAAAGTAAGTTTTGAATTTTCTTTAATGCTTTCTTTCAGTATTGCTTCTAGCTTGAAGTCCAAAGTTTGATCACATAGTCAGTGTAATTTGATGTACAACGTTTTTAGGCTTATGCTCTCAAAGTACGTTTACATTTGATAAAGTTTATCTTATTTGGCACATTTCTTTCAAACTTTTGTCAATTATATTTTTTTGCTCAATTTTAAACAAATACGTTTGGAGCTTTTACACAACTTCAACTACGTACAAAACAATAATAGATTGAGTTAAAGTTCTGAATATGTATTTAACAATACCTTCCTTATCTTAACTTATTTTCCACATTTTTCAAAGCCCATAATGTTGCCACCTACACAAATTTTGCTAACATTAAGCAACCACTAAGCATATACCCTCAATGGCTTAACTACAGGATATAAATACATACATAAATACAAACGCAAAGTAAAAAAAAATGTGTGGGCGAAAGAGAACAAACTGTGGCAGCTAGAAAATTTAAACACTTGCCACACAGTTGAAGTGGGCCGTTTGACTGTCATTAGCCGGCTGCAATGGCAGCACCCAAAACACAACAATAACAGCAACAACTAAACACTTGACAAAGTAACAATAAAAACAAAACAGTTTATCAAGGCAACTGAACGGGCACTTGGACAAGGGATCAGGTCAGCTGGCATCAGGAGCTAGAACACGCAGCTGAAGCTGACGACGGTGTTGCCGCTGGCGATGTAGCTGAGGTGTTGCCTCTTATCTGTGGCATGCATCAGTCAGTCAGGAAAATTAATTAACAACAACATTGACACTTGAACATTTGACAGAACGCGCAGACAGCAAGCAAAAGGAGTATCAGGCATGAAGGGGATGTCGATAAAGGGCGGTTTGGGGGCAGTTAAAGATGTTGGGCATCCACTCGTAAAGTCAACAAGCTTGCTGAGTCCTGGCTTGTGTCCTTTCCAAACGCTTTCGCTTCGTTTTGCTCTCTAAATGAATTGTTTTGTCGTTATTGTTTTGTGGCTTGTTTCTGGCTTCAGTTTATAGAGTGCCACACACACACACACACACACACACACATACGCACGTTCCCACTCAAGTGGTTACTGACCTGACCACAAGCCAATCAGCTTCAAAAATGGCCAAGTCCAAAATGAAATGAGCCACAGACGAACGAAGAAGCAGCAAAAATTTTTCCTCAGCACTTTTGCGGTCTGTTCGTGTGTGTGGGAGAAAATATATGTCATGTTGCTGTTGTTTTGCTTACGGGGCTTTACGGTTAATGTTTTCACGGGTCTGCTCTGTCAGTTTGTGTGTGTGTGTGTGTGTATGTGTGACTTTTTGTGTTTTGGCTTTTGCAGTTTTAATCCAGTGATTCATTGTGATATATGTCTCAATTAATTATACACATTTCTGTTGACACACGCACACACACACACACACATACACATCATTTTGATTTGTTGTGTTGTGCTGTGTTCGATTTGACATTGCTAAAACGCTACCCGTTCAAGCTCAGGCATTATAAATTACGGACAGCGTTTTATTTTATTTTGTTTTGTTTTGTTTTATTCGCAAATGAAATGCAACAACGAAAATCAGTTTGGTTGTCGTCTTTTATTTATTGCTGTCCATTAATAATAATTTATGATGGAAATCACAGCTAATTGTACATGATTGCAAGGTTTGAAAAGGCAGCTGTCAGATTTTTTAAATTCTGTGCATTTGTTGTGACCTGGAGCCCACAAAATGACTCTGTATTGTGGAGCTTTGTTATAACATATTTGAAGTCTCTAGTCGAGAAATCTCAACAAGAAGTTACCGTGAACCCGATACTTAATGCGTGCTTGCAAGTATGTGTGTGTGTGTGTGTGTATAATGCACACTTGACTTAACTTCAATGTTCCAAATCTCCGGCGATTGTTAGCCGATGTCAATAAAAATTTAACAGACTGTTATTCTTTCGTTTAAAATCTTTAACGCCAAGTTAAGTTTCCAAGTATTCGAAGTTCAAGATTTTATTGTTATCGATCACGATGTATATCGGAAACGGTAAGAGTTATCGAAAATCAAAAATCAAAAACAAATTTTAACTCTTTAGGCTTAGGCGAGCTTATGTTCCAAATCTGAAGCTGCTAGCTCTTATTGTCTCTGAGATCGTCGTGTTCAACCATACAGAAGACCGTCATGGCTATATCGACTCGGTTGTTAATGCTGATCAAGAATATATATACTTTATGGGATTGGACATACTTTTGCACAAAACCATTAGACCCTTTTTACCTATTCTCAACTGGTTGAGGGTATGAAATAAATAAATAAATATTCTAAAATATATATGATCCTTTGGTTGTTTTCCTGGAAAAATACATGGTAAAAATGGTGTACCAGATGATCACACTTTGGTAAAGTACACTAGGCTTTAAAAATTTGTTTTTTTTTTCACAACACATTTATTAAGAGCTATGTTGAAAATTTTTGTTAAGTAGAGTTATCTAAGTGATAAGTAGTAAACTTGAAAAAATAAATGAATAGTACTCACATTCAAAAATTTTAAATGGATTTAAATGTGCTTTTGAAACCGTTACTAGAACATGCTTAAAAAAAGGTGGCAATGTAAAACAAATGTATGTTTCAATTATCACATTAAATTTGTATCTTTTGACAATAAGATGATATGAAGATATGAATTTGTCAGTGGCCAATGGTTTAAAATTCAAACTAGTATAATATATGTTCAAAGCACAATTTTAAATTGTTTCTTAATCGAGTTTGGAAATATAAAAGTTAACTTTGTTTAAAATTTAAACAAATACTTTTGATTTATATTTGTAAGACAGAATGAATTTTTATTTGAAGAAGAATAATTCTTTAATATGTTTGTCGACCATAAATATTAAAAAAAATTAAAAGCAATTTTCAACCCAAGAAAATTGGAATGAAGTAAGCGAAGCCGAAAGGCTAATGGAGTGTCACCCACAGGCAATATCTGAAATTGCCACTTTTACCATTATTCTCAATCTCAGTGTTTTTTGCTTCTTCTTAAACTCGTTCTTCTCGTTGATTGCAGCAGGCAAAACTTCCGGTAATTTTGCGCCGTAAAGTGTTTGCCACCAATATCCGTTGGACTGTCGTCAACGTGGCAGTTATAGAAGTAGTTGTTCGAACACCGAACTGAACTAGTACTTCGACGAAATTTTGCAACCCCCAACCCATACTTACGAGTATACGGGCTACCGCACTGTGGTTGGTCGTTGTGCCCTTCGGAAAGCCTATTTCCGCACCACGGGGCTTCCGTTGCATTTTGCAATTGGAATTGGCACGTGAAAAGCTGCTTTGCCTGTGCTTATGCCCGGGTTAATTAGTATGCAACAGCAACAACAACAGCTGTTAGTAAATACGAAGTAGAGCATAGCAAAAATATATACGTTATAGTACTACTGTGAACATGGAAGAGGATGTGTATGCAACGCTCAACTACAATGACAGCGATGGTAATGGGAAAAGTGCAAATGAAGACACTACCGAGGATATGGATGGCTGGAGCAGCTTGGAATTGAGTGTGGAACAACTGCAGCATTTGCTGCTCTGGCAACTGCCCGATCCATCGAACTTTAGTCAACAGCAGCAGCGTGCCAATTGGAATCTCAGCAATGAGACCACAATGTCAACGTCAGCAACATCCATCCAAATGGAGCCACCATTCGATGCTAACAACTATTGGGCACTTCTGGCACTGGTCCTTGTCGTTGGCACAGCAGCCGGCAATATTCTCGTCTGTTTGGCCATTGCCTGGGAGCGTCGATTACAGAATGTGACCAACTATTTCCTTATGTCGTTGGCCATCACGGATCTCATGGTCGCCGTTCTAGTCATGCCATTGGGCATTCTAACACTGGTTAAAGGTGAGTCTCTTATAAATACCTTATTCATTATATTCATTAAGGAATATCATATTTTATATATTTATTTTTTCGTGATAAAATATTTTTAGTTATTTAACATTTAGTTTTACCTTTTAAAATTCAAAGAAAATTCATTAAAATTCAACAGCTAGTTCAAGAGTTAATATTATATGCAAAAAGTGTTGCGCTTTCAGCGAAATTCGTAACAAATTGTTTTTTATAAATTTCATAGGAAAATCGAATTACTTGTACAACAAATATGTTATTTTACAAAGTACCTGCATTGCTAAATATTTTAAAAGCCGCTTTGAATTTAAAACGACAAAATTATTATATTTTGGCTAATTTTCCAGCCGGTTAAACGATTTAGTGGAAAATATATAGATTTGTATTTACGTGCAGATTTTAATTTATACAAAACTATAGACAAATAACACACAAGATTAATTGTTGAATAGTTCATTCAATTTGGTGAAAAATGTTTGAACTGATCTTTGGTACAGAATTGTTGGCCCCTTTGTTAAAATAATAAAAATATCTAAACATATAAATTTGAAAGCTTGAGAATTAAACAAAAAAATGTATTTCTTTCTATACCCTGAACCCATTAACAGAAGGAATATATATTCTTGATCAGCATCAACAGCCGAGTCGATGTTGGCATGTCCGTCTGTCCGTCCGTCCGTCTGTGTGTATGAATGCGTCGATCTCTGAGACTATATGAGCTAGAGACTCAAATTATCGATAACTCATTCCTTTTCCGATATTTGTGACAACAGCTTTTACAAAGGTTGATTTAAAGAAACTTTTAGTGCCGCCCACATAAAAAATCCTTACATTGTTGCATTTTGTATTTGAATAGACTTTATATCCAAGCGCCTTAACGACTAACCATTAAACCGCACGACATAACATTTCGTGCAGTCAATCATGCGGCTACTTTAAGACAAATTGTCAAGGCACTCCATCTATTAAATAGAGTATAACAATGCAGGTTAAGTGCGCTTGCAATCAGCAACATGGTTAGGCTTCATATTTGTGCACAAAGCCAAAGCCAACACAAAGCATAGCAAAGTCGAGAAGAACAGCGCGATACTAACGCGCATATCCTTGGGCATCCTTTTGGCTGTTGCTGACACTCTGCCCGCTGCGCAATGCGTATAATGAAGCTGCCTGTCAATGCGATGCGAAGTCGAGACACGCCTCACCAATTGCATTATGTCCCAGAGATACTTTGATCAAAGCAACTAAACACAATACAAAAAAAAGAGGAAAAAAATAAGCCAGATAACCGAATAACAAATCCAGACAAACACTGCAATGGATGTATAAGGATAGTCAGGATAGTCAGGGGGGTTGGGGGTACAGAGAATTTAATAAGCGCGTCGCTTTTGTTGCACGCTTTCAGGCATACAGTTTTCATCTCTTTATCTCTCCCGCGTAGCAAAGACAATGGCAAAGACAGAAGCGACGAGAACAAACGAAAGATTATATTTTATTTTTTGGATTTTGGCTTCAGTGCAGCATAAAAATTGCATTAGACGTGGCAAACGGGCGCAGCTGCACTTTGAAGCCGCCCGCCAACGTCCACGATGAGTACCCCTTACCTACACGCCTCCACCCTCTCAGACCCTGCAGAAGAAGTGGCCATGGTGACAGCTGCTTCTAGTTTGGCAGCAGTTATCCGCGTTTTTGCTGCGTTTTCTGTAACGCGTTGTTGACACTTTTGTTTGTGCGCTCTGGGAGCCATTACACTCGAACACACACAGACACACACGCACACACACAAGGGTACACCTGCAGGCGCTACATACACACACACAAAGGCAAACGAACATCCACTTGGCCAAATGGCATTGCCAAAGTGAGGCATGCAGCCGTGAGACCTTTAAGTGCTGGATGGTGGGAAGGGTGGGGGGCTGTGGCTGCCTATTTTGCTGCGCAAACAAATGGCTGACTGTTATATCAAGTGTGAAAAATACTGCATACAGAAGGCAAAAAGAATATGTCTTAAAAATGCCAAAAATCAGTTTTATTGAGAAAGCCGAAGTTTATGTGCCCTGAAAGTTGAACTTTTTGTAGCTTAAAAGCCATTTACATTTATTTGTTTTTGCATAACATTTGTTATCTAGAAAATGTTTCATATATCGATCGTTTATAATAAACATATTTGTTCCATTTCTATATGCTTTGAAGGGTTTGAAAAAAATTGATACGATAAATATTGAATTCATTCATTCATTCATAAAGAAATTCTTTTGCTTAATCAAAGCTCAGATAACCAACTTCCAAATTCATGATTTTCATCGATCGCAAGTGTATATCGGAAACGGTAAGAGTTATCAAAATTTCTAAACAAATATGTACTGCCTATCACTCTCTAGCTTTTACAGTCTCTGAGATCAACGCGTTCTTCCATACACGCGGAGAGATCTATATCAACTTGGCTTTGATCCAGAATATATATACTTTATGGGGTCGAAGATGCTTTCTTCTGCCTGTTACATACTTTTGCACAAAAGCAAAATACCCTTTTACACATTTTCAACGGGTTAAGGGTATACATGGCAATGCGACAGTCTAAGCAGTCCAAAAAACTGAAGGCAGAACTTGAATTCCATCCAAATGACCCTTTTTGGTGAGGGTCGTAGCTAAGCTACCGATAAGCAAACGACAAAGAAATCATAAATATTTTATATATGTGTATGTATGTTTGCTGAACAGAAAGCTGATCCATGCAAAATCCAAAGCAAATGCTGCTCCAATTGCAAAATAACAGCTCTCGAATATAAGTTTCTATAGGTAGGAAAATTGATTGGCACTTCAACAGATAACTCAAGAGCCAGTGCAAAGCGCAAAGTGCTTCCCATTTAGAGTTTGCTTTATGCTAGTGCATAATTATTGAGTTAATGATGATTGCATAATTCGGAAATTGATAGAATGCCGCAGTTAATAAATGTAACAGTAAGTGCAATTAATGTAACGCATAAAGATGCGACCAGGCAAATTGAATAACATGCATTAAATGATTTAATGAAAATTTTCCGCAAACAAATTGAGGAAAAATATGAAAAATGTGCACACAAAAAGCAAGCCAAGCCCAAACATAAATTAAGTGGCAATGCCAACAACAAAAGCACAGCCACAAATAATAATCATAAAAATTAAAATAACGGAAAAAGACACAAAACAACGAAAGAAAATAAACAGCATAATTAATTGAGCGCAAATTGGCGACGTTGTGATTTTTGCCGCCAGACAGTGAAATTTTAACAGCAGCAGCAAAAGCAAAAGCAAATTTAAAATCTTATTCAGATGAGAGACAGAGAGGTGTTTAACTGTACTTGGGATTTGGATTGAAATAGAAGCCTGACAACAGCAACAACAACAACAACAACAATGAAAATAACAAAAGCAAACCGAAGAGCAATAGAAAGTGGGATAAAAGCAAATTTATCATTTCAATGCTGTTTGTTGTCAAAAAGCATTTTAAGCGCTTAAGCTGCCGACACGCACACAGCAAGTCTATTGGGGCTAGGGAGCTTAGGTGGGGGGGGAGGGGGGTAGTATAGCAAGAGATATATATATATATAAAGAGAGAGATGAGTGTTTTTCGCTGGGGACAGCTTTAAACAAAAGCAATTTTCGGGCATGTGTCTCGGCTCAAATGAGTTTGTGAAGCCAAAGCTGTTCTGCAAATCGAATTCTAGCTCAAATCACCAAATATTTAAGTGTAATTAAAGATACAAATATTTTAAATTGTGGTTTCGATTTTTAACGAAAACAAAAACAATTTTACAACAATAATAATTAAATAATTTTTGTAAATATAAATATTTAGCCGAATTTTTTCCCAATAGTAGTTTGTTCTCTTTTTAATTTTTCGGGCTGAAATAACCCCAAAAAAGAGTAAAATAAAGTCTGTTCACACAAGTTTCTTGTAAGTTCTGAGCTTTAATATGTTCGCTTTAACAAGCTTTGTTTTTGAAACTGATTTGTGGAACACATTGGCTTTGATTAGGTACTCAGATTCTCATTCATTTTATAGATAAACGACCCGCAATGAGCCAATGCAAAATCTAATGCCAAACTTCTTGGCAAAGTTTTTGCTTTTGCTTAGCATTCGCCTGATTTTATCATAAATCTTAAAGCCACCTACCTGAACTATGCAGCGGGAGGTGGGGGTATGAGGTGACGCTAAGCACGTGGATGGAAGAAGTGTAGCAGGGGTGGGGAGGAACACGGCGACATGTCTACGCATTGCAAATGGAGGGCACACCAAAATGGCAGCTGTCGACTCGTGCCGAGCAGCCAATTAATTTTTGGACCCAGCCCCAAAAAGTAGGCAACTAAAAACTAAAACCCATAGCACGCAACGGACCGACAAGCAATGAAGTTCCTGCTGTGTCTGTTGTTTTTGTTGCCATGCTTAAAACACAATCATTGCGTATGGCTTAGACTCGGGTATGTTCGAAGAGGAGCGCATCGTTGAGGGCGTGCCTGAACCCTTTTTTGACAATCACTGTCGCAATTTTTTTAGCTTGTGGTCAGACGAGGACGCGTGTTTTGCCTCTTCACAGCAGCTGTCTCGGCATCCGCACATCAATCAAGCAGCCTGAAAACGAAGGGCAGCTTGACCCCACAGATGCCTTGTAGTTTGCCAAAAATTTCCCACTTACGGTTTTAGTTTTTTATTCTACCAACTCCCTTGCCCACCACCATTTTTTGTTTATGTCTTAAAGTCGACGCCATTTTGCATATGTTACCCTTGGGGGCACTGTGCTCATTGCTAATGCAAAGTCCTTTTTAGCTGTTAAGTGTTTTGTGTCCGCTTACAAATGTAGTTGTAAATCAGGCAAAAGCAGCCTGCCCAAGAGTGCATGGTGAAGGAGGATTGAGAGGAGGACAGCGACTCGTGCAAGTATTAAATATTTCATTTGCGACCCGCTGGCAATCTGCACTTGTTTTAGGGGTGAGTTACTAAGAACAAGGATTTCAGATTATCATTAAGATTAAGCCGAACACTTTTAGATACTTATGATTATTTATTGGAGGAAAAGGTGAATAGTTACGCCTCTAAATTAACCTTGCATAATTGCAAACATTAATTAAAAATGCACAGAAATCACAGAGTATTCTTTTTATACCCTGATCCCATTAAAAATGGGAAAAAGGGGTATAATGGTTTAGTGCAAAAGTATGTAACACGCAGAAGGAAGCATCTCCGACCCCATAAAGTATATATATTCTTGATCAGCATCAACAGCCGAGTCGATATAGCCATGTCCGTCTGTCCGTCTGTCCGTCCGTCCGTCTGTCCGTCTGTCCGTCTGTCCGTCTGTCCGTCTGTCCGTCTGTATGTATGAACGCGTCGATCTCAGAGACTATAAGAGCTAGAGACTCCAGATTTGGAACTTAAGCTCGCCCAATCCCTAGGCAGTGCAAGTTTCTTTCTGATTTTCGATAACTCTTCCCGTTTCCGATATACACATGGGATCGATAACAACAAAATCTTGAATTTGGAAAACTTTGAGATGCAATTTGAATTATAATGCAAAATAATGACAATCTGTGAAAAATTGATGAAAATCGGATAATAAACACCGGAGATATGGGACATTGAAGTTGTGTATGCAGTATGCAGTATGCGCGTACACACACACACACACATACTTGCAAGCACGGATTGTACGTGTGAAGTATAGGGATCAGGGTATCGTCTAGTCGGGATTTCTCGACTAGAGCCTTCTTACTTGTTTGAAATTAATCAGGAAAAATGTGTTAATGTTCAAGGATGCTTAAGGTATTTTTTATTTGTATAGAAAGGTAAATAAGTCAGTCAGAAATAAATGCTAACTACAAAATTTTCTAAATCATTTTTTTGTTGGTGTCAGAACTAGAAAAATAAATTAATAAAATAGTATATGTTAATATTAAAATATTTAGCTACGTGACAAAGTTTTGTTTGTTTAATAAAAATACATTGGTAAGAAAGTAAGCTAAAAACTTGAGTGCTCATTACACTTTTATGGCCCATTGCGCTATCTGTTTGCTTTCAGTTTTCAGCTTTTCTCTTAGTCTCTCGTTTTTATTTGACCTCACTGGGCTATTTATAAGCTAAACTTTTGTGTGTTAATACAAAAATAAATGTTAATGACAGTTTGCAAAATCATTTTTAATAATTAATTGATAAGCCATAACAAAAACAAAGAACAACAAAACCTCCACAAATAAAAAATCGACAGCGATGGTAAAAAGTTTAAAAGTTGAAGGTGCAAGGATAACAAAATGTTTAATAATATTTGAGTTGTGTCGATAACTTGTCTAAATTGGAAATAGCTGCGGGGCCAAGTAGAACAAGAACAAACAAATACATACATTAAGATACAGCTATACATTTGAAGATACATATATAGCTATGGAGACAGCTTAAGATGCACACATACATATATATACACACACATGTATTTGTAGCTTTTAAGGGGAAGATGTCAGACGAGAGGCTAAAACGACAGGTAAACTGACAAACAGCCGCCAGACATTGCAGAGCGCAAAACAAACATTGCAAAAACAGTTAAGCAACTGGCACACAGTGGAACGAAACACACAGGCTGAAACGTGGCCAGGGGTGTGAGTGAAGGTGGTGGAAGGGGTTCCGCAGGACATGAGGCAGGTGAAGCTCAAGCTCAAGCACGAGACCAAGACCGAGACACTGTTTTGCTTTACCTTGGCAGTCAATGTCAGAGCAATTGAGGCGACCCATGGGCACAGATACACATCTACATGCAAGTAATGATACAAATGTATATTTTTAGATATGTATATACTTAAATTTATATGTGTTTGCACATGTCTACATATGTTGAAGACAGTCGACACACTTGTATTTCACTTTGTGGCACCTACAACATGCACACCAAATCTCCAGGCCACAAACAATTAAGTATATGACTTAAATGGACTGACTGACGGCATGACAAACATAAGTCATGAAAGACCGAGAAACATACAGCCTGTGTGAGAGGTGAAAGGTATAAAGCTAACTGTTTGTATACACTTACTTACACTTACACGAAAAATAAAGTGTTGGTATGAACTCAAATTATTTAAAATAATAAATAAAATAGTTTGCATTTTATTATTGAAAATTATTCTCTTTTTTAAATTAAAGGAATTTCATGGTCATGGTTCATAAGTCGTCAATAAAGCTTCTAAAATAATATTCGCAAACACCATTTTTTTGATCCAAAATACTAGGACATGAACCTAGCTTATATCAGTCTCATTAAAAACAATTTAAAACAATATTTGATTTAAAATTTGTGCAGTGCATTAAACTGACACCAAACAAATGTTCCAACTTCCTAGCACACTGTTTTGAGTTTATTTGTTATTTAATGGTATTTCATGGTAAAATAAGGGAAGCGCTGATATAAATATTTAATAAATTTGGATAAATATAGTTAATGGATTTTAATGGTCAAGTTTTGTTATTCTTGGGTTAAACTGAGTTTCTGGATTCTTAATTATAACTTTGGCAGACAAATGAATAATTAATTTGCTTCGATACCCTATTCACGCAATCATGTGTTTTTTTTAAATTCATTTAGTCTGAAGGTTCCAGCTGAAAGGCTAAATGTGCTCAAGTCCAAGGCATAAGATACAAATGCAGTTTTACAGAATGTTTGCAACAGTATTTGTGTGTGCTAATGTGCTGGTGTCTGTGTGCTTTTCGTATGAATTGTGGGCTCTTGTTCAAGGTCTTTGTAATTATTTAAGTATCGATTGTTTTGCATGTGGCTTAAGGGCGTTACATTACAGGCAGCGCCCACCAAAACAAAAACGTTACAATACGAAACTGAACGAAACAGAATTGAGTTTTTGTTTATATATAATACTTGTGTACTCGAAATTTTCGTTATAACCATCATTTTTTCTTCTCGAACATGTTATACTAATGGATTAAACACTGCATTTTTTATATCTCGTTCCGCGCTCGATGTAAATTTTGGTTTTTTTTTGACAAGCGAATGACGCCCAGTGAGCTGTTCAGGCTAACTGCCTCAAATGTAGCCGCAAACGCATTTGCCACAAAGTAAGTGGTTGCATGTAATTTATGTACGCTAACATTTAGAAAGAGTGCGAAATATTGCCTCAAGACAGCCAGATGTTCGTGCCCAACGCAAAGAACTGCTGCAGTTAGAGTCAACCTTTTCTCTTAACGCTGAAAAGTATGCTTCACTTTTTTGTTGAAGTCACAATAAAAGTGGGTGGGTCTGAGGTGCAGACAGGATGTTGCAGGTGTTGGCTGCTTTGTTCGCAAAACTTATTGAATTGTTAACTTTGTTTGGTCGTTTCCATTGCTGCTATTCAAAAATTGCGCACAAAGGCAACGAGACACAAAAATTACGCTAAGAAGATAATTTGATTTCAATCAATTGGCTAAGTAGAAAGTCCACGAAAACCAAATTGGTTTGAAAATAAATAAAGAAGAAAGAAGAATAGACTTTCGAATATAAAAATAAGTATTCTTACAATACAACAAGTTAAATTTAAGAAGCTCACTTTTAAACCGTTGCCGTTGCTTCTGATTCATATTTATTATATGTTTATACATAGTTGAATTTCGTATACCTATCTCTGCAAACCTTGTGCATATACTCGTTTATCTGCAAGGTTATATCCCAGCAGAGAAAGAGTTTCAACCAGCTACAAATCTCAACTTGTTCAAAATTGCATAGCCAAAAGTGTGTACAACAAATATTTTATTTGCAAGCGGAATAAAAACCGAAAAAAAGAATATATCTAGCTGTATAAATATGCTAAACAGTTGAGATATATGGCTTTGCAGTTTTGCAAAGGCATTACGTATACGACACGCGGGCCACAAACAAATTGTCGCATTGCAAAATGTCTGCAGGCAGGCTTATGCTGATGCTCATGCTGCTGCTCCTTCTGTTGGTGGTGCTTTAGCGTTGGCTGCGGCACCACTTAAGTGACAGGATATTAAATGATAACAGGCAACAGAATAACGAAGGCGGGTAGCTAAAAAAGCAACAACAACACAAGTGCTAAATAAAATGTGTATAGAAAACTCAATTCTTGCCAGGCCAAGCAAGCAAAAACAGCAGCAAACAAGATTACAACGATGCCACAACCTGATGGAGATGAGGTAATGGGGATGGGTTTTGTTGAAGTGGGGGGACAAGTCAATGTCAGCTTTGACAATTTAACGCTACTAATTGAGAGTCATGGCGGCGATAATTCCAATTTTTGCACGTCTTCTGCGGGCATTCTTCAAAGCGATTGTTAAATATTTATAAGCAGTCTCTAAAATCCCCAAAAATCTACCCTCCCTCCACCACCTTATCGTGTCTGTTTTCCAAAGAACGTGACTGGCATTGCATGCTGTCTGGCAAATTATTATTATTATTATTTTTTTGTATGCTTGGTGCTGTCTATAATTATTTATGACAGGCCAATTCGCAACTCACGTGACGTACACCGTACAGAATGTACCAGCTGAGCCATCAGCATTACGCATACACCCACGTACGTGTGTGTGTGTGTGTGTTTGAGCAAGCACGTGTGGTTGTTGAAGTCGAGTTGCTTGTTGACAGTTGTCACCGCTTGTCACGCAAATGTTTGTTGATTCCTTATTTTTTTTTTTGTACTCCTTAGCATACCCTGCACCCAATAAACAGAGTAGAATATGAGATCATAAAGTTGTGTGAATTATTGTAAAAGACAATTGGCAACATTTTCGACCCAAATAAATTCTATATACTTTTGATTAACATCAACAGCTGAGTATAAACGGTTGTGTATGTATATCGGTATGCGCTTATCATCTTAAGAATTAAACACGTTAGCGATAAGATAGTTAATATCGATAAATATTATTTTCTACCCACATTTTATAAGTTAACTTTAGAAGTAAACACAGATAATGCAGATTTGTATATATCCCCTAAAAATAGATACATATTTAGCTGAAAATAATGATATATCGATTAATATCGATACATCGAAAAACAGCACTGAAAATACTTTGAAGTGTCTTTTGGGAGTTGAATACCAACTCCGCGATCTTTAAGTTATAAGATTAGCAAAAATAAATATCCAATCTCTAAAGACTTCGAATGTTTGAAACATTTTCTTAGCTTTTAGTTTGTTATTTTAATTCATATAATTATTAAAATTTAACTTGACTTTTTGATTCTTTTAACAAACGTTTTTTAACTGGTAGCAGAGTATTTGATAGTCGTGCTACATCACCACGGAACTATTTAATCTTTCTACTTTTCTTGGTTTTTTTTCTTTGCTAATTTGTTTGTTGCTAGGTCAACCCGCAAAACAGAATAGGACACAAACACAATATGACGTTTCATTTGAATTTGTCCAGCGTGGGCGTTGCTTAAAGTGAAATATGACTTGACAACGCCGCAATGTTGTCCAGTTGTTGTTGTTATGCTAACTAACTAAAGCCTTACATATTCCCGTTCATTTCTTTTTTTTTTTTGGGGTAAAGAAATGTCGTTAATCAACTCAAAGAGTGAAACTGGACTCGCCATCCTGTCAGTGTCAAAGGCTGATAAATGAAGAACGCATTGCGGTATCTAAGTTTAAGCTGAAGGCACGAGTTTTGTCAGCTGCATTGCCTTGGAACTAGGAACTCTTCGAGAATTGATGATAAATGTATTTTGCTTGCGCTAAAAAAGGATGTAACACAATGATTTAAATAATTGTTGTCATAGGTTTTTGCAACGTCTCTTAAGCAGTTATATAATAATAAGATTAGGAGCTTGTCTCTTATAATCAATTACTAAGGCATAAATAAGAATTTTATGAATTGACTTATACATCAAACATAACTGTTGGTGTTGTGCAGATATCTTGGTGTTACGAAACTGAAAGGGAATTTTAAGCTACATTAAAATAAAACAAAATAAATATAATAATAATTGAGCAAATACTTATTTACAAAGTTATAAGAAAAATGTATTTTAATGATAGAAATGAACAGGTTTATATAATTGTGCAGTACAAAATGCTAACAATATAACTTGATGATTAAACGATACATTTCAATATTAAAAGCATTGAATATATTTATTATATATAAATATATCAATATTTAAAGCATGAAGCATTCCATTTTTGAGTCAATTAGTGTGTGGCATTTTATTTATTTAAGTAAATTAATGCCTTGATGAACTTCCTAACAAGCAATGCAAATGATTTAAAATATCTTAGACTTTACAAATGCAGAAATACAGCTCAAATTTTGCAATAATATTCAAATCAACTAACCAAACAATTTATGCTTGAACTCATATTGTTAGTTGACTAGCTTCATATAAGTTACAAACATTCATTTGCCAATCATGTGCAAATTGTAGACATGTTAGTTATGTATATTCAATAATTATCAACATACAAACAAAATGATTTATATTTAACTAGGGAGAATAATATACTACAAGTCTGTTCAGTTTATTATTAAGTGTTATTGTTACAGTTTTTAATCTAAGAACTATTTGGCACTTCAATTAATGCACGAACAACAGAAATTTCAATTTAATTAAATGGACACAGAACATGTTCAGGGCTGTTGCAAGACCGCATTGTTTTTGTTTGTTTGTTTTGCACAATTTTAGACTTTCATTAAAATAGTAACACAAGCATTTAAATAAACAACAACAGCAATAGTAGAGAGACAACGGGAATGTAGATCGGACAGATACAACAGCAACAAACTCAGGTAATGCGAGCTTAATTGTGAGGTTATGTGCATGAATACCACACACACACACACACACACTCACACGTTCATGTATTTTAAAGTGTTAAATATAATTTTGATTATGAAGTGTTTGTTTTTGCTATGAGTGGCATACCACGTCAGCACTTTTTTTTTAAATTCTGGGCTTTTGCACATTTTCAAAACAAACAGACATTATTATGTAAACATCATACAATTGCAGGCAGCACTGTGAAAAGCTGTTGTGCTTAAATTTCGATTTACAATTGACTTTGCGTCTAGCATGTCAATTTATTGGTAATTGCACACAGCAACAACAAGTCAAATGTCTAAGCCAAGTGTTTTGGATCCCAGGGTCTGTTTGTAAGCAATTACGTTTATTTTTATATAACTGGCAAAGTCAACCACAAAATCTTTTAAATTATGCATAACTCCCCCACACAAACATATATATATATATATATATATATATATGTATACAATATGTATATAAAAGTAGAAATGTTTTTCAGGCAGGCAAAGTTTTAAGCGTCGTTGGCTAAATGTTCTCGATAAAATTAAACGGGTCTATTTTTAAAGGTTAGATAACGCAAGTATCCAGGCAAGCATTAAACGGCATTAAAGACAACTCTCTCTCTCTCTTACATTTTTTTATCCTCTCCCTCTCTTTCTCTCTCTTAATATTTCTTTCTCTGCTTTCTACTCGCTGGCACATGTCGAGAAGTGTAAACCGAATAAAAGGCCGTCAACAAATGCATTTCCCTGCCATCTCTATGTGTGTGTGCGTGTTTATTGTGCAAATTATGCGAAAAGTTTTTTTTTTGTGGGGGGCAGGGGACAATAAAGTGGCGCACACAAAAGTATTTAAAAGCATGCACTTCAGTTGCAGGCGGCCAAAAGCAGTAAGCCAACTTCAACCAACCAAAAAAGCATTTTGTGGCTTTTCGAGTCGAGTTGCCGAATATTAAAATTCTGTTGCGGTTACCGCAGTTGCCCATAAAATGCCATGCAGCGTGCATGTTGCAAATAAGCATCTGCTTCAGTTGCAGTCGACAAAGAGTTAATTCTTAACAAACACGCACACACACACGCATACACACACACACAATCACTGAAACAAACATGACAAGGCCAACTTAAAGGCAACAACAAATTACTTGAGCTTTAAAATAATTAAATATGTCTTAAACAGTTGACGGAATAATTTTAATTAGTTTATCAGATGAAGCAGAATAAGATTTGTAAGCTGCTTAAAGCCGAATAACAAAGAAGCTTCTTAGTTCAATTATAATTTTAGTTAAGCAAAACTCGCAATTTGTTATTATATTGTAGTATGTATGTATGATACATCAATGAAAACCTAAAATAATTGCATCTCAATTTCGTTCCTATACAAAATCCTTATTAAACTCTGATTGTTCTTACGGATTTCGGCAGCATTTTGTACAAAACGTTCCTTTGACGGATTAAAACACAATTCGATTTAACCTTATTGCTTGTTAGCAAATCTGACAAAAGCGTTAAAAGTTTTGTTAGCCCTAAGGACTTAAGTTATAAATTAGTTAACAATCCTTTTATTTAAAACAATTAAGCAATAATTGAAATTATTATAAGGTCAAACGACAGAATTCTTAAACAAATTTTATAAATCTTAAAGCAAAATCCAATTAAAACTCGTAAAGGAAATCTAATCGAACAACATTGGGAAACTTTTCATTCGTATTGTTTTTTTAATATACACATAAATGATTATTAAACATTTTTTCTTTGAAGCCAAAAAAATGTATTCGTTTATTTTGTAGATAAAATAATATGCACATCCTAAAATATCAAATTTTAATTAAATTTTCCCCCAACACTGTTGTGAGTTTTATTTGCTGCACAAAAAAAAAGAAGAAAAATGCAAATAGTGCTTTGTGTTTTGGTTGAGTAAATACAAAAGTTCAACGAGCGGTTCAATTATTTGCAAAGATAAACTAAAGAATGCTGAATGGCATAGGCAAAAATGTTTATCGAACCCAAAAAACACAAACCATAAGCGTAAAATATGTTTTGGGGGGGTGTGTAAGGAGGCAACATGATATGGGTCTTGTCATATGTATTGCTCATATATTTTTGGCAAGTTGTCTTCGTTGTCATTGTCAATGTTTGGTAATTTTATTTTATGACGTATAAAAGAAAAAGAAGCAAATTCAACAAGAAAAGAAAAACTCGTTTAGGTATTCGTCTTGTCTCAAAGTATTCTGTTTGGGGACAAATGTGAGGAGCCAGCCTTTTTGGTCCATAAAGAAAAGTTTGTTATATCTTTGCATGTGCTGTTTGTTGTGTTGCTGCTTATCATGGCTTTCCTATATCATATATCATATATCATATAAAAAACCTTCAAAAGCCGTTCAAAACAATATTTTTTTTTTTCAAGTTTTTAACACGTTTGGTGGCACAACAAAATATCTCGTTTCAAATACCTGATTTAAATATGCGCCGAAAGTTTTGTAATTGGTGTTCTATTTAAAATATATATATAAAACTTGAGTAATTTTTGCTGGCCTTTCAGTTTATTGAAAGTTCGTTGCTTATGACTTAAACCATTACGTGCGTCTAAAAGATGCAACAAAAATTCGGTTTTACACAGAAACTTTTATGCCAAAGTTGCCAGTTGAAGAAAAACAACAGGAGCAGAACGAACTTAAATGCTGAATGCTCATCAATAAGCTGAAAGCAGCTTACTATAGCAGATAGTTGGGGGCGTGGCTGGCTGGTCGGACGTACTGTTAAAGCAAAGTTGCAATAACTTTGCTTTGCAGGCAATTGCAATTGGTGGAACTTAAAACTTAAAACCGAAAGCTATATACAGGTGCGTTTTAATCCATTTGAAAAAGTTTGCCCACAATTCGCAAACAAACACACAAATAGACATGAAAGAGGAAAAGCCGTAAGAAAAGCTCTTGTAATAGACAAACAATGAACGAAACTAGAATGAAACGTTACAAGAGCGTGCAATGAAGCAACGGAACCAAGGCAATTTGTCTAAGCTTCCCAAGCTTGTACAAGACTTGAATAAACTTGTAATATGTATATTGGGTATGGTTGGTGTGCTTAAAATAACGACAAAGCCGCCTCCAAAAATGCGATGGGGATTTTTTGGATGGAAACCGCATCGAAACAATCACCATTTCATGGATCATATATAAGAGGATTCTCGATTGGGAGCCGGATCAAAAGTTGAATCAAAAATCGGCAAGCATTAAGGGGAAAAAAAGCGAGGACAAGAATAAGGATAAGGACGAGGACGAGGGTACCTACAGACAAAGCCTCGGTTCATTCGCCTAGGTGTTCGTATCAAGCGAAGCGTTAACAATTCAAATAAAGCAATGAATAACGCTGTGTAAATATTAAAAGGTACATTGAAATAAAGTGCGGCCCGGTAGCACGTCGGCAGAGTGCAAATAGCCAGGGGGGCGACGACAAAGTGTGTGTACAAAAGGACAGTAGTGGCTGACTGACAGAGACATAAGGCGAACCGCAACAATTACAACAACGTTCATTAAAATCATAGCGAATTGTCATGTTGATTTAACGAAATTTCAATGCGCTAACAAGAATTTTCATTTACTATAATATTTTCAAATGTGTGTGCATCAATGAATAAAAAAATATTTTAAGTACTTTGAGTTTATCAATTTTTTTTTAAGGATAAACACGTTAGTAAAAAAATGTCGGTATAAATATTTAAATATGCTTTTTATTGCTGAGCTCTGATTGCTCCTGCGAATTTAATAAAAAACTCGTTAATAAAAACAAGATAAAATTTTATAATAACTGATTTTAACATATATCTAAAAAATACCAAATAAAAAAATATATTTTTTAATAATAAACATACTTTAGCTTTAAATAAAAGGTGTTTTATTACAACCAATATTTTTTATTGGTATATTAAATTGAGAGTATATCTTATAAACTTTAACTCTGAGCAAATCACATAAAACCTTTTCGCATTCGACACCGAATTTCATATTTATATATTTTAAACTTAAAACTTACATATTGAACTCTGCTTGCTTGAGACTTCCTCTTAGTTAAGCCAATATGAGCACAAATGTTTAATATTAAAGAGTATTAATATATATAAGGAAAGAGCAGAAGGATTTAACACGAAAAAAAAGTGTGAGAGTGAAAGAAAGAGATAGAGAGAGAGAGAGAGAGAGCGAGAGAGAAAGGAAGAGAGTTCCCTAGGGTTTCATGCACTGTGCTGATGTGTGGCTGTGGCGAGGTCTGTGTGCCGCTTAAGTTTGCTGAAGTGTGAAAATAAAACAAAAAAAAGAAAAGACAGCAAAAGCGATTGCTCAGCGACCTGCTGAGGGACAGAAAAAGACAGAGAGGGGGCAAGAGAATGGGGCTATGGCCGGGTGAGCGTAGGTCACTCGTTTTATGCGCCTTGACTGACATTTTTGCTCTTGCCGCTGTGCTGTGTGTTTTTAAATATTCTATGGGTTATCCATTAAAATATAAATGAATATATACAAAAAAAAAACAAAAAAAACCTGTTGGCAGCTTAATTGAATTTTTTGTTATGTTCGATTGTGTTTCTTGTTCGTCTGAGCGATTTTCGGGATATAACGAAAGTAGCTAACAGAGTTTGATTTGTGTTCTATTTTGGTATTCGAATGAGATAAATAAAGGGCAGATGGAAGTGAAATCGTCATGGAATATGAAAATTTGGTTTACTGAAAGCTTTGCGTATTTCGGCGTATTTATTCGAAATCATGATCCTCATTCATTGACCAACCAATTTATTGAAAGTACCAAAGCTTACATAGACCCTTACGCATTTGGGACAACGTTTCGAATTGTGCTAAATTTGAGCGTTGGCGTCTAGCTATTAACATGCATATGATAGACACTTCCGCACAAGTGGCAGGACGCGTACGAGGACATGAACTCATCGCCAACATTATGCGAAACATGCGGTAACTACGTGCATCAACCAGGACACAGATACACATAGACACCCACACATAGACACTAACACACGTGCAAACACGCGTTGGGTATTCTTTCGTGTTGCTTATAGGCAAATCCATTTATATGAATGGGGTCTTTGTAATAATATTGAGTGTGAAATACCCTGTTGTCAAAGGCTTAAAAATATCGATTTCATTCTTATGTATAGCCTTTAATGACATGTTTTACTGTTCTTTAGCTTATCATCCGTTAACACAGAGAAACGAACGGTTTTTTAGGAGTAATTCGTTAACAACACTGGAATAACAAATAGTTGTTCTTAAATACTGTGGCAACTCTTTGGAACAAAATCAACTTTATTATATTTATTCGGAAATTTAAGTTGGTGCATAAAAATATATTTGCTAAACTTTAGAAAAAATCACATAACAGAAATTAAAATAATTTTTAACACGCATCACATCTGTCGATAAACATTTAATGGATTTAATGGGATTAAAAAATCACATATTCTTAAGCTCTCTTAAAACTCTTAAAAAAAAACGGAAAAGTTATAAGAAGCTTGCTAAGATTTTTTGCTACGACAGTTAAGATGATATCTATATTGATAATGTTCTTTTCGGATAAAGTTAAACTAAGTATTTATATTTCGATTTTAATATTTCCACAGATTTGTTCAGAAAGTACAGAAGTCGAATGTCTGACATTCTAGTTTAAGGAAAATATATTTCAAAATTAACTTTATTTTTGAAATACTTCTTTGTATCAATTGTTTTGCAAAAAATTTATATAAAGTCGTTAATAACATAACCGTAGCATTATACTTAAGAATAATATAACCTTAATTTTGACACAATGAAAATGACGAGGTCCACTTTAGTTAAAATTAAATTTTTATAGTCTGGCAACAAATTTCGCATTCGCAAAGCAAGCCACAAACTACCCATTGGCGATAAAAAAATTAATAAGTAGCAAAAACTTGGCCAAGATGGTATATATATGTATGTCGTGTGTTAAATGTGTGTTTGCTGGTTCTGTTTCTAACGCTTTGGCTATTGTTGTAGCTGTGGCCTTTAACTTGCTTTATCCTTTTGACGGGTTCATCATTGTCGTCATCATCATCATCATCATCATTATCATCATCCGCAGTAAATGGACGGCAAATCAAATAAATAACTGTAGGGTGAAATGTGCCTGCCATGCATAAAGTAAACTATTTAATGGACTTTTGCCAAGCGATGGCGGCCATCAGCTCAATGGTGTTGATATGCGTGCGGGGAAGGGCAGAAGTTTGAGCAAGGGGTAAGAGAGTAAAGATGCGAAAGCCATAGCGGAAATCGAAAGCTATTAGAAACGAGGCTGCCTGCAGGGAATGGATGCGGCTGCTCCTTGTTGTTTTTTGTATGTTGAGTCGATGTCCTCGCTTCCTTTATACTGCTCCTCCATTTGGTGTCTCGCTGTTTGACTTTGAACTCATTTGCTTTTATTTTCTTTTTTCCATTTTGCCATTTTTATGTTGAAATTTTACGCAATTTGACTTTTGTGGAGCAGAACGTCGTCTCGTCTTTTTCTCAATATATATATATACACGTATATACATAAATGTATATATTTTTATTTTTTCTTTGGCATTTAACTTTCGATTTCGTTTTAAGTTCTCGTGCTCTACATCTGCTCAAAGGTGTGCACACACACACACACACAGAGGGACACAGCGGGATACAGTTTGGCAATAATGCAAATGACTTTTGCTTCCGTATGGAAACAGCCAGGATTCTTGGCCTTTAGCATTGTTGCTTTTGTTGTGTTGCTGACAATCTCACACATATATATATATATATATATGTATACGCATTTGTATATTTTACTGTTCGTTTAGCGTTTTGATGCAAGTGAATGATATCTAGCTGTGTTTTGCCCCAAGCATTAGGTGGTAGGAAACAGAATACAACAAGATATCGCCCAGATAAGTACTATGTTAAAGCGCAATTGTCACATAGTAAGCAGATTATATCAATCAAATTTGCATTTAGATGTGTTTTTTATTCATCGGATTGTTATGTAAATATAACTAAGATTGCATTTTCGACTATCTCTTTGAACATTTAAACTTTACTAAAACTTAATGATTTCCAAAATTAGAACTTCTTTTCTTTTGTATGCCAAACTTTTTCACAAAAGAAACGCTTTATCCGGCATTGCCAGAGCTAAATTACAGAGATATTTATGATAGGAAAAATATTTAATTCCCATAATTGTGCCACATACACAGAATTGGAGTCCACGGACTTGTTTGCTTCAACATTTTCATTATGGTTTGCCATTGGCATATGGGCAGCCATTGGAGATTTGCCGCATGGCAGCATTTTCTGCAGCCTCTGTCCACACAAATATTTTCGGCCACAACAATACAGACACGCAAGCAAATATATGTATATGAAACAGTAACAATAACCGGTAAGAACAACCAGAAGCAACAGCTGCGACAACATTCGAAATCAGAATCGGACAATTTTTGCACAGTATTCAACATTAAGGGTATGAAAAAAATAAATATATACATTTAAGGAAATACCAAACAAAACAAAATACATCTCATGGGAGTCAGAGATACAAGCGCATAAACACGAGTACAAACTATAGATTACATACAGTGAAAGAAAGAAGCTTCAAATAATATATACAAAAATATTATCGGTTTTATCGAACAAAAAACAAACTTGACTTAAGGAGAAAAACAGGGTTTACTTGGTTAAAAATAAAGTTAGCGACTCAAAAACCTGCAAAAGCTTACACTCATTTAAAAAATTGTATATACTGTATTAACAAAGTATGCATACAATAGCTCATTTTTTCGAAAAAATTATAAAAATTCCTTTTTCTCAGTTAAATGCTTATAGGTAGATTCTACTGTAAGCATATGCATATGCATGCAAATATGTCAACGGGTCGCGTGAAATGAAAATGATATTTACATGCCGATGCGCAAAAAGTCGCAAAAAATATTATATACATACTGTATACATACAATACACACATATATCTAAAGAAAAAAAAGAGAGAGAGGAGTTACAGTAAGGAGAGTTGATGAATTTTTTTGCTTCTGCATGACAAACTATAAGGAAATGGAGGTGGATGCCATTCCATAAATTTACTGACAGCGGAGGTGACAACATGTCAACAAGCGCCGCGGGTGCTTAACAAAACACAGAATAAGCGACACAAGGGATAGAGAGAGAGAGTAGGAGAGGGAATGAAAGTTGGTGTGACAGAGAGATAAACAGCAGGCAAGTCAAAGGCAATTATGTGTGTGAAGAGGAAATTTTTAAAGCGTGCGCTCAAAAGCAGGCAACACTTTAAATGATTGATTATTGGCCATATGCGGCAAATTGTGTGCTCTTGTGTCCTCTCGCCCCTCCCCAAACCTACCATGACCTCAACACCCTTCTGTAAATCCCCATCCACACTCCAGGGGCCACAAACGTTTTGTCTGCCAGCTGTCTGTTTAGCATTGCGACCCTAAACTGAAGAACCTTTCCACAACGCTGCCCACTTTAAGTATCTGTCATATGCCAAAGAAATGTGTTTTTCATTTTTATTTCTCACTTCTTTTTTTTTTGTGTGCGATTTGTTATTGAAAATTGTTATTGTCGCTGAATGTGCGTGACAGCACCAACAAATCGGCTATAAAAAAATAATAAAGCAGAAAAAAAAAAATTCGACTTATTCGGCTTATTTTATAATCACAGCAAATTTAAAAAAAAAAGTCGCACAATGCTTTTTTTACATCTACGTATATATTTATAAGTATATACGATGCATACATAATATATTTTTATTTTGATATTTTCGCATGCAAATTTATTTGTCAACATTTTTATTGACACACAAATCACTGAGATGTCGAGCGTTCTACAAGTTGTTGTTATTGTTATTGTTATATATATTTTTGTATTGTTGTGCATACATCATGTATTCGCTGTCAGTTATTTGATATTTTCGGCTTCATTGATTGGCTTACGATTTACGATTTTCTTTGATTCATTTTATGCCCATTGAGGAGTGTCACATATTTGAGATTTCAATCGGGAATTCATAAATTTAAGAGTTTGTAACGAAAATATTAAGTAAACAAAAATATAAATAGAATATATATGTATATATATATATATATATATATATAAATATATATATATAAAATATATATACACACATTAATATTGGCCTAAACAAATTCACTTAAGCCAATTAGTGTGGAACCCGTTTTAGTCAGTTGGCAAACAATACAGTTGGCGAAAATGTATCTTATTGTTGTTGAAGCCCAAGCAGAGGATTGTATGCCTGGCAATAATAACACCAACAACAAAAGCAAACACAGGAACATCGCGCGTTTTCGGCTCATTCATAAATCATTCTTGGCATATTTTCACACACACATAGGCACAGGCTCGGTCTGCGATGTTTCGCACTCTCACCGCTTGGAGCGCTGCACAAGAATTGTTTACCAAACGCTGAAAAGTGTTCAAATATTTGTTATTGATGTGAAGCCACGCAGTGGGTGAGCTGGGTGTCGGGGGAAGAGGTATGTACTATGTAGGCTCTGGAGGCTTTCGTTTGATTTGTCATACAAGAGCTTATGTTGTCATAAACAGCGATCTACTGTTTCACAGTGAAACATATTTAATACGCTTACTATGCATAAAAACACGAAAAAATACAATATTTTCAAAATATTATATTATTATGATGCTACCTGAATGAACAATTTTATTAAAATCAATTAAGTAGTTTTTGCGTTAAAGAGTACAAAATATGTTGAAATACGTTCACATTTTAAATACGATTCTTACTTTTGCAAAAAATATTAAGCTTTGATCTGTGTCTTATCTGAATGGCTAGACTTATATTGCAAGAATCGAATCTTTAAAATGATGGCATGTGTTATTGTCGACAATAACCGTTTGTAATGGATATTAATCAATATATCTACATACATTAGAAGTTAAATAAAAGATGTCAGTATAAAAGTTTGAATATACAATATCAAAATATGAAAGCATAAACAGTAAAAGCTTAATCTTAATGTTGTAGAAATAATATTTTTCCGCCTTGTTCAGTAGCAGATGCCTTTATATGCCTGGATCAAAGTTAACCGCAATCAAATTATACCATTCAACTTACAATTTTCACGGTATGAAAAAAAAAGTGAACAACTAAGACTCCGTCATCATAATTCCGGACATGACTTGAAAGTTTTCGACCCGCTTTTATGGCCATGTCTGCAAGTTGATTCGACAAATGTGAAAGTCATAAAAGAGGCCCATGCTTGCTCCGAACATTTGACCCACTACAACTTGATGCAAATTAAATAAGTTTCAACGCATTTACAAAGTCATTTTAGACGCGCTCAGTGCTTAGGCTCAGCTCTTAGCACTTTTAGCTCTTCTATTTGTGTTCGAGTTTAGTTTTTATGCCGACTTTTCCCCGACCTAACCAACCTCACAACTCTGAATATGCAAAAAAAAAAAACAAAATAAAACAAGACACAAAAGACCAAAAGAAATCAGCTCAAAATTTATTTGGCTGCGTAAGAATGAAAGAAACTTTTGCGCTTTTGTTTGAAATTTGTTTCGCATTTGTACGTTGAAATGTTTTATTTTATTTTATTATTTTTTTCTTTTTTTGGTATCGGGGTAGGGTTTACGAAGAAAACAAAACAAAATACAGCCGAAGAAAGGGAAAGCAAAAAAGAGATCGAAACACAAATAAAAGCGTTGCCCCCAAAGGGCCTACGGGCAGACCTCAGGCATGCAGTTTTTGACTCTTTTGTATTATTCGCTCCTAAATGGGCCCCTCTTCCCCTGACACAAGAAATAAAACACAATTCACCAACAGCAGCAACAGGAACACGATTCGAAGGAAACGAAACTTTTGGTAGCGTTGCGTATCCGTTATAAGTCTGTTACAGACATTGGCAATTTTATTTCGCTTTGCTCGTTGCTTTAACAAATTTTATTTTCAATGGTTGCTGGTTTTTTATACCCTGATCCCATTAAAAATGGGAAAAAGGGGTATAATGAATTTGTGCAAAAGTATGTAACAGGCAGAAGGAAGCATCTCCGACCCCATAAAGTATATATATTCTTGATCAGCATCAACAGTCGAGTCGATATAGCCATGTCCGTCTGTCCGTCTGTCCGTCTGTCCGTCCGTCTGTATGTATGAACGCGTCGATCTCAGAGACTATGAGAGCTAGAGACTCCAGATTTCGAACTTAAGCTCGCCTAATGCCTAGGCAGTACAAGTTTGTTTCCGATTTTCGATAACTCTTCCCGTTTCCGATATACACATGGGATCGATAACAAAAAAATCTTGAATTTGGAAAACTTTGAGATGCCATTTGAATTATAAAACAAAATAATGACAATCTTTTTTTTTATTAAAATCGGTTAAGAAACACCGGAGATATGGGACATTAAGGTTGTGTATGCAGTATTCAGTATGCGCGTAGACACACACATACTTGCAAGCACTGACTGTACGCGTAAAGTATAGGGATCAGGGTATCGTCTAGTCGGGATTTCTCGACTAGAGCCTTCTTACTTGTTTTTATTTTGTTTGTTTGTTTGTTTCTTATTGTTTTTGCTTGGAGGCCTAGGTTTGTTCGGCTCAAGGGCGCGTCCCAAATCGATTTAATTGACACTTTAGGTCCGTTACATGAATCGTTTCCTTGGGGGGGGGGGGGGCTGACCGTAACACAATGACCCTACACATTTGTATTTGTAACACCTACCCAAAAACGTCGGCATAAACCTGCCCAAGCAAATGGATTGCAATATCGAGCACTTTATGGAGGGCTTTGACAAATGTTGATGGTCGACACGAACCAACGCTTATGAATGCTGACAGCAAGCCAGTCAAAGTTAGAGCCACAGCCGGGACCCAAAGCAACAGTTGATTGCCCTGACAGTTTGTCATGTTCGTAGGGCAATTTGTTTGGCAATTGCAGTATTGGTAACAGGGCGATTACTTTTCTAATTCCATGATATAGGATTCAGGCATGGAAAGGAGCAGAAAAGTCTCAAACTGAAAATTGAAAAAAAGTGATGGGAAAAAAGGAAAAATCATAAGTAGCTTTATGTTTAGTTTATCATAAACACTATATACACAAAAACTTTAAATATACGAATTTCATTTAATCCTAATCGTATATTATTAAGGAGCATTTTTAGCTAATCGGATAGTTTAAATCAAATGAAATAAATTTCAAAAACCAACTTGGTCATACTAAAACCAATCAGCTTATATTAATATGTGAAACATTTTAAAATAAATCAAAAAATGTTTTATGTCTGTTATATTCGATTGAATTATATTCGATTGAATTGAACAACCCTTTCCATTATATGCAAATAAGAGCGAAATGGTCTTCAATTTGCTATCTGAATCAAAGAATGGCAAACGTTGGCTTACCATTAAATATCAATGCATTCTATCAAATCCATTTTAGTTTCTTATCTCTCAATAACCCTCTGAGCTGCAATTTGAAATGTGGCATTCGAGATCCTGTTGCCATAGTAAATCACCTGTCTGCATACCTTGAATTGTGCTCGTATTTCTTATCATGCCCAATAATTCAAATGCTGCAAGTTTCACCCAGAGATATTCTCCTACAAACATACGTACAAACTACTTTATGTTACATGCAATACGATATTCATTCCCAGTAACAAATCCAGTACACAAATCTTGCAAAATACACGTAGTGAGGAATCAGGCAATACATATCTCAGTATGCAGTGTATATCTATATAAATATATGCACACACATACACATTTATACCGTTTGTTCTGTATGTATTGTACATTTAAGTCTATATGCTTGGCTTGTGTAGCACCTCGCTGAGTTATGACGTCCAACAGCTGCACAAAACGACAGAGCAGGAAGGTTAAAGGGGAAGTGATGTTATACATACAACGTACTGCCACAAATATGTGTTGCATAAGCCAACAAAGGAGGCAGCAAGAGCCGTGGCCATAAGGTCGGTGTTGGCCCACATTGAAGAAAAAATGTGTCTTGCTTGTAGCAAAACGAACAACAACAAAATCAAATCAAATGACCAAGCGACAGTTGTCCAACTATTTTGGTTGCTAGTTGGAAAATATTGCAGTCACTTCCCCATTCCCCTTTCAAAGTATTTATATTGTTATTTATAACTGTTTGGTAGTTTAATAAAGTAAATCGAAAGTCCAACTTGGTATACACTGTTTGCCAAGTAGGAAATGTATTTGTTTGGAAACTTTATATTCGATTAGCCGAGTAAGATGGACCGTAAAATAGTTATTTCGATATGTTGTTTTGTTGTAGCTTTAATACAGAGATTATTTTAGTATTATGAAGTTCCATCTACGTCATTCTTATTTTTTTCCCCCTTTCTGTTCGTGCTTTTCAGGTCACTTTCCGTTGAGTTCGGAGCACTGTTTGACATGGATATGCCTGGATGTGTTGTTCTGCACGGCCAGCATAATGCATTTGTGCACCATATCCGTGGATCGCTATCTCTCGCTGCGCTATCCAATGCGATTTGGAAGGAACAAAACACGCCGTCGCGTCACCCTCAAGATTGTCTTTGTCTGGCTGCTGAGCATTGCCATGAGCCTGCCCCTTAGTCTGATGTACTCCAAGGTGAGACAATAAGCCATTCATTCTCTGCATAGTTTGACTAACGTTTTCTGTGCTTTGCTTCGTCTAGGATCATGCCTCGGTGCTGGTGAAAGGCACTTGCCAGATACCGGATCCGGTCTACAAGCTAGTCGGCTCTATTGTTTGCTTCTATATACCGCTGGGAGTGATGCTGCTTACCTATTGCCTCACAGTGCGCCTTCTTGCTAGACAGCGTCAAAATTTGGGCGGTGGCCAACCAACGGCTGCTGCAACGCCAGGCTGGGCTAGCGGATGGTTGGGACAAGCGCCTGCATTGGGTAAGTTTCTTGCATTATTCAAATTATAATTTTTTCTTGAAGGTTATTGGTGTTCAGTGGAATATGAAAGTTCTCCTTTACAAAATCTAACTTGTCTCCCTGCGAGGGTATATCAAGTTCTCTATTCCAATTTTAAGCTACTCTCTCTAGTTACATTTCGTATTTCGTAGACAAATAGTACTATCTGCATATTAATGGCACCTGTCACACAGCTGTCGGCGTTTATTCTAATTTTCAGTTTCTGCCAAAATAATATTACACAGGCACACAGCAGTTTGTATGATACGGACAGCGGGGTAAGGTGGCAAGGATGCCAGCATAGGATATGCAAAAGGGGTCTAGGCCGCAGCAATGCACACAAACAGCCATCATGAGAAATTGAGTGTACATGTGTGTATGTGGTTATGCAAGTGTGTGTACGTATTTGCATGTCTGTGTCTCTGTACGTGTGTGCGTGTATGTTGATAGCTAATTTCAGTGTTGAAATGTTGCTCGGACGCACATTGGCAGGATTAACGTGCAGCACATCCTGCCATGTTGGAAGAGGATTTTTTATTTGCCCAAGAACAAGCAATTTGAAATTTTAAATGAAATGAAAGCGGTTCCCCAATCGAATGGTTCGAATGTATGTTTGGTTAAAGATTTTCAAAAGAGCTGCACTCAATAGATCTGTACAAGTAAAAGAAAGCTTATTGTGCCTTAAAGTCTCTTGAAATTTCGAGTAAGTATGGCAGATACATTAAGACTTCCTAGTTCGTTTTTGTCATTGATAACATATCTTCGAAACATCGAAAAAATTTTTTCATTAAGAGAAGTCTGTTTTATTCAGGTAAAATATTTTGCCAATTTAAATTATTATTTTTGCAAAAATACAATGAAAACAAGTAAGAAGGCTCTAGTCGAGATATCCCGACTAGACGATACCCTGATCCCTATACTTCACACGTACAGTCAGTGCTTGCAAGTATGTGTGTGTGTGTGTGTCCGCGCATACTCCATACTGCACACAACTTCAATGTCCCATATCTCCGGTGTTTATTATCCGATTTCAATAAAAAAAAAGATTGTCATTATTTTGTTTTATATTTCAAATTGCATCTCAAAGTTTTCCAAATTCAAGATTTTGTTGTAATCGATCCCATGTGTATATCGGAAACGGGAAGAGTTATCGAAAATCGAAAACAAACTTGTACTGCCTAGGGATTAGGCGAGCTTAAGTTCCAAATCTGGAGTCTCTAGCTCTTATAGTCTCTGAGACCGACGCGCTCATACATACACACAGACGGACAGACGGACATGGCTATATCGACTCGACTGTTGATGCTGATCAAGAATATATATACTTTATGGGGTCGGAGATGATTCCTTCTGCCTGTTACATACTTTTGCACAAAACCATTATACCCTTTTTTCCCATTTTTAATGGGATCAGGGTATAAATATGTCTGCAGAACCCATTTAAAATGGGTTAAAAGGGTATAATGGTTTTGTGCAAGAGTGTGTAACAGGCATAAGGAAGCATATTCCACGCCATAAAGTATATATATTATTGATCAACAACAACAGTCGTAGCCATGTACCAGTTGCTTTGTAGTAATGTATCTGTAGCCATCTATCTATAGCGATGTTGTCATGTATCTTTAGCTTTGTTGCCATGTATCTGTAACCATGTATCTATAACCATGTATATAGCCATGTCCGTCTGTCCGTCCGTCCGTATGTATGAACGCGTCGATCTCAGAGACTATAAGAGCTAGAGACTCCAGATTTGGAACTTAAGCTCGCCTAATCCCTAGGCAGTAAAAGTTTGTTTTCGATTTTCGAGAACTCTTCCCGTTTCCGATATACACATGGAATCGATAATAACAAAATCTTGAATTTGGAAAACATTGAGATGCCGGATAATAAACACCAGAGATATGGGACATTGAAGTTGTGTATGCAGTATGCAGTATGCGCGTAAATACACACACATATGCAAGCACTGACTGTACGCATAAAGTATAGGGATCAGGGTATCGTCTAGTCGGGATTTCTCGACTAGAGCCTTCTTACTTGTTTTATTATAACTTATTGCATGGTAACTCTGATTTTGGCTGCAACAAAAGATCAGGCACATAATTTGAGCCTACATTTAGCATTCAGCTTAAACGCTGCAATAAAAGGTGCATTGAACGGATCTAAAGTGTAGCACTCTTCGGCAGTCAACAACATTCCATGTGCCAATAACAATAATCAATAGAATCAAAGTCCAAAAAATCCAAATGAAAATAAAAGCCCAAAGCAAATTGAATGGAATTTTGCGCTGCGAGTGCAGCTGCTGTTCGTTTTTTAGTTTGTGCTGTTTTTGCTGCGTCATTGCAGTTGAGTTTCTGTGCCGGAGGGTTTGCTCTCTATGAAGTAGGGCATTTAATAGCTAATCGACGTAAGCCGCGCACAAAAGTAGACGACTGAGCATTCAACGAGTCGCATTGCGACGGGCCCTAAGTGCAACTGCCGCGCTATGTTTGTGTGTGTGTGTGTGTGTATGTTAGTTGGGTATTACGTGTACAGTAGTCACAACCGCAAGGTAACGGAACACAAAAAAAATATATTTGTTGGCTTAGCTAAAGGTTCGATATGATACATGATATGATGCATTTTTGTTGAAAATGTGGTTTGGTTTTTTGTGTACAATTTCAAAATATTTTCAATAATTATATTTGTTAATAATAACTTTAAGGACCCCTCAAAATAACTTGCATCCTAAGCTACTAAAAAACCAACTGTGTCCATTTGACAAAGTTTTTTCAACTTAATTTATTTAGTTAAATTTGTGATAGCTTGTTATATTTATATAAGTTATCCCATAATTGAATTTTAGATTACGAAATATTTCAATTTCAATTGCAAAGCTCTAACATTTTAGTGCTTACTGTGCTTGTGCATTCAAGTGGGTTATTTTTTGTTCAGTTATTTTAAGCTAAATCCGTTGAAAGGCAGCTCAAACTCGCGCGGGCACGTATCAGAGCTTCATCCTGTCCGTTCCACGTATGCGAGTATGTATGTGTGTGTCAGTGTGTTCTCGTGCAAATTTATAAGCGCATTTATTTGGCTTATAGCCATGATGTGATTTTTTTTCAGCTATACACAAGCATATTATTGCGTTGACTGCAGTTTAATGTTTTTTTTTTATGTTTTTACGTTTTTTTTGAATTATTTATTGCAGAACGCCGTTGCACTTGGCGGCGTTTGTTGAAACCAGGCCAAAGTCCCGCCTCCTCGGTGCTGCACGCTCATTCGGCGAACTCAACGGACACAGATCTCAGCACGTTAGACAATCACGAACTCTGGCTGCCCGATTCCAGGTGAGCAGTAGCTAAGCCTCTAAAGGATTTCAACTAACTAACCATACGCTTGTCCTGTTTAACCCATAGCATACCGGAGCCGACGCCAACGACAATGACGGCTTTGCATCAGTTTGGTGCTGAGATGTTGAAATTATCACGTGGCCTAGAATCTGTTGCATCATCCTCAACAACGGGCTCGCCAACCAAATCCGAATTTTCCATATCGAATCATTTGCCCTACTCAGGTAGTCCACAACGCTATGCTGCAATACATCAGCACCAGCAACAGTTGCAGCACCAGCAACACCAACACCATCTGCAGCATTCGCATGGTGGCAGCTACGTGCAGCAGGCATCGCCCAAGAGAACCGCAAATCTGGGCCTGTCCACAACAACGTTGGCCCTCGAGCGCGAAAGCATGCGCAACTCCTTGGACAGCAGCCGCATGGGTGAACAGAGCGATGGGTAAGTGCAATTGGTCTAGTTGAGTGTGGCTTTAAGCTTAAATTGCGGAGTTTTAAGCACATTGAACGTTGAACGAAACAGAAACAAATTTAGTAACAGTTAGAGTTACAGCAACAAGCTCTTATGAATTAAGTTATTAAATAAACAGATACTCTAAGTATTTACTTGAGACAAATATTTGTATTCGATTCGATTCGGTTCGATTTAAGGAGGATCTAGTCAAGAAATCCCGACTAGATGATACCCTGAACCCTAAACTTAGCGCGTACAATCAGGGCCTGCAAGTATTTATGTGTGTGTGTGAGTAGGCATATACCGCATACTCGACTTAATTTCAATGTTCCATATCTCCGGTGTTTCTCAACCGATTTCAATAAAAACTTGACAAATTGTCAATATATCGTCCAAAGTATCAAACGCTTTCTCAATGTTTCCAGTAGACATCGATTCCATGTGTATATCGGAAACGAGAAGAGTTATCGAAAATTTGAACAAACTGCAGTCTCTAGCTCTAATAGTCTCTGAGATGGACGCGTTCATACATACGAACGGACAGACGAACGGCCGGACGGACAGACAGACAGACGGTCATAGCTAAATCGAATCGGCTGTTGATGCTGTTTAAGAATCTATATAATTAATGGGTATAGAAGCTTACTTCTGCCTGTTACATACTTTTGAGTGACCACCAAGTAGCCTAACTGTCAACACTAGCTTAAGCCACATGATTGACCACTCGTAAATAGAGGACTCAGATGCCAACTAATAGAAGGACTCTTGACTTTAGAGACTACACAAAACGAGAATCAACTAATATTATAGATTACTTGTGTATACAATTTGCAATTGAAACTTGAAACTCAATTGCCACACAACAAATAGAAAATATTTGGAAAAGACTCTTCAGGCAACAACATTTCTTTTCAAATACTCTTGGCTTGGATCATAGTACAATAAAGCAGTATTGAAGTAAATACCACAAGTTCAGGTTTCTTTTGGCTGACAAAAGGCCAAACAGAGGCAGCCGAGTCGCAAACATTTATGCCACAGACAAAGAGAGCGAGAGCATTATTTCTTTTAGACACAGTCCTTAAACCTTGCAACCAACCATCCATTCCCTTCTTTCTACCGTAACAGTCCCTCTCGCTTGACCGCATCAAAAGGCAAGCCAAATGTACAGCTCGTACTTATTTAGTTTTGTGTTGTGTTCTGTTTTTTCATTTTCGTTTATTTTGACCAGGCTGCTGCGTGTTTTGGCCTTTTGCTTTTTATTGTCCTTCCGCCTTTGAATTGTTGTGAAATTTTTCGTTATAATTAATTTTTTTTCTACCCCTAAAGTTTATTTTTGTTGGCCGCTTTTAAAAAAAGGGTGGCTAAAGTGATTTTATCCTAAGCATCAACATCAGCATCATTTGCTGTTTTTCTTCAATATAATATTTAGTTGACTGGTTTATGTGGCAGAAGACAATTAAGTAGAAAAAGATGCACAAGAAAAACTCAATAAAAAATGTTGATTTTAAAATAAAGAAGAAAAACAAATTAACAGATTTTAAATACAGATACTTCACAAGCAGTCAAATGAGTTCAAAGAGCAGTCAATTTCTAGGAAAATCATGTTCACTGAAAATGTTTAAATTAAGAAAAGTATTTTATATTTAATTACGGCTTTAAATGTAATTGAGTTTAACCTAAAAATGTCTTATAATTTTTATTTACCTTTTTCTTTGCTTGAATCACGTTGAATACAGTCGCAATCAGTTTAAGTTTTTTTTTTTTTGGCTCCTTTTTATGCCAAGTATTCGTTTTATATTTTTTTTTGGCCCGGCCTTCATATTTCGCAGTTTGTTTGACTGTTGAATGAATTTGTGCAATCAATAAACTGGATTGCCGTATTTTATATTCTCTTTTTTTCTTCGTTATAAAAAAGAGTGAGAGCGGGGAGTCTGGGCCTTTTCATAGCATTCAATTGCCTGGCCTAAAGTGGCGCTCCGCATGAGCCAGCCATTGTGTGCCAGGCAATTTGATCCGATTTCAGTTGAGTCATTCTATCGGCTTTTAATTGTTTAACTATTTGTCGTCTCATGATGTTTTTTCATACAATTTTTTTCACATAAAATGAGTTTTCGATTCAATAAGATTCCTTGAAATTTATGTTGTATGCTAGATATTCATCTTTGCTTTGAATTCAATGACAAATTTTATTCACATTACATTTTTCCCGGAATTGCGTTTTTGTACAGAATTAAAAACCCGACCCCAAATTTTAGTATTTCTGTTTGTGTAAAGAAATAAATTAACAAGTAAGAAGGCTCCAGTCGAGAAATCCCGACTAGACGTCTCGCGGTCTCAAAATTTCTCATCCGAATTCAAGATTTTGTTGTTGTCGAGCCCATGTGTATATCTGAAACGGGGTGAGTTATCGAAAATCAAAAACAAATTTTTCCTGCCTAGGGATTAGGCGAGCTTATGTTCCAAATCTGGAACAGTCTGAATCTAGTCTCTTGCTCTTATAGTCTCTGAAATGGACGCGTTAATACATATGCACGGACGGACGGACAGACGGAATAGACGGACATGGCTATACCGAGTCGTCAGTTGATGCTGATCAAGAATATATATACTTTATGGGGTCGGAGATGCTTCTTTCTGCCTGTTACATATTTTTGCACAAAACCATTATAACCTTATTACAAATTTTTAATGGGTTCAGGGTATAAAAAAGCAGAAAATCTTTTTTGTACTTTAAATAAAAAACTTTTGATTTAATTTTTTAAAGATGAATTTATAATCACACATTAAATTAACTTTTGATATTGAAATAACTAAAAATTTTAATAAAGGACAGCTCTCTATTTGAATTATTTATATATTAAAATTTTATTATTCATCTCCATTCCTCTTTATTTATATATCTTAGCTTCATCTCTACCCTTTGAAATGAAATTTGTTATCAAAATGCTCTACATTAAATCACCCATTTTGTGGTCGTAACTAATTTAAATAAACTCTTGGAAATTATTTATTTGCTTAAAAAGCCGCAGGGCTATTTAATTGAAAACCCAAAAATTTTGTACTGTGTAGGTAGCTAGAGCGGATGAGCTACAGCTACAACAAGCTACTGGCTGCTGTAATGTTTTAATTCCTTTGTGGCTCAAACAATAACAAACTCGGCAAGCAGCTTCTTTTGCTTTTGTTTTCGCTTTTGTTATTCTTGTGCATAATGAGAAGGGCGGCGGCCCATTTCACCTTGTTTCCGTGTTCACCGGTTTCACATCTTCAATCTTCCATCTGCCAAATGCCAGGTGCCATCCATTTCGCACTGTTTTCCTTGGCTGCATCTCAATTTATGCGCGCGCGTCTCGTGCGAAAAAATCAACGGCGTCAAGGATGCATAATGAGTGCTGACAACAACACCCTGACTTAGCCCCAACCCCACACCAGTGAGGAAGCAAACGTACAACCTGACTCTGCCACGTAGTTTGTTCTCCCGCGATGAGACCTTCATTAGCAGCAAATGAAGTTGCGGCTGCCTCAACATTTGCATGCAAAACAAATGGCGGCAAGCTAAAAGCTGAAAGCCAGCCTCAAAACCAGCGCTCAAATTCATGCGCTTTATTAAAATGAATACGAAATGAGAGCCTAAGCAACGAGCAGTCAGAACGATACAAGATTTAAGAAAAAAATAAACAAAAAACACAACACCCAAAACGAAACAAAAAAAAGCAACAAAAATACGGACCACAAAGCGCATTTCAAGCATTCTGTGCGAGCTGGTAACACTGAGAACACAAACAAAAAGTGTTGCCTACTTTTCAGCGCACATGAGACAAGGTGACCACAAAGCGTGTAGCGCTGTTTGTGCGTGTGTGTAGGTGTGTACATGCGTATTTGATGCATATTTGTGAGTGAGGTGATTGTGTATTTTCAGAGAAGCTTTTTGAGTGTGCATCTGTTTGCCAGTTGACTGAGCAATTTTAATTAAAATAAATTAAATGCAAGCTAAGTAAACGATACCTTATAATATACAATATAAAAGCTGAAGAGACGCGTTGAACTGAAAAAATTATGATGTTGTAATAACGTTGAATGCAATATAATATTGGGAAAAGATTTCTAAGTGTACAATATTAAGATGTCAGCTAAAGTTCTTGCAATATTAAAATTATAAAATGCAACATAGCAATTTTTTTAAGCTTAATATATTTAATTTTTTTCTATGTTTTCTGTTGTCTTTCTTTCGCAGCACACTCTCGCAACTATCGCAAAGGTTGCGCGCCTATAAGAAACGCAGACGTGCCTCCTCAGCCGTTTCTGGGCGAGAGAAACGCGCAGGCAGCGAAGATGCCGAGGACGAGGAACATGATTCGCTGCAGAGGCGCAAACGCTACAATAGCTTGCCCAAAAATGCGCTCTATACACAGCACAAAACGTTGCACGAGAGCCAGGACGATGACTATGAAGATGTTGACGACGATGATGATGAGGAGGACGAGGAGAAACCATCAAAATTATCATCGATTAGCAAGGGTTCTCACTCGGACACAGAGGTGGAACAGCAACAGCAGAATGTTAAGCAATGTCGAGTGACTGTCAGTCCAAGTCAACAGTCGGATTACCTGCAACTGCCTTCTGTATGCACCTGTCCCTACTTCGGGGATCGTCCATTGCCGAGTTGCGTGAAAACCGCCGAAGTGAAGATCATTTCGTCCGCTTTTAAGGTAACCACGACAACAACAACAACCGCAACGGCTGTGAGTAGTTCTCCGAGTGAAATGGAACTCTTGCTCTGCAGCAGCACTGGCAACAACAACAACAAAAGCAATGCTCTAGCTAGCAGTCTTAGTGTAGGAGCAGGTGGAGCAACTGCAGCCGGTGGTGTCTCCTCAAACAGCTTATCCCCAAGCACTGGTTACTTGGCTGCACCCGGCACACCCTGCCCAGGTCGACGCAAGCTGAGCATATCAAAGACTGCCTCGGTTATCACCTGGGATGCCAGTCGTCATCGTCGACGAGGCAGCAGCTTTGGGGGTGTGCGCACCTCCCTGCTTCTAACACCCACAAAGACGGCATCAAGTGCGTCGACAACCACAACGACGCCATTGCGACGCTCGGCAACCCTACGCAGTCATCAGAACATGAACTATCAGGGTGAATCCGGAGGCAAATCTCGCACACCGCAATCTTCACCCTGCCTGTTGCAGAGACAACAAACAGTCCGTTCCCATCACTCCCGCAACTCGAGTGTCATTTCGAGAAACTCCTCCCGCCATGGACGCATCATACGTCTGGAGCAGAAGGCAACCAAGGTGTTAGGTGTGGTCTTCTTCACCTTTGTCATACTATGGTCACCGTTCTTTGTGCTCAATCTGTTGCCCACAGTGTGTGGGGAGTGCGAGGAGCGTATAAGTCATTGGGTGTTCGATGTGGTCACCTGGCTTGGCTATGCCAGTTCCATGGTGAATCCCATCTTCTACACCATATTCAATAAGGTCTTTAGGCAGGCATTTAAGAAGGTTCTGCTCTGCCGCTATTCCAACAACAGTGCCTGGCGACCGAGTAGATAGCAGACACCCGTTAAGTCCGGCAAACTGAAAACCAATTCGAATCCCTTGAAAAATCTCAAACCGACACCGATTAAATGTGCCAGCTTTGATTTTACGGAGCGTTCAACGGTCATCGGTGGACTCAACAGGCATTCGAATAGCAGTTCAACGGCAAACTTATAAATGTACAAGTTTCGAATCTTGATGTTCAATCAAGTTCAGATGAGATGTGGTGAACCGCATAGCAACAGCATAACCTACACTACCTTGGCGCACGTGCGTAAGTAAGTTTGTTTGTGTTTGTGTAAGTGTGTGTGCATTCTGGGGCTTAGTTCTCTAATTAATTTCAAATTCAATTTGCATGCCGTTAAGCACATTTGCCTGACAAACGGACACCAATCCAACTGGTTGCTGTAACATCATACAAACAACAAAGCCAAAGCCTGGTCAGTTGTTTTAGCTGGTCAAGCGGCTTAGTTGCCACTCGACCACAGGCCACAGCACAACATATCGTTCTATAATTGTGGTTCACAAAGTGTATTAAGTTTCTGTTTCAATTCGTCTCTTCTCTCTGCCACATTTTGTCGCCTTACTTTGCCATCGGTCTGTCCAACGCCATTACGAGATAACTAAACAGAGCACATCTGACTTTTAAGTGGGCGCAAATGAATCTTAAATGAATTTTAGGATTACAAGTTGTACAGTGGAAATTATGGGGTCCTAGACGAGACATTGTTTGTTTTTTTTTATTTATTACTTTCTTTAATTAGGTTTTGAGATTATGAGACAAAATTTAAAAGCAGACTTTCATTATAAATGGATTTTTTCCTATTTTTATTTATCAAATAAATCTCCAAGTGATTGCAACCAAGTTTGGCAAAATTTAAGAAAAATATATTATAATTTTTAAAACAAAAAAAAAACATTCAACAGTTTATTGAAATATAGTAAAATAAACAAAAGATTGAACAAGAAAGAAAGAGAAAAAGTTTAGGAAATAAAGAGATATACCAAAAGTAAGAAAAAATATTTAAGAAAAACTATGGACAAAACATTCAAACAAATAACTTTCAACTTTTCAAAAATTCGCATTAATAATTAGAATATTACATAGTAAATTTTTGTTTTAATTTTTGTTAGAACAGTTTACTTTGGAATAAAAATCTAGCTCATACATTATTACATTTTATTTCATAAAAATTTGATTAATTCAAATAAATTCAAAAGAAATATTTTTCTTTCTAATAGCGCGCTAAACAGTACACTTTGGCATAACTTTCGAAACTCAAACACAATTCATTGGTGGTTTTTTAATCGTTTTAATTATTTCTCTTGCATAAAGAAAAAACCCAGTTCTTGTCCCCATATCAATTTAATTTAATTTCCATGACTATGATGAATATCCCAAAGTACAAATGGTTCAATTAGGGGAAGGGTAATGTTCAAATGTTCATTGGCATTTAATTGCCATTTGCGGTGATGAAATTAATTGCATATTTGTTCGACGATTAAAGGCCAAATGCATTTACAAGTATTTACACATTTATTTATGTATCAATAATTGAATGAATGTGCGACAGAGTGTTTGTTGTTCGATGCTCAGTTGATTAAACAAATCGAAATCAATAGCAGGCTGAGCTTTATTTATAGGTTTATAGTGGCTATTTTCGCAATTATGCGATGTTAATTTGTTGGAAAATCAAACACCGCAAATGTAAGAAACATTCCAAAATTTATTTAAACACGTCCGCAATGTAAAGTCAATGAAAATTTTTATTTGGGCATCGAAAAGATTTCAGCTTTTATTTGAAAAGTTGATTCATTTGATTTCTTTTTTTTTTTTGGTATAAAATATACGTAGGTCACGTAAAAAGTGCCTTGAGGCGAGGGTTTTTTGGGAAAAACCAGCTGCTTGACGCACTTTAGACCAAGAATAGCGAAAGACATAATGAAAGCTATTTGGCTCGCAAAAGTTTACAACTTTAAAGCGTGATTTTGTGATGTGGCTACAAAGTAAGCGACAAATTCGTAGTATGCCTGAAAAATTTAAAAAGTTTGGGATGGGAGAGCAGGAGGTTGGTTGGTAATGGTACAGGTAATGGTGCCATTAGTAGCAGCTACTCAAAAGAGATGCTCCTGCTGCTCTTCCTGCTGCTGCTGATGCTGTCACTCACGAGCCTCGGAACATTTTTGCACAGCTTCTTCTGTTGACGGAGTGGGCGATAGACAGAAGGCGACACTTGAAGAATTTATAGGCATTTATTTGATGGGGAGAACGGAAACATTTTGCTGTCCACTTCATTGCCGTCAAGTTCGTTCGGTAAATGTCACACTCTGTAGAAAACTTCGTTGAACTTTAATAGCCGCCTAGCCGCTGGGCAAACAACAACAGCAAAGTAGAAACAGCAACAGAAGCTGAAATAGCTTCCAGCAACATCCGTTTCCGCATTTCCTTTTTTTCCCCAAGCATATGCTGCAGCACGAAACAATAGAAATAAAACTTTTCATTCGCGCACAGAATTTCGAAATACTCTAACAAGGACTTTAAAATAATTTAATGCTGTAATAAGCTTTCTTGCTTTTTTCGAGATTATCAACGGAAATCGTGAACAAAATGAAATTCATATTTATGAACAACAACTTTGCAAATATAACTTAAAAGAGAGTTAACCAGTTGGTAGGTTTACATTCAGTTTGTCAGTATTGGCTAAAAAGAAATCAACACAATTACAATAAGCTAAGCTAAATCGAATTTAAACTTAATGTTGACAGCAATCAAAAGAAATCACATTAACACTAGGTAAAGATGTAATGTAAAGAGTTGTCCCTGTAAATAAACATAAGAACCTAATTAAACTAAGTTAAACTTTAAAACATGTAGGATCGAATAAAAAGGGGGGAGCATTGACACAAAACGCTTTTACCAGTAGCTTAAATCAAAGACTATGAAACGAATATTATATTATTACTTATAGTCTTTGGTTAAATTAAGTACACAGATGTAAATCTGCTGAAAACTGAATTGAAAGTTTAATTAGCTAAACTAAATAAGTAGAAAATAATAGTAGAACGTTATGTTTAGCTTACTGTTAGCAATAACTTTGTGTATATAAATTAAACAAAATAATGAAAAATCAAACAATAAATCCCATGGGGTGTTAACTAGAGAAATGTAATTTGTGTAAATGCAAACATCCAATCCAGCATATGATCTGATTAGTATATAATAAGTTAAACTAATTAATGTAAATGCATAATGAATGTCAAGTTTCAAATGTAACGGCTAACTATCATTGATGTACTCTGAGTACTTTAATAACCAATCAAATATATACAATTATAACAAACCAAATAGTAACAGCGCATTTTTTCTGTGGATCAAAAACTACAGGTTTCCCCCGACAAGTTGCACATTTTCGAATTTAAATACAAAATACAAATACTTACTTAATAAGTAGTACAAACTTGTAAGTGTTTTGCTTAATAAAAAAAAATATATATATATAAATAAAAGCTCACAAGAAATACCACCCACAAAATATTAAACCAACAAAAGAAATAACACCAAAGCCTAATTAAGAACTTAAATGGCATACATATCTTTGTGCGTTGATATAGTTTACAAACTGTATATAATAACAATGACAAGAGTTAGTTAAACTTAAAAAAAAAAAATAATAAAACCACGTCAAAGACATTGAAACTTAAATATATACGTATGGAAATATGTTTAACATATTAGCAATAATATTTTATGCTTAACTAATCGTAAGCTGTTACGATACAATTTGTATAAATGTGTGTTTAATTATATATTATTATTTTTCTTTTTTTCAGTAGAGCCTTTATGATTTTCATTAAATGTGCATTCATTCGAAACAATTTGACTTGTTTTATTTATAGCCAGGACAATGCAAATAATTATTCACACAGTGCCACATCTAGCACAATAGTTGAATGAATTTTCAGCCATGTTTTGCAATATTTCAGTCTATAAAACAATATACAACAAACTGCATTAAATAGGTAAAACCGCCCACAAATTGCTCTGATAAGAGCCTTCCTTTAACCTCCACCTATCCAACTAAATGCCTGCCATTGAAATAATATTGTTAATTCACGCACGCATTTCTAATTCCGCTCAATTAAACATCAATAGTCCAGTGAATGAAAAGCGTTTTGTATTAATACCATAATATGTCAAAAATGCGATTGCAATTCAAAGCATATTTTGAACAAAGCAAATGAATAGAGCAAAAAGGTGAACCTTTCAAAGGAACATTTTGATATAAAGTTTATTATCTGACGAAATAAATATCACACCGCTTTATTGTGTCTCTTTATTTGTTTAAACATATGTCACACTTGATCGTACTTTCTTTAACATTTTACAATATCTTAAAAGCGCAAAAGATAAATACACGTATATGGTGCTTCAAATGTGCTTGAAAGCTGTTGCTTGTGTGACCATGCCTTACACCAAAGAAAATATGTAATAAATATGTGTAGGTGCTCGGAGACATTATTCATAAGTCTTGCACCTATGATGCATGTTAGATTTATAATCTCTATTAAAAAGTGTTCACTATTTTACAACAGAACTCTTATTAATATTCACCCAAAAGTAATCTTTTTTAATGTAAAACCAGCAGCACCTGCTAAAAAAGGGGAATGGAAATGAAGTTAGCTCAACTTTGCAGCTGCTGCTAAGCATCATTATTAGCTGAGTAATAATTATGATAATTATTTGAAGGCACTTGAAAAATTAATGCAATGCCACGCAAGTTTGTGTTAGCCACAAAAAACCCTTAAAGTAAATCCGAACAAAGTGGCGCATCCAAAGCCATAAAAAGTGAGCAAAAGTCCAAAATAGCGACTACTCAGCGTCTCTTAATTTTATTTCAGCTTTAAGGGTCTCATAAAGCAAAGCACGCTTTGGTCCGAGGGGCGTGGCAGCTTACAAAAAAAAGGCAAGTGACTGTAATAAACGCTTTTTCCGTTGTTGTTGTTGTTGTTACGTTTGCTTTTGGTGGAAGCGAAGGCAACTTAAAAATTTTCTGCTCAAGTGCGCCCTAGGGTCGGCAACAAAAAAATATAAAAAGTGTAGTGCACTTTTAGGCCCACTTGATTCGAGTATTTGCGCAACGCGGTAAGCTCTATCTTTAACTAGAGCATTTCCTGTAGCCAGATTTAGCAGCATACCATTATTACTTTTATAAATATGTATTCTATGCTTCTACACATAGAATAAAATCAACAAGCGAAAAGTATTTAAGTTTCACAAAGTAGCGAATATCTAAAGCCAAAAATAGCTTATTTAAGTAAATCTAATTATTATTTGAATATAAAACAGCTTTAATTGAAGTTTTTTTCTTCCAAATTTTAAATCGGTTTAATTCTTATTCTTTTATAACTTATGCAATTTTTTTAAAATTTTTATTTTATTTTGAATGTAACATTTTCAAATTCTTTGAATGTTAAATATTCAAATTTTTGTAGTATTCTGAGATTTTCAGAGCTCATCCTTCCAGTTTTATGTTTCGTTTTATTTCGCTCTTTCAGGCTCCATCTTAACTTATTGCTTAAGGTATTATATTTAGATAGTGACCATAAACTTTTCTTCTGTAAAAAGGATTTTAGCGGATTTAAAAATAATGTAAACATTTTAATTTTTTGCATATTCAATAAATTTTGGTTTTTAATTACTCAATAACCAAGACTAGAGTATTATAATTTAAAATAAACTTTTTTTTTGTCAGTTTACATTTTAAAATGAGATTTTGCACTTGGTTTTCAAAAAAAAAAATTATACACATAGTATATATATATATATATATTGTAAAACGTCCTTACTTAACATTCGCAGATCTGCATTTGATTTATTTTATTTGTATCCTTGTTGTTTTATTTGCAAGCTACACAAAACAAGTAAGAATGCTGAAGTCGAGAAATTCCGACTAAACTTTACCCTCAACCCTATACTTGTGTATGTTTTTATGATTGTCATTATTTTGTCTGATGTTTCAAACGCCGTCTCAAAGTTAAAATTCAAGATTTTGTTGTTATCGATCACATGTCCATCGGAAACAGGAAGAGTTATCGAAAATCGATAAACAAACTTGTACTGCCTAGGGATTAGACGAACACGATCAAGAATATATATATACCTTACAGGGTCGGAGATGATTCCTTCTGCCTTACATCCATTACATTACATACTTTTGCACACAACCATCATACCCTTTCTTACCCATTCGGTCCAGGGAATTAAAGTAAAAGAAATGGAACGCCGGATGCTAAATATTTGTGGTTAAATTGCAAGAGAAAGCAATGCGAACAATTGTTAGTCAGAAACTCAACGACCTGGCAATGCTCTAAGCATAGCAAATGGTATAAGCAAAACACAATATTTATTTAATAAATGTTGTGGTAACTAACGTTTAAAGTAGCACAAAATAAATGCACTTGAAATTAAATTGATTGCAGGGTATTAAACACTAGCAATTGGTTATTTATGGCCATTTATTGTGTGTAGGGGGAAAAAAAACTATATATCTATATATCAACTGCAGGCTGCAGTCCTTTGGGTTTCGTGTTCGAAGTCCTGCAAGCTGTGCAACCAATTGAATTGATTTATGTGAGCAAGCTTGTTGCACATTTTTGCTGGTCGAGTCACATTTTCGATTCGATTTTGGGTTCGAGAATAACGAGACAATGTTATTGCATATGCAATGCAATATTATGCTATATCTAAAGCTGCCAGTGCTCATCAACAACAATCAGTATTAAATGATATTGGAGAACACACAAACATTGACAGAGAGAGAGAGAAAGAGAGAGAGAGAGAGAGAGAGCAAGTCGACGAATGGACTATCACAAAAGGCATTAAATTGAATTCTGTCATTACAAAGGACTTACAAATAGATTGTGCATAATTTCTAGTTGTGGAAATTCACAAAAGGACAGCAAGCTTAAAATACCCTCAACACCCACACAGACACTCACACAAACATACACATATGTATAAAGCTGCCTGGTTGCTTTGTTGGCAAATAATAATACGCAGCTTTTGTTTTGGCATTCTGTTTGTAACTGCGGTGTGTTTGAGTATTTTCGGTGCACCAGCTGCATCAAAATGCAGCTGCTGGTTATTTGCAAATTTATGACAGCAACAAGCTGACAAAAACATTCGTTGACAATAATAACGTATACGACAAGTAACACGAGCCAATTAAGTTGAAAATGTTGGAAATAATCATTATTTCATCGGTTCTCAACACACATAAGTTGCAAATTCAATATTCGCAAGCAAATTCAATTAGGCCAAAGGTATAACAACACACAGCCCTTTGACTTTGGGCTAACACCTGGCAGCTGTGTAACTCCTTAAAATGTGGGCTGATTAATTTGATTATGTGTCAGCAGCTCAGCACAGCACACAGTGTCAAAATGATTGAAGAAAGCAGCTGGCCAAAAATGCAAATAATTTACCAAGCAGACAATAGAGTCTTGATTTTGAATATGATTATTTTAATTTCATTAATCTTAATTAGTCAGCTTATTTGTAAGTAACAAATTTAGCCGCAAAAATAATGCAGTTGAATGTCTGATCTACAAACAATTTTATTTCTTAACGTTGTAAGACTTTTTATCTAGGTGAGTATCCCAAACTAATTTATAATAAACAAGTGAAATATCAACTGTAGTTTTTTTTTACCAAATTTGTTCTTTTTAATCTTTTATGTTGTAAATAAAATAAATTCATAAGCTTTGATATAAAATTTATCATATTAAATTGCGATAAATAAGAAAATAAGATAAGTACACAAAAAAATTTATTAAAATATAGTATTATAGTTCTAATAATAGTCGGCTGCTACAGCGCATTTTAATCATTAAAGAGACGACCAAACATAAAATTGTATTGTTCACAAGTCACTTGCTTAACCGATTTGAAAGATTGTTGTGAAACATAAACAGAAAGTACACGCAATTAAATATTAATGGTAAATGAAATATAAACAAGTAATTCCAAACAAGCATTAAAAGATAATTATTTGTATTGACCGGCAGAGAGATAAAATCAAATATTCAAGTCCATTAAAGTACAACATTAAAGTGTTTTAGGTGATGCTTCAAAAATATTATATACGTTGACTGTTAATATTATATTTGAGACATACCACTATAAATCAAGCTCATTCTGTTTAGCTGAGTTATTTTATGGCTTCGAGGCAAACCGCTTTCATTACAAATCTCTGGCCGATTTCTGGCAGCTGTTACTCGAACTCAAAGCTAGAAGAAGAGTTGGCATGTCGACATCGCACATTTTTATTGATTGCTTTCAATTAAAATGCCGCCAGCAAGGCATCAAGCCTTTGTGTTAATTTAATTTTGTGTAGACGACGATGACGACGACGACTACAACTAGTCGAGTTCAAAGTTGTGACGACCGGATCGCGGTCCTTGCCTGCAGCGTGGGCTCTCGTCAATTTGAAATGCGGGCCTAGATATTATTATCTGGCACTTTGCCAGTCCATTGATAGACAGCTGGCTTTCGAGGGCGGCAGTGAGAGGTTGGGGGAAGTGTGATGCTGAGTAGCAGAAAGATTGTTATTCATTCACACTCTTAACTTTTTTATGGGAGCCTATTCAAGTTGAAAACAAATTAGTTGATAAACATATTTTCGCGCGTTTCTACACTGGACCACAAAACATTTTTGTGTGGGTGTGTGGCAAGCAGATATAATTGTGGCTGTTTTGGTCTGTTGCGGTGTTTTTACTTCAAATTTAAATAAAACAATAAAATAACTGAAAAGCCTTTACAAACCTAAAGCGATTTAAATATTTAATACCCAGAAATAGCTAGTTGTTTTTTTCTCACTTTTATGAAAGAATTTTTAACTAATAGTTTATCCACAAAAAAAGAAAACTATTACAAAAAATATAGTTTTTTTTTTGCGGAATGCGGTTAATTAAAAATGGCTTGTGTGTATATAAAAACATTTACTCTTATTTTGTTTACATAATTGCTCTACAAATTTTTTTTTTTGTACATATTTATTTAAATTTTCACAAATAATAAATAAATACCCATATTTAACTGCAATTGTCACATTGTTTCTCAAAATAGCATTGCTAGCATTTGTTTTAGTTGTTTGCCTAAGCTTTATTATTTAATTCAGCTTTTTAGCATTACCGACAACACATTTATTGAAAGCATCATTATAATATTATTTTACAGCTTAATGCAAATGCATTAACGCAATGAAACGAAAACAGAAAGGCATGGAGAGTACGTAGATTGAGAGGAATCAAAACTAAAAAAGTAAAGAAAATTTATCGTTCAACAAATTTGACATTTGATGCCTGTCGGCTGTTATCCCATTGGGTAATCCGATTTGATAACCAATTTCAGTTTGCTCAATCTATCAATTGCTGAAACTGCGGCCTCAACTCAATTTGATTTGTTTACAATTTCCATCAAGGCATCCATTTAATGCATTTTTCATCTCAACTGCACTCGGAGCCATCGATGAAGCTGTTAGCCAACTCTCTGGCCAGCTCGTGTTCGCCTCATTATAGCCATAAGCTAGATTCACATTTTTGTTGATATCGCGTTCATTGCAACAGCTGCTACTTGGCTGGCTCTGACTGACAGAGAATAATGGCAATCATTGTTGCCTTTGTGCATTGCGCTTATCAAATATCGTATAATATAAATGTCCCGGCTCCTGCAGACACGCATAAAGGTAGTTATTAAGGGCACAAAGAACAAATCGACTAAAAGAAAAAAAATTAAAGGTATTTCCGTAACGACATTGATACAAAACGCACAACGAGCAAAAAGGTAATAATCTAACAAGCGCAAAAAATGAGTGAAATAACTAAAGCAAGTAAGAAGGCTCTAGTCGATAAATCACGACTAGACGACACCCTGATCCCTATACTTTACGCGTACAGTCAGTGCTTGCAAGTATGTGTGTGTGTGTGTACGCGCATACTGCATACACAACTTCAATGTGTATATCGGTAACGGGAAGAGTTATCGAAAATCGAAAACAAACTTGTAATGCCTAGGGATTAGGTTCAAATCTGGAGTTTATAGCTCTTATAGTTTCTGAGATCGGTTGACTCAAACATACGGACGGACGGACAGACGGACGGACAGACGGACAAGGCTATATCGACTCGACTGTTGATGCTGATCAAGAATATATATACTTTATGCCTGTTACATACTTTTGCACTAAAACATTATACCCTTTTTCCCCATTTTTAATGGGATCGAGGTATAAAAAAGTAACTTCTGATTGACTAGAAAATATTCTGTAGTTATATATATTTATGCTTTTAATATGCATTGGTTAAACTTTTGGAAACAATCGATAAGATTGTAAGTATATTATTTTTGCTCATTAATTATAGCATCATAATGTAAATATATAAAAGTGCTTAGCCAATTATTAACGGGTACGGCCCAGAACTTAAAGTGCGTTTGATTATTATGTTTATTTATAAAGATTGTTCAATGTCACATCGAATCCATAGATTCGCAATTTAACTGATATCTTTCGTTTAAGTCATCAGAATCGTAATTTTCATAGAATATTTTTTATTTATGCGTAACAATTAAGTTTTTGGCTTTTATTATTATTTTTGAATGAAAATTTTGCATTCAGAACTTCAGTAAAATAAAGCTGGTTTTATTTGCACAGTTACAGTGGATACAGGGTATCACGAATTAAAAAAGGAAACAACACGTGGGCACCTTCTAAAAGAAAGGTGGTTGCAAGAAAAAAAGAAACAAATGACTTACTATAAATATACGCTTTACTCACACACTTACACACTCACACACGACCACACGAACACACACACACATGCTCATAAGAGCCAATTCAGCAAGACGCTTATATGTGTGCCTTTGGCACAATGAAAAATGTAAAACACAAATGAGTTGAAAAGTTTGCCATAAGTTTTCGTACGTGAGTCGCGTAAATACCAAAATAAAAGTCGACTGTTGGGCCTTTCGCCAAATCTTAGAACTTTGCAAACACACAGTTAGAAACAAAAATTTTCTTCATTTTCTTCCTTCTGCATTTATTTCTTCGGAATCTTTGTTTTTTTTTGGCACTTAAAAAAATAAAAAGGGACAATGAAAAATATATATTTAGCTGACTTTGTAAGCTTCATAAAAAACTAAATTTAGTAAGTAGAAATATATTTATGTGGTGTTTTCAATAGATAGCTGTACGCTATTATTAATAAGATGTTTTATTATTTTTGAGATTTAAAAAATTGTGTATTAAATAAATTACGGTTTCAAATCTATATTTACGCTTTAGTTTTAAAATTCAAAATTTTTTTTAAATGTTTTTGAATAAATGCAAGTTGTTATTTGAATAAATGCAGGTTTTTGAGTTTACCCGTCTCTCCTAACATTTCTATCCCAGTGGTTTGATGGCAAATTTGTTTCTTAAAGTTAAGATTGAAGAGAATTCGACTTATTGAATTTCGAGCAAAACTCTTTTTAGAAAAACGCTTGAGTTTAAAAATTTTATTTTTAAGAATGCAATTTATTTGTTTTCTGTGTGTCTATAAATTGCTACCATTTACTGTACACATGTAGCCTTAATTTCCGCCTGTTTTTGGAGGGCATTTAAATCATGGCTTGTTGCTGCATGCCAGTTTTGAGTTGGGTTGGCACAGAAAGCTTATCAAAGATAGGCCAAAGGCGAATGTTATATTAAAATACATCATACGTAAGCGTACAACCACGCCCACTCATTTATACGCACAGCATGGGCGTAAATGTAAAATGTTAAGCAAATAAAGAAACAAGGCGGAAATGTATGTAAATAATATTTGCATTTTACTCGACATGTTTTTAATGAGCTAAATAAATATTAACACAGGCAAACACAATGGGTGGTTGCGATGGCTGCGGTGCTAGTGGTGCCGTCGGTGGTGGTTTCTGACAAGGACAAGAGCAAGTTCCTAGGTCTCCTGAGCTGTCTTCTTGTCGGCCAGTTTTTGCAGCAGTGTTAGAAAGCTAAAGGCCTGCGTAATGACCTAACAGCGAAAAAACAGAAAAAAGAGTTACTACAAAAAAAAAAACGTGTCACCAAATATAAATTAGCAAGCAAGCTTGTTTTTGTGTTGAAGTGAACGACTAAAAAGATATCCTGCCTTTCCATAAATAAATGGATAAATACATATCAATGTATATCATTATAAAGCTATTGTGATTATTCGTTACATAACAAAAATTGACTTAAATGTTAAATCGAAACTTACCTGCCGCAATCGATTCACATCCATGACATAAAACTTTCCGGCTGTGATTTGTACGGCGCGACGACTGTTGACCAGAAATATGAGAACATCTCTGTGCATGTTGGGTGCATGTTGCCACCAAGCGCCACGCCAGAAGGCATCACCCACACGCACACTGTGACGACACAGCAGCTCCCCGCAATAGGTGAACATGAGGAGCTCAAAGACGGTCAGTGCCAGATACTGTAATTGATTTATAACACGTATAACTTCACGAGAACCCGAAACGCCAACGAAAACGAGCAGACACAGCTGAAATGTGATCTGTAGCGACTTGACCAGACAGTATGGACTAAACAGTTGCTCCAGTTCAACGGCACACTCGAGAATGAAACGGTGTAATCTTACGCATTCCACAAGTCCAGAATGAGCGGCTTTTGTTAGACTCAATGGTGGCTTCTTACGTACCAATGTGAAGCTATGCAAATCTGTTGCAAACTCCTGCAGCACTGCATACTGGCCAAGCTCACAGGTGGACTCATCGAGCATTAGTTCTTTTTGTAGAGCACTGGAAAAGGTAAAAGAAGGTTTTTAGCTTGTAAACTAGAGGCAAAAAAAAAACTTTTTAAATTAATTTTTAATAAAATAATAATAAGAAGGAATTAGGAAGAAATACCCTTTTTAACGAAAATTATAACAATAAATATTTTATAGATTTTAAAATTAGTCATATTGTTCGATGCCTACTATTGCTGATATACAAAAGAGATACAAATAAAGAGATAAATAATTTTATAAATTTTTGAAATAAAAATTTTTTTTATTGCATAATTCTTTATGTAAGTTTATGGAATTTTTCACCGGTTCCAATCACTGGTCAAGGTGTCTCACCCCAATTCCCGTTTCGATTCCCCAGCCAAGAGCCTGGCATGTGCATCTAGATTCTTGAGACTACAGTAGAGCACATCGTATTGACCCAACAGCATTAGGCAGAGGGAGACAAACATGAAACCTCCGTAGGCGAATGCGGAGCCCACAATCATTTGACCGTAGAGCTGAGTGGCATATATAAGCGGATATACATACTCGGCCATCGCATCGAATGGATACCAGCAACGCAACGGGAGCACTCTCATGCCCAGCACCAGTGGAGTAACGCCCCAGAAGATAACACCACACATACACAAAGATAGCCAAATGGCGGAAAACTTCCACGCCATACGATATGCTGCGTGCATGTTCACAAAACTGACACCGGCCAGAGAATGATGGCGATATTCCCGATTGATGTGGGTCAAGTAGATACTCAATCGCTTGGAACGCACACACCAATAGATAATACCATAGAATGTGAAGAAATAGATGATAGTCATGGTTAGAGAATCTGTAATATCCTCCAAATTGCCCGTTGGCAGTGCATCCAACGTCGTCTTGCTGAAAAGCATGCCCAGATGAAGAGAGATAAAGGCGACTAGCAAACAATGAAGGTTTCCAAATAAACGAAGTACGAACTGCAGCCAGATGGGAAGCCAGCCAGGCAACTCTAGATTGGGCATTAGGCCAGTCAGCCATTGGAGTTTCAGATGCAATCCAAAGAAGTGCTTCACCCTGGACAAGTCCTGATCTCCTGTGTCATAGCTGACATTTGCATCGATGCCGCCATGGAACTGCAAACTGGCCATGCTTCTGGCAACTCTTTGAAATCCCAACTACTCATCTGCGTGGTTAACGCAGCTATTTAAGTGAAAATTTTCTGACTTGTGAGGGAGGAAAGAAGGAGTTTAGAGGCGCCAACCTAATTTATGCATTAATGAGCTTTTAAAAAGTTTGCTAGCCAAGTGTCGCACGATGGTTGTCTTAATTGCCATTAGGGTTAGAATAGGTGGGCGTTGACAACATTTAACATTAAGAGTGGCTCAAATGTTTAATTGCCAGTTTCGAGTCCAACTAAATAGTTTTCATGATCGAAGCTAATTGTTAAACATTGTGATTGGGGCGATGGATAGCACAGGTCTGCAACATGCAAACGTGTTCCTCAAAAATATTTACTATTTTTCAAATTGTGGGGTTAAGTTAATCCGATAAATAGTTGTTTTTTTTTTCAGGACTTAGACTTGTCACTAACCCAACTATTGAAAAATTGTTGTACTATTTTGGTGTCTTACGAATTTCGATCTCTTAGCTTTAGTTTAAGTACTAATAGATATTTCTGCTACGTAAGGATAGGGAGAAATGTTAAAATGAAACTCCTTAAAAACACGTTTGGGTTTTTACTCCCATTTTTCTAAAAATCCTAACTTCATCTTAACTCGCCATCATGGTAAACGCACAAAAATATATAAGGAACACTCAAATTTAAAACAGCTTTTGCGTATTTAAATTGATTTGGATTGCAATAGTTTAATTTTGGTAGAGTTTCAGCAAAAACACATTTTATTAAATGTAAATGTATTGCAAATTTTTTTTTTTTTGTGATACACTATTTTCAATTTAAATCCAAAACTTTATAAGGAAATAATAATAGAAATAGAAATAGTGGTTGAAGTTAAAATTTAATGACATTAAAAAAATTAATCTCTTAATATGTTAAAAGTTTAAATATTTCTGTATCATTTATTCAATTCATTAATTTTGAAGTTGAGTAGTATATTAATTAGTTATATAAAAAGAAAATTTGGATATGCCATCTTGAAACAATTCAAAAGAAATAATGCTATCAAAACAAGTTTTGCCTGTTACATACTTTTCACAAAACCATTATATCTTTTTAACAGTGCTTTCATTCATATTTCAATATTTTATTCGGTCGATCCAAAACAAAACCTTTTAAATTCTTTTAAGTTGTCCATTTTTAAAATGAGTTTTAAAAGTTTTAAAGTATGAGTACGCTTAGTATTAATAAAAGCTTTTAACTTTAATTCAAACAACATTTAAAATAATTTTTTTAATTAACAAATAACCCGAACAAAAGAATCAATAATCAATTTTAAAAAAATTAAAATAATTATTAAGAGTTTTAAATAGAAAATCAATAAAATCTGTCGAATCATTAAAAACATACGTCTCTTTTACTAGTTAAACATTTAGAACCACTTTATTTTTGCTGACGTAGTTGGCAGGTGCAAGCTTCTCAGAGGGTTTATAGTTGCAACACTTACTCAGCAATTAGTACATATAATATGTGTTATATTCGTTGCACTCTACCCTTTTCCATGTATCTTTTGCCGTGCGAAAATTTGATGGCGATGAGCAAATGTTGCTGTTGTTGGCCCCACCTCCCGCTAGTCAATTAAATAAATTGCAGTCGTGGTAAACATTTGATGAATATAATGATGCCTAAGCGACAGGTGCCAAACATTAAGGCTTTCATGCTTTTATTTATATAACAACCTTTAAACTTAAAGGCCACCCCAACTAAAGGTAACAATTGACCCTTTAAGTTTGTATTATTTAATGGATTATACATAGGAAAGGAAAAAACAAAACAAAACTGGCTTAAAATATCAGCAAGAAAGTTTTACAAGCTTATCAATATTTGAAGCAAGTAGCTGATACCTCGGCGCAACAAAGTATTACCTACAACTTTGAGTACAAATGTAAACTAATATAATTTTTGTTTCACTCGCTTTTTGGGGCTTCGTCCGGCACAAAGATTGAAAGATTATATTTGTAGCCAAGCTAAATTGTTACACACTGTTGGGATAATGAGGCATGAACAGCAACATCACCAGAGACTAAGCCAAGTTTTCTTGTGTGCGTGTGTTAAAGTCAGCCAGACTGCTGCTGCTGCTGACGCTGCTGCTGCTGACGCTGCTGCTGCTGACGCTGCTGCTGCTGATGCTGCCTTATAGCTACTTGGGCAAATTGTTGCCGGGTTGTAAAAAGTTTACACCAAAGCGCGTGAGCAACGAAGCTCATCCACGTGAAGTTTTTGGGCATCAATTTTGCATGCCACTCGGCTACATATGAAGTCTTCACTTCTGTTGTTGTCGTTATACCGTTTTTTCTCATTGTTTTTTTTTCGGTTTCCATGTCCCTGGGACAAGGCTGCTGAAAGAGCAGTCTACCTGCTGTGATTTATTCAATCAACTTGTGCGTCGCGCCACCAGCTCAAGTTCCTTTTATTATTTAGACATCTTTTGTTCTTCAGCACGTTGTTGTTGTTGTTGCCCAGCCTTATGCGAATTTAATGTCACTTGGCTGGCTAAACAAACGTTGTTGCCACATTTAATCTGCATAATTTTTATGAAACAACAACAAGAGCTGCGGCAGTGGCACTGGCAGCAGCAGCAACAATTGAGATACTTCGTTCAACGCCGCAGGTTGTTGTGGGCGTATACGCAATATGGCAAGCATTTTAACATACATTCATACGCATATTATGTTGCATACTTAAGCGGAGCTGATTTATTTAATTGCTTAAGCGCGCACGTCGCGTATGCGTAATGAAAAGTGAAATTGCAAATGATTCGCTTAATGAGAACACCTCGAAAATATTCTTGAGAAACATTGTGTTTGTTGTTGTTTTTATTACTACTCTGCGGATATGTAAAATGATAATTAAAATAATTTCTGCAATAAAAGTAGATGCATAAAAATTAATAGAAACAATAATATGACAGTAGCATTTATTTAAGTCTTTATAAATTAAAATGTTATTGCTTTGTTTTTAAAATAAATCACAATAAAATTCATTACATTACAGCATTACAGCAAATAAACTTATAACTATTTTTATAAAAAAGTTAATAAATAAAATAAAAATAAAGAGCTGTGTTAATGGATATTTATTCAATTATTTTAATAACTTTAAACTCTACACATTTTAAAATATATTTTTGATTTAGCTGCTGGCTATTAGAATCCGTTTATTTGAATCAAACGCGCCACATGTCGTATGCGCGATTTTAATTAATGCGCCACATACACAAGCTTAGATTGACACACATATCAATTGTTATTTTGCGCTTTACCAGCAATGCCCCCTTCTTAACTTTCTGGCACAACACCCCTGCAGTCACCAGCACAAAGAATGGCGCAGTTTCGAAACGCAAAACTTTTAATTAATTGCGCTGGCCATTTTTGGGCAAACGCTCGGTCAGTCTTTAATTGCAAATGAGCTGGGGAACGTACGTATACATGTATGTCGGGTCAGGTGGGTTACGTAGGAGCAGGGGCAAGAGGGCCCTTGCAGTGTTAATGGCAGTGGCTTAACCATTGGCTTGTTGGACCCCACGAACACGGCAAATTTACAATGACGAAAGAGAGAGTCAATCAGTATGTCATTTGTATGCATGCTGGGGTGCGGGATGCGGAGATGCGGGGGGATGTACGGTATTGGTCAAGGGCTTGGTCAACAAGCAACATGCACGCGCTTTGTTCTCGTTCATGTTTGCTAATTTATGCGACGTTGCAGCCACAGGCGACGGCAAAAAAAAACCAAAGAAAAGTTTGCCAACTGACACACGGGTTCACAACAACAAAACAGTGAAAAAGAGATCGTGAAGTGCCCCCCACACACCAAGCTCTCATTGTTTCTCTCGGTGTTCAAGCTTGGCCGGGTTCGATTCGTGCGCGCCCCTTTTGCACCTCACACTTATACACCCAAAGCACTCCAAGCGAAACTCTTTGACGCCGTTTTTTTCCCCGAACCGTTGTGAAGTTTTGCCATGACCGTTTCCCGTTCACATTGCCCGTGTTTGCAACAATTACTAAAAGTTGGCATTTTATTTCTTCTGGGCTTTTCTGCAGAAAAACAATTTGTCAGAAAGCAAACAACTAAAGTTGACACTGTCACAGATAAATGCAAAACGACATAATGCCAGGGAAAATAACAGGATAAAAAAAGTTTAATTTTGAAATGGAGTTTACGGACTTCAAGCTAGCGCAAGAAAAGGGAAGCTTATTTAATAAATGTACATATAATAATAACGAATTTTTTCGATGCAGCATACTATTACTAGTTAGTTAGTTTGTTAGTTTGCTAAAATTACAAAAAATATATAAAAAACATTAAATAATTATTGAAAGTAATATAAGAAGTTTGTTTGATTATGCTTAAATACTTGATTGAAAAAATATAAATTGTACTTTATTGTTTTTTTAATTAGTATTTATTTGAGGGTTTTGTATGAACTAATTTTTTTAAGTAAATTATTTGATGCTTTAATCTAGAATTAACTGTTAACTGTGTTAACTGTTAAAGTTAATGCTATTTTATGAAGTTTTAGCAATATTTAAGCAATGGGTTACGAAAACACTTGTTAATAAAAACTTTGTTTTATTGATCGTTAAATATCCGGATTTGAAAGCTTCGAGAAACTATATCTCCAATATCTGTATCAAGTAGTTAAACATTCTTATTTAAAAAAAAAAACATACAAGTTGATTATTTAATTATTTATTATTTTTATTATTTAATCAATCATAAAAGTATTTCCAAAGTTGATTATTTATTTCTATTTTTAGTTTTATAACCATCCAATTGCCAATCTGCAGCCACACACTTCAGGAAAGGCTCTAAGCACATTACGTAACTAACCCGATGCAAAAGTTTTCGACAAATGCCAGCCAGTTTGACTTGCCCTAGCCTTGCGTTAACTTTTTAATGCGATTTAGTTAAATATTTTCGTTCTGATTTCAGTTGACGCCTATGCTCGCAAATAGTTTAGCTCGTCTGGGTCTTAAAATCGATGCTTAGCCCTAACCGCCTTTTCTCCCTTTTCTTTCGCAGACTTGAAAAGAAGTAGTTTGGGTTGGCCAAAAAAGTTTTTGAGCCGCCAAATTAAGTTAAGCGCGTGAAGCTGTCTGTTTGTGGCTTTCACTCGCACACATGGCACAATTCAATTTGAGGTAAAGCGGCACGCCCTTAAAGTTTGTTTAGCCTTCTCTCTTGCCATTTCGAAACACTCAGCACTTGCAGAATGCACATCAAACAACAATAACAATTAGCATTAAGGCAACATTGATGAGCCCGCTCAGCTCAGCTAATTTTTGGACCCTGATTGGCATTGGTTAACAACTTTAGTTGGCAAAGCGATTTATTTCTGCAAGTAAACTTAATTAGGCTAACGATTGCAGCAACTGGAACCAGCATCAGCATCAGCATCAGTAACATAACGTTTTGTTGTTTTTGTTTTGCTTTTGTGGTTTACCCTCATGGCTGAGATGGTATTCGCAATTGCTTTTGTTTATAGCCTTGGCTACCATTATTGCACATGCGGGTTCCGCGATGCTAAATGTTTAACTGTAATAAACACACACAAACAAAAACATAAAGTGAACAACAAATTTATTGCATTGCATGTGCGTATATGCGAATGTGTGTGTGTTTGTGTGTGTATTGGTTTGCTGTGGGTACACTGCAAAGTTGCTTAAGCTTTAATTAATTTATTAAATATATGTACATGGATTAAGGAATAAAATAAAAACACTGCTGTGAAGTATCAAGATATTTATTATGGCAATGTAATTTTCTTATATGAAAGATTGAGTTTTCATTAACTTTAAGCACATTTATTTTTTTAAGTCATGATAATTAATTAGGTATAAGACCGTCGCAATTGATTTAATGCTACAAGTTGGAATGGAATAATTTCTACTTAAAAAGTTTAAAAAAAATATTTCAATCTGCCATTCGATATTATTAAAAAAATGTTTATTAACAAGTTGATGATAATTGAGATTAATATTCTTTTAATACATCATAACTTCATAATAATCATATTTTATTGATGCACAAAGCAAACTTTGCATTTAAAAGCCATGAATATTTAATTTTTAAATTGTTTTGTATTTGCTATTCAATGCGCTTTTTTTTGCATTTTAAACACTTGTTAATCCGAATGCTTATTCTTTCATAATTCTATTCAACTTTTAATACAAAGGGCAGTTAAACATATTTTAAGCAGTTTTTTCAATAAACTACCCTGAAAGTTGGCCTTCCAATTAGCTGAAGTTTTGAATAGCCGTATCAACGACTTGAAGAATGCTCTCATTAAAATCGCATTGTACGGCCTTGAGTGTGTACACCGCAACTTTACCGTGTATTTATACTTACAAAAGGGAGCGAGCCGTTTCTATGCAACGGCTGACAAGTTGTGGCTCAAACATCGACCATATTCAGGTACTGCTGTTGACTATTGATTACTGGCTGACCTCTGCACCTGGTTGAGCTGCAAAAGAATTCCATCAGCTTGAATTAAAGTTGGCAAAAACCGTCACTGCCCGAGATTGTTCAACAAACAGCTGTTTGTTAGTCAATTAAGAGGAAAGGCAGTTAAATATTTCATTAGAGGAGCCAACGTTTGTCTTGATTATGCGTCAAGTCAGCAGCATATGGTTGGCGTACAACTAATTGAAAACTTGCTAAACTTTTGCCTCATTAATAAGACCAGAACCATCGGAGGGTGCTAGAGGCCCAGCAGGAATACAAGTTGAGTTGAGTCCTTTTGTCTGTTTCCACGCCCATTTGATTTGATTTGTTTGAAATGATTTAATTACTTATTGCGGAGCATTCAAAAGCTATTATTAAGTCGAATGGCCGCACTAAACACGCGTATTAGATTAATGTTGTGATTACTATTAAGACGCTACGCTCCACCCTTCGGGGCAAGCAAACAACTTATCAGAACCCAACCACCCACCACTACGAACACTTTTGTTAACTATGTTCTGAAGCGTTAACGAGCTCGCCGTACTTTTCCTCGAGTTTTAATTTCGATTTGTACGGTTTCCAGCTGCAGAACGAAAAGGCTGAGGAGCAGGCTGGCATGCAAGGCAAGGCAAGGCAAGGCAAGGCATTGAATTATGCATATTTCGTTGCACACAACGCAAACGAGTGCGGCAACAGTGGCAATTTATTCATTTATCACAAGTCAGAGCAGAGCTTCAAAACCAGATGTCCCAGTGCAAAATAAAAAACAGACTGAATGGCAGGTTGCAATGATTGAATGAACCCATAGACAGACATAGACGTATCAAATGAAAATATCTTTCGTTCTTATACAATTTAAATTCTGCATTTTGCAACAAATAATTTTTTTTGTGTTTTTTTTTAATGGCTCATAATAACCTTTTCCAATTTTGTAACGATATCTACATGTCAAAGACATAAAAGTTATAAGAGCATAACACACAATAATAGTCAGCAATAAATATTCAAATTAAAACAGAAATATTCTTTGAGAAATTTAGGTCATTGTTAAAAAAAAAAATGATTCCCTTTTATTCGGAAATTCATCCCCCTCTTACTCAATTTTGAATTAATACGCTTTTGCAAGTCAAAAACATAAAAATAAAAAAGCGTGCAATTAAAAAAATGGCAAAAGCAATCAAAATTATAAATTCCAAGTTATTTATAAAAAGTTTATTTTTAAAAATAATATAACATTAATGCGAGTTAATTGTTTGTATTGTTCAAGTATTTGCTTACATTCTTTTCTAGGCATTTATAGAAACATATGTTAAAGCTTAGACTGAAAAAATCAAATTCAAAGTATATTTAAGTTTTTTATAAAAATTTTTTTCATATATTGAAAGCAATAACAATTTAGCAATATTTATTTATTTAACTGAAAAAGATATATATGCACGATTTCCAAGGAATTAAATTATATAAAAGAAAAAAATAAAAAAATGTTTATAAATTAAATATAAATATTAAACATTTAAATAAATCAAATATAAATATTCGATATTTAAATAAAATTAAGACGACAAAAAAGCTATGTAAAAACATTAAAAAATTTATATTTTTAAACTTTCATCAAATATTAATACGAACATAATATAAAATACATAATTAATTTAAATTAAGATAAAATTCAAATTTAAAATATAAAAAGAACGATATAAAAAGTTTCAAAAGATCTTAACTATGGTTTTAAAGTTTCATAAGTGTATGGAAACAAGTTTTTCATGTTGCAGATACTCAGCAATAAACACTGTACACTTGATAAAGACACAAATAGTGTTTATATAATACATATGTTCTGAATGAATGAAGCCCTTTTTGCTATCGCATTGATGAAAAGTGTCTGCTGCTGGAAATTGTTTTGTGGCACCTGTCTTTCTTCTTCTTCTCCATCAACTCACCCACTTAAGAATCTAGCATCAAGGAGTCTTGTAAACATTTGTGCAATTTTTCGATTACTTTTTGCAATTTGCAAAGCACTTGAAAGGCAACACTTTGACCAGTTTTTGCCTCGTTCAATGCAATTAAATCAATTGCGTTCATATACCATGGCATAACTGTTCTTTAAGAGGGCTTGAGGAGGGCAAAAGTCAATTTACATCAGATACCCTCAACAAAAGTGAATTATTGTGCAAGTTTGAACAAACTCAATTAACAACGTAGAAAATGGCAACAAAATTGCAGTTTAATTAAAAAAATAACAAACAAGTTTTAAACAACTGAAGCGTTAAAGTGGTAAAGTTTATGTGTTAATTATCTACGCTCCACGCGGCATAGTGGATACTCCTGCAGCTTTAACGAGATGTTGCCCTTGACCAACAGATGTTGCAGCTTTGCCTCGGTGCTGATACGATAGCTGCGAAAGATCTTGGCCAGCAGCAGTTTCATTAGCAGTTGGGCATAACGATAACCAATGCACATGCGCAATCCTTTCGTGAATGGCACAAAGGCAAAAGCATGGCGGTTTGGTGCATCTGCTCCGAAATGTGCATCCGGATTGTAGGTTTTGGCCAACGGACCCCAAACACGTTCATCCCGTTGCATGTTGTAGATATCAATGCCGATTTGCGTGCCACTTGGTATAAAGAATTCCCCATCATCACGTCGCAGCTGTAAATCCTGTCCAGCTCGACGCAATACCATGGGCACGGGTGCAAACAGACGCATCGACTCGTTAATAACCATCTCTGTGTATTTAAGTCGCTCCAGCTGATCCATACTTATATCGCCATGGTCTGGCAGCTCTGCGGCAAGTTCCTCATGCAGCTTCTCCTGATACTCCGGATGCATGGCCAGACATAAGATGGTAAAGTAAAGGGCTGTTGATGTTGTCTCGAACGTCTGTCGCAAAGGGAGTCAGTTTTATCAATGCTGAATTTTGTAAGCTCATTTAAAACTTATGTTGGGGCTTACAATTGTTTGAAAATTTGGTAAATGTTGCTTTTATGCTTAACATTTAAGCCTTTTTTGTGCGATAATTATTGGATAAAAGTTTATAACAAAAGGTTAAACTAAACTCAGCTTAAAAATTACTTTCACAGCGCAGAGTAAAAAAAATGATTTTAAAAATATAAATAAACGCACAAAATATTGCTCATCATAACTTATTTAAAAGAGCAAAAGGTTAATACACATGCGCTTAATTTGTGAAAAGTTGAGATAATGTAAAAATTAGAATTTTTCATAAATTTAATAAGGGCGAGATTTTAACTCACAGAAATAAAGTCTTAAGTAATTTTAAGAGTTAATAAACATTCTCTAAAATTTTAATTTGATAAAATCATTTTAACAGGCTAAAATTAATAAAGCACACAAAAAGTATTGATCCGGACTACACGAATGTTTGAACTTCAACTTTAAAATTCAATCTAAGTGTTTATTGAGTTATATAAGAATACATATAATGCTCATACACACCATTATTATAATGCTAGCACATACTATTATATCTTTTGAATGATTTCCCTAAGTGGAATACTCTACTCACCGCTGCAATAATTACATTCGCCTCATCTCGCACATCCTGCCAACTCATTTGCTGTCCCCGTTCCACATGCTCCCGCACCTGTTCGATGAATATCGACTTTGACTTTATGTGTTGTTGATGTTGTTTGTGTTGTTGTTGTTGTTGTTTTATTTGCTGTTGTTCCATCTGCTTGTTCGCATCACAATCTTCCACGCCCACGACCAAAACGGCTGGCTGTAACAGCTGCAAGGAATAGTAAGCCAGCAAGTCATGAACAGGAAATGGAAGATGGTAAAGGTGGAAATGGGCGATGGCAACGCCTAGTCGACATACCTGCTCGATGAAGCCAAAGAGGACACCGACGACCTTCTGTTGTCGGTCAAAAAGTCGGGACCAGCGATAGATGAGCTCCGGGTAAAGCCAAGGCGATAGCATACGTTTCACACACACCTCCGTTATCCTGCCAAACCAAACCAAACGAAACAAAACGAAGGAAAGGATGTGTTTACGTTATGGGATTTTGAATTCACCAGTCTTGCAACCCCTTGTCACTCCCATCGAAAGCTCGCAATGGCTAGCAAAAGCTGCTGCTGCTGGATTGTAATTAGCTAATAGGTAAGACAAAGTGGCTTCCCAGCCAGCCCTGATGCTATCTTCATTCACAAATGAGAGTGAAACATATTTGAAATGCAATCGAGCATGGAATTGGATGTGAAAGATGCTTGTTAAAGCTCAGCACAGATTAAGCTTACCTGGAAGGCATACTAATTAAGCTTAAGCAAATGCAATCATTAAAGTTAGTTCTTGTTTAAATATCGTGCACCTTTTTTTTGAATTGTTTTACTGGGGCTAAGTATTGAATTTAAGTACTGTATACAAAATCAAATAAGAAGCCTCTACCTCCGACTAAAAAAAACTCTGAAGTCAATACTTTAAGCGAACAGTAAATGCTTGCAAGCATGTGTATGTGTGTGTAAGCGTACACTGCATATTGGACTTAACTTCAACGTTCCATGTCTCCTGTGATTATCAACCGATTTCACAGATGTTCAATATTTCCTCTATAGTTTAAAAAACAATTTTCAGAGCTAAATTTTTTAGTTGTGGTTTCTGATATATATATGTATATATATCTATATATATATATGTATATATATATATATATATATATATATATATATATATATATATCTATATATTATTTATTTATATTTCATATATTCTAAGGTAACAAATTTACTTGGTAAACATATATTATTTTTAACATGCTTTATGCTAAAAATTGTTACTATACATAGCATAAAGCATTATATTGTGTTTACCATGTAAATTTGTTTCCTTAGAATTGAGATACTATCAGAATAAAAAGTTTCTGTCAGCGGCTAAAAACAAAAATTGTTATTTAATTTGCAGCAACAGTTTTATCTATATATATATATATATTTATATATAATTATATATATATAATTATATATATATAATTATATATATATAATTTGTGAATCCAAAATTTAAGTATTCTATAATTTGTAGAAATATTCATACAGTTTGCTTATAGTATTTTATTAAGTTTTTATAGTGTTTTTTTTTGTAGTCCAAAAGTCTGTCACTTTCTTGCACGTGGCAAGCTTGAAAACTAAAAATGGTGTGCAGACCAAATATGGTTTGTTTGTGTTAATTTATATTGCTGTTGAATTTCAATCAAATGAGAATTTCTAGCCTTACCATTTTGGCATGTTTTATAAACTTACCCGTTGTATGCCTCAAAAATAGCGATGGAACCATCATGTTGAAAATTCATTTTCCTCCCCATAGTTGTCTCTGTTTTAAAATATTAAATGTACACTTAAATCACAATGAAATTGTGGATTTTTATAATTATGCTTCGACTTACGGCAGGCAGCTTCGAGAACAATTTTCTTAAGTATTTCATAGATCTCAAGACTTTTGGCCTGCTGCACACCCTCCGAGTCCAGCTTCTCCAGCAAAACCTCCGCCTCGGCATTGAAAATGGGTAAAAAGTTGAACAGAATTTGGCGACCAAATGCGGGATTGATGAGACGACGATGTTTTTGCCAGCGTGCAGCTAGGAAACCATTTTCAAAATAAATCTCACATTCCATTTAAAAAACTTACAGCTTGAGGTGAATAGGCCATCTCCTATAGCTGAACTCATAAACCGATAAAAATCACCCTTATTGGTGCAATGTGTCGAATTAAAGATTTGCTCCACAGTTTGTGGATCGTTGACATATAGGAAACAATTAGTGCCCATCCAGGAGATAAACGGCGCCTTATACGTGTGTGAGAGTCCATCCATATATTGCAGAAATTCTAGTACAAGCAAAAGTTAAATTCCACTTAAATAAGTCTCGCAATTTCCATTTCTCACTTTGCGGATTCATCATTTGCAGACCCATGCCGATAAAAGGCCAACCGATTGGTCCACGCAGCTGCCAGGCAGCCTTGTAGAAACGCCGACGGCTCCATAGAAAGTATATCCATAATAGGGTCAACCAGCTGGCCAGAATGATGCAGGCCAGCATGTCGTTGAACTGCAGAAAGCCCGTAACACAAGCCGAATCGAAAAAAAAAATATATAGATTAAGCGCACCAGGCACCAACCAACCAACCAATACTGAGCTCCGGGGCAGCCCAACTGAGCTTACGCGACTCAAAGACCAGGTTGGCCCATTGAGCTTTGTATATGTTTGTTGGTTGAGATTGCGTATTTTGTTTCCCCTAATGCGACAATCCCAATGCCAGCCACGTGACGGTGTCTACGCTAATGCATCTATTTGAATGCTAGTCGCGTATTTTTTTCCACAAATTATGCCAGTCAATAATATGCCGTAGGCATATTTCGATACCGGTAAACCTACACAACTCAAACAATTTGTGGTTTCGGAATACACGAATATACTCAACTTGACATTCATTCATATTTGTAAATAATTTACGTGGAAGTTCATGTGCCCTGCATTTGATTGGATTTGTTTTGTAAAAAAAATTAAAAATTATAGCAATAATTTTATTGTATTTATTATGTAAACGCAATTTTGTTTTAACTTTTTTTTTCGTGCAAACAAATCACTTGTTTCAATATGCCTCAATTTATTCACAACGGAACTAGTAGGGCATCAAAGTATGAAAAGCGTTGCATGTTATGAGCTGATTTTGGTTAAGTAATTTGTTAATTATTGGGCCAATAGGCACAATATACGATGTAGTGGATTGTATTTAATTTGAATGAGTATCAAGTGTTGTGAACAGAGCTTGAAAATCAAACAGCGCTGTGTAGAGCTTTTAAATATATTATTTATTCACTATTCCATTTGTTTGCACTTTATACAAATTCTTTCAAATTTAGTTTAACAGTTCAATTTGTTTTCCGTGCGTGCACGTTTTCTCATACCATACATATTTTTTGTTTCGTTATTATACTCTTTATTTTTAGCATTTTTAATTATTATTAATTATGTTTTGTGGTGTTTTTATTTTCACTTTTTTTGGGTCTAATTCAATTGAGGGAGCTAAGTGAATATTGGGAGAGTTTCAAGCCGGGTATTTTATTAGATAGTTAGTTAAATTAGTTTTTTTAGTGTTTGCCTAAACTTAGGACACTGCTGACACAAAATAACTCTTCTGTGGCAAAAGATTTTTGTCAGATTTTCGCAACCTTATTTGTTCTATATATGTATATAGCAATCTCTGCTCTTAGGATAAGACATAGTACAATATATATGTTTGTATATTGAGGTTTGCTTCATTTCTAGCCAAACAGCCGTCTGGCATTATTATAAATAAGCTAAGTATGTTTAAAAAGTTTGTGAATTTTTTTTTGTATTATTATTATTATTTTGTTTGTTTTTTGTTTCATGGACGTTGCGTTTTCAGTTTGAGTTCATCTTTTTTTTTGTATGTATTTTTTCTTTTGTTGTGTGTATATATTTATAAGCAAGTAGCTAGTTTAAAAGGCAATGGGATCATTGGGAGCCAGTACTAGGGGTTTTGAGGAGTTTTTTTTTATCAATTCAATCTTTTCTTAAGTTTACTGTGGGGGATTTGCATAAGCTAAATATTTATGTTCGACTACTTGATCTGACTTGCAGTTACGGTAATACACTCGTATATATTTTTGTATATATATATTTATTTTTTTTTTCATTCATATATTTATGTATACTACTAATTTTGTATATCTGTAGTATGCCTATGTACACATTACATACATCTAAACGTTTTCTTTACTTGCATTTGATTTTAAAAAATTATACACCTTTTTATTGTCAAAAAATATGACGACACGCGACTCAACGATTGCATTTTGCCATTTGCCTTAGCTTAGTTAAACAATATGCTTAATAATTGCAATTATTGTTTACTTTTTCTGCTAAGTTTATTTAGTATTTAGTATTTGTTTTGACTTTATTTCTTCAAAATTGTGTTAATATTTACTGAAACTGGGGAAGTGGAATATTTAATTGCTTTTTTAAATTAAGCAATATTGCATTTATATATTTTATATCCTTGCTCAATAAAACTGTTGAGATCAGCTTAAATATTTTTTCGATTTCCACTTGAAACATGTTCATTATATATTATTTAATGGAATATCGTCAGTAGAAACCCACTTGAGATCAAATTCGTGTTGGGAAACCTTGCTGAACTGACAGACATTTAAATGTTATATTAATTTTACTTTCAAGGATATAAAAGCTTCGACATGCCGAAGTTTTTATTTCAATAATTACTCATATATATATATATGAATATGGATTTATTGAAATCATATTGTTTGATGCCTTAGCATTGAATTGCATTGCATAATAATTTAAATTATTTATTTATTTTTATTTCACGCTTATTACAAAAATATTTGTGTTTTTAATTTTATTTTTTATTTTTATTATTTTACGCTGCTAGTTGTTGTTGTTCTTTTTGAGGCTTGGCGCTTAATGCGCTTGAAAATGCAACAAAAAAATAATCACAAAATGAAATTACATGAATATATATTTAAATATAATAAAGGTTCATTATGATTTATGGACGCTGTGTGGCCTGTGTTGTTGTAGTTTGTTTTTCATTTTTGCACATTGTATAAATATATATGTATACATATATATATGTGCATATGTATGTATATGTATACAAAATAAACTTTGCTTTTGCTTTCACATTGGCGCTTGCATAAATATTAATCGAAAAAACATTGGCAATTTTTAACCTTGTTTATTTTTTCTTTTCTTTCTTTTTTTTAAGACGGGAGCTTAGACGGTGCAATTGCTTGTGTGTGCGTGTGTGTGTGTGTGTGTGTCTGTCTGGTGTTGAGTGCGTGGCATGGCCATGTGTATAAGCGTGGGTGTTGAGTGTGCTGTTTTTGTGTATTTAAGCTTGGCTAAGGTTTCCTAAATAAACTAACTGCTGCATATAATATATATCTATATATATATGTTTTATTCAATTAGTTATGATTTCTCTTGATGTTATCTTTTTCTTTTTAAACTTAGGCACAATATTATTTATTTTTCATTTTGCTTTTTGTTTTAATTATTCTTTGCTTGCTGCAACACTTTTTTTCTAAATGTTTTTTAAGTCTTACGAACTAAGCACTACGCATAAAAACGTGTGTAGGTGTGTGTGTGTAAGTGTGTTTATTTTTGTATTGTTGATTATTATTATAATTATATTTTATTGGATTAATTTTGTATTGATTTGCATTAATTTCTTCTACAGTTTTAAAAAATGCAGCCACTTGGCAAATATATATTTAAAGCTTTTTCCTTAACTTTAATACGCAAAGGAATTATGTATGCGAACAAAAAAAAAAACAAAAAAAAATGAAAAAATATCTAAAAAATATAAAAAACTAAAATATAAATCATGTTGAATGCGTTTTATTGTTGATGTTTATGGCTATTTCTTAATTGGCGTTTTTTTCTTTATAAAATTCAATTTAATGCTTTTAGTTAACATTTCCATCAAGTGTTACACATATTGCTTCACATTTAACCATTTAGTAATTGGTTACAAACAATATTAAACAAAGTCATCCGTTTCAAATGCTAACTCACTAACTTAAAAGAAAAGGCATTAATTTAACATTTCTATACCGTTTACAGTAAACACAAAACCATTTTGGGACACTTTTATCATTTGTTTCTCACACAACTTTTCACAATTACAAAAATTATATTTACCCACTTCAAAAATTTGCTTATTTTTTTCTTTTCTTATGTTATTACTTCTTTTTTCTTTAACAAAATACGCGCTACGTTTTCTACGAATGCTACAAAGTAGACAACAATTTGTTTTTTTTTTTTAAAGATTTTTTTCCATTTTTTTTAGTTTGCCTTTGTTGTTGCGGTTTTCTTGATTAGTTATTATATGACTTGCTTTAGTTGTTGTGGCTTGCTGCAAATTAACTTTCTGCAGGCTGATTAGTCGTAAACTGCGTTATGCCATCGCTCTCCATGGACTCGAGTACATCGGCCACATAGGCTGCGACATCCGTGTGACTATTCTCGCCTCTCCTTATAAATGGCATCTGTAGCAAACGGCTATACTTGGGTCTATCGCTCTCCTTCTTAATCAGACTGTAAACAAAAGTAATACTTACTGAAAAGTACTTTAAGAGTCTTATAGACAGACTTACCAAGTATTGACAAACTCTGCAAACTCAATGGAGAACTCCATGCCATTGTAGGATGTGTGCAAACGCGGCGGATCACCTTGCACCACCTTAAAAAGAAAAAGAAGAGAAATCAATCAGAATTTAAATGAATATAGTGGTACTCTCTTACCTGACACAACTGCTCAAAGACCGAGTCCCACTTGCGATAAGGAAAGTTGCCGGTGGCTACTTCCATTAGGGTTATGCCCAAAGACCAAACATCGCTGCGCACATCGTAGCCCTTGGCGCGTTCCGGATCAATGCGTTCCGGCTGCAAGAATGCAAAAATTATAAACATTCACAACTCCAGTAGGAGCTATAGGACTTACCGCCATGTAGGGCCTACACCCCGCATCCTTTGTCTTGGCTATTGAATCAACCAATTGCCCAGAGATGCCAAAATCACACAGTTTTATATCACCGCGTCTATGCAACAGAATGTTGCTCGGCTTCACATCGCGATGTATGATTTTGAGCTCCTCCTTTAAATAGTTAAGCGCATTAACCGTGGCCACCGTTATCTTTGCCAATATGGATTCGGGTATATGAAGCTGCTTCTTCTCGAATATGTACTTGTAGAACTTGTCCAGCGAGGTGTCCATTAGTTCCATGCATATCCAGCAGTCACCCTCCTTAAACAATGCCCCATAGAACTGCACAATGTAAATGCATTCGTTTGACTTCATCACCACCTCGAGATCCATGAGCAATTGTTTTTGTTCCTTCTCATCAACTGTGGAGCGTATGCGCTTCACTGCCATCACTTTGTCCAGTTTCTTGAATATCATTTTGTTCACAGCACCAAATGCACCGCGTCCAATCTCGCCCAAATCCTCGAGATCATCTGATGTGAACTGATGTGTATTGATGGCACCCTCACCAAACTGCAGTTTACCGCATGCCTGCTGCCTGATGCGCTCCCGGTGGCGATCCGTGGCACTGCTGCTGCTGTTGCCGCCACTGGTGCTGGCATTGTTGCTATTGCTGCTGCTGTTGATACTGCTGCTGGGCATAGGTACAGCTGGCACAAAGCTGGGCTGGGCGACATTATTTTGCTGCGATGAGGAACTGGAGCCAGATGATGTTGAGCCCGACGATGTGGACGACGTCGACGATGGCGGATGTCGTATGCTCAGATTGTTCAGTGTAAGCTGATCGGGTGGTACGCGAGATCGACTCGGTCCAGCTGTATATGTGTGTGTATGGATCAAAATTAGATAAGGTGCGATAAAATGGCTATCTATAAGCTGTCTTATCAAATGCAATTCCGCTTAAGGCGAATGCGTCAGAACATAACTACATGTGAACGTGTTTTTGTGTGAGAGTGTTTGTTTGTATGCATGTGTATGTGTGTGTGCGTGGGCAGTTTGAGGGTACCAGAAAAATTACTCACTTGCAAACAAATTTTTCGGTCTTTCAGCCATTGTGTTGAACGTCTGGTTGCTGCTGGTGCTAGCAATAGTTATATTATTTGTCGCTTTGTGTGTCGCTTCGTCTTTTCTGGTCTTTTCGTTTGGGCCACCGCGCCCCAAACACACGTCGCTTTTTTTAGGGGCGCCGAAATTATTTTCTCAGCGACACTGACAAAAGGATATCACACCATAACCGTAATAACCCAAGTTGCGTTGCTTTGGTAACTTGAGGGCACAGCTCAATTATTTGTTCAACTGTCGCGTGCACATTTATGCACCCTTTGATTTTCACACTTTCGATTTTACATAAAAAATAGACTAAAAAACATTAAAAAGGCAGCAATGCAACAAAATATATGCAGTGTGACCGCACAATGGTAAATTTAAAATACTACATTTAATATATTAAAAACACCAGATAACTTAACTATCTTTTAACAGCGCTGGAGCATGAACCATTAGTTCGTGACTTTATGTTAACTTCCTGAGCGCTGTTATAAAAAGCAAACAGAATACATTACATAAAATAAACAAATAGACATGTCCGGCAGCGTGGCTCGTAGCAGCTACAAGCTTTTTGTTGGCAATTTACCCTGGACCATCAGTAACAAGGAGCTGCGCACCTACTTCTCCCGTTTCGGACATGTGGCCAACGCAGAAGTTGTCTTTGATAAACAGCTCGGCCTGTCCAAGTACTATGGTTTTGTGATGTTTAGCCAACGGGATGCCTACAACAGTGCCTGCAACCAGAATACACATTTCCTCGAGGGACGAGTACTTAACGTGCAGCGGGCGAATGAATAACTAAACATTAACTTCAAAACTTATTTACACCGTTTAACGTGCAAATTCAACATATTTATATGTGTATTTGATTAGTGTTTATAAACGAAGTTATATTTATATACGTCCACAATCTTATTGCTTTGCTTCAAGTTTTGAAGGTAGATATTTCGAATGGTCGGAGCCAACAGCATCTTGCACATTCTTGAAGCCCCGCTCGCTGATCTCTTGCGTTAGTTCCGCCTTAATGCGCTCAACCAGAGCGGGACCCTCGTACACGAGCGCTGTGTATATTTGAACAAACGAAGCGCCTGCCTCAATCTTCTCGAATGCATCGGCACCAGAGGAGACGCCACCAACACCAATAATGGGCAATCTGCCCTTGGTCAGTGAGAACGTTTGGGCAATCAACTGTGTAGATCGTTCTTTCAGCGGCTCCCCACTTAAGCCGCCAGCCTGACTGGCTTGCTCCAGATCGGTGATGTTATCACGCGAAATGGTGGTATTGGAAACAATAAGACCATCTACGTGACATTTTTTCATTCCGATAACCGTAGCGATGTCATTAAGTTCGTCCAAACTCAAGTCGGGCGACAGCTTTAGTAGTATTGGCACATTCGAATTGGTTTTGAGAGCAGCACGTGCATTGTTCACGGCCTCCAACAGAGATGCAAGCTCATTCTTGGACTGCATGTCTCGTAATCCTTTTGTGTTGGGACTGCTCACATTCACCACTAGATAATCAGCAACACTTCCAAACTCCATAACACCTTTAACATAGTCACTTACGGGCGTTAGAGTATCACGATTGCGTCCAAGATTAACGCCCACAACGGCATTAAAATCCTCCCGTTGACGAATCTCACGCAAGCGTTTCGCTACCACCTGATGCCCATCGCTGTTGAAGCCATACCGATTGATAATGGCCCGATCTTCGGACAGACGAAAAACTCTCGGTTTAGGATTGCCGGTCTGCGGCAAAGGCGTTACGCTGCCCACCTCGATGAATCCAAAGCCCAAATCCTTGAGTCCAACGATAGCCTCTGCGTTTTTATCGAAGCCTGCTGCAATGCCAATTGGATTGCTGACAAGGCGACCAAAGAATGTGCTATGCAAATTGAGATCGTCCATGTAATCGGATTGCGGATATAAACGATATTTGCATGCAAGCACTGCCAAATTATGACTTGTCTCAGCTGGCAACAGGCGTACGGCCGGCATCACGAAGGTGCGAAATAAGTTATCCTGATTTTTGTAGGCTGTTAGACCTAAATACACCGCCGTGGCGCCGACCGTTACAATACCCAGCGACCGTAGACGGCTCTACAATATTTATTTACATATTTATTTTGTTAATGAATATAAAAGATTTAATTCAAAATTGTTAGCTTACAATTTTTTGCGTCTTTTGCAACACCATCTTTAAGAATGTAGTGAACCGAATCATTTTTATGAGCTTGTTTAAACTGTAGTTCAAATTTGTTGGCTTGTGCAATGATCAGTTAATTTAAATTGTTTTCTAACTATAAATAGTTTATTTTGTCATGTTTCGAACAAAGTACTAACTGTACCTCAATTTTGAATAAACATGCCAAGAAAAGCTGCTAGAACTATCGTTTGCTTAAATGGGACAAATTCACAGCAAACGAACATATCCGGCCGAGAAAAAAACTCTAAAACGACAGCACTGGCCGACAGGTGAACCAGTGTCGAACGGAACTATTTTACTCCATTGGTGAGTCAGATTTCACATCTGGGTATTGCAACTCTGGACCAATTGCACATATGAGCCACAAAACAACAACAAACCATATTAAAACATGAAAGGAGGCACATTTCGCAACACACAATGGGATCCCACGTTACTTACATCACAGATTGTGTCCATGCAATTCTGTGTGTACTTTTCACTTGGCCTGCTCGTGTTTGTGGCCAACAAATTGGCTGGCGATAACTATACACTGGATCACCTTTTCGAGTATCATGTAATTTGTTCAAGTTTAGATTTGCCAAGCTATTATTAATGTGCGTTTATTTTTTATCTACAGGAAATACATATATATGATCTGGGCGGTCGTCTCGTCATTTGCGCCTTTGTGTTAAATGCTTTTGTCGCCTCGCTGGCGCTCTGGTGTATTGTGCGTCGAGCCAAGCTGTGTTTGGATTTCAGGTATGCATATCTATGTTAAAAATTATTCTAAGCTGCGATATATTTCATTTCGACTCCTCTTACAGTTGCACTTTCCATTTGCTGCACCTGCTTGTTTGCTGGTACTATAATCACTCCTTTCCCGCCAACGCTTCCTGGTGGCTACTCAACGTAATAACCGCGACTATTATGTGCATAGGTGGTGAATTCCTTTGCCTTCAAACAGAGATGCGCGAAATTCCAGTCGGCTACGCGGCGCTCAATCAAAAGTCAGACGTTTGAGGTTCGAACCAATGTGATGCTTACAAAGAAAAAAAGAGCCACTATTTTCTCTAAATATAGAACTTGTAATTTATTGTTAAAAACAGTTAAGAATATATGTATGTGTATAGCTAATGAAATATCTGATATATATATGGCGCTCCGCGTTTCAGTTTCAACTCCTTTGGCACTGTTTGTGGCGGCATAAAAAACTTAAGCTCCGCTGCCGACGGTTCTGCAGCAGCGCTGTCACTGGCATTGTATGCGAACAGTTGCCAAAAATGCATTTGACGCGGCATCAAATACAAATAGCTAATCATAATCACAAACGAGGCGATCAGCGAACAGAACAACAACCCCGTCCAGCATTGCTTGCGTTGTGACTTAAGCATGTTGCGCTCAACAACTGTTAGCACGTCGAAATAAAAATAAGTAAATATTCAACTCGAAAAATCCACACCTCTTTCAACAGCAAAGCAGACACTTGAATTTATCTGTATTTACGTCGTAGTCACAAAAACAAAGAAACGACAGCAGCGGTCGCAGCTGAAACCAGCTCATCATATTGCTGTCGCTGCCGGCAACAATGCAGCCTAATAAATTTTGCCTAATCTAATCAAATTAGGGGCTTTGGCTTTATAGACAGGCAGTCAACCAGACGATCTTCGAATTGTAGCGAGCTTTTGCTGAATTTATGTTAATTAAAGAGCGGACGACGAGCGGTTTTACTGGACCGCACATTGGTTCAAAAGCATAAGTCCAGACAACATTCCAATAACTGATAAGGGAATTCCCTTATGATAAAAAAGCTTTTTAAATCTACAATTAAACCCAGGTTTAAAAAATAAAAGTTCTTAGTTTCCATTTGCTAAATTATTCAGTTTATTTTTAGCAAACTTGTTTTTTTTATGTTTTTGGTTTTAAATGATTTTCTTGTAGTGTCTGTGGTTTATATATATATATATATACATATATATATATTTGTTTATATATATATAACTTTAATAGTTATGCGTTTTTTCTTCTTTAAAATCGTTAATTGAAGGTTCATGTTGCTTCAATTGTTAATCACTTAAAGATTTATATTTTGTTTATATATCGATTTCAAATATTTGAAAGAGAAAATATGCGAGATGGAGTGAGGGGGGAGTAGGGGCAGTAAAAGTAGATTTTTTCTTTTTTTTTTACTTTAAATGGACACAAAATTCATAAGTTGCCCTTATGTAAATCCTTATATATCTCATCATTTGCTTTGCTCTAGCATATCTATATATTTGTATTAGTTAATTTAATATAATTATTATTATTATGAGCCTATTTATTAGTTTTTTTTTCTTCTTTTTTTTTCTTTCGCTTGTGTGTTTTTGTTTTGTAAACTACAATTTGATGTTGTAATTTTTGTTGCTGTTCAGCATATAACATATATATTTGTATATATATATGTCAATTATTATTTTTAAACAATTTTTTATTTTAGTTTTATATATTTTGTAATGCTTGCTATTGTAAATGTTTGCGTGGGTGCACATGTGTATGTGTATATGTATATATATGTGTGTGTGTGTGGTTGTGTGTGTATTGGATTTTGAGTGTTGCGCTGCGCACAGACAGTTTCTCTTTCACATTTGCTGCCCCTATATATAGGTGTATATATATATATATATAGTTAATACATAATATGCAAATATATAATAAAGTTCTTGTTAATCGATCGATCGAATGTTCTCTTCTCTTTATATATATATATGTATGTATATATATGCTGTTGAAGGCTTTGTTGCTGCTGTTTATGCGATTTTCTCTATTTGTCTCTCCTCTCTAACTGTGAATTATGACGAAAGTTCGGCTGATGATAATGCGTTTGTTGTTGTTGCTGTTGACGATGCTGTTGCCGACCCATTCGTTGGCTACTGTTAGGCCTTCCTCATTGACCCCACCAGTCCGGACCGTTGGAGTGAGAGCCACTGCCACCACCACCGCCGCCGCCATACGATCCGCCATATGAACCACCGCCATAAGAGCCACCGCCAGAGCTGCCACCTGTTTGGAGTGAGCAGATGGGACAAAATGAGCGGGGGTTGGGATAAGTTTCATCGTGTAATACAATTCGAATATTGGTATATTGTGCGCCAAAGAGTTCACTCACCAAACTTACCATACGAGTTTCCATTGCTGCGATAGTTGCCACCACTGCCGCCGCCGCCGCCACCACCACCTCCAGAGCCACTGCCGCGACTACCGGCTCCGCCTCCTCCACTACCCATACTGCGTCCACCACCGCCGGAGCTGGTACGGTAATCGCGTGAGCCAAAGCCAGAGCCACCGTAGCGCGCACCGGCACCACCACCGCGACGCTTAGCGCCGCCATGGCCGCGATCGGAGCTGAGCATCTCCTCGAGGAAGCCAGGTATCTCCTGCTTGGTCTCGATAAGCAGCTCAAGCAGGTCGGAGCAAATGTTGCGGTTCTTGTCATTGAAGAAGGATGTGGCAACACCTAGATTACCCATACGGCCGGTACGACCAATGCGATGCACATACTCCTCCACATCGGTGGGCAGATCAAAGTTTATCACATGTGTCACATGCGGAATGTCCAGGCCACGGGCCGCCACAGCGGTGGCAACCAAAATTGGGCAATCACCGGAGCGGAAACAACGCAAAGCCTCTTCGCGCTCCTTTTGGGTACGATCACCATGAATACTCGTCACCGGATGATTGCACTGATAGAGGAACTCTTCCAACGAGTCGGCACCCTTTTTGGTCTCTACAAAAATGAGCGTCAAATTATCCTTGGAATACTCGGGTCCATCTCGAATCGATGATAGCAAATCCAACAGATATGAACGTTTATCCTGATCATAGACCCACAACAAGGTCTGTGTTATGTTCTCCGATGTGGAACCGACACGACCAACTGCCAAGAAAATGTAATTGCTGAGAAAATCGCTGGCCAGCTCCTGAATTTGTTTGGGGAATGTGGCCGAGAACATCAACGTTTGTCGCTGTCCCGTCGGCGGCATATTAAGCTGCTCAACAATGCGACGAATTTGCGGCTCGAAGCCCATGTCCAACATGCGATCAGCCTCGTCTAGGACCAAGAAACGTATATTCTCCAGTCCCACCTTGCCGCGCGTTATCATATCCTCTAGACGACCGGGCGTCGCAACAATCAAATGACAACCCCTGTCTAATTCACGCATCTGCTCGCTGGTATTGTTGCCGCCATAAAGGACAGCAGGGCGCATGCGCGAGCGATAGGCGAACTTTTTGGCCTCCTCAAATATTTGGGTGGCGAGTTCGCGGGTCGGCGCCAGCACCAGGCCCAGCGGATACTGCTTGCGACGACTATATTGCCGATTATTTTGTGGCGGCGCCGACAATCCATGCTCATACATCTGATTGAGTATGGGCACCAAGAAGGCAGCCGTTTTGCCCGAGCCAGTCTGGGCGCAGGCCATTAGATCCCGACCGCTGATTATGATCGGTATTGCGTATTTCTGCACTGGCGTCGGTTTGTCATAACGCGCCAAATTCACATTGTTACGGATAATCTCTGTCAGCTGCACATCATCGAACGATGTGATGTGCGGCGGCACATTTTGACCCGTCGCTTCCACGGGTATATCTTCGTATTTGTCAAAATTGATGCCCGTGTTGCCCACACCGAATAGCTCGTTCTCCAGACGCTCGTCGCGTGCCAATAATTTTGTGTAATCGGTGTTGGGACCACCGCCGCCGCCGCCGCCTTCCTTCCAGCGATTGTTGTAGCCACCGCCGCCGCTGCTACTGCCGCGATTGTTGAAGCTTCTGCTGCCTCCACCGCCTGGCGCGCCACCTTCAGTGACTCCGCCTTCAAAGCCAACCGAACGTTCCGGTTCCTGCCAGCGATCATTGCGTGGCTGTTGTGCTTCCTCCGACTGATCGTTCTGGCCATTGCCACCGGCACCACCACCGCCGCCTCCACGGTACGATGGTCCGCGTCGATCACCAAAGTTGCGTCCACCGCCGCGATTCCAATCGCCGCCACGGCCTCCGAATTCACCTGCACAAAGAAAATACAATTAGTTTATCTTTAGTTGGACATAACTAATAGAAAATAAACAAAGAAAACTAAAACACTGTTTGTAAAAGAAATTCGAATCTTTTTATAATATTTATGAGAAACCTGAGATAAAAGGCGTCTGGAATGCATTGTTAGCATTTTTTCAAATATGTATTTTTGTGTTTAGTCTATAATGTATCATATAACATGGCGCTCATTAACTTACCACCGTTATAGTTATCCTCGTAGCGGTTGCCACCGCCTCGTCGGCCGCCACCACCGCCGCCGCTTCCAAAACTTCCGTAGTCGCCGCTTTGACGATTATAGCCGCGACTGGCGCCGCGATCGCCCCTGCGATACTCACCGCCGCGCTGTTGCTGCGGTTGCTGCTGGTCCGTGCTGCTGCTCTCGTGACGCGGTGCGGCACCTGAATCAAAGCCCTGGCCCTGATTGTCTAAGTCCGCGTTGTTGTTGCCAACACCACCTCGAAGATGCGGGGGCACATAAACGCCACCAGTGACCGAATTAGTGGAAGTCTTGCTTGTTATGGGGCCGCTATAGTTAGCCGAGCCGCCATTCAAGTCCAGACCAGCAACCTGCAACCAAAGCAAAACCATTTAATATAAACAAATGAGCACGACTTTCAATTGTGCGAGTTTTTAGATACGTACAAATTACACATACACACACACACACACACACACATGAGTCTCAAGTTCAACGAATTCTAAGCCATCAGAGGGCTTTGTAATAACAAGTTTCTTTTCACACATACACACACACACGCCAATAGAGAGAAACACACACATAAATCACGGTCTGCTCAAGCTTCACACATTTTCTCGCCATTCCCGGTTAGCAACGTCTTTTGTTTAGCAGCGCAACGTGTATATGGAACACACACTCATAAACACCCAAAACACTTGCAAAAATAAGCGCAACTAGTTTGAGAGGCTTCGACAGCGGCCTATCAACAACAACAATAAAACAATAGACAACCACCCACATTTACACAATATGCATGCTTAGTAGTGCAAAGTTTACGTGGAAAGAGCAGCAGTGGAAACTATTCTAATGTGGACCATATTTTCGCTATACAAATAGTATACAGGGTGTTGTTGTACTCGTACAAAAGCAATGTAGCCACGGCGTTCACAAATACACAGATTACAAGCATAGTATCTGGCAACCCTGTTTACAATACTCAGCTTCCACACGTGCGTGAGCGAGAGCAATGCAAAAAGAGAACGCCGCAAATGGCTCTCACACACGCACACATACATGCACTGGTTTAGAATTGCGGCTCTCATACACAAACACATACACGTGCAATAGCACAGCAGTGAACATGTCAAATTGGAGGCAAGCTAAAAATTATACAAAAGAAATTACACAAATGAAAAGAACTTACAGGCAGACAAACACACACACACACATATCCACACTTAAACAATTCGTATATGTACACAAGTCACCGTTCGCTGCAAAATGTAAAAGCGCAACGAGCTCCACGGTCAGACATTTTGTATGTTATGAAATCAATAAATTTTTCGTAGAACCCCACGACTGAACATTGTTCAATATAACCGTGTGCGGAACGACCGCATGAGCATCACCGACACTTTTACACATGCACACACACACTTGCACCAAATTTTAGAAACGCTACATGTACATTAGTTTTTCTTCCATTTTGTAACCCCTTACACACCAAATTCACAATCACATCCACCATACTTACTTGCTGCTCTAGACCTGTGCCATTTTGGTTAATAGCATTACTCATATTATCCTCTAATCACTTGCTTGTTTTTTCTTTCTTTCCGTTTAGGAAAATTTTGCAATTGTTCTGATTTTGCGCACACTTGCTATTTCCAAAAAAAAAATTCAATGTAAATTGTTTTTCTTTCTTTTGTGTTTGTGTTGTTGCACTTCGTGTCTATACTTTTTTCTTTAGTTTTTTTTCCGAACAACTTCTTACGTTCCACAAGCTACTACGTTCTTATGTGGTGAGAGGTTGTACTTTTTTCACAATCAGTTTTTTCAATCAATTGAGATTATATAGTTCGTTTTAACTTCTAGGCCTACTTGTGCCTATTGACAATCACAAGCTGTAATTGTGCTTGTACTTAAAATGTATAGTTTTTTATACGCTTTCGCGTTTTTTATGCTTATAGACGCGTGTCTTATCCACACCAACGGCGAAAACGAGCCACACGGGAAAAATGGTGGAGAGCTGGAGATGGGAGCGCGTGAGTCAGCAATTGTTATCGGTATCGCAGTAAGCAGGGATGATTTTACAGAGTTGTTTTTTGCTTTGGCGTTGCCAGGCTGTTGTGGTTGTGGACCTTCACTTTTTAATGTTCATCGATAGCTTGGTCGATATTTCCTATTTCATATTTCATTATTTCATATATATGTATCTCCTTTGAAGAACTTTGACAGCTAGATGGATTTTGTTCGCTGTGGGGCCGACGTTCTGCTTTTAAGAATTACTTGCCTTGCAGTTTAAATTTTGAATGAATTTGGCCAAAATTTGTTGTGTTATGTGTGTGTGCGTGTGTTATTCGTTTTAAGGTTTTTAAAATTTGATGCTTAATTCAAGGACAGTAAGATAGACACATTTAAAAAATATTAAAATATAATGCAATTTTTTGAGATTTTAACTGTTTCATTTTATTTTTATTAATTTGTGTTATAACGCTCACAATTTATTGAACAACTTTTATTAACGCACAAACATAAAACAAACATACAATTGGTGTATATGTAAATATATATATATTTATATATTTCTTTTCTTTTTATTTGTTATTTTATTATTTTCAATATATGTTTATATAGAATAAATGCTTTTGGTATTGGCTTTTGTTTTAGATAGAGATTATAAATTTGAGTATGTGTGTGTTCTGGAATGTTGCAACAATAAATATAGTATATATATATATATATATGGTTTAGCTGCTTGTGTAAATATATATGTGCATATAATATTATATATGTATGTGTATATGTTATATGCAACAATATTCTGTTGAAGCTCTCTCTTGGGTTGGGTTTAGCCTTTGAGCAGGCAACGCGTATAGAATTCTCGATCGATGGCATCGCTCGGTATATAGGAGCTCCATTTAAAGATCATTGCCAGAGTTTCGGTGGCACTCAGATGATCGAGTGCAATGTTGAGGAAACAGTTCCACGTGTAAAAGAAATGACGCGATAATTGCTCCTGATCCACACTTGTTACACGCTCGCAGTTGACACAGATTAAACGACCCCGTTGCAGATCGACAAATTGCTCAAAACAACGTGCCCAGGCGGCGCCATTTAGTTGACGTCCCACATCTTGGAATAGCTCAACGGCGCCAAAGTTGAACACAATGGGCAGCACTTTATCTAAATTGTGTTCTGCCAAATAGAACTTGGCGAGGACATCTAGCAGGGATGGCACCGCCTGCAGCACATCGAAGCACTTCAGCTGCTCACCGCGTGACCAAAAGTAACGCAATAAGACCGCTCCCAGCTCATGGTACTCACAGGCATTGTCGAAGCGCAACGGAAAGGAGCAGTGTGAGCAGCGTATGATTTCCACGTCAGCATTGATGCGAGCAAAACCGCTGGCAATATAATCCCGTGTCTCATCATCCATCTCCCAAATGAGCTCGGGATTCAGATAGTTGAAATACATTTCATAGCAATGGCGTTGCGCCTGCTCCTGGCTATCCCCATGCTCCATCATAACACCGGCCAGCTTGGCAAGCAGCTGAATCAACTCACTAGCCGCATACTCATCAAAGACGGCACGATATCGTTCCACACAATTGGTGCGACTAAACTTGGCGCTCTTGTGGATCAAATATAAGTTATAAATGGTCTTCTCCTCGGGACTGATGTGAGGTTGTGCGACAGAGGTTTTGGGCGTGGCACGTTTGCTTGCTGCTGTTGAAGGGCGACTGCTTCGACAGACAATTTCATCATCATCCTCATCCTGTGATTCGTAGCGCGCCTTGATATCCTTGAAGGGCAAGGAACGTTCGCTAGGTGGGATTAGTTCACGTACCAGCTGCTGCTGCTGCTCCTCGGCAAAGATGTTGAACTTGTACTTGATGATGTTCTTTCCAAATTTGCCAGTAACCGTGAGCAGAGCATCCTTGAGCTGTCCGGACTTAGGTGCCTGCTTCAGATTATCGCAGAATGCATTCTCCAAGATATATACACCTTTTGGAGGCGCTGTTGTTGATGTTGTACCTCCCGCTGTTAATCCTCCCGCTGTTGTTGTGCTCAGGCTACGCTCTGTTGTTGCTGAACTGCCTCCGGAACTCTGGGTGTCTAGTGCGCTGCCCGTGCACTGAGCAATGGCATCAAAGATAACAGATATATCGTTCAGCAGCTCATACTGCTGTCGATCGATGAGCAACTGCTTCAGCTGATTCAATTGCTTTAGTTCGTAATTTTCGCGCGCCTTGTCCGCAAAGTATTTAACATGTTGACGCAACAAACGGGCGCACTGTGGCAACTTGGATTGTTCAATAAGTGAGATGGCATGCGCTTGAAGCGTCCGCACCTGTACGCTGTACAATGATCCTGTTTGAGTGAAGACAAAGATCTCGTTTCCGGCAACACGACAATCAACAATCCGTTCAAATTGATTGCACCACAGTACAACGGTGGATTGGCGGACATCAAATATGTACAGGCCGAGCTCGGTGTAGGCCAGCATGAAATCTGAACCAAGTCGCTGTAACTTGGCGAACTGTAACTGCTGCGGCTGATGGTCGAGCAGTTCGTCATTAGATTCCAGTGCATCCGGATCAATATCATTATCAATGGATGCACTCTCGCTGCTTTTGAATATCTTGGCTGGTGCGGTGGCTAGGGCGCTCTTGAACTGATGCGTCTGCACTACCTCGCCCTCGAAGTCCACTTCCCAGATGCGTGTGCCTGGTCGGGCGCAATAGATCCTTGACGGTTGGACCGACTCATGCGGCGAAATGAAAAAGCAGGCGCCAAAAGCGCCATCTCGTGGACGGTTACCGATCTATAAAGCAAATGAAAATGGTTGTTAATAAATTACTTCAATTTCAAGAAATATTTGTAAAAAAAATTTATAAAATTTGAATTATTTATAATGTACATTTGTTAATGGTTATTATATTTTTATCTAAATTTGTTACTTTCCAACATCAATAACAAATAGTTTTTTCTTATAACTATGGCGCTGCCATTTTTGTTAGAAGTCAACTTGACGACGGTTTCTAATTCTTCGTCAAGTTCATAAATTGCTTTATTGTAGGCATTACATCGATTACACTTAATAGCTATTAATTACGCAATCATGTTGGACAAAAAGAGAGCAGCGATTTGTAGTTACTAACCTGCTTGTACTCTTCATACTCGGTATTGCATAGTATGCATTTGGTGTTGTTGGAAACGAGAAGTAGCGATTCAAAGTCATCGATCTGTACAATAGGTGCATCCAAATAGAGAAGCGGATGCACAGACATGTTGAACAGCAGACTGTGGCCAATGAATGTGGAGATGAGCACAAGATTCACTTGACCACGTGTGTCGCCATAGTAGAACTGCTTCTCATCGGGTGTCCAGTGGATGCAGCTCACCTGCACCGACTGATCAGTGCTAAGATGTGTGACAATCACCTGTGGCGCTGCTTGAGCGGAGAGATTAACGGCGTACACACAGATAAGGGAGCGCTGGGTGGCAAAAGCCACATATTTATTGTTGGCCGAGATGCTCAGGTGTGTAACGGGACCATGCTTATTGGGTATCAGATGCATGAACTTACCACCACGGCTAAAAAAATAAAGTGAGCCCGAGGTGGCACCAAAGATTATGTAGTTATCGGAGATATCAAAGCATGTGTACTAAAGAAATAGATACTGATTAGTATTTTGTATGCGTTTACTACACAATTTGTTTACCTTGATCCTATTGCTGTGCCTCAGTGGCTGTAATAAATGCTGGGAAAAATCAATAAAATTCGACAGACAGTAGGCGTCAGTCATTTTGCTGCTTGTTTCGTGGTGGCCGGCGTTCAAGTTTTTACATTTCGCGCACTCCTAACGCGTTCTAGTTCGTTCTGTTGTTGTTATTCGTTTATGATTAATGCATTTTAACTGTTAGCAAACAAAAAAAAAAACAAGATGCAGCTTTTACAGATGTTAGCCCAGTGCTGCCAGTAGAATTGCAATTTACATTCTGGCATCTCTTGCGGCTTGTTTACAGTCGATTTCAAGTTTCTGGCAGCCTTACTATGCACAGCTGTTGCTGTTGTTTTTGTGCTATTTAAACTTAAATAAATTAAGAAAAAAGTTATTAAGTGCTATAAATACGTTGCTCTACTTAGTAAAATAATAGTTACATGACATTACATTTGATTGTAAGCCGGCACGAAACAGCTGTTCGATTTCAACGCCCCCGTGAAACCATGCTCACCACAGCGCTGTCAAATAAACGTCAAAACAGTTATAGGTAGTCGCGGTATGAAAAAACTGCAAGCGAAAAGCAATGTGGAGTAAAAATACAAACACAAGACACTAAAATAAGTGATTAATAAATAAGCAAAGTGTAATTTTCCATATGTAAAACCAAGTAACATGGCTGAAAAAGAGCCAAAAACGCCTGCACCATCACCTACGGAGGAGGGACTGGCCAATATAGCAGCTGCCGCTGCTGCTGCCTCTGATGCGGCCCGCGTCGCCGACGATGGCACATCAGCAGCTCCCAGCGGCAGCAACAACAACAGCACTGGCAGCACGAATGTAAAGGTTTTAATAATTGGCGCTGGAATGGCTGGACTATCCGCTGCCAATCATCTGTTGCAAAACGGTTGCGATGATTTTCTCATTGTAGAGGCGCGCGGTCGGGTGGGTGGCCGTATTGTGTCCATACCGCTTGACAACAATCAAAAGGTAAACGCATTATGTAAGCAACCTCATAGGACAAGAAGGAGGGTCGTGTGTAGATGAGAGAGGGGCTATTGTGGGATTATTTTTATATTTTTGTTCAATTTCCATTTGTGTGAGCAATATACTTGTTTTTGACACACAAAATAAAATTATAGATTTTTCCACACGCGACCCTTTAAAGTGTGTCATATTTATTGAGAAGCGTAACTAATAATATTAATTAAAAATAGTTGTGTCTGCTTTAAAATTATAACTATAAATAATTTTTTTTCATTGTTTTATAATTTTACAGCTGGTATATATTATTGTTATTGTCGTCTAGGTGTCCTTGTCCTTGTCCTTGTCATTGCTGTTTATTTTTGCTTGTGTGCATTTGAATTGTTGCTTTTGCTATGTTTGTGTGTGTTTGCTAACCGGAAGTAGGGAAACAACTCACGAGAATTTCTCTTTCACAACTGTTATACAACTTAAGCGAATTTGAAGATAAGATTATTTATTAACCAAATGACATTATAAGGGGCGTTGCATGCAGCGACGGGTTAACGATCACGTAGACAGCTTAAAAATGTTCAATATCGAATTTGGATAATATTTAGTTAGCTTTATAAACTGCAATTAGCACTTGCAAATTCGTATGAACTGTTATACCATAATCTTAACACTTAGCATAAAATATTTATAGATATTTATTATCATATAGGTCAGTTCTTATCTTGCTTAAAAAGTAAATAGAAATTATATCTTGACATTATCACTTTGTTAGTTGCAAATGAGAAGACAGTAATGAGCATTGAGGGAATTCCTTTTATAGTATTTTTTCCTAGGTTGTTAATTTATAAAAATTTAAAACTTTTCTAACCCAAAATTCTCTGATATTGTTTTCCAGGTGGAACTGGGCGCCAATTGGATACACGGTGTGCTGGGCAATCCGATATTTGAGATAGCCGTGCAGCATGGACTAGTCAGCGTTGTGAACATACCAAAGCCGCACAAAGTGGTGGCCACCACCGAGGATGGGCATCAAGTTCCTTTCAGCATACTACAGGAAATTTATGAGGCGTATGTTTGTTTCTTACGCCGCTGTGATGAATACTTCCTCTGTCAGTACAGCCCGCCGCCGGACATTAACAGCGTTGGAGAGCACATTAACTATGAGATTGAGATCTATTTAAGCTCCGTGCAGGATCCCAAAGAGAAGCGCCTGAAGCAATTGATATTCAATTGTCTGCTCAAGCGTGAAACATGCATTACGGGCTGTCACACCATGAACGAGGTGGATTTGTTAGAACTGGGTGAGTAATACGATGCAATGCATAATTAAAAAAGGAAGTTACTGAAATGTGTTTGGTTTGCAGGAAGCTACACTGAACTGCAGGGCGGTAATATTGTGCTGCCCGCCGGCTATAGTTCAATATTGCGACCACTGAGCGCACAGATACCCAAAGAGTCCATATTGACCAAATGTCCGGTTAAGAAGATACACTGGAAACGAAAAAAGACATTCACCGGTCTGGAGACGGTTGATGAGAACTCGGAGGATGAGGGAGATTCTGATGATTCTCAAAAGACAGTTACGGAAGTGCCGACAGCACTACGCGGCGCCTCCGTTGAGTCGACCGGGAGCAGTAGTTGTGATAATGCACCCGAGGGCACCGTTCGGGTGGACTGCGAGAATGGGCAGGTGTTTCATGCGGCACATGTGATATGCACCATACCGCTGGGCGTGCTGAAGCATACACATAAGACACTTTTCGATCCGGAGTTGCCGCATTATAAACAGGAATCCATTGAGAATCTCATGTTCGGCACAGTGGATAAGATATTTCTGTTATATGAGCGTCCCTTTCTCAGTGCAGCTATATCAGAGGTAATGCTACTCTGGGACGATGAGAAACATGACTCAGTTAGCCAGGAGGAGCGCGAAACTGAAGCTTATTTGAGCAAGAACTGGTTTAAGAAGATTTATTCCTTTGCCAAGATCACAGATACACTACTGCTGGGCTGGGTATCGGGTCGCGAGGCGGAATACATGGAGACCTTGTCCCACGAAACGGTCGCTGAGAAATGCACTGAAATACTGCGCGATTTTCTACAGGATCCATATGTGCCCAAGCCCAAATTATGTGTGTGGTGAGTTGGAAATGGTTGACTTAATGATTGATTCGTTTAATTTTTGCTTTTTTGCAATGTCTTTAGCACCAGTTGGAAAACACAGACATATACAGGCGGCGCATACACCTGCATACCAATGGGTGCCACTCAGGAGGATATTGAGAATCTAGCTCAGCCGCTTTATGCAACGCCGCAGGCAACAAAGGTGATATTTTAAATCAAAACTAACATTATAAAACATAATTTTAAACAAAGTTTATTTATCTATTGTAGCCTTCAATTGTATTTGCTGGTGAGCATACTCATTCCAGTTTTTACTCAACCGTTCACGGCGCCTACTTGAGCGGACGGACAGCGGCACAGTATTTGCTGGCTAGCGACGAGCCTGATGAGATTATTATGGAATCCGATGGCAGCGATTTAAGTGCCTGGATGCAGGGCATTGCCCTCGACTGAGCAGATTCAACGATTCAACAATTCATACAATTTTGTATTATATATTTATGTTTATGTCCAACATTTTATTTATTGCTTCTGTCGCGTAGAAGCTGCTTTTTAGCTAGTGATATCACGATTTGTGTAATGTTTTAATGTCATTGTTTTTTATTTAAGTGTTCACTGTGCATTTGTTTATTATTGTTGATTTTTTTTATTATAAAATCCACAATGCATTTCATTTATTTATGCAGTTATTTTGTAATCCTTAAACAGTTTATAAACATCCGCTTGTAAAAAATACTAAGAATATGCAACTTTATACCTACATACAATATAGATTGACTATCTATTGTATTAGAAATAAATTAATTGAAACAAAAACCCTCACGTGCACGCTAAGCAGCTTTCACTGTAACATTGTTAACATTGCGAAACTGTGCACAAAATCAAAAATTCTTTAGACCATTATATATAAATATGCCTATTTTTATAAATTCATATTAAGGGTAGTCGAATTTTGATTTAAGTTAAAAAAAATATTTAAGCAAAGAGCTGTTGCATAAAGTATGGATCGAAAATGGTACCAAAAGAGGCAAGATAAGAAAGTCACAGGAACAAAGTGTAAATTTAAATGTAACTATGTATTGTTAATGTTAACTATTTTGCTAAATAAATTATGCATTAGTTAAATCTATAAGACAAACAAACGAGGCAAAAATGATAATATTATAATTATGTATATCCATTATAGATCTACATATTTATTTGTATTTATTAACAACAACTATTTCAACTTGTGCGCATAGAAAGAATTAAATGGACACGCTAAATTGCTAAAATAATCTTGATGTGTTTTGTATCATTTTAAAACTAACTTAAGTCCTCCGTCAAGGGCTGTCAAAGGATTTACTTTAAAGATATTAACGTCAAATAATTATAAAAACTAGTTCAATTATTCTAAATAAATTGAACTATTTTTGAAGTTTTACTTTAGCCTTCAAATTATTAGTTTTTGATTTTGACTTAGTTAGATTTCAAAATTTTAGTGGATTAATTAGTAAAACAAATTGCATTAATTCAAAGTTTATAGAAGAGCCTAAAACACTTTCAAGCAATAATTAAATAGACTGGATTAAGCATATATTAAATAACTTAGAGATCGTATTTTGAATAACAACAAGTAAAGCCTTTTACAAATATTAATTTTTAAACTTTAAACCTCATTCGTTGGCGCCATTCTGTTAAATTAGGGCTTCGCAATTCACCTCTAACTTTACGCAACCATATAACCATCTCGTTCTAGCCCGAAGAAAATCAAGCCAAATCAATCGGTCGCTTCAAGTTCAAAGCTTATTTACTGTGATTGCGACTGCGACGGCAACGTCGCCACAGGCATACAGAATTGCTCCCATACAAAGCAAACCCAACAGCGTCGGCAGTTTACTTCCAATCGCCGGCTGCTCTGGTTCATTGTTGTTGAAGCTACCAATACGTCACTACTCTTGTCTGCCTTTTGCAAAAATAGAGCTGTCACCCTTTGGTTAACAACAAGCAACAATTTAAAAGATCAAACAACAAAACCAGCATCAGTGCGTATTATTGTCAGAATGGCGTATCACAAGCCAGAAGCCAAAACCGTGCAGGACTTAAAAGATCTGGCTCATAAGCTGCGTATTCATTCTATTAACAGCACGCAGGCCTCGAAATCTGGGTAAGCGACAACAACAATCACTTTACACAACAGCAATAAAAACATTAGTAACACTGCTGCGAAAGTTGTGCACCTTGCACTTGTTGCGCGATCGAGCGGCATCGGCTCAGCCGGCAAAGGTGACCCCCGCTTAAGGCTGCCACACCACGTGTTTTATACAACGCAACGCCGTTCACTTAAAAAAAAACACGTTTTATTTATCATTTTGTTGTGAGTATATGCAGTCAAACACACTTGGATGTACATATGCATTCCTGGTGATATTTGTTGAGCTGTTGAATTATTGCTGATAAGCTGCGTTCAACTTTTTGGTTGTTAATGTGTTAAAATTTAATATTAACCTTCGCTGACCTTCACATACTCCTCAGTCCAAATAAAGTACAGCTCACTTATTAGTAGTCAATTTTTAGCATATCCAGTTTCTTAGGAATATACACACGCACGCACACCGGCGTTTCAAACAAAGTTCAGTGTGCAAAAGCTCTGTCCATTATTTTTTTTTGAGAACAGTTGGCAACGCGTAAACATACACACACATATCAAACAATAACAACTTTGTTAATGGTTGCTAATTCGCACATTTCTCTGACGTTTTTATGACCTTAATGACACAAACGTAATTAAACTAAATGTACGATAAGCTAAGTAGTTAAAGTACATTTTGTCATAAAGTACTATTTCAATGCATTTTACTCCGTTCCGACACTTGAAGCGTTTTAAGTTTTTCCACTCTACTGATAAGCTATAGTTTCTGTATGGGTGACCTCTGTCTCTCTCTCTCTCTAGGGGGTAAGCAGATAAGCAACACTTAGTTACAGCTAAGATATGACCGATTAGAAACAAATCAGAGGTGACCGCTTGTTGTGTTCTGATTTAAACTTAAACATATTGGAAAATTGATAACCTTCATTAGTTCGCTATAATCTGTGAGAAAACCATGCGAAATATGCGTGCTCCATGTAAAAATCCAATTGTCAGATCTATTTCTGCACAGCAAAGCATTTATTTTAGACAAGGGTGTGAGAACTGAAGTCCCAGACAACCGGTTTCGATTTAGAAACGTACACAAAAACAACTATGCGATAAGGCCTATTTCTGAGTACTTTAAACAAACACACATACATATACATAAACAAAAATGGTCGGTAAGACGAGCCTCCACTGTGCGTGTAGAGTTTCATTACTCAGCAACGTGCTCAGTGTAAAACTTTCCAGATTATAAATACTGTACAGTGTTGCCAACAGCAAAAATGCAATTTTAGCTTGGTAAACTTTTTAAATATTTAAGTTAATTACTAATTTGTAAACTTTATGACGCTAACTTAATATTTTAAATGGTAGGAACTTTTCTATATATATATTTTAATATTTTTTTTGTATATATTAAACTTCTATTCTTCACTCTTTTTTGTTATTTCCGCAGTCATCCGACATCATGCAGTTCTCTGGCCGAGATCATGTCTGTTCTGTTCTTCCAGCAGATGCGCTTGAACATGAAGCACCCACGTGATCCTTCCAGTGATCGTCTGATCCTATCCAAGGGTCATGCAGCGCCCATTTTGTATGCCGCCTGGGCAGAAGCTGGCCTTTTCCCAGTGGATGAGCTGAACAACTTGCGTAAGATCGACAGCGATCTGGAGGGACACCCAACGCCTCGTCTGAACTTCATCGATGTGGGCACTGGATCGTTGGGTCAGGGTGTCGCTGTTGGCGCTGGCATGGCGTATGTGGGCAAGAACTACGATAAGGCCGACTATCGTACCTATGTGATTGTTGGCGATGGTGAATCTGCTGAGGGTTCCGTCTGGGAGTCGCTGCACTTTGCCGGTCACTACAATCTAGATAACTTGTGTGTGATCTTTGATGTCAACCGTTTGGGACAGTCGGAGCCTACTTCGCTGCAGCACAGAATGGACGTTTATCGCGATCGTCTCGAGGCGTTTGGCTTTAATGCACTTGTTGTCGATGGCCATGACATCGATGAGTTGTGCAAGGCGCTCCACTGCGCCGAGACCACAAAGAGTAAGCCAACGGCTATCATTGCCAAGACGCTGAAGGGCAAGGACTTTCCCGATATCGAGGATCTAGACAACTGGCATGGCAAACCGCTGGGCGACAAGGCAAATGCGGTCGTCAAACATCTTCAGGGACTCATTGTCAACCAGAATGTAAAAATGGTACCCAAGAAGATGTGCAAAGCTGGCCAAGCGCCCGAAGTCGATATTAATAACATCAAGCTCTGCACACCGCCCAATTACAAGCTGGGTGATTCGGTTGCCACACGTTTGGCCTATGGCACAGCTCTGGCCAAGATTGGCGCTGATAATGATCGGGTGATTGCTCTTGATGGCGATACGAAGAACTCAACCTACTCGGACAAATTGCGCAATGCTTATCCAGAACGTTACATTGAATGCTTCATTGCCGAACAGAATTTGGTGGGCGTGGCCATTGGTGCCGCCTGTCGCCGTCGCACCGTTGCCTTTGCCTCCACCTTTGCCACGTTCTTTACCCGTGCTTTTGATCAGATTCGCATGGGCGCCATTTCGCAGACGAATGTGAATTTCGTTGGTTCGCATTGTGGTTGTAGCATTGGTGAGGATGGTCCCTCACAGATGGGTCTCGAGGATATTGCTCTGTTCCGCACCATACCCGGCAGTACCATTTTCTATCCCTCGGATGCCGTGAGCACTGAGCGTGCCGTCGAGCTGGCTGCTAATACAAAGGGCGTCTGCTTCATTCGCACCTCGCGACCCAATACGGCTGTCATCTATAACAATGATGAGGTCTTGGCAATTGGCCGCGGCAAGGTGGTGCGCCAGAAGCCATCCGATGAGGTGCTTCTCATTGGTGCCGGCATTACCCTCTACGAATGCCTTGCCGCTGCCGAACAGCTAGAGAAGGAGTGCATTACGGCTCGTGTCATTGATCCGTTTACCGTGAAGCCACTCGATGTTGAATTGATTTTGGAACATGGCAAACAGTGTGGCGGTCGTGTTGTTGTTGTCGAGGATCATTATCAGTACGTTTGGCAACCATTCATTTATCTCCTTCCCTCACTTAATAAATCTGTTATTTATTTTTTCTTTACTTTCCTCTTAGGCAAGGCGGTTTGGGTGAAGCCGTTCTGAGCGCTCTGGCCGAGCATCGTAACTTCATCGTTAAGCATCTGTTTGTGCCCACTGTGCCGCGTTCGGGTCCGCCTGCTGTTCTGATTGACATGTTTGGTATCTCTGCTCGTAACATTGTCGCTGCTGTAAATGGCATCATCAAGAAGTGAGCAACATATCAGCACGGGCATCTCTAAAAATAAAATGTGCACTTAATAAAATCCATTATCCCATGTTAAAATACGAATTTTAATAGAATTCATAATAAACTCTTTATCCAGTAACTGTGCACTTTTTTCTATTAAAAGACGAAAAGGGAATTTTTGTTTTCATTAGAATGCAACAAAATGCGCGCAAATCTTGCAGTGTGACCAAAGTATAGGATCGAACTATCGTTTTCAGCAAGTGGCAGCGCTGTTAACGCAATTATGCGTACTATCGAGCAAAGCAAGCGTATCGAATAATGTTTTATAAAAAAGATGGCATCATGTACAGCTTTATAGTTGAAATAAACTGGCGCCTAAAGTGTTGTGAGCAGCTGTATTTTTACTTGATAGCATAGAAAAAATAGAATAAAATGTCAAGTGGAAGTGAGGACGATTACAGCGACGATGAAGCTGAAATCATAAATGCAACATTATCAACCACGGGTAAAAAACCAGTTAAAAAAAACATTAAAGCAACGTATAATCGAAAAATGTGTTTTTTTTCTTCTAGGAAATGCAAGTGGCAAGAGCAACGTTGCAAGTAGCAGTGCAGGCTCCAACTGCACGGTTGACGATTCGGACAGCGATTCCGATGTGGGTCAAGTGCATATACGCGGACGCCGCAAAGCTGCTATTATTTTAGATAGCGATGAGGAGGAGGATGAGGTGGATCATCGTGCACTGTCGCCGCGCACGCGCATGAGTATCACCGGCGTGCGTCCGGCCGACATGAGCGATGGCTCGAGCGATATCGAATTCAGTGACGATGAGCAGGAGCACCGTCAATCTCCATCTGTAATCGTAGTAAGCGCTGATGTAACATATGATGAAGATGCTGAGCGTGAGCAGAAACAGACGGCAGCTATAATTGATGCCCATTCGCCGCGTTACACCACACAATTTGAAAGAAGTATTGAGGAATCCTTGCACTCGACACTATTCCCCATTGCTGATCCAGTAGAAGAGCAGGTGTCTAACGAATCCAATGGCAGTGATGTGCTCATCATAAGCAACAAGGAGACAACCATTAATATTTCTAGCAGCAGCAGCGATGAAGGGAAAGAGAACAAATCGGGTCGCATGCGACGTAGTTATTCGCCACGTGGCAGTTCCGAGGCTCCCACCAGGAATAGTTCGGGCAATAAACTTGTTCAGCCCACTATTAAGGCGGCCATGAAAGCTACAACACAACGGCGCCGCTCAAGTGTAAAAACTCAAAGTGTCTCACAGGAATTTTACGACAAGGAAATGCATAAAATGGACCAATTGAAAGCGGATCTATCCGAGGCGGTGAAGCTCTACGAGAAGGTAGCCAAAAGACTACCCGACAAAGGCATTCAGATCCAAAAGCGCATAGAAGGCTTACGTCAGGATATACTAATCAAATCCAAATATCTCGACGGACTCTCTGTACAAAAGGCAGCACCAGTTATCAAGGTTCCAGTTAAAGAACCCAAAGTTCAAACTGATGAACTCGGCTGGGATCAGCTGTCCGCTGCGGTTAATCAGATACAGCCAACGCACACTGGCGCCCGTGGCTTAGCCACGTTTAATGCCATGAAGGCGTTGACAGTTGATTCGCTTAAGGTGAGTACAGAGCAATTTTAATTGTAAGGACCTACTGTTTTCCTGCTTGCATGATGAGTTCTTCTAGAACGGATATCTGAGATGCGTGCGCCGACTTTGTGAGAGCCTGGGCACGAGTTACTGTGCGGGCGCCTTACTATGGCCACGACCTGATTTAAAATCAGAGCACCAAAGCTGACGCAAGCATTTGGGAATTCAATTACTTTCTATTTTAAAGGTTTATTCGTTTTTGCAACAATAATTTTGAATTTTTCAGGATTTGCACGGTTCGCTAAAAAGCTGTCCGGCGGAGAATGTGCTCGCTGATGATCCAGAGGGCTTAAAGCTAACGCTGATGGATCATCAGAAGCATGCGTTAGCCTGGATGTTCTGGCGCGAACAGCAGCGTCCACGTGGCGGCATTCTGGCCGATGATATGGGTCTGGGCAAAACCCTTACAATGATTTCCCTCGTCCTTGCCTGCAAAAATACGCAGACTAGCGGTGCTGGCGCCGAGTCTAACGACAGCAGTGACGATGAGACAGGTACGGACAAGAAGCGTAAAAGTGTGGTTGGCTGGACGTCCAAAGGTCGCAAAGATTGTAAGTATTTTTTATCACTGTCTATAGTACATTTATTTCTTACATTTCTAAACACCATTTGCAACAGCTTATAAGGGTGGCACTTTGGTCGTTTGCCCCGCCAGTTTGATACGCCAGTGGGATGATGAAGTTGCTTCTAAGCTATCACGTAACCGACTCAATGTCTGTGTGCATCATGGCAACAATCGGGAGACAAAGGGCAAGCATATGCGCACCTATGATATGGTAGTGACCACTTACAACCTTGTTAGTCGGGAGCACAAGACAAATGGCGCCTTGTTTGGCATCAAGTGGCGTCGTATTATTCTGGACGAGGCACACGTTGTGCGCAACTTTAAATCCCAGTCATCGGTTGCTGTCAGCGCGTTGCGTGGCAAATATCGCTGGGCTCTAACTGGCACACCTATACAAAATAAGGAGTTGGATGTTTATGCGTTATTGAAGTTTTTGCGTTGCTCTCCGTTCGATGATTTAGCCACTTGGAAGAGGTGGATTGATAATAAAAGTGCTGGTGGGCAAGATCGTTTGAATTTGCTTATGAAATCCATAATGCTAAGACGCACCAAGGCGCAACTGCAACTGAGCGGCAAGCTCAATAATTTGCCAAATAAGGAGATACGTTTGATTGAGATGACACTAGATAAGGATGAGATGAATGTGTATTCTAGGGTTATGGCCTTCTCGCAATCGCTATTTGCACAGTTTCTATTCCAGCGTGCCGAAAAGGAATCGGATGCGAATTTCATACATGATGCTCGCAAGCCCACTTATAACCAAATAAAAGATCCCAATGGAGCTTATTTTAAAATGCACCAGAAATTCTCACGTATGGCCGGTCACAGCACCGAAGTTAAGTCTCATGAGATTTTGGTACTGTTGCTTCGGCTTAGACAAATTTGCTGCCATCCAGGATTAATAGATTCGGTATGAGATATGCACTTTAACCATCAACAAGAAAAGAACATCAAATATATAATTATTTTTTTTTTTAAGATGTTGGAAGATGAAAGCGCGACGAGCAATGGTCATGATGACAGCGATCCCTATGCGCCTGAAATTGATCTGCTGGCTCAGCTCAATAAGATGACCATAAATGATAGCAACACTTCCAGTTCCAGCAACAGACGCAGTCGAGGCAGTGGCGGTGCAGATGATATGCGCCTAGCCAAAGCCTCCCAGAATGTGCTCAAGCGCAACAATCCAGTCTTTAATCTCCAGCGTCCCTCGACCAAAATGCTTAAAGTGTTAGAGATTTTAAAGACAGAAGTTTTAAAATCAGATGATAAGGCCATTATAGTGTCACAGTGGACATCAATGTTAGACATATTGCGTGATGTTTTGCAAAGGGAGAGATTGCAAACACTATCGTTAAACGGCAGCATTGCTGTAAAACATCGTCAGGACATCATTAACGAGTTCAATGATCCACGCAATCCGAAACGCATATTATTACTATCCCTTACAGCTGGTGGTGTTGGTCTAAACCTGATCGGTGCCAATCATTTGATATTACTAGATCTGCACTGGAATCCACAATTGGAGGCACAAGCACAAGATCGCATCTATCGCGTTGGACAAAAAAAGAACGTAATCATATACAAAATCGTTTGCCAAGAAACCGTTGAGCAGCGCATTAAAGCGCTGCAGGATCGCAAACTGGAGCTGGCCGATGGTGTGCTAACGGGTAACAAAGTGAGCAGTAAGCTATCCATCGATGATCTCAAGGGTCTTTTTGGCATGTGAATCTCTACGTCACAACGGCTTCCTAATAATATATCTTTAGAAAAATGAAATTCAAATTTTTGTGTTATTGACAGCAAACAGGTTTATTTAATTTCTTTATTTTTCAATTGAAACTTTGTTTTTGAAGCACTATGTTTTTCGTTTTTTTTAAATTGATTTTTGCTACGATACAAATTTGAAATGTTGTACAATATGTGTTACTTTGAAATTGAAATGTTTTATTTATGTTTATTGAATTATAATACTTGTAAAATTACAATTAGTGTTGCTAATAATGCAAATACCTACATACAAAATATCATATAAGAAAAGGAAAATATAATAATTTAACTACAACTTGAATAGCAAAACTTTTTTGGTTCTTGTCAATCCTAAGTAACACATTCGTACACACAAGTATAACTACTCTATATATATAAAAACTTAATCAAAAATACATACAAAGTCACGTTTCACTTTTCACCTAAAACAAGAAATATAGAATATTATTTATAATAAAAACAGCATGCTTTCGTTGACATGACAGCGCACAGCCTAAGGAAATGAAACATTTTTGAAACAAGGAATTAAATTTATAATTTTAAACAATAAATGTTTGTGCTGCAAGCGGATTTAATCTCATATTAAAGTATTATATTTTGCATATATTGAAGAAACGTTGTTTTCTTTTTTTTTTTAACTAATTATTCAAATGCTGTACAACAGATTTCATTAAATGGTGCAAGCTTACGACTAGATATTATCATTATTAAATATTATGAATGCAGATCGTTTAAAGATTCTTAGATTTTCGTTAAGTAAAACATTTTTAATTATTTACTCAGCTGATTGATATATCTTCATTCATTTTTTACTTTTCTTTTTTTTTTAATTATTAAGCATAGCAGTTTTTCATTATTAAATTGAGATCAATTTGAATATTCATTTAAGCTATATAGTATTACAGTTATTATAATTTTAAAGTGTAAACAATGTGTGAGCGCTAGCATATTATTTTTTAAATATTATTATTTTAACATCTATCTTGGAAATTGCTGTCGAGTTTCGTTTGCCACGATTACCAGAGTCCTTCAAATTTTCCAATCACTTCTTCATTTCGTTTAAATCTTTCGTTTTTTATTTGGTGCAGCTTTCGGATTTTTATTTTTTTTTTCAATTATCGCTGAAGTGAAAGACAAGAAAAATATATATGTGTGCTATAAGAAATGAATATTTTATGTTCATCGAATTGAATTTTATTAATCTGTAGAAACTATGCTCAATACTAATTAGCTTAAAAAATAAAACGAATGCAATTTAATATTGGTAATCTTAAGACTTGAGCATAAAACAGTTTTTAATGATAACGACACACCGCACTGCAGCATAAACCCCAGCGTGCCCATATGGCTGTACTATGTCTCTGGCCATAAAATGCATTAAAATCATTGTAATGCCAAGTCAAAAGGCATCAAAAGACAAACGCAGTCCTCGTCCTGGGATTGCTTACCTGGCCCAACCGGATGAGTTCAAACTGCGCTCGCTCGTAAAACCAAATTTTATAGCAACAACGACGATGGCCAGGCCACCTTTGTCCAAGTCAAGAGAAAAAAAAAAAAAAATGTTTCGTCTTGGTCTTGGAATTGGGATTTGCGATTCCCTCTTCCATTTAACTTGCTTTGGGGCGCAGCTGAGTTTGGTTTCATCATCGTTGTCGTCATCTTCTTCTCCTTCTGGTTCTTTATAATGCCAAATGTGATTTTTATGATGCACTTTGGGTTAATGCGTAGCAGCCACAGAAGCAGAAACTTCAACAGCAGCTCTACATTGGATATGCCTGATTTTCAATTGTCACAGATCAGCTTCTAATAGCAATTGAACTAAATGAACATTGAATACCACTTTAAACATATGGCAACATACTGCTACATACATATATACGTGTACATATTGTATGTGCAAGAGTATATATGTAAGTGCTTAGGAATGTTTACCAAAACATAAAACATTTCAAGGATTGTTCAATGAGTGAACATTTTTCTTACACTCAATACTCCTTTTTTTGTTGTAAAAGTGGTGCACAACCAGTCTTTAATTTCAAAAATTTCTAGTGACAATTTTAATTTTATATATATATATATATATTTATATATGTGAGTTCCTTGAGCAGATCTCACGAAAAATATGATTAAAGTTCGAGAAGAATCAATGTTAAATATTTTAAAATTCTTTTCCACAGCACATTTCACAACATTAAAAATGGGTAAGAAGGGTATAATATTCTTGTGGAAAAGTATGTAACCGTCTATATTGCCATGTCCGTTTGTCCGTCAGTGTGTATGTATGAACGCGTCGATCTCAGAGACTATAAGAGCTACAGACTCCAGATTTGAAACTTAAGCGATTCGATTTTCGATAACTCTTCCCGTTTTCGATACACACATGGGACGATAACAACAAAATCTTGAATTTCGAAAACTTTGAAACGGCATTTGAAACATTAGACAAAATAATGACAATCTTTTTATTGAAAACGGTTAAGGAACACCGAAGATATGCAGCATTGAAGTTGAGTTTGCAGTATGCAGTATGCGCGTACACACACACACACACACACATACTGCAAGCACTGATTGTACGCGTAAAGTAAAGGGTTCAGGTTATCGTCTAGTCGGGAGAGAGCCTTCTCCCTTGTTAATAAAATAAATAAATATTCTTACTTCAGTTAATAAAATAAACCATTAAGTAATAAAGATTAAGTGAAGAGATAAAAAAAGATTCATAATAATACTATTTTAATCCTGACTTAAAAAAATAAATTTTTTTGTTTAGCTATAAATACAAATGAATAAACTTAAATGTTTTTTATTCTAGCTAAATGCATAATTATAAGCTGGGCATAATAAATTTGACAATAACATATAAATTTTATAAGAACAAATCCCTATCAGATTTTTTAATTGACAAACTAGTTTAAACGAGAGGAAAGGTTTAGTTGATAATAGTTTTTAGTTTCATTGTGCAACGAACTGCAATATTTACATCATTTTTACTTCCACTCTTGTTGTGTTTATTTGCTCGACTTACATTTTTTTTTTATGATCGCAACAAAAGTTTTCCACTGAAAAATGAGTAGCTGAAAATGTGCTCAGGGCAGGCGCAATTTATTCGAGTTTTTTTTCTGGCTTCGGACCCTGGGTGCGCATCATATACATATTGTTTATTTTTTAATAATGCGTGTCCACTTAAAAATAACAAAAAAAGAAAATAAAATAAAAAAAAAATCGGCGTAACGCGGCACCATAAAAAACAAAAAGAAGAAAAATAGCCCGGGGAGCGTTCAGCACGCAAAGCACATCGAAAGGCGAACAACAATAATAAACACAAGCTAAAATATACTACATATACAGTCAGGGGGAAGGGAAGAAGAGCGAAATTTGAGCAGCGTAAGCCGAAACTGAAACTTCGAAACTCGCTCGCAAAAACTATAACATTTTTTTTGTTTGGTTTTGTTTTTTTTTTTCATTCTTATTTTGATTTTTATGGCAAGCAATGCATTTATTATGGTTCGTTGCGACCTCGAGAGAGCAGGGGAAAATGTACATACACATGTATGTATATGACGATGGTGATGATGACTGAAGGAGCGTAAACCATTAAAAAATAAAGGGATTTATATTTTTTTTTCTTCATATTTTTAATTTTTTTTCTTTTAACGATGTCGACTGGAACGGAAATTAGAAATCAGCGGAAATTGTGCGACAACACAAAAGCACAAAATACATATAATGTATGTTGTTTATTGCTCAATGTTTATATACGTTCATTTTGTATATTATGGTTTTAAAGTGTTTAAGTGATCTTTCGAGTGTTTAAAAGAGCATGCAACAAAGTTGTGTCTGGACGAGGCACGAAGTTAAGCTAAGTTTGCTGAAGATCATTGCAAAAGTTGCTTTGCGAATTTTAAAATGATTTTGCTTTACTTGGATCTATAACTTTAGACTATTAAGCTATCAGCTATAATTAAAATTTTAATACTTTTATACTTAATGTGAAGGTTGGTCAGAATATTGTTTTTTCAAATGGCACTCTAGAACTTATTCTCGTTTATTTAATTTTGATGATAAGATAAGTATGAGAACAAAGATAAAATAAGATATCTTTAGATTAAGGTAAAGTTAAGTGAAATGATCTAATAAGAGCTTATTTTCAGGTTCCTAAAAATTTCAAGGAAATATGCATAATAATTATAATATAATAATGTAATATATTTTATCTACTTAAAAAAAACCTAATTATAATTCCCTAACTTAATTTAACTAGGACATAAATCTAATTTGCTTTTCTAGCGAATCAATTCAGATGTTGTTGGAAAAACGCTGAATATATATATATATATATATATATATATATAAAATGAAAAGCATTTTTTATTTTCATTTCTATTTCAATTTTATATTACAGCCAGAAGGTGTGCGAAAATTTCATGCGAAAAACCAGTAACAAAATATCGTTAAATAAAAACTTATGCATTGAGTGCCGTATTGGCCAAAGCAGCAGCAACAAAAGGACGACGCATCGAGACGTATTGAAGTGCCATTCGCCAAGGATACAGTTGAAAAACAAAAAACAATTGGAAAAGAAGAAGAAAAGAAAATGAAGGAAGAAAACGGAAGCTTGAGTGAGGCTCGTAAAAGTTTTGCCCATTGTGTTTTTGGCTGTTTTTATGACCTAGCTGCATTTGCAGTTTGATAATTGTTGTTGCTTGATTTTTGCTTGATAAGTTTGATTTGTTCGCCCAGAAAGAGAGAGAGAGAGAGAGAGAAATAGAGAGAGAGATAGAGAGAGAGAGTTAAATGACCTCTGAATAGTTTTATGTGAAGTCTTTGACTTTGTACTTCCCCAATGTAATTTAATTGCATAGCAAAATTTTTTTTTGTGCCTAGGCTTAGAACGCGTTCAAAAATACTTGGGCTTACTACAACAAAAACCACAAAAAAAAAGGAAGAATATTTTTATGCAGGTCTTCTTCACGAGCATTCCAGTTTTATGACGCACTCGTAAAAACTCATGACGCGCCTTTGATGCACACAAAATGCCACAGGAGATGAGACGAAGATGCAACGAAGTTGGCTGTTGAGGTTTTTAATGTGCCGAAAGGGCGCGCAAAACAATCGATGGAATCGCACTGAAAAACAGCATATAGAATTTCTAGACAAGATTTAGATGCCTTTTGTTGCGACTGCTGCTGCTGGTGCGTTTTGTTGCAAAATGCGTATATTTTATTACCTACAGACAGATAGACGGATGGACAGATGGACAGACGGAGAGAGTCGGAGTCGAACAGACATTGAAATATGCATTCTGAAGTGTTGTCCGCGGGTATCATAAAATGTTGTGGCAATGATGCCAGGCGAAAGTTTTTCATGTTGAAAGAACACACACACACGCACAGCATTTGTGATATTTTGTGATATTTGTGGCATAAATACATAAATGCCAATGCAAGTGGCAAACAAATACGTTGGGGTATCATAACCACCCCCCTCACCGTCGCCAAATCACTCTTCTTACAATTTCCAACAGAGAAATAAGAGACGAACCTGACTGACAATGTGTCTTTCCCTTGTCTTGCCTTGCCTTGCCTTGCTTTGCGTTGGCACTTGAGTTTTTAATTAAAGCAGAAGGCATCAAGAACAAAAGGCAACAAAATGTTTCCAAGCATATAATATAAAACTAAAATGCCAGCCAGCATGGAAATTTAACACTTGCACCTAAATTAAGCAACGACAACTACAAATAAACAAGTTAAAGTGTTTCAATGTGAGAGTTTTGCATGACTGGAAAATACCTAGTATTAAGCTAAAAGATACAATGTTTGTTAAGGGAAGTAGTATTCCAATTACTAAATTATGTGGAAGAAATATACCTCCTTATATTTGATAGTTTAAGTTGATTTTTATCCAATAATTGACTTATTTTTAGAAGATTTAGAATCTTGTTAAAATGTGTTAAGTTGTTTATTGCTTGTTTATCTAAGTTGACAAGGTTTTTTTTCTTAAAAATCACAAATTAACTTTTTGTGAATAAATTATCGAAAAGATGAAAAACACAACGAACATTTTTACTTTTCTCATGTGATATGACTTAAGTATTGATGTTAATTAAGTATGTAAATTCATAAAAATCCCTTCTCCTATCTGTTACAAACGCATCCACAACGTCATGAGCAACCTATTTTAACAGTTTTTAATAGCTACAGGGTATTTACAATTCAGCACAAAAGCACAAGCAAACACTACACACACACACACATACAAATACTATCACGACGATGCTTTTGGGAACATGAGCAGCGGGAAGAAGGCTAAAGAGAGAGACAGAGGAATTGTTATTCATCTGGATGCATGCAGCTTTTGTTACCACGTTGCAGCAATCAGGCCAAATGATGAAAAAGCCATTGCATACTTTTGGCTGTCCGGAAATGCAGCAACAGCAACAACAGCTTGAGGAGCCGCCGGAAATGGAAATGAAAGCTGCCAATGGCGAGTGGCAAGTGGCAAGTGTGAAAAGCGTTGCAAGCAGCCTGATGGCAACCAACTTAAATTGTACACATAAAACTATGCTGCGAAATTGATTTGATTAAAGGCAACACGCCGCGTCCTGAATGCCAAATAAGTTGAGACCCCATTCATTCCAAATAAACACAATTGAAACGTTACTAAGACACACTTTCGGAACTTTAAGGCTTAAATTCTAATACTATTCAAATCGAAATTTGCTTTGGTCGAGTATACGATGCAACAGCTCCATTTACGAAAGTTTAAGCAATATTTGAGCTTTTAAATATTTAAAAGCCAACTATTATACTGTGTTAAAAATCGAAATCGATTCATGAATTCCTTTTCATTATAAGTTAATTTGTCAACAAAATAGATAAACTTATTTTCTATTTGCAATTGGACTGAATAAATGAATAAATGTGAATGAGATTAATTCTACAAAATAAAAAACTTTTTGTTAATGTGATATCGGAGTTGTTTCCAATGTGTTTTTGAGTGCGGATTTGGATTCAGGATTTGAAAGCAAATGTTGGTGAAAACCTCGGAATATATGTTTCTAATGGGTTTCAAAATGATTATACTCTTTATTCGGTAAACTAGAAATATGTATAATCAAAACTTATCGTAAACTAAAAGCTCTTTATTTGTCAAACCATATAGATCAATTGCTCTTCAAAACATTTAATACTCTGTTACTAAATATAACTAATAAACGTTAAAAAATAAGTAATTGTATATTTGATCTTTATTTTAGTCTTAAAAGATCAACAATTTCAAGTTATTAAGTAAAACTTCTTAACTTAATTGGTTTCGTTAGTTTTACTTACACAAAGAGCACAGCTGCTGCAGCTGCCGCCGCCGCGGCTGCAACATTGCGATACTGCTACGTGGCTGCTGCTGCCGCTGCAACGGCTGCCGCTGATGTCGAGCTGACCAGATGCTGGCCATGATGATGATGATGGTGATGATGATAGCCTCCATTGCTGCTGCTGTGTGCCGGCGGGGGCGTTGTGGGCGTGACGGAACGTGAACGTTGCGACTCCGTTTGCTGCTGCTCCTGCTGATGGAGATGATGATGATAGCCGGGTGTGGACATTGAATGAACAGTGCCATTGCTGCTGGCAGGACGTGAGTGTTTCTGGTTAGGATTGGAGGATGGTGTCACCGTGGTTGCCGTTGGACTCGGTGGTGTCCGGCTCAGTGCTAAGGGTTCGGGTGTCGGCGGTCGTATTTGCGTCAGTGGCAGGTGCGTAAAATGCGTGCCATACCGCTCGATGCTGGGGTAGGTCAGGTACATGGGCGTTCCCGTCGTGTGCAGACCAATCGCCATCGGGGTGTAATAGTTGTAATAGATTTGCGCTACAATTCGGTTTATTTCTACACGCGCTGTGAAGAAAATCAGATTTCAATTACTTTTTGTTCAAGATACGTTTACATTTGCAACGCTAGATGGCGCCACACAGTCAATTACTTAATCAAGCGGTAAAGTACAGAGGTCGCTGGATAACTAGAACGCTTTCAAGTAAGATTGGTTTTCAATTGAAAATTAATTCTAGTTTGAATTGTCCAAATGTGTTAGACAGACAAAGTACTTTTTACAATTGAATCAAGTTTTGTTAAGCATATATTGAATTATTTTTTAATTTTGACAAAACATATACTAACACGAGATATAAGTTTTCCTGTGTAAACTATCTTAAAAGATGTTTCTATCATGCTTCCTGTATTCATCATTACATCGGAATACTCAAGCTAACCATTAAGAAAGTTTGCTTGATTGTTAACAATATTAATGTATTTAGTTATTATACATATCTAATTTGTTGCAGAAAGATATTTTGGTTTTTTATCATACAAGGATAGAAATATGCAATCGAAAAAATATTTTTTAATTTAGTTTGTAAAATTTATAATATAATTAAACCTTTCATATGTTTACCACCAATTTTAAAATAAATAAAATTATTAATAAATTATTTTGAATCTTTGAAAAAAAAATGTTTTTGTAAAAAATAATAGTATAATTAAATCTCTTATATCATCATCAAAATTATTAATATATTATTTTGACTCTTTGAAAAAAATATTTTTGATTGAATATGTAAAATATAAAAATAATTATATAATAATCAAATCTCTCATATATTTTTACAAATTTTAAAATAAACAAAATTAAAAATATCTATAAATAAAAATTTTAATGCAACAACATTTCAATTAACGAGCGACCACTGTATTTATATATTTATGTTTGGAGCAAGCTTGAATTGATATTCGCAATGCTTGTGTTATATTTGTTGTGTTATGTACTTGAATATTCATTGAACACAAGTTTATATACATAGTATTTTATATTTTTATTATACTTGTGACTTAAAAAATGTATATAAATAAGGGAAACAAATATTATGGATGGAGCATGTATGTGTTTGTTTTTTTTTTAACGATTTCATTTGTGTTTCGCGTTTCGCATTTTGCATTTCGCCCTCGCACGTAGCCAGGTTTTATTGCTTATATCGTTAAATTACTGGTTTTCACACTTTTTAGCACATAACTTATAAACTATTGAAGTCATAACAATAACTTTGCCCGGGCACTAAAAGTCTATGTCCCGGCCCAAGATATCCGCCATTTTCAAAAAAAATCTTCACACACACACACACACACACACGTGCATGTATTTACGCATTCAGTTGCAACGCCTTGTCTAGGCATGCACTTTATGAGTAACCTTTCGCACCGCACACTCACACACGCACACACACAAACACAAATACACATAAACACATACAAACAATGAAACTTTCATTCTAAAGCCCAACCTCAAGAGGCAGAACCTTTGTCTGCCGCACCCGACCCAATAACCCCACCACGTCCCGTTCGTCTTATCTGCGGGCAGCAAAAACTTTTCAAAATTTTACTACTTGCTGCAACATCAAAATGCCAAGTTTTTACGATTACGTTTGCTGTGCTGCTGCTGCTGCAATTTTACTTAATTTTAATGGGATTCTTTCTTCCGCCAACTGCAGAATGCATTAAACGGAGCCCAGTGTGGCACGCATGTGCATGTATGTGTGTCTCTCTGTAAGTGTGTGTGTGTGTTTGTCCTTACAAACATATAGAGCTCTGAGTACAGGTACAGTTAAAACCTGGACGCCGAAACTAATACTTTTCACTAATTCCTGTAGTCTACTGTGCAATTTGACGAAATAAAAAGTCGTAAACTTTTGGACAAACCCAACATTTAGTGTTTTTAAAGGGGGCTGGGATTAATTAAGTGAGTGCACCTTGACTAGCGGGTCAAGTTTTTGGTTGTATGTTTGAGTGGTAAATGGCTTTAGCTAAGCATCTTAACTGCCAAACATAACAACGATATTAAAACCTAAATATTTTGCTTAAATTCTTATGATACATTTTTTTTTTCTTTCAGTAATATATTAGTAAAATAAAAGGTGATTGTGCTTAATAAACAGTTATTAAGTGCAGCCAAATTGTTTTTAGGATCCATTTAAGTTTTTCAAAATGGTTTTAAAATTAGAATATGTTAGTTTTAGTAGTCATTTCAGTAAGATTAGTTGTGGTAATGAATGAAGGAGTTAAAGTAATTGAAGAAGTGCGAAAAAAGTTAAAATTAGAAGTTGAACTTGTTATAGCAGTGGAAGTAGTAACAAGGTAAGTAGTACTTAGTATTGCCATGATGACTTCATTAATAAACAAATGTAAGTTTCTTCTTTTCTATTAATCTGCATTTTAAAACTTTTTATATGTCTTCCTTACAGCTATTTATCTCTTTTTGTTAACATAAAGTTTAAAAATATACTAAATCAATTATTTCTCGCTGACCCTAAGCTAGCAGATGTATAACTTAGAAAAAAGAAAGGAAAGACCATTTATTCTTTTGGGTGCATTCAACTAAGCTTGCTTACGATTTGTGCTGCCAGACTGTTCAAATCACTAAAAGATCTGAGCTCTCACTAAAGTGGGTCAAAGTATTGATTTCAAAATGAAATATTAAAGAAGTAAATGTACTAAGGAAATGTTTCTTCATAAATTTGACACAACTCGCTTAGGGACTTCCTGCCAGTTCTAAAGCTTTCAAACGATTTTTAATCAGCACGTTTGCAGGCCACAAAATCTTGGGCAATAACTTTACACTTGACTGGGTTAGCAGGCGACAGCAGATGACAAAGACAGCAATCAGCTGGGACATTTAATGTTAGCCATCCGCCGTCTTGTTCTTTGTCCATGTTCGGGTCATTTATGACAAACTGGCTGCTTATTATTAAGCCAGGAAGCAACGGAACCAACTCAAATACAACACCACTATATGATGTATGTATGTAGTATGTTTGTGTTTAGTTATTGTATATATCAGATGTCTGGCACAAGTGGCAGCTAGTTGCGGCATGCATGTTACTTGTACAGCCGTAAAATGTCCGTATATGAGTTGTAGAGTTAAAGGGGACAAGATGGAACAAAAGAAGAAGGTAATATTGGCCATACCAGTTGACGCTGCACATTTTTTTTACGACCCGCCCACAATATGAAGTCGTAAAGTTGAAAATTTTTTGCTTCCTGCTGCTGTTGCTGATGTTGGCAACGTTTTCCTATAGTATTTAATAAGCATTGGCAAATAAGTTCCCACCACCGAGCTCCCATTCATTTTCGGTTGGAATTTGAAGTATGCGTCCCGAGGGCAGGGTTAAAATGTACATTCACATCATGATGAGTTGAGCAGTTGAGGGTCTCTAAAAAGAGGAACAAATGCCATAGTGTCGAGTCTATTTTTATATGTTTGGCTTCAAATATGTGTCATAAAAGCAGCTGTAAGCTGACTCATTTGGCTAAATGGGCGTGAAAGCTCATAAATATTGTGAGCCAAAGCTTACGAACTGTAAACAATGGGTTTGTTAAAAGTTTACTTTTCGTTGAATGGAGATCTCTGCAGAATAATCAAGATATTCGAACCTTAGATTCAGCTTAATTTGAGCTTTCGAGCTCTTGTTGGGGAATTGGAGTTGGAGTTTTCCTAGAATTTTAAATATATATACCCTTTATATAATATACCCTTCAAAGCTTTTGTTTCTTAATTAGTTTATCATAATTGGGCTTTGAATATGTGTTTGAAAAATTAAGTTACTTGAGAGAAATATCAAAACAAAATAGATTAAAAATGCACAACAAAACTTAAAGAGCATTTGAAAAGCTTTTAATTCAATATTGATGGTTTACTATTAGTTTTTGATTCAGCTTTTCTTTTCTTGAGTTTGTTTTAAATCAGAGTTGTGAGATTGGGAGCTAAAGTAGATTAAAATTATTTTTTTGTCACATCCTGTTGATGCAAAAGCTTAAACGAGCTTTTAAGATTTTGGTTCAGTTAAACAAACACATTCACAAGCTAACAAAACGTTTAGATTATTTGAACATAGCGCTCAATTATAGTAGATCTGGACGAATCTAGAAGCTGGGAGCATCATTAGAAGCTATTAAATAAGAGCTTAAAAAGCTTTTAAGCTAATGATAGGCAAGCTCTGTCTCAAGCATTTATGAGCATAGCTTTTAAAGCTTTATTGTGGATTTTTAATTTTTTTTCTTTTGTTTTTTCTCTCATGTTACTTAAAAGGCATTCGCAGCTGGCAGCTTCAAAATATATAATAAAAACAAAATTAACAACTTTTCGCTTGTAAATCGCTTTTCTGTTCTGCACTCCGAACGCTATCAAACATCCACCCAACTCCACCATCTACCCTTTTTCAACCGCCACGTGCAGCATTCAAGCATAAACACTTTTAAGCTTTATAGCGCACACATTTACACGTTGCATTGCCTACCTACGAAGTAAAATCACTCTCTCTCTTCACTCTCCACCCAAAAACACCCACATACACAGTCATACACACATACGTACGTATTCATGGGACTCTTTCTTTTCTCTTCACCAAGCGTTTCAGGTTTAGTGCCAGCAAACGATGCAGCGATGTTATTGTAGCTACTACCTGGCAGCTTTCCCATGAAGCTGGGATAAGCTCGATGCCTTTTTCAGTTGGTGTTGGCAATGTCGTAAATTTTTCGCATGCATTTTCGGTTTAATGATGCATTTACGATGCCTTGGCACTAGCGACAACAACATCAGCGCCCGAACTCAAACTTCCAATGCCAGCTGTCAACTTTAGTTGCCAGGTTTGAAGTGAAATGGCAACAACTTAAAAATGCAATCGTAACCGTTTTCATTTTTAATGCCATCGACACACAAAAATATACAGCAGCTGATTCGTTTCAATCTCAATACTAAAACTAATTGACGCAATTTCCAATTCCCATTTTCTGCCCTCTTTCGATATTTATCTTAAGGCTCCTTGAATCTTTTTGTTTAGGGAAAATATTTTATTTGATACAATTAATGTTTAATTTGTTTGTTGTATATTATTTTTTATCAATAACAATATTTTTTTTTTCATACATAGTTAATTAGTAGGTATAGATTGGTTATCTTAAGTTTCTGCATTTTTACATGGTATAAATATTGAAACTACTTATAGGACAGCATTTTAAGCTTCCATTGTATTTGAGAACCTGATTAAGGACATAGTTTGAGAGTACAACAGTACCATACATCTTTGTGTAATATTCCTTTAAGTGGTTTTAAAAATTTGTAAACGATTTGTGCGAGATTATCTTAAAAAGTTGATTACAATTGAAACAGTATGTGTGTAGTTGTTTAATCGTTATAACAATACAATCTTAATATTATAGTTTGAAGTATTGAAAAGATGCTTGTAGTCGATGTATTAAGTAGCACTACAGTCGAAAATAACGTTGAGTTATGATTAAAATAAAATTTGTTGAAGATTTGTGATTAATGATAGCATGTTTTAACTTAAAATAAAAATAAACGACCGCCTTAGCTAAACTTAATTACGAAAACTCAGCACAACTAGGCTTACCTAAAAGAACTTTAAATAAGGAACTAACTAAAGCTAAACAACCGTTGGTTAGACTTCTAGCACGTAATTTGATGTTGAGCAGATATATATTTGTTATTTCGATCTAACAAAGAAAATGTTGATTGAAGATAAGATGTTTTTTTCCAATGTCGTAAAAGGTATGTTGATTGAAGAAGGAAGATATTATGTTTTGGGTGTCCATCATCCTATCTTTATGGTATGTTGATTGAAGAGAAGATATATTTTATGTTTATTTTGATCCAAGTTAACAAAGGGTTTGTTGATTGTTGAGTAGGAAATGTCTTTTAGTCGTCCATCATCTTATATTTGGGGTATGTTGATTGAAGATGGGTGTCATCAGATATCATCTAAAGAGGGGTATGTTGATTGAAGATTGATGTTGCTTCTGTGTATTTGGTTTGTTGATTGAAGACATATATATATCCAAGTAGTAGGTAAAAGTTGCTCGTTTTCAATAGTTTCAAAATATTTACAAAGGATTCTTTTTTTTTTTTTTTACTTTAACTCGCGCGCGTATTTTGTAGAAGCTTTAAGCTAAATATATTCAATATGTATTATTTAAGTTTAAGTTGAAGAGACGGCAAATAATAAATATATAACTAGATAATATATTTGATTTTTTCTTTTTTTTTTTAAATCGGTTCTTTTTCTTAAATTGTTTTTAAAATAAAAATTATCATCCACATTGCCGCGTTGTGTTGCGTAACTCACCCCCGTCATAGATATTTAAATTGTGTTGACGGGAGTATTCATTAACAACATATTGGCCTGGTGATTGATCAGATCGAAACATATATATATATATTTATAGCATACAGTTATAGCATATATAGCATACAACAAAGAGTGCAACTATGAACAATGTCACATTTAATTTTGTGTATATCCTTTCTATTTTTGTTCTCTTACCCTCTTCGATGCGTCGTGAAGCCTCATCAATATCTGTGCCAGCATCTTTTAATATCACATACATGAGCGGCATCAGCTCCCACGGATAACGAAATTTCTCTAACAGCTTTTGGCAATAGTCTAGAAAAACATCTTGGCCTGCAAGAAAATAAATAAATTGATATAAATTTAAACATTCTCACGATATTCACACACACATATATATATATATATATATAAATAAATCCGGTCGTAATTGAATACAAAGTTCGATTGCAGTAAACAATTTTCAACGGAATGAAAACCCATTCAAATTGTCTGCATAAAAAATAAATAAATACTGCTCAATTGGAGCCTCGGAAAAAACAACTTTATTGTCGTATCAAACGGCGTATACGCAATTCCCACTGACATACTCAATTTTAAGCTGTGCATGCGGTTTTTTCCATCACAAACAAATTAAGCGACTTGTGAAATGAAACCTTTCAAAAGTGTCAGACGAAGTTATTTTTAATGTAAACAAGGCGGTAAACACGTAGGCAAAAAAGCAAAAAAGCAAAATTGAAATTCAATACGACTAGCAGCATAATGATAAGATCAATTGAAGTCTACGAAAAAAAAAACATGTTTACCTTAAGTTCACACTCCTTTTGTAAGGGCTATCAAACAAAAGGAGAACTTAAAGTCAAGAAAGTTAAAATTGTTGTAGAGAATTTTCTTGCAAGTGAACTCTTCACCAAAAAAAATATAAACTAAAAAAGCAAGTGCATTCTGAAAATCAAATACAAAATTTTGAGAATTCGAATTGGAGATAAAGTTCTTAATTTCAGAATTGACATCTTAGATCTTGTATAGTTTATAGATGGTTTATTCTAGATATAGATAGAAATAAGTTATTTCAAAAATTTTAATCTTGTTTTAGGTAAAAATTTGATATTACCAATACAAAAATATGGTTTTAAAAATAAGCATCAAATACATATACAAAAAAAACAAAAACCAAAAACAATGGATTAAAATTAAGATTCGATTTCGTTATTTTGATACGATAACAACTTTATTATAATTTTTTTGTAAAATTAAATTTATAAATAAAATAAGTATATATTAATTTAACTCAACCACACACTTAGGATAACGCTTTTCTATGTTTTGTTAAAAAAATTAGAACATTGGTTTTTTTTACTATATGAAAAGCTAAGAAACAATCCAGAAATGTATAAGCTATATTAGTAATTGTATTTAAAAAAAAAAAAAAAATGTTTCTGAATGGTTTTCTGCGTTTCAGAACAGTCTTTAATCCATTTCCACAAAACTTCATAAAATTAATGTATTAAAAATGCATTAAACTAAGAATGGTATATCAAGAAGTTAGTTAATATATAAAGAGTCTTAAAACTCTTAAGCCTAATGGTTTATCTAATCAACAAATATTATCTTCCTTACTTCCTTAGAATGAGTTTTTTGTTTAATAACAAGCACAGTCAATGTTTGTTTTCTATACCTTAATAATGCTGCATCTTTGCTCTCTTGTTTTTTTAAGAATTGCAATTATTTGTGTTTAAAATGTTGTTCTTTACTCGCTGCTAAATAAAGATATTTCTAAACATATTTAGGTTCAATGAGGATATAAGCATTTAAGGTCGTCACAATGTTTAAATAGTAATTACTTATTAAAATACATTTACGGAAATTGAAGTGAATTTTTTTTTGTATTGTACATAAGTACTTAGTAGGTTTTCATTGGATTCTTTTTCGTTCGGGTTCTGCTTCTTCAATTATGCTATGTCTGCCATTTTTTTTTTCGTTTTGTCTTCTTTTTTTTTACCTACACAGCACTAACAACAACAATAACAACAACAAGAACACAACAAGCACAAATGGCAGCAGCTGCGCTGTCTCCGTCTCCGTCGCCGTTGTCGTCGTCATCGTCATCATCGTCGGTAGTTTCCGCAGTAGGCGGAGCTTCATAGTCATTGGCCCGTTTTATTATGTTTCTCTCTCTTCTCGTTGCTGCTGTCGTTGTTGTTGTTGTTATGTTGCATGCAACTGCTGCGCTGAGTAGTTGGCGCCGTTTGGTATGAACGGGGGGATTTTGTGGCGCACGTTTTGCATTGGTGAGCGTGGTTTTTCTCTATATGTATGCGCGCGCGTGTGTGTGTGTGTGTGTGTTCTTGTTTGTGTATGTGTAAAACGTGTTTTATGCTCTGCGTGTGTAGCTGTTATACTACAGTTGCTGTTGTTGTTCAGTTTACATAATTTGTGTTGTATACAAAAAGCTACCATGTTTATAACATACACACATACATAAACATACATACATACATACATACAAAACATCTATTGTAATTGTCGCTGTTGTATTTAGCTTCTTTGCCATTTTTAATTTAGTTATTAAGTCATTAGCCATTTGTAGTTTTATTATTTGCTCGTTTTTGTTTGTGCTCTAGCATTTTATGTCGAAAAATTATTTTATTAAGCACATATAAATTTAATAAATTGATATATTGTTTGCCGCATGCGAATGCAAGCTAATGAAACGAACTATTTGATTGGCCAATTAGCTTAGCACGAATATTGTTCAATTTGTTTTTTTTTTGTATGAATGTTAATGTGCGCATTATTTTAAATGCCATTAGTTTGTGGCTTTGACGCTGATTAAGTTAAATTTGGATTTTAAGTTGAAAGTTCAAATATACTTTGTTTTTTAATGTTATAAAACGAAAATTATGTTTCAGCGAATCACTTTTTTATCTAAAAATTTTGATTTGTTGATTTATAATTAAATAATGGTTTATATGTCCAAAAGAGTGGTTAGATCAAAAATTTAAAAATCAATTTCCTCTATAACCAATTCATGTAATGAATTTTTTCTCTGAAATTTTTTCTAGCAATTAATTTTTGTGGTTAAAAATAATTAATTACTATGCCTCATTAATTAAAATTATAAGCATCAATATTCTTAAATAATTAATTGTGCCATCTACTTTTAATTGAGTTACTCAATTTAATATTATAATTTAATTGTATGTACAATAATATAAGCTAAATATGTATATTAAAACATACGTATAAATATTAATTTGTCGAACTCATGTTTTCGATGCTGGAAAAGTTTTTCATAGCTCCAAAAATATAAAAAAAATTGTCGAAGGTTCGTTTATTTCTTTCGAAAATATGTATATGCTAAATATGTATATTAAAACATACGTATAAATATTAATTTGTCGAACTCATGTTTTCGATGCCGGAAAAGTTTTTCATAGCTCCAAAAATATAAAACAAATTGTCGAAGGTTCGCTTATTTATTTCGAAATTTTCGAATTTTTGTTGGTTAAGAGCCTTACAAGTACGAAACAACACTTTAGGTTAAAATTTATTAGATTTTGATGCATAAAAAGACACACGGAAACAGCTCAAAATTTCTACATTTTTTTGAAAAAAGTCTTTAGGTTTAGACTTTGTTACCTGGAAAAGTTATAAAGGGTTTTCGAAGCACTTAACAACGCTGAACTTGACTTAAAAACCTATTTGCTAAAATATTATTTTATAAATAGATAGAAAATTGATTTTTGCAAATAAAAACGAAAACCAAATTTGAAACCCAACAATTTCACGAAAAACAAAGTTTTAACTCTACCTTAGTCACATATTTCGATTTAAGCAATATAAGATTTACATTTAATTAACATTTTCGGTCAATTCGAGTAATTCGTTGCAATTTTGCAGCAATTAAAGCTAGTATTCGATTTAGTGTTACGCAAAGTGTATAAAGGATAAACGCTGCATGGTGATATGTTGTATGAAGTGCAGTTGGGCAACGCCCATCACATTGATGCAAACACATTGCACATTGATGCCCCACATCAAGTTGCAGGCTGCAGCAGTGGAGTGCCACACCCATTTATGGGCGCATGTACACACATTACAGTTAGCCAGTAAACGATGCCATTAACGCGCATAAACGGAACTCAGAACCTGCGCACCCAAGTATATATATACATATATATATATATATTTAAATATATATATTTAGTATATAGACAAAGACATGTACATGTACATGTGTACACATACATATAAACGGGTAGCACTAGTCTTTGCTGGTATTATTACTTTTATTACTGTTCAAAGTGCAGCTTACTCCCATTCGATGTTAGCTACTCTCTCGCTCGCTCTCTCTCTCTCTCTCTCTCTCTTTCTGTCTCTTTTTCGCTCTTTCTTACTCTCTTCCTTGTTCACACGCGTTGCTTTCTCTGGCTGCCGAATCCTTGTGCAGCATCGTTTCTGTTTCTATTTTGTTTTTTTGCATTTTACTTTTACTCCTTCGGTCTCGTTTTGGTCGTCGTTTAAGTCGTTAGCAAAGTTTTTCATCGTCGTTTTTTGTGCCTTTTATGAGTTTGTATGCAAGCCCGAAGTTGGTTCTTGTTGTTGTTGTTTTTTGATGCTCGTGTTGCTGCAAGTGCTTCTCAAGCGCATCTTCTTGCTTGTCAGCAGAGAACATTCTATATACTCCTACCCGTATCTATGTGTATGTATTTGTATGTGTGTACATAGAGGCTTGTGCCAATTGCAGGCATTACATTTGCCATTTGCCATTCTATATAGTATATATATATGTATGAATTTTTCTGCCCTGGTTCTTTCCTATAGTATGTAGGTGCCATTGTGTGCAAAAAGATAGGTAAGAACTATAACTACTATATTCTCAGATAAAGGAAGTTTACATCACAAAGTGAGGCAAGTTGTCTTATCAATATCGTTATCGTTCGCCTACGAACCGCCAAAGTTCAGCCCCCTCCGAACTATTTATTTTGAATTTTTCAAATAGAAAATGAATTAAAAAAAATTAGTAACTTTTTTTATTTCATGCACCTGACTTTACCATTTATGTATAGTTTTCTTAAAGTATATATTATAATAGAAATAATATTAAGTCTTAAAAATACTTTGTTACTTATGCTTTAGCATCAGGATTTAAATTATTTGCATATTACCAATAAATTATAAATTTCTATATGTTTTAAGAAATATTCCACGAATTTGGGATTAAATTAATACAAATGAATCAAAAGCAATAAAAAATTTACACAAAAATAAAAACTATTTTGAAAAATATCAAATTTTCTTTTTGGATCAATTCAAAGATCAGATTTCGAACCTATAAAGTAAACAAAATAAATGTGCTTTTAGCCTTAACGCTAATAAATATATTAATCAATCCAAAAGTATTTACCGCTAAGCCCTACAAAAACTTCATTGCTGCAAATGTTCATTTACTTTAACGACTAGTTGTAAAAAATTAAGTTTCTCAATAAAAAAGACTTGAAAATATTTTGATAAAATTCTGTATTTGCTGAAAAACCCGAATGAATGCAAGAAACGGGGCCGTAAACCAACCAAGTGGTTATATATTTGAGAATATATACATATATCTGCAGAATTGATGCAGCGTTGAGACAGAGAGCAGCAAAGCCCGAAGAAGCCAGCAAAGTCGTAAAACGTAACAACAATAAAAAATAATAAATCGAAATATCCACAAAATGGTAGCTCAAAATGTGCGACATGCTAAAAAAGAGATGGCAAGAAGAGTTTGCGATGACGAAGACAAATTTGATGCAAGCTGAGCAATGTGGCAAATGAAGCGAGCTAGGGAATGTCTAACCGAATCTAAAAGGAGACATGTGTGTGTGTATTTGGCAATAAGAGACATGCAATGCAAATATTGTGCGTTGCAAGCACAATATTAAGACGAAACGAGCAGCAATACCTTTTTAATGTTGCATGTGGCAGATTGAGAAACATCACCCAAACCAACTTTTATGCAGTTGAAAAATAGGTTTTAAGCAAAAGGATTAAAACGCAGAGAGAAACAATATTTGGCATACGTGTTTTTCACATTTGAAAAATATATTTAAAAGATATATAATTTTTTTGATTAATTGAAAAGCTATTAATTCAGTTAATAAAAAAGCTTTATAATAAAATACAAGCACTATAATAAAATACCAGAAAAAATACAATAAATTTGCTTTTAAATCATTCATACAAAATCCTTACAAAGTAAGAACAAAATTAATTATTTTTTACTTGAAACCTTTAATATCAAACTCATTTTCTTATCAAAAATGCCGTTGCTGAAGTTAGAAATGTCGTTTTTAGTTCAACAATATTTTATCAATTGTCAACAAAATTCAGCTTAAAAAAAATTTTTTTAATTAAACTATTATTGAAAATGATCACCAATGAATAAGAAAGGAAGCCAAGAAGCTTTCGTCGGCATGCCAAATATTGTATACATATTAAAATCAGCTTAAAGATCTTGCATTTGTATGAGAGCTATGTGATATAGTGAATCGATTTTGAGAAATGATGAGAAATGATGAGAAATGACCGCAGTTTTATCGCGAAAGCTGAAAAACTGTGTAATAGAAACAGGCAGAGAGACGGACATAGCTTTATCAACTCATCTAGCAATACTGCTCATGAATATATATAAATGTGTGTTGCACATTTCATGTGAAAATTAACATTGAGGTAACGTTATTAAAAAAAAATATATAGATATATATATATATCTATAAATGTGTATATATAAACATGTATATTTATAAATATAATAATAGTTGTTTAAAGTATATTTAAATTCTTTTTTGTATTAAAATATTTTTAGATATTTATAAATGCATAAATTGATATAAAAAATTTCTAATCGGAAAGTTTTGAAATATATAAAAAATATTTTAATACAAAAAATAATTGAAATATACTTTAAACACCTATTATTAAATACTAAATCCTATACTGTATGGTGTTTAAAAATGAATAATATTTATAGTAATTGTTAATTACTTGTTCTAAAGCAATTACAATTAAAAATTTGTATATTTAAATATGCATAGTTTATACAAAAGAATGTGACAGAAAAAATTGCGACAATCAATAAAACAAAATAATTACACAGCTAAGGTATTGTGTAGTTAGAAATGTAGCAACTTTAAGAGGTTGCCACTTCGAAATTCCATCTCTGCAATAATTTATTAAATAAGTGTTAAGCTCTTTGGTTTAACACTTCGTTTGCGAAACAAGCGAATCTAATTTTGTATTCATTGGCTAACACAAAATCTAGCAGGCACTAGAGCTTTGCTTGGCGTTACCTTTTACCTATGTATGTACGTCTTAGTTCGCTTTGCTAGCAAAGCACTGTGTGCACCATTCTAAGAATGGTAGTGCCACATGACCCCACTTCGTGCCACGCCATTTGTTCAGTCCTTGTGCATTCGTCAAGAAATGCAGTAAACGCTAATAAAACTGCATGTCGCATAGAGCGTTTTTATGTGCGAAATAAGGATAAGGTTTAAGAGTATAAAGGATGTCACGCATCCTTGTGCAGCCCCTTTCAAAAGGCGGAAGTTGGCAATGCTTATCCTTTAGCTGCTTTTAGCCAAGTTAAGCTTGTTAAGCTTGGCACGAAAGCAGTTTTAATCTCAAAATTAAAACGTTTGTAATTTACCAGCAACTTTACGACTTATACTACTATAGTATTAAGAAAAAAACCTCGCTGTCTCTATCGCTGTCAACTTGTACCCCCCACCCCCTACTCATCTTAATCTTCTTCCTTTTTGTCTCCTTTCCTGTCATTGTCATTTTCGTAATCGGCGTCGTCCTCGCCGTCGTCATCTCCTTGTAGTCGTTATTCACTTGAACTTGTGTAATGCTTTTGGATTCCCCACACACACACACACACACATTTCTCTTGAGCCCCAGCACCTGCCTCACTCTTGAATACCCCCATTCATTTCCCCCTTTCATCATGGGTCATTTTTGCATGCATTTATGTATATAGTTTTTATTTTTATTATCGAAAATAACAAGCTTGCGCTGTCGATTTGTTTTTTTACGATCGAGAACATTATTTTTTTTTCAGCTTTTATTTGAACCTAACATTTTGCCATGAAAGTCGTATTTCTTACTTCGAAAGTTATAGTGGCATACAAATTAACATAGATAAGAAAATCTTCATCAGCTTTTTGTCCGAGTTAAAAGCAAATTAACTTTTGTTAGGGTAGTAAATTGTTTCATAACTTTGCTATTGTTCTTCTAGGAGGTTATAAGTTTTTCATTACTAGAAAAGTTCAAAACATAACGAAGAACTTTTCATTTAAAACACTTTTACCTCATGCAAATTCAAATGATATAAAAATAGAAAAGTTTTGATTGAATAACTTCAGACCAAGACAAGGTAATAATATTATATTTTTTCTTAGTTTTTGAGCTAAAAATAATTTATTTTCTTGTTCAATTTATAGAAAGTGTGATCAGAAAGATAAAATAATTATATTTTTTCAAACGCCATGAAACAGTTTACTTTAAAAAAAAAAATATTTGCCATCATCAGCCATAAGAAAAAACATTATTAAGTATTAGTATACAATTTTAAAAAACACTTCAAACATAATGTGATTATTATAAGAGGGTAGGGTAGGGTATTCGCTACAATGATAAAGATATTTATACTATTATACCTTATAAACATTAAGTTGATTCTTTTTATTTGTCACGTATATGTTAATCAACCACATGGCAAATATTTAAAAGCTCATAATAACCTTCATATATATTTGTTTGAATATACAGTAAATACCGTTTGTGAATTTGAAATTGTGAAACATTGAACGTTAATGAATTTTAATTGCTGCTCGAAATAATGAAGAATTTGAACGAACAAATTTTAGCTTACTTAGTTGCATTAAGAACTTGGTATAAGAATGGTTTTGAATAATATCAAATTTATTATTTTCCTCAAATTATATTTTATAATGATTATAAAATCAAATTCCATAAATATTTTAAGAGTCTTGGCACACCTTTGAATTCAAAACGATATCATTCATATAAGCTCGTTACAATTTTATCGTCAAGGTCGTTTCATCCCAATGCAATTGAAACTAAGCAAACAGTTTTATTCACACACCCGCTAAGCAATGACGCCAACCACCCCGTTCAAGCAAATTCAAAACCCTAGATAAACCGCTGACAGGGCACACAACGGCAGATAAGTAGAAATAGCCATCATCATCTGAGACGTTTGCCACTCGCCGGCAAATACTGGCAAACTGTTGCCACTCCAAACACAAACACATGCATATACAGCACATATGTGAATGCTGTCCACACATGAAGAAAGCAGGGCTGGTAAGAAAGAACTTTGGTTTATTACTAACTAGAAATCGTAAATGTTTGTTACCTCAGTTTTTATACAAAGTTATTAAATTCTTAGAGCTTATATAATGACCTTGATATTTTCATTTATACTTGGTAAACAAGTGTTTAAAAACAATATAAATTTATATAAAACCCTCCTTCTATAAAAGCCAACGTAAGGTTAAATATGGTTGTATTTTTTTTTATCAATCTAAAGTAAAATACATGTAAAGCTTTATTTTCGTTAGTGCTAATGCGCATCAGAATACCAAAATAAAGATATTAAATACTTTTTAATAAGCACAATGTCTTTTTGCTAAGTGTAATTGCATGAGCAGAGCGCATTTCCGATGGCATTTCCAAAGACGTTTCTAGTGTGTTAGTCTGTCTGTATTTTGTGTGTAAGTTAGTCAGTACGCGTCGGGGGGGACTACGTCAACTGTTTATGGATTACACGTGCCGGGCATGCCAACTTGCTTAATGGTAGCCAATACTACACCTAGAGTGTTGGCAACGCTCTGTCGGCGACAGATAGAATATCACAAAGTCTGCCGCAATTCGATGATAAAAATCAGCAAAGTCTCAAATTTTGCCAAAATAAATTAATAAATATTTATTTATTTATTGCAGTAAGTATATAATATAGTATGTCTATACGATAAATGTAAAACATAAGACAACCATAAATCGGTGAATTTTATTTGTTTGGGTCAGACAAATGTCAAATGTGCCGTAAACAACGTGTAAAATGTCATATATCTAATTGTAAAATATTATTTTGTGGCATTTTTGTGTTTGTGTTTTTCCAACAAGTTGTGCACTATTTGTAGCTTCAAATAAGTTAATTAGCGTCGGTACACAAAGTTGAATTTTGTAAATTTTAATTGCAGGCAGATTCGTATAAAAATTCTGCTTTAGTAGATAGTATATAAGCACATAGTAATATATACAAACTTTTATCATGTGATATTGTCGAATACTGTCTACCTCGGTTGGAAAAGTAAATGAAGTGTCATGTCTGCTGGCAACGCTCGCCACATGATTTGGCCATAAATAATGAGGCACTTTTGAATAAACTGCCGCTGTTAGTCGCTATTTTTGTGCACCAATCTAGGCGTGTGCGAACTGCACTTAACCCAACCCAACCCAACCATCGCACCCCTTCCACCTATTCAATTCTGTAAGTAAATTGCTTTAAATTTCCAATTGACACCTGCATACGTAAATTAGTATGGTGTTAGTTTCATTCAAAAGCAGAATTTGTATAAATGACATGGTTTCGAATGGGTTTATTTAAAAATTGATTTTTAATATCATATTTTTAAAAACTTTATTAACAAGTAAGAAGGGTCTAAATGAGAAATCTCGACTAGACGGTACCCTGAACCCTATACCTTACGCGTACAGTCAGTGCTTGCAACTATACTGCATACTTAATTTCAATGTTCTATATTTCCGGTGTTTCTCAACCGATTTTTGTTTTATTAATGTTTCAAACGCCGTCTCAGATTTTAGATTTTATTGATATCGATCACATATGTATATCGAAAACGGGAAGAGTTATCGAAAATCGAAAACAAACTTGTACTGCCCAGGGATTAGGAGGGCTTATGTTTTAAATCTGGAGTCTCTAGCTCCTATAGTCACTGAGATCAACGCGTATATACATACGGATATATAGATGGACAGACGGACGGCTCAGCTATTGACGCTAATTAAGAATATATATTCTTTATGGGGTCAGAGATGCTTCCTTCATCCCGTAACATACTTTTGCACAAAACCGTTATACCCTTTTTACCCATTTTCAATTAAAGTTCAAAGTATAAACATACATAACTTAAATATGACATTATTTTCTATCCTATTTTTATACCCTGATCCCATTAAAAATGGGAAAAAAGGGTATAATGAAGTTGTGCAAAAGTATGTAACAGGTAGAAGGAAGCATCTCCGACCCTACAAGGTATATATATTCTTGATCAGCATCAACAGTCGAGTCGATATAGCCATGTCCGTCTGTCCGTCTGTCCGTCCGTCTGTATGTATTAGCCAACCGATCTCAGAGACTATAAGAGCTAGAGACTCCAGATTTGGAACTTAAGCTCGCCTAATCCCTAGGCAGTACAAGTTTCTTTCCGATTTTCGATAACTCTTCCCGTTTCCGATATACACATGGGATCGATAACAAAAAAATCTTGAATTTTGAAAACTTTGAGATGCAATTTGAATTATAAAACAAAATAATGACAATCTGTGAAATTTTTATCGAAATCGGATAATAAACACCGGAGATATGGGACATTGAAGTTTTGTATGCACTATGCAGTATGCGCGTACACACACACACACATATACTTGCAAGCACTGACTGTACGCGTAAAGTATAGGGATCAGGGTATCGTCTAGTCGGGATTTCTCGACTAGAGCCTTCTTACTTGTTATCCATTATAAATTAATATACAGCATATGATATTATTGAATCTTTTCATTCTCAGGCATATCAATATTAGAAAATTAACAATAAAAGCTTATAAAAGTTAAAAACATGATGTAATCTTTAGCAAAGCCAAACATTTAAAAATATATTATATTTAAACAAGCATTGATTATAACTATTATTATTATTACTAATAATTGCCACATTTATTTCTGAAACTGTTTGCTTACCTAAAAACAGCTGATGGTGATGAATAATTCACATATTTTAGCTTCGCTTTAAAAATCGCTTACAATAATTCATACGTTGAACATTTCAAGTGCACATTGTATCTCTATAGTATACGTAGTATAAATGAATAATACAAGTGCAAAATAATTACACATTGTGCTATTTGTAACATTCTATTTGGCAAACAAAGGTTCTTTCTGTGTGTTTGTGAGTGAGCGTTTATATTAGCTGACTGTCTGAGCAGGCGATTAAGAGCATTGAATTGAAGGGTTGACATTGTCTGGGGTGTAGGTCGCCAACCCCCCGCTTCACACCTGTCCTAATAACAGCTGCTAGCTGGTTGCTCACGTTGCGGCGACTCTCACTTTCAAATACACATGTGTGCTTATCAGTTATCAGGTCCGCAAATCAACAGTTGGCGTTTGTGATTACACAAGCTTGTTGAGTGCCCTTTTTGTGTGTGTTGTGCTCTTATCTTACTGTGTAGGTTAGGGTTGTCGATTTGCTTGCAAAAACCTTGCAAACTCCTTTTTGCTGGTTTTGATCATTAAAAGCAATTGGCAATTGGCTGCAAGCTTAAGTGGCAAGCAGGCCCAAAACTAATGCCCAACTTCGAGCTACTGTTTCGTTCACTTATTTCAAACATGATTTCGATGGCAAGCATATTTATTTTAGTCACTGTGCGAGTGTAATTTTTTTTCCTATAGACAGACGCCAAATGCTTGCTAGACTGTGCCATCGTAAAAATGTTGTTTCTCAACGCTTGTTTTACGAGCGTCCTCGGCATTCAACAAACAAAAAAAAAACGTTGTTGACAACGTTCAACTTGTGGTACAACAACTACAAACAAACGAACTAACGAAAAAAAAACACATCTACATCTATTTGGCCAAAAGGTTTTCCTCACTGAGTTTGACGCTCGTAATTTTAAGTATGAAAAGCAGCAGAAATTTATATAGCTTACGTTGATTTTTTGTCTTTTCATTTTACGTTTTCGTTTTGGTTTCGATATTGGTGTGTGTGTGTGTGTTTGTTTGTGTTTTCATTTCTTCAGTGCCATTTTATTGCCGCCCCTTTACATTCGCGTTAATTGCTGTGACTGTGATATAAATCAGTTGATATGACGCCCGTGTCCTTTTCTTTTTTTTTTTTTTTTTGTTAAATTAAGTAAAACACTCCTTGCTCGCGGGCAATTTTGTTGTTTGTGACACCAACCCTCAAAATCAATCTCTGAATCAATTCGCTTCGATTTTAACGGGTAAGCTTTTGATCTGCTTATGACTTTGGGTTGGGAAAAAACACATTTGGCATAATTTATACGCAGTATTCGTGGTTGATGGATAAAAGTATTGCTCAATATAATCAGTCCATTTTTTTTATCTAGGCTTGTTGTTTTAGCGCATTTTTTGCAAAAAGCTTTGTAATTCAAAGTTAAGTTAGGCATATTCATTGGCAACTTTAGCTACGTTTTATGATATAAGAAAATTCTTAGAAAATTTTCCTTTAAAATAAATAAAATAAAATCACTTTAACATTACGAAAAGTTTACAACTTTGTGACTCATCCAAGATACTTAACAATATTATACAAAGTAATGTTGGACGAGTTTTAAATAGATTACGTTTAATTTTACTGTTACTCTAATTGATGTGTTCATTTAAGTTACATTTAATAAATCATTGTTGAATACTTTCTATATTGATAAACAAAAACCAACTGCTAAGGGCGGAAAACTGATAAGTAAAAAGTCAAAAAAATTAACCTGACCATAAAAAGTCAATGCTTCCTAATTTGTGTTTTAATTCTTCTTGTACAAGAAAAACATTTAATAACCACTAATATTTGAGTTACATCGAATATTTAATACCCTTGATGATCGTTGTGGAATCGACAATAAAGTATGCTTATATGTAAAAGTCTTATGATGTTTTGACCACTTTATAGGGTAGTATCCGAAAACTTGTCACACCTTACAATGAAGTTAAAAAACTCTTGGCAAGAGTGCCATTTAAAGATAAAGCCAACAAACCAGTTTCGTTCGTTGTCGGCTGTTAACTGCAAAATTTATGCAGCGTCACATGATATCATTCATGATAGAAAGCAACATGTGAGATTTGAATTGAAAGAGAAGAAAACACACTCACACCAAAACACTTGATTAATTGAAACTTGATTAAAAAGTTGTCACTTTTCTAGGTGCCATAAACATAATTAAAGGCAATTAACGCCAGGCGACAATTTGCTTGTGGAACAATGAAAAAATATATATATAATCAAATGAATTACGAACTGATAAAATGTATTTATGCGAAATTAAATCGTTAATCACATTCGAAATCAGAGTATGACATTTGTTTTAGCCTCGGGTCGCACATAAATTGGCCAACAATTAACGACCATTATCATTATCACATTAGCCTAATAATGCAACTGAAATTATTTACAATTTAGCCTGTGGCTTATCGACTGGCGTGAGCCGTAAATGAAACAAAAGCGAATGCCTAAGACACAATTTCTTGGTGGTGTTCTTGTACCGCATGACGTATACGTAATATGAATATTATTGCGCACACCCAATGCAGGCAGGCATAATAAATAGAATCAAAAAATTGCATTTGGGTGCGCAGTTTTCACACTTTTCTTGCCAAGGCACCGCGACAGAAACCGAGAGATAGAGAGAGAGAAAGAGAGAGAGGGAGAGACCAAACAAAAACACACACACACAGAAAATTCTATACAAAATGTACATACATTTGTAAGTAGTTGCAAGTGCGGGGTGCAGAGTGGGCGTGTGTGGTAGAGAACGAGCTCGAAAGCGAGCGCCTTGCAAATATTGTATTTGTTGCGGCGATTATAATAGAGAATTGCTTACACGTGCCAACTGTCGTCGATAAGACGAGGCGAGCTGTGACCGGAATGGGGCCCCGGTCTCTCAATACGACTAAGCAACTGGCCCCAGACAGCTGTTGTCTGACTATGTATGTTTGTATATTTGTGTGTTTATTTTGTATGTTTGTGTGTGCGTTGAGTTTGTGTTTGCATGTGTGCCCTAAACAAATGCTTGCAATATAATTCGACTTTGTCATTAGTGTGAAACATTTTACTTTATGATAGGCTTTCTGTCCGGCATTTGCATAGCGAACTATCCTTTTTTTTGTTTTAAATTTGCTTTTTTTAATTTAGCTTTTAAATACCTGTTAAGATACTATGAAATATTCATTAAGGCACATTGAACTACATATAAGGGAATTAATTAAGGGATTAATTTAGGATTATTAAAAATAATCTAAATGTAATTCGCCTACTTTTTATTATTATTTGTTTATTTAAACAGCATAGAAATATATTTTTCGATAACGGAAGCGTCAACTGGTGAACAAACTAATAAAATTCCGTCTTTGCAAGGAGCACTTATCCAACAATCAATGCTGAGAAATCATTTTTTAGCTATTTAGTTCAAAGTTCAAATCGTGGTAGCATCATCAGCGCCAGTTGAGCCATTGTTTTCTTTTGATAGTATTGTCAATACATAAAGAAGCTAATTATTGTCTTGTTACTTCTTTTGATAAATTTGTTTTAATGAAAGCCAATGCCAAATCTATTTTTAATTTGATTTCCGAAATCCATCAAAAGTATGTTATCTAATGCTTATGTATGAAAGTAATTGAAAAATTATCAAAAATAATCTTAAAAGTAGTCGGATTACTCTTTGATTATTTTTAATAATCCTTTAATAATCATGCCAAAATTTGGAATATTTGTTATCTTAATCAATTAGTAATCACACTATTTTAAGTTAGTTAATTGATTACTTAACGTAATCATAATTTAACAAAGCTGATTCTTAGCTACTTTCCCATTGTTGTTTGTTTATATTTATATTTGGTAAGTTCTATTATACATAAAATATATTAAATTTGAACAGTACACAAAAATGTGCAAGGAATTTTACACAGACAATTTGCAATGGAATCTGTGGAAAAGATTTCCAAAGTTTATTATTTTCATATATAATACATATATGAATATATATTCTTACAGTGATTTCTTTACGATCAACGTATGAAACGCTTCTTATATGAAGCGTATTAAATGTAGTTTCTTTTTCCACGTAATTATTAAGAAAAAATTATAAATATTAATCAATATTGTAATAATGATTTTTTCTACTCATTTACATTTATATTGATTGGAGAAAAACAAAATGAATAATGAATAATATAGAAAAAAATTAAAGAAAAACAATTTTCCTTTTCCTATAATTGGTTTCTCTAACCTTGTTACGTCTATGACTTTTTTTTAGCCTTTTTCCTTATGGTCTACTATGAAATGAACATTTCTGTCATTACGCGAGGTTAAATACAAATAGAAAAAAATAATAACAATATCAATATAATATTAATTTCACATTTTGCCAAGTTGAATTTCTTTACAAGTAATTTTCTTTCCCGCATAATTCAATTTGCACAATTCGCTACGCGTATGATTTTACTTTTTTTTATATTTTTGTTTTACTTTAGTCATTTATTGTACTTGTACTTTCCTTTTATTACGAGCTGTACTAACAGCATGATGAAAAATAAGGAACTCTGGCACATCTTGTGTCAATTGTTATTGTCTGTTTAGTGTGTGTGAAAATTAATTTCCAGATTGGTCAGACGTGTCCGCCACAACAGGGTCGAAAGATAGTAGCAGATAGTAGAGTCAGACAGAGAGGGGGAGAGTGAGAGAGCAAGAGAGTAAGAGAGAGAGAGAGAGAGAGAGAAAGCGAGATATTTATGTTAAAGTTGGCCTTCTCGGCAGCTGGCCGGAACTAAAGAGTGCCCAGACGACCGGTACTACGTGCTTTATTATCTTATAATGTAACGTGTAATTTTGTGTTGCATTCAACCGACGGCCAACGCGTCAAAGAGACTTACAAAAAAAAGGAGAAAAACCACACAAAATAAATTGACATGCTGATAAAAAAGCTCATCAAAAAACAATAATATTTATTATGTGTGCGTGAGTGTTCGTTTGTGGCGCAGAGACAAGCGAAGGCACTTAAGTTTGCTATTTATTTTAACAAGTTCTTTAATTACTACATTAGCCGAATTTGCCAACATTAATTTACCTCGTAGAACAGCTTAATTAACCAAATACCGAAACTTTTCTTTTTGGCATCGTTCCAGCAGCGGCAGCATACAAAATTCGAATCATTCATTCATAATCAAGTAATAGAAATATACACAAAATTCAGCACACATTCGCCTGACATTTTTCTTAGGTACAAATGAATAATAAAAATTGTATACAGTTTTTGAAAACCTTGCCAAGTTGCTGAGTCAAATTGTCAACAAAAGATGCCAAAATGTAATTAATATTAGCACGCAAGAAAAAGCACGTTGCAGGAAATTTTTTAATAGCTTAAATGTTGTTAGAATGATAGAATATGTAAACAAGCTTAAGCTGCCAAAAACACCCTTGTTTAATAATTTGTCATGATAAATTATATTTATAAGCAGACGCACAGAATATATATACTAAATTATTTATTTATACCATTATCAATCTGACAATTTTGTATATCATTTGCAACTATTATTAATGTGTCTGCTCAGGATCATAGCCTATATGGTGTTTTTGTGCAGTGCATATCTAGTATAACGGTGCCTGGGAACCCTAACAATATTTCTCTGTTTTGTATTTTCATTTTGGGTCTCTCAGAAGCCACCCTTTGGCATGTGCCGTTCATTTTAACATACGAACGTGCAAGTGTAAATTACAACAAATATGCACCCACACACACGCATATATAGATATAAATTTGTGTAAGTATATGTGGGACAATATACATATAAATATATATACACAGACATGAAAAAGCAGTGCAATGGAACACAATTCAAGTTCAAGGTGAACAATTGCAACGTTGTATAATGGGGCCGACGTACGAGATAAATTATAAAAAATGTTCACCTCATGTTACTAGACACTGAATGCTGTCTGGTAAGGTTTGGTAATTATACAGTTAAGTCACAGTTTACATCATGTGAAGCTGATTTTCTGTTATTTCTGGTGATGTTGATCAACCTAAATATATAATATTTAATCATTGAATAAAAATTCAGACCATGTTACCATCAAAAATCATCGCTTAAGATATTGAATTTTGATTGTTATACATTATTTGAATATATATTGCATCATACATTTTTTTTAAATAAATCTTTTCGACTTCAAAGGTAAACTTACAATTTTTAAAACAGAAAAAGAAAGAAAGAATTTTTGCAATTCAATAAAAATCGGATTACACCCATTGTGCTAGGTCGTTCTCATAGTCATATCATTACACAAATGCTATACATATACACAACATATTTACACCAAGAGAAACGAGACATTGACTTAATAATGAACAAAGTGATTATTACGACAATGGCAATGATGAACTATTTGCATTGCTGCTGTCAATATTGATGCAATTGTTGATATTATGCAAATGGAGAGAAAAATGTGTACAATGTACATGTGCACAATGTATATACATTGTATGTACGAGTATGTGTATAGATAGAATAACATTTTCATTCAATACTCTCGCTTTCAGCTACTTGCGGCTTGCTCCACTTTGGACTCTCCGTCCGGGCTTGATAGCCACTGAAAGGTTTAGTTACGATAGTTTGAATAGCTTTGCATGCTTAAATCTGTTTCGACATTTGGCGCTGCTTGAACTTGTTGTACTGATTATCCATTAAGTGTGTACATAACTAAAGTTTGTATACACAAATGGTATTTGAATTATTTACGATACAAACTTAGTTGTTTTTTTGTTTTTGTTGTTGTTAACACACAAGATTAATTTGTATAAGGCAGATGTTTTCCAATTGGTATTTATGTGTAAGCTTGAGTCGTTATCTGTTAAGCTATTAAAATTGATTATTGATCAAAAACCAGTTGGACTTTAACTTTTTTATTTTTCTTGAAATGATATGCCGCTGGTATTAATCAAGCTTTGACTGTAATAAAAACTACCTGCGTTTAGAGCTTAGCTTAATTTTCAAGTGCTCGGGCATAAAAGTCGCAAAAAAGAAGCGCATCGAAGAAATTAAAACCGAATCCCATTTCGAGGCAGTCACAGAAATGCTACAAGCAGAGATAATTTAATTACATTTTAACCCAGCCCCACATAGTGAATCCCAAAGAGAAGTGAACGTCCCTGGACGCAGCTTAGGATCGACTACGTCTACGTTGATTCTGTATCTTCTGCTTCTTGGCAGGCTTCGCATCGACGCTTTTCAGCTGTGCGCTGTAAAAATCAACTTAAAAATGACTTCACGTTGTTTTATGTTTTGACAGTACAACACGATCAACGCAACGAAAAAGAAAAAAAAAAAAACAAAGTTGTAAATTATACTTTTATGTTTGAGATCGCAAGCCAATAATGTGGTTTGGAGCCTAGATGATTAGCCTTAGCGTAAGCCTTCTAGCCGAAAGGAATGCAAAATGTTGCAGCCTGCGAAATGCCAACAGCCATTAAGAAAGTCATAACATTTTGAATAACGAATCAACAAAAAAATTACTTAGATAAATCAACAAAAAACAAAACTCAAACGCTGATTGCTTACACCAATAACTTTTGTCGTGATTCGGAAGTGATATTAAATCTAACACAAAATGTTAAATTATTTATCATTAACGTTTATAAAACTCATTTATTTGATTATTCCACAACTTGTTACTTGTTCATACATATTTTGTTTACTTTGAAAGTTAATTGCAATTATTCTAAGCACTTTTCCTGTACATTATAATATTTTTACTTTGAATTTTCTTTAGTTCTTCAAGGCATTTTTTTCTGTATTCTATTCGTCAAATTCGTCATTAACTTTAAAAACTATTAAGCAATTAGGGATGCAATATTCCTTTGACAAAAGGTAATTTTTTGATTGTTAGTTAGATACAAATTTATTTATTTATTGAGAAATTTTTTAAGAAATACGCACAGTAATTATTTCAAATATATAAAATGTTTTTTTATTATTGGAAATTTTCCACTTTTTCGTTTTTTCATTCTCTCTTAAAGTAAGTAACTTTTTGAAGATTGCAAACGTAAAAAAAATTATACTCGATTCAAGCAAAAATCATAAAAAAAACTCAGCCAGAACTCGAGTCGTGTTGAGTTAACTCAACTCAGCTCATTAAATGCGTCTGCGCAACGTAATTTGCCTTTGAGGCTCGCACGTTCTTAACGGCAACGGCAACGACAACGTCGACCGAGACTATGAGTTCCATCATGGGCATGTTTCCTGTATCGTTACACACCATATAACGTCGGAAACACACACACACACACACATACAGACACGCATACATTTGTACATTTACGACTCAACGCGACATTTACAACTTTGATTCAAAAGCCAAAAGCATCTGAGAGTCTGCGTCTAAATGTAAATTTATTTTTATTTTTCTTCTGTTTTTGTTGTTGTTGTTGCTTTGTATTGTAAAAATGTTGAAAATAAATTAAAAATGCGCTTAAAAATTGCGAGCAACAATTCGCTGAGTCGTTGTTGCCAATTTTATGGGCCTTTAACTGTGAGCATTTTTGGTTTCTAGTTTAAAATCGCAGATTTTTGTTGCCTAGCGTGGGCAGACTCTACAAATTCTTAGTAATAACAAAATAGTGGGTAATTTAATGTTGGCGGAACAAAAAACAAATAAATTGCTTAAGTAGTTGCTGTCTTAATGACCAAGTCTGTGCCCATAAATGGCATAACAAATCGGCTTCTATAATAAACTTCAAAAAACTCAAGCAAATAAATAAATAAAGAAATTCTTTAAGTAACAGTTATTTAACAAGTTAGAAGGCTCAAGTCGAGAATTCCCGACCCTATACTTGTGTTTGTGTGTGTGTCTTTATAAGCATACTGTTCAATTTTTAATGGGGTTCAGGATATAATAAAAATGAGAGGCCATTTGGAAAAGACGATCAAGCTCACAAGTACAATTTGTAAGCTGGACCAAATAATCCATTTGATCATAATAAATAAAAAATAACAAATTAGTTGTCTGAAAAATATAAAATGTTCATGCAACAAATTCTTTGATTGCTTCAGTTCCACCATAAAATATTTATAGGATTTTAATGCTTAATAAAAATATTTATTAATCTTTTTCACACGCCTTACTAACAATTTTAATTCTGGTGCTCGCAAAATTACAGTATATTTAAAATATAATGTATCTTAAGTTTAATGTAACTGATATAAATATTGAATAAGATAAACATAATAATTATTTTCAAAGGCAGATTGCTTAAGCTGTTAAATAAAATAAATAAATATCTAGTTAAATGGCGATATAAATTATAAAATCTGCATTTAAGCAACATATACGTGGGGAGCGTCATATATAATAAATAAATATTATTCTTACTGGCTTTATATCTACTAAATATCAATGTGAATTTAAAGCTAAAACTTCGAAGGGCTTCCAGTCTGCGAATTTGCATTAGGTGCTACAATTTAAGCAGCCTCAAATTGTAATTGCAACAAGTTGTGAGTTTTTGTTTTCAATAAATTAAATGTGATTAAATTAATGAAAATAAATGGATTGCAGACCGCAAGTTTAAACGAATGAACGACTGCAAGTGACAGTCAAGTGATGAAACTCGTGCTGCGGCTACTTCTCATTTTCTATTTTTGGAAGGGTGCTTTCAGAGTGGACATACAATTATATGCATTTAAATTTAATGTTCAATCACGATGGTAAGTGGTGGGCGTGTTAAAGGTTCGTGCCTTAAATAAAGTGGTCGATTGAAGTCAGCTTCCTCAACGATTAGCATTCAATTGTAGTTTATTGCTTGAATCCTTTTCAGCTTACAAAGTTGCACAGTCGAAAAGATAGTTGCATGCAACTTAAAGCTTATGTAAGCAATTAAAATGAGTAAATAATTGCAATTATAATATTGTGCAAGCCTGCCCGAACTTAAGAAGACTTTGATGTTTGGAAAACAGCCAGGCAAGAAGCCAATAAAAAGGGAGCAACCAAAAAACTGGTTTAAACTTTTTTGAAAAATTGGTTAGAGGGGTATATTAAACTTATGGAATGGTTAGTAACAAGTAGAATGCAAGAAAATCAATTTAACCTTGCTTTTGTTACTAGTCACATTTTTACATTTTTCTACAAGTTCATTGAGAATGCTTACAAAAATTCTGTTTAGGGTATTTTGTGCTCGACCTGTGTTGACTGGCTTTGAATTGGTAGCGTGAGATCCAACATATTTAAGAACGTGTATTGTAATTATGGCATTAATAAATATTTATGCATGTTTTCAGCTCGTTATATATGTATTATTAATTGTAGGCAACTTGGACCTTGGATGAGCAACCGTCAATTTTATCTTATGTTTTATTTACATTTTTTTTAAGACCTTAAGTTTAACACTTGTTTATAATATATAATTTCAAAATACCAGCTGAAAAATGTCCAAACATATTAAATTTGAAATTTTAGTCAAACAAAGTGCAAGTTTATTATACAAAACATTAAAATAACCAAAATTTATACTTAATCAAATGCAAAATCTAATTTAATATTTGCATATTTTGATGATGCCTCCAAAAATGTGTGTATCGGCATTCTATCGTTATTTTGAATGCATGTTTGTTACATAGCTAATTCTCATTGTCGTCTGTGTGTGGGTTGGTGTGTTGGGTTTTGTTGGAAAATAGGAGCGACGGTACAAATTTGCAACCGGTTTGTTCCACTTTGTCGTTGACTTTAACAAAACCCGTCTGTCAACAGATGATCGTTGTCACAATTTTTTTTTTTTTTTTTTGTTCTTTAAACTGACTGCATCTATGCCAGCCACTGACCAGACATCTTAGAGGGATTGGGAGGGGGGAGGGTGGGGGTCATTAGTTTTTTTAAATTATTGATCGGTATTATTTGCGCGCTATGATTGTTGAAATATAAAACTTTGTGCGAGTGAGTGTGCGACTTTGTGTGTTTATGTGCTTGTGAGTGTGTCAGATGAAGCAGGTTTGTTGTGGTTGAGATTGGAGAATCTATAAATATGCATGCAAAGGAGAGCGTCGAAAGGAGAGCGTTGAACTGTTTGCGAATTTGAATGCAGCTGGTGTAAAATGGTGCTTCGAACATATGAAAGATAATCTCTTACAATGTGAAAATATCGAAACTTTATTGTTTTATGTTCATAGGATTTAAATATTAATTAAATTAAAGCCAATGAACATAATGGAAATGTTAATTATTCTACAGATGATATAAGTAAAAAAAACGGTTTAAATAAATTAAAATTATATGCTAGTTTGAATCACATGTGATCTCATTGTTGAAGCAAGCGTGTAAAAGTGTATTCTCATAATTTACCAATTAAGTTAGTATCAAATACAACAAATTCATGAACTGCATAAAACACTTATCTTCCTACTGACTGCAAGAACACTTGTTGTTGCTAATTAAATCGTTGCATGCCACACGAAGTTGGGGCTGACTTCGCTGATGGGCGCTTCCAAACAAAAACATTGCTGCATCTTTGTTGATACTCCTCCTTACTCAGCAAGTGAACTTGCGATAAACATACCTTTACTTATTTAAGCGCACACGCAATTTATCGTGTGCAAGTGCAACAATTGCAACTGCAATTGCGAGAGTGGCGATTTTATTTATGGTGGCATCTGTCAGACAGGGTGCTAAATACTTTGTCTAGTAGGGCATTTCAAATGTCTAAAGCATTTTCGGAATGGGCTTTTGATTTATAAGTTACTTGCCCATTAATGTGATTTTACTAAGCGATTTATAAATATTTCATAAATGATTTCATGAAATGATCAATGAGATAAGAAAGAGGTAACAAAAATAAATATTTATGCATGGCATAGCGATTGTTAAACACTTAAATGAAAGGTATTAACTATAATTGCTTAGTTCTTACATTTTTTTAAGGATTATTCAAATTTAATTCCATGTTTATGTCTTTTTGAGTTAAGTCTGAACATGTACAAAAATGGATTAGCTTCGGGATGGATGAAAATGTTTTAAAATAAATATTTTAACACACATAAATATAAGTTTATATTGAATGCAGACAAAATAAACATATTAAGAAGACAAAAATCTAAGCAAATTCAACTTAAAATATTTTTAGGCAACTACTTTTTCCCAAGCCTCAAACTTCGCGAATTTTTGATATTAACCTTCAGTTTTCGTTTACCAACTTCCGATTTTTGGGTCCAGCAGCCAAAGGCCATTTTTCACTCAGTCCTAACTATATAATTTTGAATCATTATAAAGCCGTTGTGGGCCACTTCATGAAATCTTCAGCAGGCAATCAAAACGCCCACAAAAAAACTGGAAAAAAACAAACCATGCACCAGGGGAGAGTCTGAAGGGCAGCTGAACGGAACTGAGCCAGCGTCTTATGAACAGTTTAATTCAATCAGCTGTGTAAAAGGAATACACAAAGAGTCATTAATCGTTTACTTATGCCAGACTTGCTTGCATATCATTATTGCAAAGTCGATGGATCATTTTATTTTGCCTGTAGTCCATTTAAAATGGGTTTAAAGGGCATAATGACAAATGAATGTAGCAAAGAGAGATGGATATATACATCGATATACACATCGATCGATAACAACAAATGCTTGAATTTATAAAAATTTCAGATGACGTTTGAAACATTAAGCAAAATAATGAACATCTCTAAAATACTTATTAAAATCGGTTGAGAAACACCGGAGATATGGAACATTGAAGTTAAGTCAAGTGTGCAGTAAACGCGTACACACACACACACTTAACACACATATATATACTTGCGATCACTGACTGTACGCGCTAAGTATAGAGTTCAGGGTATTGTCTAGTCGGATTTTTCGTCCAGAGCCTTCTTACATGTTTTTAGTTAACGTGTAGAGCACCTGCTAGTCAAGCTTTCTGAGAAGATAATTTATGCGTGCTTTTTTCATGATCTGTAAGCTAATTATGCCATATGTAAGAGAAAAAAAATATATTTTATATGCATTTGAGAACTTAGGCATTTTTTTTTGATCAAATATACAACTTAAGGTGCGCTTTTTTTTTTGCTGAAAAATCCTTTTGGCCCCGTCTAGACTTCTATATGTTTTTTGCACATAAACGTAAACTTTAATAGCAGAAACAAATAATATGGTTTAATAGTTCAAGTTAAATATGGTTTTGGCAATCGAGCGTGGTCAATTGTGGCATTGTGGTAGTGCTGCTGCTGCTGCTGGCAACATAATTAAAAAACCGTTTGTGAGCAAATATAATCCAGGCTCTCAATGAAGCGCCGCTTGCCGCTGCAAAACTATTAAAAAGTAATGCCAACATATTAGCTGGAAAATGTCATAAATTAGACGGCGAAATGACCTGTCATGTCATGTTTTGTTGCTCTCGTTGTTGTTGATCCCATGGACCGCCCCAGAGATTAAAAATGAACTGCAACGATTGAAATAATAATAAAAAAACAGCAACAGCAGAAGCACTAAGCAACAATATATGGCTGCTATTTGAAACGAAATCGAAAACGCAAGCAGCTCGGAAAAAAAAAACAAAAAAACAAAAGGGTAAACAAAAATACATTTTTACAGCATGAATGTTTTTACGATCGCGCCAAAGTTTTCTCTCTTCTGGGAAGAGTTGAAACTAAGACTGTCTTAAGAGGCCCAAAATTAGCTCAAAGGCGCATTAAATTAATTAACTTAAGCCGAAGTCTATCGGTTGGCAGTCGAACCTGCTAACTGAACAAGCCACTTGATGTTTTAGGTTTAACGATGATATTCCGTGAACAACAACAACAACAACAAACAACAACAACAATAATAAAGAAAAACAGCAACCCTGGCAAAGCTAAAGTCTGCGTAGCCAACGCCGAACCCTGGACCCAGCCAGGTTTTACGACTGTTAAACCGACAAAACCAACCCGAGCCAAGTCAAGTCAAACCAAGAAACCAAAAGCATTTTCTCATAATTACAGTCGTAGTTGCAAGTTGCAAGTTGCAATTACGTGACTTGAAATCGAAGGAGGGGTTTTTTCTAAAAAGTTGCACGGCTTACCAAATCGAATTAAAGAGTAGAAGCAACTCTGAAAATTAAGACATTCTGATAGAAAGTATTATTACTTCTCATGAATTACACACAATATAATGTTTGTCTTTATTTTCTTAAGTGTGTGCAAAATGTTATGTTCGTTTCTCTTAACATCAATAAAACGTTACAGAGGTAAGTTTTTTTTAAAGGGGAGGTGATAAGTTGATTTATTGATAAAGCATTCAATTGTTTTTACACTTCTTTTCTTTTCTTTTCTTTTTTTCTTTGTCTTTATCTATACTAATACTCATAAGTGAACCTAAACCTTATATACAAAGTATGGACATTTGTGTATAGCTCGTCTTTACTTACACATATAACCTTTACTTTATTTGTGCCTATAACTTAACCCTCACCTATACCTATATCAATAACTTATCAGTTCAACCCGACTAATTCTTACCCAAGCTTTTTGGCAAAGTTAATTTTGCACTCAAAATGTGAGTATCAATAATGAAATGTGAAATATACAAAAGTCTCATAATACTTCTGCATAAATAAAATATAATTTAAGTAAAGTTCGAACCACAATTAACTTTTCGAAATATCAATTGAGTTTTGTGTGAGTTTAATGATTTACAAAAATTTTTTGACAAAGAAAATAAAATAAAAACTTTCTCTGATTAGCACATTTTCCATTGATATTTAAACAAGAATTTTATTATTTTTGTGTGTTATATTTCAATATATCTCACCCTCCATCATAATCAGAGCTTAAATAAAATCGTATAGTGATTTTTTTTAAGGTTCTTTCAATATAATATTTTTGCGTTTTTGACTGTTCAAAACAAAAAAAGGTGCTATCAATTTTTATAAAACAACATTTTTTCAATAGATTTTTTTTGCAATAATCAAAACATTATATAGTAAATTATTATTATTATAATAGTTAAGTAAGAAATAAATAATAAATAGTGCATACATGTTGCAGAAAAAAAAGAAACGACGAACAAAAAAAATTGTGTATTTAACATGATAAAAATTTGTTTATATATTTTAATAAATATTCAAAATTAAATATAAATTCCATGAGGAACCTGTTTTAACAACAAAAATCGTAGCAAATACCACTGATCTTAAGGCTTTAAGCCGACAAAAATTAATAGATAATCGCTGCGATTTAGGCAACAAACAATCACTCTCTCTTTGCATAATAGAAATTATGATCTGTCATAATAATGTATGAATTCTCAGACAAAGTTGCTAACCATAATATTAGTGTCATTTTTTTTTTCTGCATAATAATCCGCACTTGGCCAACAGCGTACGTCTCATTAAGTCAGTTCTCTCTTCTCTAATAGCTTTACCCCTTAAATGCTCAAGCTAACACACAAACCCACACTCACACACACACATACACATACAAGCACATACAAAGCGCATACAAATTGCAGAGAACTGCAACTACTTACTAGAGGGATAGTCTGTCCGTGCCGTCCAGCATAACCATTCATCAAAATACTGGGCAGACCACGACAGCAATTTCACAGCGCATTTCGATTCTCTTATGATCACCAAATGCTTTCAGACATGCAGAAGACACGCAGACATGTTGAATAGTGCAGACTGATCGGACATACATATTATACAAGATGTTAAGATCAATTGTGACGGTACGTGACGCGACGCTACGTTTCAAACTCCAACCATACACACAAGAACAACTCAAACGGTAGCTAAGAGTGTGTGTGTTTGTGTGTGAGCTGGGTAGCAGCGATCTTTTCCGTCTACCAGCCAAACTCGTTCGACTCAAACTTGTCGTGTTTGAGTCGTGTATGTTTGAGTTCCAGTTTTACCTTGCAATTGAAGGCCTACTAATATAACTGCATCACTAGTAAACCAGAAAAGAGCGTCAACACAAGCTAACCAACCACCTTGGCACATGTCACTCTTACACACACTCGGCATTCTCTTGCATTCATCACTATAGTATTCGGCACTTGGCATTCGGTGAGATGACGCTTTTGGCGCCTTTGCCACAATTTTCATTGCATTCTACATTTCAATACGTGTCATTATTATTGTTGTTTGGGCCATTAAATATGCTGGGAATGTCTGCAGGTACCTCAAATTTGGCAGACAATTGTTAAATTGTTTTTCTTGGGTTTGCACGAGTAAGTGAAAAATTTTCAACTTAATTTAAATAACAAAATGGTACATTGCATTGTTTGAAATTGTTAAACGGTTTCGCTATTCCTATTTCTTAGCTCTTCAATATATGTTGATAAAAGAATAATTATTATTTTAAAAGCTTTTCATTTACATATATTTATTTTTACTTCAAAAAATATATATTTTTAAATCATCAATTAATCTCTTAGTTAGATATAATTGATTTATAAATATTTTCAATCATTTATTATGCTCCTTTATTTGAATTAAATGCTTTTAAACATCAAACGATGGGCAGTATAAGCAACCTCATTAATTTTATTTTTGTTTTTATAAGAAAAACCCAAACGAATATCAACTATTTAAATTTCTATTTCTAGCATTTTGAATCATTTAAAATAAATACCTAACGATTATAGTAGATTATGCGGCTGAATTATAAAAACGAATGTAATGCTAGGTTTTAAGGTATTCAAGATGTTAAAATTAAAATTTTCAATTAAATATTTATTATGAAAATATTCAATTCAATACCTTAAATTAACTATGATAAATTTTGATTAAAGTATTTCATAGTTATTCTTGACTTTAAATGTCAAGTTAAGCGCAATCGTATTTAAGGCTAACTCATAAACTAAAACAATTGAATTAACCACGAATATGTTTAAAATTTTCGTGAGTAAATTAAATCTGTAAATTAACTTTGGTCTAGTAAGTTTGTAGTTGTGCTGACAGCATTGATGATCAAGATGTGTTTGTGTATGCCTGCTCAAATGGGAAAATAAACATTTGTGGGCAAGTCATTTGCACTTTTTGTGTTGCACTCGTTGTGTCTTCTGGCAACTGTCCAGACTGTACGTAGCTCTTTAGCCCCCATGCCATTTTCATTTTTTTTGATGGGCAGCACAAACAACTAAGAATTGATTAGGCTTGATGCAGACAAACACTTCTTCCATATCGCACATATTGCGTACGTGACAAATCCACACCCGCCTGCCAACGATTTATTACTGCTCTATTATAGGGCACAAACACTTAGTTGTCAGACTGTGAAGTACAAAAAGCCAAAACCGAATAAAACCAACGTTGCCTGTCTGTCAAGTCACAGGCTATGGCCCACAATATGAGGGAGAACAGCAAGAAAAAAAAAACCTATCAAACATTTTATTTTATTTTTATACCCTGAACCCATTAAAAATGGGTAAATAGGGTATAATTATTTTGTGCAAAAGTATGTAACAGACAGAAGGAAGCATCTCCGGCCCCATAAAGTATATATATTCTTGATCAGCAGAATATGCCGGGTCGATATAGCCATGTCGATCTCAGAGACCATAAGTTTGTTTTCGATTTTCGATAACTCTTTCCGTTTCCGATGTACACATGTGATCGATAACAAGGAAAGCTTGAATTTGTAAAACTTTAGGACGGCGTTCGAACATAAGACAAAATAATGACAATCTGTCACATTTTTATTAAAATCGGAACATTGAAGTTGAGCATGCATTATGCGCGTACTCAGGCACACACACACATACTTGCAAGCACTTATTGTGCGTAGGGTATGTTCAGGGTATCTTTTAGTCGGGATTTCTTGACTAGAGCATTTTTGCTTGTTCTTTGTTAATTTTGGCTCTGCATAAACATTGCACTCCTGTCTTAAGAACTTAGCAACAGAATCACACTTCAGATACTTTGCACAGCAACAGAATCACACTTCAGATACAGATATAGGCGACAAGATTCGCAGACGTTGCTAATGAAGCAATCAAAGGGGTTTCAAGATTAATTGACGAAAGCAATTTAAAGTTAATTTATGTATTTAAAATAAAGAAAAGTAAAAGTCGCTTCAAAAAAATTAAATAAATAAGATGAAAAGAAAACTGAAAGCTAATGTTTAAATCAAATATTTTTTTGAAAATTATAATCGGCTTAAGGGCAACATGTTCAAAGTTTCGCGTTTGCATGTCAGAAGTCAATTGTCTAAAACGGTTAATTGATAAAATACAAGGTATATGACAAATTGTATTGTTTGAGCTGCATAACCTTTTAGTTATTTTGCAAATAAAAAAATTTTTGTGTTCAAAAAATATTCATAAAAAGATAGAAAAAGACGCAGAAATTACTTAAACAAAAAAGTTTTTGTTGTTAAAGAAAAATAAAATAAAAGTTTTTATTTATAATAAATTTAACTTGACATTCAATAAATATTTAATATATTTTAAAATACATATTGAAATACATTTCTTAAATATGTTTTAATGTTGTTTTAACAGAAGCAAAAATATACTCAAGTTAAAGGAGTGGAACAAGGTGAGCACTTACCGAGTGGCACATTCTTGCGAGTGCTGGAAACGGAGATGGGCAACACAGCGTTGCCAGATGTGGACGATGGTGATGGCGATGATGAGTCGCAGGAGCCCTCCAAAGACTGAGCGGGTGTTGGCACCGTTGACATGTGATGATCGACGCTGGTTATAACACTAATGCCGCCAGAAGCACTGCCAGCGCCACCGGCACCACCAGTTGCACCACTGCTTGTGGCAGTTGCCACACTATTGTTGTTGCTGGAACTGGCGCCACCAACTGAGCTGCTGCTGGCTGCACCAGGATCGCTGTGCGATGGAGATCTTAAAGCAGCCTGATGTGCTTGCTGCTGACTGTTGTGGTGCTGGTGGTGTTGCTGTTGTTGTTGTTGTTGCACCACTGAGGCTGCGGCAGCGGCAGCCATCTGTGCATGATGCACATGTGCATGGTTGTGTGTGTGGGCGTGGCTCAAATGCGACTGTTGCTGCTGCTGCTGTTGCTGTTGTTGCTGCTGTTGTTGCTGTTGTGCTGCTTGTGACTGTGGTGGCTGTGGTGGTGGTGCTGCCGATGTTGCTGATGCTGCCGCTGCGGCTGCAGCTGCCACAGCAGCTGCCTGCTGATGGTGCAACACGTGTGCATGATGATTGTGGTGCGTGTGTGCGTGGGCCGAGTGTGAAAGCCCATGGGCATGCCCACCATGCACATGATGATGATGATGATGGTGTCCATGATGATGGCCGCCCAATACAGCTGTAGGTGTTGTCGAACCTGTCGGCGGTAGCACCTCGTGTATATGCAACGAACGCTGCTCATCCTGTGCCTGGGCACGTCGCAATGCCGTCTGCAGGGCCATCACACGTTGACGATCCGCAGTCAGGCGACATTTTTCACAGGTGCAATAACGGTACTTGCAATAACGTTTGTGTCCTTTGAGTGTGATTTTGAGGCCATGATTGCGGCACCTGGCGCAATTGGGTGGTGTGCGTGGTGAGATGGAGCTGCCGCTTGAGCTTGAGGCGCCACCGCACACATCATTCTTGGAGTCAACCATGTCCGAATCGGACATTGTGTCACTGTTCCAGTTCTCGTCCGAAACCATGCCCGACCAGTGTCAGTGGCGTCTCAATCAATCAATCAGTCAATCAATTAATAGCCGAAGAGGTGAGACTTTTTTATTCTTCCTTTTTATATTGGTTGTTGCTTAATTTATGCAATTAAATTTCATATATATTTTTTTTTAATTGTGGCACTTGCACATTCGTTGCATTTATATTTAATAATTACTTTTTATTATTTTTAATACAAAATCCTCGTTTTTTATAACGATGTGGGTTTTAATAATTATGTTTGAAATTTGATTATTTATGTTTTTTTTTTTCAATATTAAAGCGGATTTTTAAACGTAACTTTATTTATTTGAACTACTTTTAGTTTTAAGCTGGTTTTTAAATGTTACTTTTGTTCCTAACTTATTTTGAAAAGATTTGTAGCTGATATTTTTTTGAGTGTTACTTTCATTTAGATTTTATATAAATGCTGTTTTAGCTTTGTTTTGTTTCAATCGATCTTAAAATGGTGAATTTGAAATTTTTTTTTAAATTATTATTATTTTGTCACTTCACCTTGGTAGGCAACTTTTTTTAAATGTTACTTGATTTGCTTTACATTAGCTCCTTTTTGGCGATTTTGAATATTTAATGGTTATTTTTTTAATAGATTGTGAATATGATATATTTATAATCTATATTTTTCGAAATTTATATGCGTACCGATTAACCGTTAATAAATGTATTTAATTTATTAATATTTATTTTATAGATTTATTATTATTTTTAATATAATATATTAAGTGTTACTTCAATATTGTTGCCTGGAAAAAAAAGAGACAAATATGTGTTTGGTTTAATAACTATTTGCGTTGTGTAATCGAATTTGTTGTTTGGCATGCCGCCACGCTTTGTAATATATATTACTACACCTAGAACATGCCTCGCCCCACGCCCCACGCCCCCACCGCACAGACACACACTACTACTCAACACTCACAAACCAAATGCAGCAGCAGTGAATATTGCTGTGCAATTCCAGCGATGCATGCGAGAAAAAAAAAGTTTGAGAGAAAAAGAAAAAATCTTTTATAGCTGCTGATGTAATCGACCGGCTGGCAACAGGCAACAACGAATTATTCTGAGCTACTTTAGAGTATTTAAGGAACATTTTACTTATATTTGAATGCTTGGCTCGACACGCTTCGAGCATATTGGCAAACAAATTGCATTTCTTTATTACGCTCAAGAATTCCTACAATACTTTGCCAAACAATTTTTTCACGCACTTCAAATGAGCTAGATTTTTATTTAGTTTTCTTCCATTTTGCTTATTTATAGATCAACTATTATTATGTTAATTATTGTCAAATGCCATTTGCATGCGAACAAGCAATTAAAAATGAGCAATTATTTGTTAACAACACTTTCAACAATGGAAATCAGTCTAGTCGAGAATTCCCGACTACAAGATACCCTGAACCCTATTCGTGTGCGTGTACATACTTGACTTAACTTCAATGCTTCATATCTCCGGTAGTTCTCAAACGATTCAAAAAAAGTTTCACAGATTTTGATTATTTTGTCTTGTCTTGTTCCAAGTTTTCCAAATTCAAGATCTTATTTTTATCGATTTCATGTGTATATCAGAAATGGGAAGAGTTATCGGAACTTTGAAACCAACTTGTTCTGCCTAGGGATTAGGCCAGCTTATGTGGAGTCTCTGAGATCGACACGATCATACATAAAGACGGACAGACGGAAATCGACTTGGCTGTTGATGTTGGTCAAGAATGTATGTACTTTATGGTGTTTGAGTTGATTCCATTTGTGTGTTATTTGTTTTTGCACAAAACGATTATACCCTTTAGTAATTTTTAATGGGTTCAGAGTATAAAAATGATGTATTTAGATATTAGTTACAGTTTAAGGGCGGAGTTGATGCGACTTTAAGATAATATTGACAACTATTTAATTAAACTATAATAATTAAAATAACTTTTGATTGCATGCATATAACCCTCCAAATCACTTTAAATCGATTTAATGAAGTATGGGAATAATCCCTCCGGTGCGAACATGTTTTGTAGGTTGTTATAAAGGAATATATTAACAAACAAATTTTAAAAAATAGATTTAAAAAATAAAGCGGAAAATTGCAAAAAAAAAAACTGTTGCTGAAAAGATTTATTAAAAATGTTTTGAAACATGAATTTACATATTAAAAAAACTTATTCAAATCTACTCAACTAATTAATTTTTAAAATAATTTATATGGTCCGAAAATTAAGTCATTTAATATTGGAATGCAATGCAATTTCGCAACGATTGCAACAAACGAAGACAACAATTCTAAGTGTTTCTGTAAACAGCGATCATTTTTGTTGACAAAGTTGCGTTAACATAACTAATTCCGCGTTGATAAGGTAGTTGCGTGTTCTCGTTTGATTTTAACAGTATTCAAAGAGATTTAAATTAAGTCATATTAGCTTAAATAATGCAAACACTAACTTAAATACCCTTGCATGCCCTTTTATTGTTGCACGTCTCATAGAAAATTAAAGTTTCATTTTTTTCAAGAACTATTAAAAGTTGAAACACACAAAATATGTGTTGAATATTCTATATGCTGATGGTTTTTTGTATGTGTTTACCTTGTTGAATGCAGCAAAAATAGTAATTTTTAAGATATTTGATTTTGTGCTGATTTTATACGAATTTTTAATAATGTGTTGAATAAACTTTTAACTTGTAGTAAGTATAAGTATAGTATTGAATATTAAATTTATTATATTTATTTAATTATATTTGCAAATTGCAACAATGTGATAGTTAGTTAAACATTTAGTTGATGCACTATTTAATCAGTTAGATATTGTCACAGAACAAAATAAAAAATCACTTTTGAATTTTTCTTTTCCCCGATCACCGCCGGCAAAATCGCGCACGACAACAACAAAAACGAACGAACAAACGAACGTACGAACGATTACAAGAATCACGATTCGTAATGTACTAGTTTCGCAATAAAAAAAGAATGCAAAAAAGAAAAGCAAAGTAAAAAACAATTCGATGCGGACAAACGAAATTAATTAATTTGTCTCGATAAGATCGATACTGTTATTTCCATATAGTCTGCCTTTTTCTGCACTTCGCGTGTATTTCGCGCGCCTTTCAAGCTGAGCTTTTATTCAGTGTCTGCCGCTGCTGCTGCTGCTGTTCGATCTGAAATCTTTGGCGTGCGCAAGGCAACTCACATTGGGCCCCAAGACGCGGATGCAAAGAACTCAAAAATCGTCGAGCGTCGAGCAAGCAGCCTTTGTATGTATGTGTGAGGGATTTGGATTTGTTTGTATGCGTGTGTACGATGTTTGCCTGTGTTTGCTTGGGCAACGACAGCGGCTGGTGGACTGCGGACTGACTGCAACTGGCGACGAAACGGAACCAAAGCTAAGAGAGAGAGCAGAAATGACGCTAGCGTCGACGTCGCTGCATTTGGAGAAATGCTTTTGGGGGCTGTGCACACACACACACACACACACACAAACACATACTTAGACAAATAGACATAGAGTAGTTGTTGTGTACCCCTCACGGAAGCTCTTTGCTCGCTGTCCAACTCGCACGCAGACATGCAGGCGCGCCCTAGTACATAGGCAGCCTCATACACATTGGCTGTCGTTTTCACAGCCATTGTTGTTGCTGCCGCTTTCGCCGGCGCTGCACTTTGTAGTTGGCTTTACTTTTGTTGCTGTTCGTTGTCGTTCCGTGTTGCAGCTTGAAACGAGTTGCCTGCAACGTGTTTGAGTTCGTCGCTGGTTGCAGTTGCATTACGCATTTTTTTTTTTTGCCGGCATTTCTTAAAAGTGTTTTGTGTTCTTTTTGTTTCAGCGGCTGCTTTTATTTTATTTTTTACTTTGTTTGTGCTTTTGCTGTGCTTAATATTCGCTTTGAGCAAAAGGTTGTTGGCGAATTTGTTTTGGTTTTGTGTTCGCCCCTCGGGGCGTATGTGTGATGCGATTTGCACTGAGGCAATGGGGAACAATTTGCAACTTTTTTATATCAAACATTTTTTTTTGTTTTAAATGCATTTTGTGAGATGATTATTTCTTAATAGTAAAAATGTAAAATTTTGGCCATTACCATGACTTGAACACTAAAAACTGTCTTGGAATACGATTTATCAATGTTATTTTTCGATTTTCAATTTTGTTTCAGTAATATGTTCCATTAGAAAATTTTTTGTTAAAATGTATCAGGAAAAGATTTTAAAGCGATTGATAATAATGTTTTATTATCTTGCGAATTATTTTAAAATAATTTTTTTCCTAATGTTCTTCATTAATTTAAATGTAGAAATAAATTCTTGCGGTCTTTTGAAAATTTAAGCTTAATTGTGAAAAATTTGTAAATATTTCAAGGAAAAACTAATAAATAAGAATAATAATCGTTATAAATAAATTATAATTCTTTGCAGTGGACCTGTTTTCAGCTTTGTCTCCAATTCTACATCCTTAAATTTTGGCGGTGCTCCGGTTCGACCATCGTCTTTCTAACGGTGCAAACCACTTTTTGGCATGTTTCGTTCAACTTAGAAAAACAATAAGTTTTCCTTAATATACAAAGATTTTTCACAGCCGTTTTCTTCATGTAAAAATCGCCGCAAAACACAATTCTCAATTTTCGGTTCAGCGGAATGATTGATGGCGAAAAAGAAAAGAACCCAAAAAAAGCCCCTTTTAATGAAGGAATTGTTCGAATCAATAAAAAACTAAACTTGTAGTTATTTCTGCTGGCAAACCGCATCAACTTAAATGGAGTGGATTTCAATAATTACTTTTGTATTATATTTGAGGTCAGTTGCTAATGAAAAATTATTTTTAACTAAAAATAAATAATTTTACGATATATTTTCAGCAGCAATTATTTTGAGAATTATTTGAAGTGTTTAAAAAAACATTATTCTTGCATTTATGTAACTTTTTACACTGATTTGGGCATTCAGGTGATTCACAATTCTGCACACCTGTCAACAATGTAGTCCATATTTGTACATATACAATATAATTAATACCATATGTATGAATAAATACTGAGTGTTGCCAATAAGAACGATTACACTTTGTCTAGACCAACTCAAATGTAAGATCAAGTACGAAAGAGGGATAGAGTGAGAGAGCGAACGAGAGACAGCGAGAAAGATCTCGACACTTAAGATTGATAAGCGACGGCGACGATCGACAAACGTTATGGGTATAAATAAATGCGGTCTTAAAATAAAAAAAACAAATAGCAACAAAGATCCAACAGTTGATCTTCGGAAATTTTGCATTTCAGAAGAGTTGCAGCATTATTTATTTAAGAGTGAGGTAATTGAGCATTCCCAAGATGTGAGATAACGCCAATGGAAGTGCGCTCCTCTCTTGTAAATGGCATGTTTAGTCCACAAACCCCAAAAACACTCCCCTCCCATAATTTTGTGACCACGGCAAAATGCTGTTCAAACAATGCAGACGATCTCTTATCTTGCATGTCGCTGCTTATTTACACAGAGCGTCGAATACACCCAGTGAGTTCTTTCAGTGAGTTAATGAATGTGCTTGAGTGAGTAAATGTATTCGGCGAGTGAGTTGTAGTTGGGAGTTGCCCATGACCATTCAAATTAGTTAATTATGTGTCGAACATGGGGCATGTGGAGCGTGATCTGAGATTGCATCTCAAAAAACCAACAAACACACACAAGCCGAGAACTTAATGTTAGATATGCATGACGAAATAGATACTGACTGACTGACGTACATGTATGTACGTGTATGTATCGCTGTAAGTATAACAGACATGAGCATACCAAAATAAGTTGACCAACTTGTTGGTGTCTTAACTACTTAAGCTCTAGACATGTTGGGGGGACTCGTTTAACGAGATCATAATCTTTAATTGTATGGCGCTGATATTTCAATATACATATCTCAAATTGTGATTTATATATCCGATTTAAAAATAACTGATCTATGTATGGTTTGGCTGGCACAAATAATTTCAAAGAATGTAAAGAAGCTTAATGAGAATTTAATAAAAGCTTTGTACCACTTTACTGTTGTAGGTAAGTAAACGAGTTATAAATTACACTACGGAAACATTTTTTGCTTTCGAATTTTTACTCTGGTTTCAAATGCTTTTTAAATGTAAATTTTTCTGGTTTCAACTTTAGTATGCCAATTTTAAAGAAATCTTTCCCATAAGTCATTCAAAAGTTAAGCTTTTAAATATTCTCAGTTTAAAAAATGAATTTCCCTTTAATTGTTTTAAAGTAAAGAGCTCCATAAGCCTTATGTAACTTCTTAACAAAAAAAAAAAAAAAAATAGCATGGAAATGCTAGTAATAAAGATTGACTTCAACATTGTTTTGTATTTATGCTACTTTTATTTGTATCCACAAATGACTTAAGTCATTAATACTTCTGTACAAAAATGAAGTTTCATAACTTGTTCATAGCTTGTACACACGAAAAACGTGACAAACACAAGACAAACACTTAAAGTTAAGCCATTATTAATATTTGCTTTTGGACAGCACGCAAATTTAGCTATAAGTCCGCTTAGCTTGCAATAAGGGGACAAAAAGCCAAGATACAAAGTTTCATAATTTAACATTAAAGCTGTTAAAAAGCCTTTTCGTTTTTTTTACTTTTACTTTAAATATATATTTTATATTGAGTTTTTTACGGAGAAGGAAAATCTTGAAATTTTAAGGTAACATCAAATGTTAAATTCTTATATTCCAAACCATTCTTTAGTTAAAAAAAAAAATACAAAATGCACTTTGCAATCAGTTAAGATTTGAAATATATACAATATTATTTTTTTACATTAAAGCCTTAAAAGCTTACAATTTTTTTTTCTTTGTTTATTATTATTTAATAAATAATTTTGAAGCTAATATTTTTACCTAATTCAAATGTTAGTTTTCGCTTATTAATATCTTATTTAAATTCAAAATTGGTAAAAATGTGCGTTTAAGTTTGTTTCATACTACACCACACGAAACTTATTTAATTAAAACGAATATTTTTAGCAGTGTGGTTGGTCGTAAATTTTTTTTTGTCCCTGGTATCCAACAACCGGCTGATATTAATTTATGAAGCTCTTCTGCTTTCCATATCTCCCAACATATTACCGATACGCAATTACCAACGCCTACTCGTTGGTCGAAAGGAATCTTGTTTTATGGGCGGAGAGAAAGGGTGAAGCATGGTTTAGCTGCAGTTGGAGGCATTACTCAATGTTTACTTACCCACTGACAATGCGCCCAGGTAGTCCATAAATTTGTGGCGCGGAATGCTTAACTGATAGCCTTAGTTTGTTTCGAAAGAGCGACGGACAGACAGAGAGAGAGAGAGAGAGAGAGAGTGAACGAGAGAGACGACACACAAATGGAGTTTGAGAGAGCGACGAGTGCATCGGAGAGATAGAAAGAGAGACAGAGAGAGAGAGAGTGCTTGTATTTGTATGTGGCAGCTCGCTCTCAAAATACACGATCATAAAAAAACAAAAAATGGAAACGTGCAAAGTGCAGCGTAACACTTTTCTATTTATCTTTGAACATTGCGGATCGCGGACAATAAATATATGTTCAACAGTTGCCAGTTAATATTTTAATGGTTTTCTATTTTATCACAAATTCAATAACTAATGAAATGGAGAGATCAAATTTTTTAGGCATTCCGTTGTCGAATATAACAATTATATAACAATCACATTGAACAATTTTATTGATAAAAAGTCTTGCACAAATATTTGCGAGATGAAATGAGCGACGACAGACACGGAGACAAAGGCGAAGAAACGATGAAGATCACGACGAGCGGCAACGAGCACTAAGGACGATCGTTGCAAGCAAACTGGTTGTGCCACCGAGACACCCCAGCTATTCGCACAGATAGTTATGAACTGGCCGGCCAGTCGGTCGACTCGAAAACATGTGCTCTTGTTTTGTTGGATCTCGAAAGGGGGCAGTCCACTGACGACTCTCGGTCGACTGGCAACCGGCACATTTATTTTCTGTTGGTTTTTGCAGTTGCTTGCAATGCGTTAAAAAGCATGCTAAAATAATAAAGATAAGCAAGTCGATCTCAGTATGACCTACAAATGGAAATTTTATGGTGAGCAGAAATTCATTCATAATGCAGCTTATAAAAATTTTTTATCTTGCAACTTGACCTTATTTCTCAAAAAAAAATCAGAATATCAATATTAAGTTAATTATTATTAAAGAAAAAAATAAAAATATTTTTTTTTATCGATTACTTAAGTTTTTTTTATCACTGTTCTATTGACGTTTATCATGGACATCAGTTTGTTTCTTTCATAAATCAATATATGCTAATTAATTTTATTACAACTTACAGTTATTTTAGTTTAAAGCTTGAATATAACATTTCTAAATATTCAGCAACATTTTAAAATGATTTTTTGGTATTAATTTCAGATAAATAAATAATAAAATAAATAAATAAATATTCAGAAATACATTTGAACAATATACAAAAATAAGAATATCATGAAATTAAAACACATTTAACAACCGTTTCAAAATATATCTGTTTATAAATTGTGTATAGTTTCATCAAGTTTGACTGAGGTCATTTTGCATGACATAATGGCTTGAAGAACATTTCTGCCCATGAAAATATTATATGCAAACTTCTATCAGTTAAATTACATTTAAGTCCATGGACCCCAAAGTTCAGTGAATAGAGTGCAGCAGCAGCCAGAGAAATGAAGATGGAACTGAGAGAGACCCAGAGCAAGGTATTGAAAGAGCGAGAGAGAGTGTGCATAAAAATGCACATGCATTGAGCGAAGAACATTTTTGCTCTTACCGGCACTCTCCGATTGCAGTGATTTGATTTGCGCTCTTTCTTTCGCCTTCGTTCTGCTTATCTGCCTCTCATTCTAGTGCTCCCTGTGTGGCTACCTACACTTAAGTGGAGCAACTTTGTTGCCGTACATTGACGTCTGCATCTCGCTAATCCAACTCACTCTCACCTAACTATCTGAACATCACGCTCTCCCTCTCTCTCTCTCTCAGTCTCTCGGAATATGTTAAGTTCGTGTTAAACAGTCGGCCTTTGACTTCGAACGTTTCTGCTTCTCTCAGGGCCCCGAGGTGCAATCGTTGATGTTAAAAACGACGAGGATCGTACACATTGAAGACTCATTCAATACATTAATTAGATTTGAAAAATGTTCAACTTCGTCAAAACGACATTAAACGATGACAATTTCTGCAGCATTCAAAACGCGAGAGCTGATGAAAGTATTTCAGCAGCCGCGATAACCTTTGGAATATATTTGTAAATATTTTCCGTTTTTAGAAAAAATATGCAACTTAATGCGGCAATTAAATGCGATTTTTTTTTGAAAAGGCGTATGCCATATTTCATTGAGTTTGCAGCTAACAATAATCAAATTATAGCAAAAATAAAAGTGGTTTTTCTTTTATTTAATTTGTGGTTAGGAATCCTAGGTTTTTTGAGTTAAAATCTTAATACTTAAATAAAATAAAATTATGCTTTATAAAGCGAAGCGCGAAGAGCAAAATAAAAAGATTTTCGCCTTAAAACTTTAAAAATTCTCAGAACAAAATTATTTTTTTTTATGCACACTCAAAAAATATTAAAATTTTGGTTTAGAAAATAAATGTTTAATTCTTAGAAAACAATTGGATGTCGAAGTATATTAAAATATATTTTACTTCGTTTCAGTTCTTGAAATATTTAAATTATACAGTCATTTTTTTAAATATTCTTAGTCTAATAACATGATTTTTTGCTTATTACTAACTAGTTAATTTATAATATAATTTTTGTTAAGACGAAGTTAAAATGGATGGCCCACCTTTTGACAGTAAAATGTATAATCGAAAAAAAAAACTACTGATCAGAAGCACTAAATCTGTCAATTTTGCGAAAGTGTTATATTAATCATGATTGCAGAACGTGTTGTGAATGTTCATTTCAGTGCGTACTCATACGCGTACATATGTGTTAAGACTGTATCTTACGGATGCTATGGCAAAACTCGTTTGCTCCGAAATATCGCAATCATATACACAAAAAAGAAATGTCTATACCACAACCGGAAATAAATAATAAAAAAATAAAAATATACATAAGCAGACTTGGCTAATAATATTTTTTTATGAGTTTTTGTGGGATATTCTCTCTTTTGCACTTGCTCTTTGCTTCTTCCATTCGTAGTGTCTAGTCCACTGTCTTTATCGCAATCGCCCCCTCTCCCCACTTCCCTCCACCTACTTTGTATGTCTTATTTTTAGCGACTTTTAAGCCGCAAAATGCGAAACGGTGGCAATTGTAAACATTTGTACAAATTGTCGTTTAACTGTCAACGATGTCACCTCAAAACCATCTGGTAACATGCACGTTTCAGCCCCTTTCCCCAACCTTCCCCGCCGACTAACTACCCTACCCTGCTACTCTTCCGATTGCCAAACCGACCGCTAAAGTAATTTGAGCATCTAACCGCAGACGCCAACAAATGTAGGGACACATGCATAAAATGATGTTATACTGACATCACTGACAACGTTGTTAAGTTCGTAAGATCCGCGAGATGAACTTAAAGATACTTAGGACAACAATATTTTAAACTAAAATTTCATATAAAAGAAATGAAATGCAAGTTTTCAAAAATTTAGTTATATTGAGCTTGATACGATAGTATTAAGAATCGTGAATAGGTTTAGAAATAAATTTATTTTTATGTATCTTCTTATATTTTTATTTTTTCCGTCTTTCAATATAACTGTTTTGAAACGAACTTTTTTATTGTCAAATAACAGGATTGAAGTTTCTTAGTTTTCCCATTAGAATAAAAAGTTTTAAATCGCTTTATTTTTTACACTAAAATTAAATTTATAAACATAAAAATAGCACAATATTTACAGGGTAACTTTAAGAGGTCGAATATTTGTATTATTTGTAATTTCTTGCTTATCTGATCATAATTATTATGTGCATTAAATAAGTAGCAACAAGCTTGTTTCTTAGCTACGAATTGCGTTGGAATGGGAATTTAACGCATGAGAAGCGCTCAGTTTTAGAACCCAAATCAAGATCAGTGGAATAACACGAGCTTGCAACATTATGCTAGTTTAATACTAAGTTAATATATATAATATTCTCTTACTAAGCGCTATATTAAACTTACGTGCGATAAAAGAAATTATAACATTTTTAAGATTATTTAATTCAACCAAAAGGGTGTACTGGTTTTTTGCCAAAGTATGTAACAGACAGAAAGCATATATACATTCTTGATTAACAACTTAGACGATATAGCAATGAACGGACCGTTCGTCCGTCTGTAGTTATAAACGCGAACTCAGAGACTGTAAAAGCTAGAGACTCCAAGCTTGTTTCAAATTTTTTTTATAACTCTTCCGTTCCGACATACACATGTGATCGATTAAATAGTTCAGGGTATCTACTAGTCGGGATTTCTCGACTTTTACTTGTTTAAATCTAATTTGTGCACATTACAAATTTTTTTCTGATTAATTGAGATGGTGCATGTTCTTTTAAACTTAAGCCGCATTGTTTTTTTTTTTAAATAAATACGAGAATTTTTATAGTGATTGTAAAGCGTTAATACATTGTTTGCGTTGTACTGTTTTCTTATTTAATTCTTAATTTTGCGTATGCGTTTTGTTAGATTTGCGAACCGGCAATTTGGCATCATTTGCACCTAATGGTCTGGTCATAAAATTGATTAACATCAACACCCTAATAACACAGCGTAAGTAAGAAATAATTTTGGTTTGTAAGCTTTCTGAATGACTGCGCCAAGTGATCTTCAAAAACGCATTCATCGCACCTTTACTTTGTCTTCCCTTTCTTGTTCTTTTTTTTTTTGAATATTGTGTTTTTGTTGCCTTTTGGAAATTGGAGAAGTTCGAAGCTCCAAATAAACAAATTGAGCTTAATGACAAATTGCGTGGCAAAAAATATGTATATGATGTTGAATCGAAAACTCAACCAAGATACGCAGGTTAGCAATTTAAAACACTCGAAAAACCAGATGCAACACACACACACATACATAAGCAAATGCGATGGTCAAAGGCAATCTGCATATATAAAAGACCGAAGAGGACAAAACCTTTTAACCAACCAACTAAGGGATTCATTAATCGGGTTGAGTGAGAGGCGGAAAAGAGAAGGGGTGACACCATGAACGGCTTGCTGTGATTTGGCACAGGTTTGTTGTTAAGGGATAATACAGTGGTCGCTGGCAAAAAGGGAAAACATATTTTGTATTGAAGGCATATTTTAAAAAATTTAATATGTTTAGTATATAATATAAATTTCATTGAATCCATTGTTTTGGTAAGTTTGATTTTATATTTTTTAAGAATATCATTAAGGGCTTAAATGCGAGACATTAAATATAAAAATTTAAAGAAATTTTTGTTATTTCATCAAACACCAATTGAAATCCTGATCTTTACATTTGGTAAATGCAAATTAATTTTCAGAACATATTTTAGGTTTAATTGATGTCAAGTAATATATATACAGTATATGTAATATAGTTTATTATATATACTTAAGAAAAAAAAGAGTACTACCAATTGGATCATGAAATTCTTTCAAACAAGTACAAAGTCATGGTTAATCCAATTATTGTCGTGTATGATTAAGAATGCAATTTGATTATGCTGAAAAATTCACATTTATCATAGTTAATTTAAGATGTCGTCGTATAAATATTTATTTATGTTATATTTAAATTTTTTTTTATACGATTTAATATGAAAATTTTTATTTACCTTAACCTTGTATAAGATTGAAAAACCAAATCTTAGTTTTGTTAAACATTTTCTAAAAACAAAAAGTTGATCTAATTTTTTATATATATGTGGCCTAAAATGCATTGAAAATTGTAACTCTTAACAGAAAGTTCTTCTTTTCAGGCACGTACCGTATATAGAGTTTGAGAACTCAATGGCTTGTGCGAGTAATTTACGCTTGCATGCAAATTGAAAAACAGTCGGGAACAGGCGCTGAAGACCTGGAACAGGAGTAGATGTTAAGCAGTATATAGAAGGGGCACAACATAAAGCGAGTAGGTAGGTGAAAATATTTGGTATGGTCTGATTGAGAGCCAGGTTGATGCATTTTAAAACAAATTGGCACAGTTTGTGAAAATGGTTTTTCCCTTTTGTTGTTGTCGCTGTTGTTGTTGTTGCTGTTTTGTCACTCAATTAGATGCAACTCGTTTAGACCAAACACATTTTGCGACGTCATTTGTGTGCACAAAATGTTAATCAAAGCCTGATGACATTTTTAGGCCAACTAATAAGCGAGCGAGACAGAAAGCTTTCAAAAGGAACGACAAAATTTGCAAGAGAGAAAGAGAGCGAGATATAATCGTGGACAGTCGCTCCAATTAATATGCAAAATTTATGCATGGAATAGCTGAAAACAAACAAGCCACAACAACAGCAAAAGCTTTCAAAAATTGAAAATTTGAACGCGAGACAAAAACACAAAAAAGAAATCAATACAAATTAGCTGTGATGATTTTGTGATTTTCTTTTTTTTTGTTTTTTATACTTTCTGATGTTGACCGAACAGCAATTAATTATGCATATATGCCGACTTTTCAGTTTTGTTTTTTTTTTGTTCACACATTTGCTAACCCCACAAAATCTTCTGTCAGATCCTATGAAGAGGATGTTAGGAAGAAACTTTTACCATATCAATTTATAGAATTCTGAGTTTATTGTTAAGAATAATAACATGGATAAGTTCAAAAATGTAGAACACAAAGTGAGAAAAAAGAATAAAAAAGAAAAATTCAAATGAAATGCGTAAAATTCAATTTAAAACAAAAAAGGGAACTGTTATCTGACCAGACGTCAATTAGATGAATTGAAATTCTTTTGCAGGGGGTTAATGTGTTAAGCTGGGTACAAAATACAAGGTTCACCGCATGTTGCATGTTGCAATTAAATAAGTGTGGCATGGCCTGCTATCAAGCCAAAGCTAAAGGGATGTTTCGAAGGGCCAGCGTTGAGTCTGCATTTGACGACTTGATGATGGAAAAGTTGTAGTTGCCACTGTATAATTGCAAGTGCAAGTGTGCCTTATTTTTGCGTCTGTGTGTTTGTGTGTGTGTGTTGTGTATCTTACAGATACTAGCGCTAGGCGCCAATGCACAGCGGGTCGGGCTAAAAAGTTTAACATGATGATGAAAATGATGTTGTTGTTCTTGTTGTTGCTGCTGCTGCTGCAAATAATGATGATGACCTGCGCAACAATAGTTTGCATCTCGCAAATACAAATGTTGAAATTCTTGTTTTCCTTTTGAATTAGTTGTTGTTTGTGTTGTTGTTGTTGTTTGTGTTGGCTTGCCGCAATCAACTGCACTTCATGTTGCGGTTGCCTCTAACAACTTGCCACACAAACACCACATGTGTGGGTGTGTGTTAGAGTGTGTGTGTGTGTGTGTTTGTATCTAATCCCATTATCATGTGCGCAAATCCTTGCCTCGTCAAGTTTCATCTCCCATCAGTGTTGTTATCTTTTTCAGCTGCTTTTCGAGCTAGCTTTAAAACTATATTATAGTTAATTTTGCCCTTCTAAAGATCTCTTCTATATAACAAGGAATTTTCTCATTTGCTCATTTACTTGAAGACTGTAATAGGTTAAAGTGCAGATATTGTATGCATATGATATGTGGAGTAAGCATTTTTATATTATTTTGTTCTGCGATCTTTGAGAAAATAGAAAACTTTAAACACGTTTTATTAGCAAAATCTGTTTTTTACACTCAAATAAATGAGCAAAATGTTCTTAAAATAAATTTTTTTAAATTTTTTGCGTTAAGCAACTTAAAGGTTATTTAATTTAATTTTATATTATTGAAAATAACATTCTTTCAATAAAAAAATCGGCATAGAATATATATTGCTTAATTTATTTTTGTTTATGATTTATTTAAATATATATATACATATATGCATGAGTTAGCTTTAATATGGCACTCTATTTTAATATGGAATTTTTAACATACTTTTCTTGCATATAGCTTTGGTGGCCCAAAATTTTCGATAAAAAATATCTTTTGAAAACCAGTTTTTTTCATAATTTGAACATAAGATTATATACTTTTGAATTACACATACACACACATATGTTGCAAAGAAATAAAAAGCTAAAAATCCGCTATGCGATGCTTTTAAGCTATTCATCAGCACACAACTAAATTTTTCAGCTAAAAAGCTAAGCTGGCAACACTGGTCCCCAGGCTGCTATTGCTTTTGTGCTTCTGGTCCTGTTTCTGTGTCTGCGCTTGAGCTTAACTAAAAACATTTTGGGCGCATTGTTTTTGCCTCATTTCGTTTCGTCGATTTTGATTATTTGTCTGTGGTTGCTCGCCTTTTGTTTTAGTCGGCTTTGGCAACAATTTGGATCTCTAAAAGTTAGACTCCCCACGCACACATTCTCCAAAAAAGGCACAGTCACGTATGCTTTTGCTTATTGCGGTTTCTTACGTGTGGTTCAAAGTTTTCAACAAAGGCAGTAAAATTTAAAAATTTAATATAGTTTGAGTGAATGTATAAGTGGCCGCGTAATTTAAATGTGCGGTTGGTGGGTGTCTTAGCTAAACGATTGCATATCGACTTATCGATTGCATTCTATGGTCTTGTCACTTTAACATAACAGAAAAATGTTAGCTACCATCTGTTATATTAGGCCCAATGACTATGTAATCTTAGTATTATATCGTTTTTGATATTAGGCGGTTTGGGGCACAAATTACTAAGATTTTCTTTCAAGTGCAGAAGCATTAAGTAAGTAAAGGGCTGCCAACTTTGGTAAGTCAGAACAAATAAGAAGCCTGACAACTTGATTGTGTCGTGTGTGGGCCTGCATAACAAAATTTATGAAAAAAAGAAACACAAGGTGCAACTTAAAATTCTCAAATCCTTACAACAAAATAGTGTTATTTACGTTTATTTTAGTGCAAATCATGCAATAATAATAAAAGTGTACTAAAAACATAAGCTGTAGCTGCAGGGTGTTGCAAACGTTTTGTTAAATTAAGTCGGCGTTTTGTTTGTTATGATTCCTACCTCAAAGCAATAAAGTTAACGGAATTTCCAGCTGGTGAGTACGAAACATGCTCATTTGCTTATACTGGTGCTTACAGAACATAATTGGATTTCGACATTGAAGTCTACCTGCCCATTGTTTTGTCAGAGAACTCTCCTCGCTCTCACTCTCATAATCTGGCCATATGCATTAGAATTGCATGCTTAAGGGCATTGACAAAAATGTTCTATTACCAGAAACTATTCTGTTGTCGTGTTTTGTTCTTTTTGCACAGTGAAACGCTCAAGAATTAGAACTATCCAAAATTAGAATTGTCACAAATGTGCAGCGTCATTCTGAATGCAAGCGTTGCCAACTAACGCTGTTAGTTTTAAGTAGTTTGGAATTATAAAATGTGCCTAGGATTTAATCTAAGCTTGGAAATAAAAGAAATTTTTGATTTTTGAATGCAAGCAATGAATATTGATATTTATTTAGTATTATTTTGATATTCTTGGCAGCAAATAGCTAAGAATTAAAGCCCAACAATAGTTATGTATTAGTTACGAGTATTTAACATACATTTGGAAACTTTTAAACAATTGAGTACATATAGTTTCCATTTCTTGAAATTTACTTTGCTGTTTTTGTATTATTTTCGTTTTTGACGAGATTTTTTACTCGCTCTTGACCGGCACATAGGTCAATATGATAGTCGAGTGTGGCGCCACTTTAAGCTCATTGAGATTCACTTTGCTCGATTGGGCAACCTTGGTGCCATTACCATTGCTATCTTCATTATAGTTCTCACTGAAATAGGAGACGGTCATCTTCTTGGGCAGGTTATGATCGGCCGTAAAGTCGCTCGTCTGAGCCAGTTCGGTGGGATTGAAGATGACAAAGTAGCCAGGACTGCCAGACTTGATTCTGTAAAGGAAAACACGCAATTGGGAATTAAATATTTGAAAATGAGGGTGTTGATATACAAATAAGAAAGTTTCGACGTACGTACTAAAAAGAGCTAAATTAATATACAGCTATATAACGTTATAAAAAGATTTCTACTTCTAAAAACTATAACTCTAATACAATAAACAATCAACATACACAAAAGTTTTCATACAACTTAACTCATGTAAATCTGCTTTAAAATCAAACTCAATTTAAAATCAAACTGAATTAAAAGATCAACATTTGTGAAGTACTACCAAACAGAAAAATAATTAATTTTCTTGGATACGAACTACTCAAAGATATTTTCAAATCGAAACTACGAAAAAGTTTTATATGTTCTGCATGTTATACCTTTGCCTTCATTAGTTTTGCATGATGTTTGAGAAAAAATATGATTAGTTAATGGATGTTTTAGTATGTTTTATATTATGTTGCTTTACCTGGAGTAGGCAATAAGCTGATTAACCTCGAAGATCTGCAGTTCACCATGCATGTAGGAAGACTTTTTACGCAACTCTTGAATCTCACTGTAGGTATCCCGACTGACACTTCCATACTTAATCGAGTCCACAGGCACAACGGGTACACCAGGCAGCAGAGACATGAACAGAGCCAATGCTGAGGGCGATGCGGTATCATTGGACACATCGGCAAAGTTCCATTGAAGCCAGCTGTTGTTGCCCGTATCGACAAAGACTTGTTCTAGCTGTTGCTTCAGTTTCTTGTTCGATTTAGATGAGCTGAGCGTCTTGACAAATTCGCCATACAGTGGCAAATCAATGCCCAAAGCGCCTCCAGCATTACTGAGTACATAGGCCTCGGGACGTATGAGATCCTCGGCAACGGAAAGGAATGTATCCGCTGAAATATTCTTCACCTTGTCCAAATAGTCATAGAGCACATCGCCTAGTCCAGTTTGGAATGTGGTTTTCGAGTGGCTATAGAAGCCATAGTCGACCATATTTAGCTCCTTGGGCGTATGTGATATCTCCTCATCCTCCAGATTATTATCGATCAGATAGAACTTGGTATTCTTCAAACGGAAGCCATGCACACCAAGATCCACCAAATGCTGCAACACTTCTCCAAATTCATGGCGCACCAGCGTCGAGTTCATTTTGAGATCATAATGGTCTTCAAATTGAGATAGTATATAGCTGCCATCCAGTTGTGACCAGGCCGTGGTATTGCCTCCAATCTTCTTCCAATTGTTGGGCAACTCATTTCCTTGAACCCAAACAAATGCCGAACGCTTCTCCTCATTGGCCAGCGCATCAACAAACAGTTGGGAATTGTTGTTCACATAGTTGGGTGTCAAATCGAGCACTATTTTGACATCAGATGATTTGTAGAGATCAACTAGTCGCTTTATATTGGCCTCCACATCTGCTTTCTTGACATCATAAGTTTGTGTTGCGGGCAGCTCATAAATTGCACCTGATGCAAACAATTTCTTAGCTGCTTCAACATCCTCCTGCTTGGCAGTATCCACACTACCAAATTTGGCATGCAATCCACGTTTGTACCAGGGCAATGGTGGTGGTGCCGCACATTTGGGTGCACTAACAATGATGAGTATGGCGCCCACAAGCATGCCCACCCATATGGCCCAGAACGCTACAAAGAAGATCCAACGCAAACGCACCCAAAACGGATCATTGGCATACTTCAATAGCTCCTCCTTGCTCATGCCAGTAAATTCCTGTCAAAAAAAAATAAGATTTATTAATCTGTGTGCTATGCTGATTTATCATTTTAAGCACTAACTGCCTTGCCACCGTTCAGATTGCCAATATCAATCTTTGCATCGCCATTTTGTTGATCGCCCTTAATGAATTTGACCTCATCGCGGCGTTCGGCAAGCTTTTCATCGGCTCCGGAGCCTACGCCGAGCATTTCCTCATCGGCGCCATCCGCAAAATTCTCCTCCTTCACCATTGCGACTGATAAAGCTGTTGATTAAAGAAAACAATAACCAATCAAGATTAGTTAACATTGGTTTGACGAAGTTTAAATACATTGGCAACAGCTTGCCATTTATGTAATAGTGTATAATATGTAGATGTATTGTTTTTAAGCGCAACTTAACTTATTTTCATAATTATTTTATGCTGAATTGTTATAGTCTATTGCTTTGAGCGTAACACGTTTGATGACAAAATTAAAATACCTCAGGCAGGGAAATTTTAACGAAAATTGCCTTTCATCAGCATCAATTGAGCTTAATGTGTGGTGTGTCTTTGAATTTGTATGTGTATCTGTATCTGTATCTGTATGTGTTCGTGTGCGTGTGATTGTTCTCTCCCTTACGAGGTCGACGCGTGCATTTCGAGGTTAGGTGAAGCGTCTTAATGGAATGTGAATAAATTCCATGCATATTTCTTTAACTAACAAGTAATTCAAGCCACTCTAATCTTACATACATTTTTATATTTGTTTTTACCATTAATTTGTTTTCTCGTTGCTGACGTCACGCATTTTACGCATAACTGAGTTGAAATGAAAGTCAAGTTGATTTTTTTCAGCTTTTGCTCATATGAAAAATCAATACATGCCACATTTTCTTTATCTATGCGCATTCTTGATAAGAAGTTACGCCCATAATCGGACACATACACATTTATAGCATCAGAGTTTGTATTAGTTTTTTTTTGTTTGTTGGCTGAGACACTTGCGGACGCTGTTGCATCAGCCAACTTGTGTCTTAAGAAAGCGACACTATTAAATTTCATACATATGCACATACCTTCTTGATTATTCTTGCTGGTGGGTGTTAATATTTCCTCTGCTGTTACTTTATATACCTCCGTACACGCGGCTGATGGTCCTTCCTTTTGTGCGACAACTGTGCGAATTAATAGAACAATTTGGTTTATTCTCTTTAAGTATGAGGTGTGTTGAAAATGTTAGAAAAAATAACAGCAACGATAACATTAACACAAAGTGAACTGTTGTTAACAGCGAACAGTTATTTTCAAAAACTATGTATTACATTATCGTTGTGTAATTTTATGAATAAAATTTGTTTGATTTTACTATAATTAAATATAATTGATAGCTTTGGATTAAAATTAACTTACCATCAACTGTAACGGGCAGCGTGACCGAGTTCTGCGAAATAAACGGAAAACATAAACAATTTGAAGCAACGAGAAAATAAAATTCTGTTAGTCTGTGGAGCAAATCTGTTCAAGCTTATTCTGTTATATTGTTAATAGTGTGGCAACGCCTAAATATATTGGCGGTAAAAATTAAAGCAATCAAATTTATGTGATTTAATTTTGGAGCAATAACAAACAAAAAAATTGCCAAAACGTATGTAAAATACTCAAAAGTAAGCTAATTATTATTCGCTTAAATAGTGTTTTGCAGAGCGGTTTATGAACCGTCCAAATTTAAATAAATTTAAGGTAGGAAAAATAAGTTAAGCGATAAAAAATAAATAAAACTCACTTTGCTGGCCGCGCCAATGCGTTTGAGGCGCGATAGCAAATGCATCCTCAAACAGTTTACTTGCAGTTATTTAAAGAAGCTATAAATAAATGTATGTTTTTATTATGTTATGAATTAAAAATTTTATTCAGAGGTTTGATTATTTTTGGAAACTTGTTTTCTTAGTACGATTATTATCGAAATTTATAAACTTTTTTTTTTTTAATATTTTTATGTTATATGTTAAACTGTAACTGTTAGATTATTGCGTCATTATTTGTCGTATAAAAAAATCAAAAATTTTAACTTGTTTGCAACATTTAAATTCTTTTCTTGACATTAATTTCACTTGTTAGCAAGAACAACCGAATTCCCAACTTTTTCGCTTTTTCTTTGCGTTTATACGTTTCTTTAGACGAGATGGAACGGTCAGTGACTGTCTGCAGTTAAATCTCAACCAAAACTGAAACTGAAATTGCAACTGGGCGCAGCCCGAAAGCAACAAGGCTCAAAACTCCACAGATCTCGATCGCCAATCAACTTTTTGTAGTTGTTGTTTTTCTTGTTGTTGCGCGTTTGATTTAATAACAATTTGCCAAGTTGGTTGGTTGGTTGGTTGGAACGCACGTTTAAATTACAATTTATGTGCCTGCGGCAGCTGCCGGCAACAAACTACATATGTGCATGGCATATACCTGATCTCGAAGCCAACTGGCGTCGCATCTTGGCCAACTTTGCTTTGGCTTCTAGCTTCTTTGGGTTTGCCATAAAAAACTGCACTCGTTGGCGCATTCCATGACCAAAAACCAAAAAAAAATATTCGTACAAAGCAAACAAAGAGTTGAGTAGAATTTCTCTCGGCCATTTTCAAGTTCGCTAGTTAACCTTTTCGCATGGCCACAAATATATATATTTGGCTAACGTGTGTAGCTCTCAACGTTTATTGAAACTACTCGAAATTGATCAATTGAGTGACATGCAAAGTTAATTTGTAATTAAATGCATTAGAAAAATGATTCATCTTGCGGCTATAAATGTGACTTCCGAGCGGGTTTCAGTTCAAAAGTACAATGGGAATACATTTGGATCGTTTGTTGCTATTGGCAGGATTTATTGTTCTCCTGCAGTTGTCCATTGAGGTGGAGGCAAGGCCAAAGGTAAATTTATTCAAATAGTTTTCGAATAGTTTCCTTATTCTCCAATTGCAATGCTAAGGAGCCTAAGGATCAAAATAGCGGTGGCGGCGATGATGATGATGACGACTCCTCCTCCGAGGAAACAATTGAGGATTCGGCTGAGGCGGGTCAACGACGACGTCGGGATGCTATGATGGACCGTGCTGGCATTCCGGGTCTCCCCGATCCCGCCACCATCATTAAGTTAGCCCAACTCTTTCAATCGGTAGGCGCGCAGATTGTCCCGATTCTTCTTGAGGCTGTGCTCCCATCGAACGATGCGACCGAAAATCGGTCCGTTCGCGACTTGCAGCTGCTCAAGAATTTTAAACGCACTCTCGAACGTTATTCCGATGAGTCGCAGCTAAAAGAAAACTAACTTTTTATTGCAAATCAAATGGAAGATCTTTTTAAATAATTGGCGATATAAATATGAAACTATCTGGATTTTATTAGATATCTTAAACGTTTTAAATAAAGTATTTAGCTAAGTTTCACTTTGGTACAATTTCATACAAAGTATTTCATATCAATAATATGTGGAAAGTCTTTAAAAACAAGAAATTATAGTTTTAACAATTGGCGCTTGTTGTGTTTACCTTTAGTGTTCTGAGTTGCAATTCGAAAAACTTAATATATTTTATATATATAATTTTCACGCCTCGAAGTTTTTAGCATACACATAAATTAATAATTGTACAAATTATTAATTTATGCTCAAATATTGACTTTAATATACCGTCTCGAATAGAGTTTAGGCCCCTTTTTAAGATTTTTCTTTTGTATATAGATATATTTTATCTCTATCTGTATTTTATATAGAAAGATAATTTCTCTTTTAGTGAGTGGTTTTTAGTGAGTGGAAAGTTTTGGACAGTGCATTATTCCAAAGTAAAACCACGCTGTTTCCGTTTTCGATTCCTCTGGCGTTTTTTACTTTTTTTTTGTGTATTTTTAAAGTTCCTAAACAATGGGGCCCCCGTTTTATATAGATTTGATCTTGTTCATCGTTAAAATGACACTTAAGCTTTGAAGAACACTCAAGTCTGGAATTTAAATACCGCCCTAGAGTATGCAGCACAAATGACTGCATTTGCATTGCTGTAAACTGCCGCAAAACGGCGTTTAATTTTGGTAGCGCTTAGTTTTATCGACAGATGGCGCTTAAGCCTTATAAACAGTGCGAATTTTTGAATAAATTTATACAGTTGACGACGTGCTATAATTACCTTTACTAAGCAAATTAAAATTTTCTTTTCTGCTTTTTAAACGCTATTTTTTAAATTCTTTATGCTTAAAAGCTTTTTAAACTTGTTGAAAGCATTAATATCTTTTCAAGTATTTCACCTGAAAGTTGTTCAACAAATGTTAAATATTTATATTTCTCAGTTTATGACTTTAGCATACGGAAACAAATACAATTTTCGCTCCTGCCAAACTTAATAATTAACTGTATTTGTAATAAATAATGACGTTTGAACTAAACATATTTGTTTTGTTAAATAAACAAAGTACAAATACATTGATTGATTCCACAGTTATTTGAACATCGTTTCTTTGCAAATAGCTGCTTAAATCAACAATTGTGTTTGCTGTTTTAGAAAAAAATAATCCAAACAAATGACAGTAACAAAATATTTTAAAATAGCAGAGGGTATTGAAAGTTTGATGTACGATATGTTATGGATATAATATAAATATTTTCGACATAAATATTGACGTCTTTTGGTACTTGTGTCAACCTTTTGGTTTTTGTTCGTTTTTCATCAAACTCATAAGTCATAAATGAAAACAATTAACAAATCCCGAGGAGATACTCTATACTTATACTAATGCAATCAGTGCTTTCAGGTATGTGCGTGTGTGTGTATAAACGTATTCTGCACACTTCGCTTAACTTCAAAGCTCCATGTCTCAGCTGTTTCTCAACCGTTTTCTACACATTTTCATTATTTCGTCTATAGTTTCAAACGCCATTTACAAGTTGTGCAAATTCAAGATTTTGCTGTTATCGATCCCATGTGTATATCGGAAACGGGGAAAGTTATCGAAAATTTGAAAGAAACTTGTACTGCCAAGGGATTAGGCGAGCTTATGTTCCAAATCTAGAGTCTTAAGCTCTTATATTCTACAGTATAGAGATCGACGCGTTCATACATACGGACGGACAGACGGATATGGCTATATCTACTCGACTGTTGATGCTGATCAAGAATATATATACTTTATGAAGTCGGAGATGCTTCCTTCTGCCTGTTACATACTTTTACACAAAACCATTATACCCTTTTTTCCATTTTTATTGGGATCAGGGTATATGGGTATGTAGATGTTGGTTAAATTTAAAGTAGAAAAATAAAAACATAAGATAAATCCTGTTGATTGAATAACTTAGTATAGAAATGATAAAAATCGATTCATATGTAAACTACAGTTATTTGTTAATTCCAACCCAACCCTAGTTGTAAATGCTATATAAATATAAATGACTAAGTATATTTGTATGAAAAGACCGCATCTTTAGTTCTATTGCTCCTATTTTTCTATTTAAGCCCCGCTGGCGCCTTTTATTGCGTGGGATGATTGTCTCTGTCTGTCTGTCTGTCTGCCTGTGTCTGCCACTATGGGCTGCTGTTGCAGCGGCAGCAACCAAACTGACAGCTTGCAACTGGCAAACGAGGCAAACTGGCAACTGGCAAACTGTCGGCGGCAACTGTCGTCGACTTGTGTCTTAAGTGAATTGTTGTGTTGACAAAAAGCAGGGCACAAAAGCAAAGATACACAAATACACACACACACAGAGAGAGAGAGAGAGAGAGAGAGGAGTAAAGTGAAGTATAGTAAAAGTTAATATGCGTCGCTCTCTTGTGTTGGGCACTCAAGTATTTAAACATTTGCTTCGCTTGTAATATGAGCTGCATGCTTGAGCATTTCGAAGTATATCTATTCATATTGTTGTGTGTGTGTATGTGTGTAGAATCAGCTAGGTATGTTTATATACACATCCTGCCCTTGTGTCTGTGCCTGCAAGTATCTCAAAGCATTCCTGGCACGCTGTGAATCTTGTTATTTGTATCTTTAAGTTATTTTTGCTGTTTTTTTTTTTTGGTTTTTGGTTTTGTGCGTTGCATGGCACTTTTATTTATTGTATAAACAATATTAGTGACTTTGCTGTTGTTGTTGTTGTTGATTTTGTCTCTTTCTCATTTTGTTTGTTGTTCGACATACATAATGTATGTGGCACCTGACTGCCTGCCTGCCAACCCGCCTGCCTGCAACTCCGCCTAAGTAACTTGTGTGTAAGTTCGCGGTCGAAAATGGCTAAGCAAATACGCAATGCAGTTAAAGCTCTTTCGAGTTCCACTACTAATTTCAGTGTTCGATGCGTTTCGGTTTCTTTTTCTTTTTCTTGCAATTGTGCGGCAAAACTTCCTTCCTTGCAACAAGCAGTTGTTGCACGAGTCTAAGAAAACAGAGTGCGGCATCATCTACACATAGAGCAATAAGCTGAACAACATGAAATCGAAAGAAAAAAAAAACAACAAAAAAGGAAAACAAACGCAACAGACTTCGCACCCAATGCTCAAGAGTGTTTTCTTTATAAACAGAAAAACTTAATGATGTTGATTTAGTAGAACAACCTTCTCTTCTCTCCTCGCCTATCTACCCCTTTATGGCACCTCACTCTGCAGACAACAAACACAACACAACACACACATTCATTTTCATAATACTTTATGTATGTTTGGCACAATATGTTTTACTCTCACACACTTTAAAAAGTTTTCGTACTCATTGCCTGTTCCCCGTTTGCATCCGTCTTTAGTTCCAGTTCCAGTCCCAGTCCCAGTTTCAGACACAAGCAGAGTCTCGTCAACATGATTTGCAAGTTATACAAATTCATTCAGCCACTGCCAACGACAAAGACGCAGAGTAAGAACTTCAGAGAGAGACAGAGAGATAAAGAGAGACCACGACCAAGACCACGACTTGGCCCGCATGTCTGCTTCATTAACACGTCTTAAAAGTCGACTGACAACGCTTCTTACACAGTAATACACTGACAATGGAAGTTTAATAAGTCGTATGTTTTGAGCCTGAGACATGAGACAATCAACACTTGCTATCAAATTAATTTTTGATACATGTTAAATTTTATTTAAATATATACTTTTTATTACATATTCATCCAACAACACCATCTTATTCAGTATGTATTATTTTTTTTTAAATTTAAAATAAGAGACTTCGAAATCTTTATAAATTATAACTTATAAAATAATACTATACACCTGCAGGTTTATTTCCAAGCCAATATTAGTGCAATCATTTGCAGAAAAAGATATATCGCTATTTTTTGCCGTCAAGTCAATCAAGTAAAAAGCTATTTTATAGAAATGGATAAAATACCTGTAGAAATGTTCGGTAAAAGCTATTCAAAAGCTCAGCTTTCTTCCATCTTTGAGATTAGAACTAGAATTAGAATTCAAAAATAAACTGGTTTGAATTTCTTGTGAGATTTTAGGTTAAAGCAGAATTAAATAAAGCTAAAAATAAATCTTGCCTTAAGATGAACTGCAATAATTAAGATCGTTATCAGCTTGCATAGCTGCAAGCAGAAATGCAGAGCATTTATGAGTCGTTATGACGCCAGCTTCATAAATTTTACAATGTGTTGTGAATTTAACATAGTTGAGGTGTAAATTGCTTTGCCGTTTTTAGTGTTTGCATACTTTTGTCTGTCGTCTGTCTGTTTGTCTGCCTACTCTTTCTGTTTATATTTGCACCACACACACACACACACACACACACACACATTTGTATGGGAAACAGGCAACCACAATTAGTTGTGCAGCACTAAAATATGATTAAAAGTTGTTGCTTTGAACTTTGTCATGAAAACAAAAAGGTAAATAAAACTCGACTTGATCAACAAAAGAAACTTGACAAAGCAGGCCTTTTCTTTCTTGTCATGTTCAAAGACAAAACTGCATTAATTAGATTGCCAAACGTACTGAAAAGATATCTAGAAAGATAGAAAAGAATCGCGAAAGGCGTTGGCCAAGTCGGAGAAATCGATGCAATGCGTGAGATAATGCATCAGGCTCCGGGCTCTCTTTCACTCTATCTGTGCAGCTGTCGCCTTGGCCCATTGTAATGCAAAATTCCAACGAATAATATAATATTAAAAAGAAGAAGAGGGTTAACGCTGAGGAGAGAGAAAGAGTGAACCTGCCAAATGAATGAACCCATTCTGGATGTGAATGTGGAATGGCTGGCAAAAGTTGTGAAACTACTTAGGCAAAAGAATTGCCTTCGGGGCACGTCCTTCACCCATCCAGCGAGCCGGGGAATGTTGTCAGCGGCTTGGAAATAATTTGCGCTTGAATAGCAAACCACAGCCCAGTTTTCAGTTTGTCGTTTTGCAACCCCTAGCTAAAAAGAATAGAAAAGAAAAGAGGATGAAGAAATTCCATCAGCTGCATATTGCAGTTTAAAAAGCTTTTTGTGCCAGGAAGTTTGTGCTACCTTTTGTTGACTGCCATGCCCAGACCCAGTGTGCAACTGACATTAGTCGTGCAATAAGTAGACAGCCCTCAGTGACACATGTTTCCATGTGGCAGTCAAGCCAAAACCAAGCCCAAGCACAAGCACAAGGAGAAGTTAGAAGACCGAGGACCAAGCCCAAGATCCTACTTTTAGTCCGTGCCATGTCTGCATTTGGCTCTGCTTAACTTTTTGCTTGCCATGCAAGACACGTTGACAAAAGACGACAACAACAACAACAAAAACGCCAACAAGTCGACATAGTCGACGTTGCCAACAACATAGACATAGACGAATTTATGCTAATCAGCCGGGATGCCTGCTTGGGCACAGTATTATATATGTATGTACTTTGTATTATCCGAAGTGCGGTACGAGGGTCGCTTTGTCAAACAACTACAAACTTGCATATTAAATTTGTTTTGTGTTTCTTGTGAAATTTGAAAATTTGTTATGATTTTGGTGGATTTTTAGGAAAACTCCGTCTGTTCTTTTTTGCTGTACTTGAAAATGTTTCAAGGCAATCTATAACCTCTAAAATGAACTTACAATAAATGCAAAAATAACAAGCACCATACACTTTGGAAAAAGGTATATGGAGTATATATAATTTTTTTTTAAGGAATAAAAATAAGAAGCCACAATTTAAGTTAAGAGTTATGTTTCTTCGGGATAGTTTAAAATCGTCGAAGGATTTCTAAAATTAAAATTTCCTTTTGTTTTCTGATGGTGTTAAAAATTAAAGAACAGAACAGAAATGAAGAAAATTAAAATAAAATTAATTAAAGTTTTGACTCCTTATTCTCGCTGGGATTTTATTTCTTAAGCCTTGTCGTAATTAAAAAAGATTGTGGCATAAAAGTCTAAGGATTAATCTTAAAAAGTGTTTGAAATACAATATATTAAGTTGTCTAAAAAATGAAACTTATTTTCATTTGATTTTAAAAATTTTCCCTATTAACAATTGTTTTATTGTGTGTGGTGTTCTTTCTACCATAATCCCGTAGTAAAGGTTTCTATTAACAAGTTAATTACTTAATGAAAATAACTTAACTCAAGTCAATAAATGGTAAACTATTTGTATTAGATGTGAATTAAAACTTAAGTTTAAATTCTCAAAGCATATGAGTTGCCCTCATCCGAATAGAAAAGCTCTTATATCCAAAACGAGCATAATATAACGTTACAAATTAGTTCTGGTGAAGAGACATATGTAATAACAGTAATCCGGCCGAAGTTAAGTTTATTTGAGTCGCCCTCGTGTACATAATATGTGAATCGTTGTCCAATTTAATTGTTGATATTGCCTTTTTTTGCGCTTCGCTTCGGCAACTTATAATGAGACTAGGTCTCTCGCCAGGGCTACACGTGTGTGCGTTTATGTGTGTGTGTGTGTCCTGGTAACTGTAATAGTTGCCAGGCAACGTTGACTGAAATCCTCTCAGGGCGCACACTTCACGCACCAATTAAGTTAAATTTTCGGTAGAAAAGGAAAAACGCGATGAGCATTTTTAGATAGATACGACAATGGGGTGGGGGTCGTCTGCGACCAAGCCAAAGGTTGGGTGGAGACGAAGGCGGAGACGGAGGTGGAGGTGGAGGCGGAGGCGGAGAGGTGTTGGGGTGGTTGCCACGCATTGGAATTGACATCATTTGCCGTTAAAGAGGCTAAAATTTGCGCCGTCGAGGGTTGAGCTTAGAATTACGTGAATGGAACGTGTGTGCGACGATTCGAAAGCGTATTCGCATCGAATTCAAGATTGTTGAGAGAGAATGTAGAAATGTTCAAATGGGAATGGGAATGGGCTCAAGTGGCAGCAGGCGGCATTATAAGCACATTAAATTCTAAAGGCGCAATCGAAGCATGTCTGAAAAAAAAACGCCGTGCCTCGGTCTTCCCGCGTTGTTCCAATTACTTTTTATGCGTTACATATTTGAAATTTTCGCATGTTCTCTCACATTATTATTATTCTTATTGAATATCATTACCAAATCCAACATACAAGGTAGTACATACATAAATGCTGAATGTGAGGGCAGAATAAAAATTAACTTGAGCGTCGTAGCTTTTTGAACTGTTCGGTGCACTCTTGAAAAGCTTCCAAAGTCAAAGTCATTGCGTCAAGAAAAAAACAAAACAAGTAAGAAGGCTCTAGTCGAGAAATCCCGACTAGACGATACCCTGAACCCTATGCGCTATGTCTAAGCGCATACTCAACTTCAATTTCACAGATTGTCATAATTTTGTTGATCAATTCAAATGTCATCTCAAAGTTTTCCCAATTCAAGATTTTGTTGATATCGATCCCATGTGCATATCGAAAACGGGAAGAGTTATCGAAAATCCAAAAAAAAACTTGTGCTGCCTAGGGATTAGGCGAGCTTAAGTTCCAAATCTGTAGTCTCTAGCTTTAATAGTCTCTGAGATCGACGATTCATACATACAGACGGATAGTCGGACATGGCTATATGAGTCGGAGATGCTTCCTTCTGCCTGTTACATACTTTTGCACAAAACCATTTCCCCATTTTTAATGGGTTCAGGGAATAAAAAAAACTATATTAACAGCTACTTAGCTTAAGAACGTGAAAGATTAAGATACTTTAGCATTCGCTTTAAGTAAAATGAATTAATATAATGAAAAAAAATATATAAAAAGTATTTCGATAATGGATTTTTTGGAACTTTTTGGAATATTTCTAAAAAAAATGTTCTGCAAGTTTATAGATAAATATTTTCACTGTTAAGGAATTAAGGAATGTAATTTTTATTCAATCTATCCAAATACATTTATTGAAATGAAACACATAGCATTCTTAAACTGTAGTATACCCATTTTAAAGAGTATATAAATAAATATATATATTTAAAATATGAAAAAAAACCACTGAAAAAAATGAACAGTGCAAATTATCAAAGAGCCACAAAGCCAGCAATTTTTCTGCGTTTAGTGGCTTAATTTTAATGTTGCAATTTTTATGACTGAAAGACGTTGTTTTTTTTCTGTCCCCATATGCCGTTTTTGAGAGGTGCCTCTGATGGTTTGTTGTTGGTGGGTTTTTAAGTGCGCGGCGCGCCCTGGCACAATGTGGTTTTATTTTTATGGTCTTTCGGGGGCTACGTTTTATGTTTCATCTTTTGAGTGTGCGCGTGAGTCGTTTGCTGTTTGCTTTCGCGAGTTTAAAGCAGCTTCTTTTAATTTTTTTTTTATTTACATTACACAAGTACTTGTGCCTTTTGTCATGTATTGTCGTGTGCATTTGCATTAATTGCTACATTTTGCATTTTTACTAAGAAACTTGTGATTGTGAGCTGAGTTAAAGAGCGAAAGTATTTCGTAGAATACACATAATTGTTTTGAAGATGGAAGGAACAACAGAAGTTTTGTCCTTAGACCTTCAAGATATGACAATGAGACCAAAAAATTGTATTTAATTATGGTTGTTTAGCTTGTATAAAAAGCAAAAACTAAAAAAAAGAAAATTTTAAGCTATTGTTATTGTTAAATCTATTCAAGCTCTAGGCTTAAATCGTATTGCTTAGAAATGATGAAAAACTGTGTTTAGCCTAATCATATGGTTATGACGCACTGACACCTGAAACCCGCTTTGAATCGATTGAACTGAGTGTTTGAAGCGGTTTGTTTAAATACGTGTAGGAATACTTAAGATGCATGCATATATTGATATGCGTTTGGTGTATAGTATTAGCAGGCCGTAATGCACTCGCTTAAATTATTTAGCAGAACCTCGAACCCAATTGCAAATGAATATTCGATTTCCGCAATTTTCTCCAACGTAGGCTATAGTATGTGTTTCGTTTCAGTAAAATTGCAAGTGCAAATGCAATTGAATTGATTAATTTCTGGTTTTTAATTAGATAATTTCTTATTTCTTTAGGTAGTATTATATAATGTAAATTCAACAGAAATATAAACTTAACATACTTGAATTTGACAGAATTGTGCAGTTGTGTACTTTGTTGATGTTTTGATATCCTTGAATCAAAGCATTATTTTTGTTTGATGTTCTTCTTTGGCATTATGTAGGTGTGTATGTAAAAGTTACTAAACATGACAAACATCAGCGCTGTCATTAACGTAATCACAGTGTTTAAAAAAGTGGAGATACTGCAGTCCGGCTGCATATGACTCAAAAGTGAATGTGCAATAACTAAAATGAACTGAGTCATCTGCAGTATGGTTATATACTTTTTCCACCACGTGCTCTGCTTAATGGATGTATATTGGGATGAAAGGTAGTAATAAGTATACATCACGCAATGTACAAAGACATTTAGATATCCCACAGTAATAAACGGTCCACCGTAGCCATTAAATCGTAGGATGAAATAGGTGGCCAATGCCATATAGACATGATGTATTTGATGGAGTACTGTTATTTGTTTATAGTTCTTGCGCAACACCATAAAAATTGTATCCATCAGATCGAGTATCTTGTTCAGATAGTATGCATAGGATAAAATACGTTCAAGGTGCTTCATGGGATGATCCAAAGGTAACACATCTAAACACTTAAAGTTGTAATCCTTGACCACTTTCAGTTGGTAGCTTATCTGTAAGGTTAATCAGTCAATATGAATGCTGTTTGATTTTTATACATTCGGGTTAACACTTACTAAAGCAAAAAGCACTACATTGTACACAATCTGAAATAGGTTGTAGATCTTGAGAGCACCACGAAGCTTAAAAGGTTCCCGATTGGCCATCAACTGTCGTCCCAACTTTAACACAAACACCAAATAAACACCCACAATAATGAAGATGGGCCATGCACTACCTGTTAGAGGCAGCGATGTGGGATCTGCATGTGGTCTATTGAATATTTCAAACATTTCGATTGGAAACTGTCTATATATTTATTTGTCCTTATCCGCTTGCCGGTTAACAAGTGTTCGGTGCGAGTGTTGTTTAACGACTAGTTTTAGTTTTAAGTAAGCACGTTCTTTATATTCCATTTAGTGTTAATAAAGTCAACCCATATTGAATTAATTTCCATAATGCACAACACTTATTTTTCAAGAATGACTAAGTAATCATTATAGTCGTATCTTTTATAAACCAAGTTTATGACGTATGCATTTTTGGAATGACAAACAATTGAACAAATATGATTTTGTTATGTATTTACTTTATTTATTATTAAAAATAAAAGAACCTTTATCTTTTAACTTTTTTGTTATATTTGGAATATTGATTAAAATCAGTATGTAAAGATTCTAAGATTTTAAGAGTTGAGTTAAAAATAATTTTTATCTTCAAATCTCTATATATATTATTCTTATCTCACGTTATTATTTGAATTTTCATTACAATTTTATAAAATATAATTAATAAAATTGTTTTTTTTTTTATTTCAACAGACTTTATAGTAGTTTTGCTGCATTAAAAATGAATTCAGTGTTTTACAATTAAGAGCTATTTATTTCGTTGGTCGTGATTAATTAATTAATTTTATTGGAATTACGCTGAACTAGAGCGCCATCTGTAGGCTTTTTGTGTACGATTAGTGAAACGATTTGCCATTCAAAGCGCAATAGTGAATGGCAAAATATGCAGTTAGAATTGTAGGGTAAAATTAAAGCAAAGCAAGAAAATAAAAATATTTCCAAATAATTATAATAATTTAAAAAGGCCGGTAAAATGAGAAAATCAATCAACTTTTAAATATTCTGGCATAAGACAACAAATACATGAATTTAATTCGCAATGCTCTGGTATAGTATTTTCTACTTTAACTTGGATATGTTGTGGCTCTTTGGTAACATGTAGGCATGCATAAAGAAATTGGTAAACAATGTAAACATGCTGGCTGACATGAGCAGAACCATGTAGGCTAAAATCCGAGATATTTCACATTTGGGTTGCATTAAAGTCCAAGAACTGTGCCCAAACATAATCACAAATTGTAACATTTGCAAAACTGTGATATACTTTTTCCACCAGATTCTTTGTTTGATGTTTGGTTTTCGGGATGCAAGGAAATAATAGCTGTACATCACAACGTGAACAAAGAGATTGAGTAGACCCATTACAACAACGTGTCCGCCAAATCCATTAAACCGTAGGACAAAGTAACCCGATATGGGCATTAACAGATGATGAATCAAATGCAGCACTGAGATTTGTCTATAGCTCTTGCGCAGAACTATGAAAACGGTGTCCAATAGATCGATATACTTGTTGATGTAGTATGCATAGCATAGCTGGCGTTCCAGGTCCTTCCAAGGATGATCTAAGTCCATTACTTTGAGGCAGTTAAGCTTATATGAGCTGAGCTCAAATGTAAAGTAAGCTCCCTATAAAAGACATAATAAATTATTTCTCTTTGGTATTTTCAATCAAGTGCATTTACTTACAATAACAAAAACCACACTATTGTACACAATTTGTATAAGATTGTATAACGAGAGAAGAAGACGTAGCTCAAAGGGCTTCCTGTTTGCCATCAAATAAGGTCCTAGCTTCAACACAAACAGCAAATAAAATGATGTTATAATGACCATGGGCCAAGGACTAGTGCAGAGAAATAGATCTGAGGGATCAGCCGGTGGCCTTTCAAATATCTCAAACATATTGATTGAGGTGCGAAATTCAACAACGCTTAAAGAAATATTTAAAGTGAAAATATGAATGAAAATTTTGTGTTTGTAGGTAACTTGAGAGTTAGTTTGCTTTAAAATATTTTTTGTGACTATCACAAGCTTTTTTATAACCAATATTACCTTTTGACGTTGAAGCTTATGCTAACTTTGTTACCATACTAACTGTGCATATAAATTTGATTTAAAAAACTTCCCTCGTCAAGGAAAGTGACTTAAAAAAATCCTTGTACTTATCAACAAATATATATATTACATAACATATCAATGCCACTCTTACTTACACAAATCAAAATCACACTGTTTTACACGATTTGAATAAGATTATAGATCTTAAGACAGCCCCGTAGCTGGTAAGGTTCCAGTTTAAGCACAAACAAAAGATACGCAATCAGGATAATTGTTATGGGTGCAGGTCCAATGGCCAATGGTAGCCGTATGGGATCGGCGTACGGTTTATCAAATACCCAATACATAGTACAGTTCTTTGTAGTCCGATAATGAACCGACCACTTTGTAGTCAGAATTACGTTTGTGCCTAGAAGGTGTTGTTGAGGTGTTGTTGTTTTAAAACTTTGCATTTTCATTCACCTCGACTTAATTAAGTGTGAATAATCAACATTGTTGAAATGAGTTGCAAATTGTGTCATTGAAGGTTTTTTATAATTAGTGGAACCTGATTTTATTTAAATTTTTGTATAATATTTTTTCAGTTATTTCAAAAGAGCAAATATTTTTCTTTAGCCATTAATTAGATATTTTTTTCATTAATACATTTTTCTTGGCTTCCACTTAAGTCCAAAAGATCCTTTTAAACTGATTACTGAACTGATTCAATGGATAACTAAGTTAGATGCCAGGCAAGGGACATTTTGTGGTGTTTCTCAACCAGCATTTGGCTATGAATGCCTAATTAGCAGGATGCATAAAGAAAACAGCCGAATCATTATTTTTGCATAATATTCAAAAAGCTTTTTACTATAGCTTCACATCCGGCGACCACAATGGATGGAATGTTTGCCTTTCAACCCTGAAAAAAAAAAACCGAAAAACAAAAAACTCGAATGAAAGTGCTTCTCTTTTAATAAGCACAAGCCCAACCCAGCACCAATTCCAATTCCAAGCCCAACCCCAACCCAGTGAAATGGAAAAACCTGGCCAGACCTTTGTGCGTTTTTCTTGTCTCTATCGGCGAGACGAAACATGGCATAATTATTAATAATCGAGAGGCAACCGAATTGCAAACCGTGCATTTTTACATTCATCTAGAGAGTTTTCATGAAAATTAATTTATGACACGCCGCACAAATTTCCACTCGGCAAAACGTGCGATGATTTTTATCAGTTTTTCCCGTTTCATTACCCTCCTTTTCATTCTATGTGTACATACGTATTATTTTTAATCCATTAAACAAATGCCATGTTGCACGGAGCACCGCCTGTTTTCAATGCCTGAGTGTCTCTATGTGTGTGTGTGTTTGTCCGTTATCAGTGAATGGGCAAAAGGGTCTTTGATTCTAGCCTGCCACTCGGCCAGAACACAATGTGCCCGTCTTTCAAGCTCGTTCGTATTCAGGGTAGATAGCAACGCCTCCAATCTATTTTCTATGTCATGCAATCAGAGAGAGTTTTCCCTCCTTCTTGTGTGTTTGTTCACGCTGAGTTATCATGCATAAAAAGAAATTTTATCTCAAGACCAAACGAAAGCATAAGCAGACAATTTAATGGCATTGGCAGTATAATCATTAATATCTTTACAACACTCACAAATATCGATCAATTCTCAGATTCGTTTCGATTTGATTGTGCCTGTCTCGGTTGAAGACTCTCCAGGTGCATTCAATTGTCATTTTTCGTTTTGAGTTTCACAGAATATTCAGTAGGTTGCCGTTTATTATTATTATTATTTTTTTTTTTTTTTATCCGATTTCAGTGACCATCAAAGCCAGTTAGTTGGTCATTGAGTCCTTAAAGCTCGGTCGCTGCTATTCACACGGCTCACAGCTCAGTGAGCAAAGAGCTCTTAAAATAAGTACAAACATGGGGGCCTGTACCCAAACCTTAATATTCCCCTTTCAGTCGCTGCCCTCTACATCATTCTATGTTGTCCTAAAACAAAAGCGCCAAAGCAGAAAAACAATACGGGTTTGACTGAAAGACACCCTTTTAAAAAAATTTGTGATAATCAGAAAAAAAGAAGTAGATTTATAATCAAAAGCTGCAAGCCAAATTAGTTTTAAAGTGGGAAATTTTTCTTCAACCCTTAGCTTAAGTTTTTCCATTCCGAGCAGTGCTGAAGAGTTTATTAAAATTGAATTCAACTTTTAAGAATACATAAATTCTTGAATATTTTTGTAACTGTTTTTAAACTAGGATATTGGCTTATTACATATATTGAATATTTAGTGAGAGTCATGCTACCCATTTGTTTCTTTCGGTTGGCTAGTGGGTACAAAAAAAGCGAACAAAGCAATTTACTGGAATTACAAGAGCGTCTCTAATTGTTAAGTAAGCATAATGTGTGTGTAACATATGGCAAAGAGAGTTGAAGAGTGTTTCTTGTTGGATGAGCGAGATTCTGACTCTGACTCTGACGCTGACTCAGAGTCTTTGTATATGATGTTGAATCCCTTGGCCATAATGCGGTCATATCGCTGTAGGGTTTGTGGTGCATGGGAAATTAAAATGTGGATGACAGCGTTGAGCGCTGACTGGCAAGGGGGATAAGCGCAATTAAATTGGCAAAATGTTGGAGCATGAAAAAACATAAAGTACTTTATGAAGAAGAAGGAGCAGCAGCAGCAGCAGCAAATAATGTCAGGCAGAAAGTAGTGCATACAAAATATATATATTTTTTTATTGTATTTGTGGCAACGTCAACAAACTGTGTACAACAACTAAGTACATCATCGGGTTGGGTTGCATGAGAACTTTTAAACTCCCAACGACATAAGGGGAGCATAAGGATAGAGATAAGTAAAAAATTGCACATGGGGAGACAATAAAATGAAAACTGAAGTCATCGCCTTTTATGTTTTTAACTTTTGTAATCTAGTCAGGCCTTGAAAGCAAATGCACTTAATTTGTGTGTCTAATTGACTACACAGTATTGAATAGTGTTTTTTAAAGGCACATGATTCTGCACAGTTTTTGAGAGCGTAAAATAATAGTTTTTACATTATTAGATCGATACAAACAATTCCATCCCATGTATGTATATCTTATTTCTAAAATTTGAGTAAAATATGTCGAAAAAGAAATTTCTTATATTACTTATATATTAGTCTAACATTTTAATAACTTTTCTCATCTACTTTCATTCTTTTTTAGTTAAACTGAATGTGCAAATGGAATTATGAACGATACGACAAAACACAATAATGTGAACACCTCTCAAAGACTAAGTTCCATTATTGTCGATCTTGCCGCAACCAAGAACGCAACAACCACACCGACCACAGCCCAAGAGAAACACCACCAGAAGAAGACAGCTCAACACAAGTATCCATATTATTACTATCATCGTTCATTTGGACGTCGGCAGTGGCGCTTTGGTGTGCCCATTAGTCCGTATGGTTGGTATCGCGTACTAGTTTTTAGTCAGAATAGCGGCTATACGGTGAAAGAGGTGCTGGAAAAATTGGGTAGCGCGGTGGCGCCACAAAAGTTTAAATATTACTACCTTCACGAGGGCGGTGAACAGGACGTGGAGCAGGATAAACATGCTACATTTACCTTCTATGTGGATAACTATAAACTTGCAGCGGAATTGCAGTTGCGAGGACATCGTCCACCGGTTGTGGGATTGAAGGTTAATGATAGACCACCGATGATTCGGGTGGATGAGGCGTACAGATGGAAGTTGCGCAAGGTTATCATGTCCCGTTATGATGAGAGAAAACATTGTTTGAATCTGAGGCGCTTCTATGCGGACGACTCTTGGAAGGAAGAGTTTTGTGCATTGCAACAATTCGAGTGCCTCCGGGCAATCATTGATATAATGGAAGAGGAGCTGCCCGAACTGCGTCGTCTGCTGCTCGACAACAATCACCTGTGCCACCTGGGGGGCTTTCGGGGCGTGGAGCAGCGCTTGCCACGCCTTAACTCCATTTCGTTGCAGAACAACGAACTGAAGACGCTTCGGTTATTGCGCGTCTTTCAGCGACTGCATCTGACCGAGCTAAACGTAAGAAGGAATCCACTGCCAAGGAACTATGATAAACAGCTGGTGGTCATGTTTCCTAACCTACTTACCCTTAACGGCCGTGCTCTGAAATGTGGATCGCCAGTTATAAGTGTTAGCGATAGTGATAGTGATAGCGATGTTCAGCTTGTTTCGATTACAGAGTTAAAGCCACCTGTTTTGCCCGAACCAAGGGTCACCTACCTCGCACCCCATCCCCTAACCGTGCAGTTGCGTATTAGGCATTTCGTCAGACGCTATCTCAAGGCCTTTGACAGTGAGAGGAGGGAAAAGAATCTGTTGAATTTCTATCAGGAGACCGTACTAGTCTCACTGACGCTTGCCAAGGATCGTGCTGTGCTGGAAGCGTGGTAAGTCAAGGACCTTATACATAACTAAAGTCCTAAATATCTATGATCGGGAGTATGTCGATCTGTCTGATTGGCAAAAATAGTTTATTAACATCTTAGAAACTTCTTTTGTCTTATTAAAGCATCTTATATTGTTTTCTTTTGCAGGACCGCTCCATATGCTGAGTATAGTCGTCAACTGTTTGCTAGTCGCAGATCAGCATTGACGATGTTTGCTGCATGGCCAACAACATTGCATTTGCCTGCAACAATGACGCTAGATTTGACATTAGTCCAACCACGAATGTTATGCGTCACTATAACGGGTAGCTACGAAGAGAATAAATCACCAACTGTGTTGCGGCATTATATGCGCAGCTTTCTTCTCACAAGACAAGACGAAACTGCCGAATTTCGCATTGCCAATGAGCTCATCCACTTGGATCGAACTGGACGGCCTGAGAGGCAAGCTGCGCCTCTTAATCCCGCCCAGCGTGATTTGATGTCGATGCTGTCGGCGGAGACGAGCTTAAAGAACCGCTGGAGCAGTAAATTCCTTAAGGATACAAACTGGGACTACCAGCAGGCGCTGTTGGCCTTTCAGACACTGCTTCGCCGCCGTCAGTTACCCGAGAAGGCTTTTCAGGGTGATACCAAGCCTGAGTCGAGTCCGTGACATCAACGTCGTAAAATATTTCCTATGTGCCCGCAGGGAAATTGAAAAATTCCACTGATTATGCTGATTACACATTTTTTATTTGAATTTCGAGTTCAACTTTGTGAAATAAAATGCTGTTAGGGTATCAAAAGTCCCACTGACAATGTGATTAAGCCGAGCAGCATTACAGAAACCAAACAAAAAATGATTTTCTAGTCAGATTTGTAAGTTTTTTCATATTTTAAACATACAACAACTGTTATTTAGAATTCTTATTATTGATTTTGTAAAATAAATTATTATTTATTATTTTTTACCCTTAAAACATTGATTAAATATGCAATAAAACTTAAAAGCTCTTCGGTGAAATTTAAAAAAATAATTTTTTTATAATAATTATACTGAGAATTTTCTGACTTACGTTGATATTGATGAGCAAAAGTCAAAAATTTAAGTTATAACTTATAAAATAATGAAAACAAACTTACAGTTATTTTTAAAAATATATGTTCAATATTTCAATATATATTTTCAAATTTTCCAAGGCTACTTATTTTTTAACAAGAAAATGTTTAAAAGTTAATGTTAAATTTTAATTATAATTGTAAATTTTGTAAAAATTATTTTACATACTAAATCTATATTATTTTTGAGTTTTGTTATTGAATTATAAAAATTGTTTTATTTTCTTGACATAAAATTGTTTGTTTATAAAATTCTAAAAATAATAAAAAATCCAAAGACATTAATTTATACATAGTTATATAAAAAAAATACTCGCCAATGTTAAACAATAACAATCAGCTAAACAAATAATATAAATAAGTATTACCATATTATTAAAACATTTATGCTTATAACAAACGCTACCAAAAATTCAACTGTACCCAAATAAGAATTGGTTTATTTATATATCCCTAGCTCAAACTGTGAACTGTCAATACTATATTTGCAGTTACAAATAAATCAAATATATTTTTGCAAGGGTATTCGAACGTCATACCTCAAAAAATACACCCATTTTCTTGTTTCAGTTACCTAGCCTTCTTCTCCCCTTCAACGACAACTCAGGCAGCTAGTAGCTCTAAAGTCAAACTGCGAACCCTCGGCTCAGCTCAACATAGGGCATTTAACTTGTCGTTAGGGTGAATTTATAAGCAGCTTCGGCCAACGGCTGCCGGCCGGCTTGCTTGTCGGGTGTCAGGCATTCGTCTCCCTTTCCCTTTCCCGCACCCCACTCCACCCCATCACACAACACTTATCATTCAGGCATGCCTTGGCCTGGCCACGCTTTATTATCTGCCCCTTTTTTTTCTCTCCTGGTTTTTGTTTTGTTTTGTTTTGTTTTGTTTGACGTCGGCAACTGCGACGTCGACGTCGACTGCATTTCATTGAGCGTAATTCCGTTGCTAATGATTTTTGGCACACGTAGCGCTACTTTCGAAATTAATGCCGCTATAAAACAGCAGCAACAACAACAATGACAACAACAATGACGACGACAACTGCAACGACACTGAGAAATGGGCGCTTGTTGGATAGGAAATTGCCTTGCCAGGCGGCACTCGGGTGGGTGAAAAAAAAACCAGAAGGAAGGGTAAGAAGAAGGCTGAGTTGCGCGAATTTAATGAAACTTTCTGTTCGAATTGTTTTTTCTCTTCACAGCTTGACTGGCCTCAGAGGGTGAGTGAGCGAGTGGGGTTGGTAAGGAGTGCGACCAGGAAGTGCGCCACGTTTACCGCTGCTGCTGCTGCTGATAACAGAGTCCACCTCATGTGTTTTTGTGTCAATGTTTGTGGTTTCGCTTTTCCTATTGCTCTTTCTCTTCTTCTCCCTCTCTTTCATGCCGATGGTATAAATTTCCATATTAATTTGTACGGCCTACGGCTGATTATCAACATCGTCGTCGTCATCGTAATCATCATCATCATTCTCGTCATCGTCATCGTCGTCCTCGTTTTGCGGTTGCGTAGCAGAGCCGAAATATATATATGTGTGTGTGTGTGTGTGTTTATGTGTTTGCCAGAATATAATCTAAATCGGCATTATTTATGCATTCAGCTCGCATTCGGCACGCAGACGCCGCATGTCGGAGCACTCGAATCCGCTATAACCTTCTACCCCCCACCCCCTTCCTTTACCCCTTACTTCTTAGTTACTTTTGATGCGGATTTTGGCTTCACTTCTCGTTTGCAAACAGCAGAAAACATAAAAGCGAAAACCAAATCAACAGATGCATATTAATTTTGATTTATATTTTTGAGCTCATATGCAGAAGAAAAAGAAAAAAACGGCAAAATCAACTTTGTTTTGAGGTCTTTTGATTTGTTCAAATATGTAGATTTGAGTACAATATCCTTTGTTAAGAAACATTTGACAATGTAAGTCACACAATATTTAGAATTTTAGGTTAAGAACCAACATTGAAGAAGATCTGTTCAAACGCTTGATTTCGCCTGGAAACATAAATCTAAGGATTTATTTTTTCTTATTTTTTTACCAGATGTTTTTATCACTGGAACCAAAGTCAGAAATCTTCATTATATAGAAACCATGGTTGTTTGTTAAGATTGAAAGATCAGAGAAAGAATTTTTTTAGATATTTTTTTTCTATACTTAATTTTCTCATTGCTTTTTGGATGGAAAAAAAGGTACCAAAGATGTTTATTAGCAAAATATTCAGTTGGATTAAAGCTGTAGAAAGTTTTTTAATAAAAAAAAGAATTGTTTTGAAACACTTTATATGTATGTCATACCTTTCTCAAAAAATGAATATACCATGAATATGGATGTCTCTTGCGAGAACATAAAAATTAAATGAATATGTATGTTTTACTATTCTCTGCAAGATCCAATTAAAAAGGCCGACAAAAAAACTAAAACTCGTATTGTTAGCAGCGTTTTAATTTTTTCCTAATTCCCTTGGCGCTCTTATTAAAAATGCCGCCATCAGCATATTTGATAGTAAAATACTTGACACCAGTCGCAGGCACATAACTAAACTCCATGCAACATGCCACGCTAAAGTACGACTGTGTATACTATACGTGCCATATGCCAGAGTCGGAAATCCATTTTGCTCTCCCACGAGCCCCATAAAACACGCCACAGACAGAGAGGCCGGAACAACTTATCCTTCTTTCTCTCTCTAATACAGAACAGAGCAGAACCAAAAGCAAAATGGAGGCCGTTAATTAGTAACTTTAATATGAAATGATAAAAAGCCAACCAATGCGACCCATGTCATCGTTGTGGTTGGATGTATTTATTTTTATACCCTGATCCCATTAAAAATGGGAAATAAGGGTATAATGAAGTTGTGCAAAAGTATGTAACAGGTAGAAGGAAGCATCTCCGACCCCATAAAGTATATATATTCTTGATCAGCACCGGAAGCCGAGTCGATATAGCCATGTCCGTCTGTCCGTCTGTCCGTCTGTCCGTCTGTCCGTCTGTCTGTATGTATGAACGCGTCGATCTCAGAGACTATAAGAGCTAGAGTCTCCAGATTTGGAACTTAAGCTCGCCTAATCCCTAGGCAGTACAAGTTTCTTTCCGATTTTCGATAACTCTTCCCGTTTCCGATATACACATGGGATCGATAACAAAAAAATCTTGAATTTGGAAAACTTTGAGATGCAATTTGAATTATTAAACAAAATAATGACAATCTGTGAAAATTTTATCGAAATCGGATAATAAACACCGGAGATATGGGACATTGAAGTTTTGTATGCACTATGCAGTATGCGCGTACACACACACACACATATACTTGCAAGCACTGACTGTACGCGTAAAGTATAGGGATCAGGGTATCGTCTAGTCGGGATTTCTCGACTAGAGCCTTCTTACTTGTTTGTTTTTAGTTTTTGGGACACAAAACAAACAATTTAATAGCTGGCGAAGGGTAAGAATTGTGTTAATGCCACATGTAGCAATATTACAACTACGCGCAACTAAAAAACTTATCACAACTCATTTATCAGCGACAATTAATGACCGCCTCATATACCAACAAACTACATACAAAATGTTTGTAAGTTTTTTGCTTTTTTTATTGCCCACAACGACAAGAAATACTAAAAATGACATGTCATTAAGAGTCACGTTGAGGTAAGTTAAGTATGGTTGTGGCAAGTGTGTGGGTTGTTTATGTTTATGTTAAAAAATAAAATATCAAAATAGCAAGCGAAGTTTTAACTCATATTTATATATTGCTAATCTTTTGTACAGACATTAAAGGTATTTCTTTCAGTTTTTACATTTTTACATATCTAACAAATGTATATCAATGGCATGATGATCAACATCGACGTGTGGATGCGCTTGCAGGTATTTCACATAGGACAAAAATGTTGACCAGCACATGCTGAAAAATGAGGTGAACACAACCTGATTTCGAGCCGGAACAAAGGCAAAATTAACCGTTTGCACGCAGGGCCAATAAACAACGCCAACTTTGTAGGCATCCAGAAATTTATCGCCAACCTGCAAAAAACAAAAAAAAAAACATGCAGGGAGTAAAAAACGATATTAAATTGCACTGGTTAACTTTAAGATAGTGCTTTTAAGGGCGTATTTTACACAACTGTACAATTTTTAAACAAGAGAAACAAAACAAGTAAGAAGGCTCTAGTCGAGATATCCCGACTAGACGATACCCTGATCCCTATACTTTCCGCGTACAGTCAGTGCGTGCAAGTGTGTGTGTGTACACGCATACAGCATACAAAACTTCAATGTCCCATATCTTGTGTTTATTATCCGATTTCGATAAAAATTTCACAGATTGTCATTATTTTGTTTTGTAATTCAAATTGCATCTCAAAGTTTTCAAAATTCAAGATTTTGTTGTTATCGATCCCATGTGTATATCGGAAACGGGAAGAGTTATCGAAAATCGGAAAGAAACTTGTACTGCCTAGGGATAAGGCGAGCTTAAGTTCCAAATCTGGAGTCTCTAGCTCTTATAGTCTCTGAGATCGACGCGCTCATACATACACACAGACAGACAGACGGACAGACGGACATGGCTATATCGACTCGGCTTTCGATGCTGGTCAAGAATATATATACTTTATAGGGTCGGAGATGCTTCCTTCTACCTGTTACATACTTTTGCACAACTTCATTATACCCTTTTTCCCATTTTTAATGGGATCAGGGTATAAAAATAACTAAATGTTATACACCTCTTTTTATCAGTAAGAAAAAAAAATTAAAACGAACTTTTTAACTTAGGAAAGGATTTTAAAACTTTAAGCGAACTTTTAGTGTGAATTTTCTTTATATATATTTTTATGTATTTTGAAACATTCTATTCTTATTTCAAAAATATTTATAAATAAAAACGTTTTATTTTTTTTTAAAGTTAATTATTAAAATTAATGGATTTAAAAGAAATAAATATATACTATTAATAATTTGATTAACATTAATGTATTAATAAATAAATAACTTAAATAAAAAATTTAAAATTGAACAATATTCCAATCAAAAAATAACATAAACAACACAAAACATAACGTTAAGCAATCTCTTACTGTGCACTTCAACAACAAAATTCAAAGTAAATTAAATTTATTTAAGCGTTTTTAGTGTGTGCTATAATTCGGCCTTTTACAACTGCGCCTTTAACAACTGCTGTTGGGCGTGGTACTTTTTAATGTTGTTAATTAAAAAGCTCTTTGGCATGGAACATTTTCACTTTTGAAAATGATATTTTATGTTGGGGTCCGCAGCCGAGCCCTGTCAAAAGTCAACATTGTGCGGCCAAATGCCAATTGGTGTTGGGCCACTAATTAAGCAGCACAGCGTGTATGTTTGTGTGTGTGTGGTTTGTTTTTATGTGCAAATACGCCTTTTAAGTACGTCTATGGGTATGCCAATAATTTTAATAATGCAATTATATTTTTTATGACTCAGACGATTGCTATATAAAATACTTTTTTTTTAAGTAGAAAGTCAACGAGTAGAAAATGCTCTTTGTTGTTTATAGCGAATTTTAAAATATATTTATATATATATATATTATATATATTTTATTAACAAATAAAGAATATAAGAATACCTGATAAATACTATAGTTTAGATGTTAAACTTCGTGAATCAATAACAAACGGAAAATATTTTAATTTTTCGGCTTTCGCAAAATAATTTAATAAAGTCCATAAAAAAAGATTTATATTTTTTGAATTTTAGTTCCAAAGACATTTATTTAACTTCAAACAAAATGTGTTTTAAAGTCTTAGCATGATCTATATTTTTTTCTTGAAGAAGATACTATAATTAAATATATATATTAAGCCCATTTAATATGTTGAAAACTATTGCTTTTGCTTGCATAATATCTATGATTATTGAGATTTATGATTACATTTGCTCTCAATATAAACGCACAATTAAATCTTGGACAGAAAATCGAACTGTTTATGGAACCGCCTGTCTGGCAACATCTTCATTAGCTGCTCAAACGGCAAAAGTTTGCCAATCAATGGACTTCGAAACACAGAAGCAGTGAGAGAGAGAGAGAGAGAGAGAGAGAGAGAGAGAGAGAGAGAGGGTGAGAGAGAGGGAGAGGGACGGACAAAGCCATAGATCTTGGGCAACGCATGCAAGCCAAATGAGACAACGCACGGTTTGACATAAATATATGGTAAAACATTTACATTTATCAAGATAAATGGTTTCTAATGATATAGAAGTAAGTTGGAGTTCGACCGACTACGACGAGTACGATTACAAAAACAACAACAACAACAGCAAAATAGCCAAGAGTTGGGGCCGCCAAACCAACAAATCAATGCTGACAACTCGATACAGACCCAAGCAAAGACACAGATATAGAAACACAGACACAGCCAGAGACACAAACAGAGACTGAGACAGAGACATGGAGACATTCAGACAGGTGATATTTATGCACGCTTACAGATGCTGGGCGGCAAGATACAGATACGAAATTAAAAAAAATATATATATACAGAGGCCGAGATACTGGGCCAGCTTTACAGCCGGCGTGTGTGTAACTGTCGTGAGAAAATGTAGATATGAAAAACCCACACACACACACAACCAATTGCAGTATGGTGTTGTTGTTGTGATAGAATGTTAAACTGGAAATTCAATTCCAAAATAAATATCTTGACAGCCGGCAATGCAATGCGATAATGATAACGTTTGCGATGGCGATAACGATAACGATAACACATTGACCACTCACCAACGAAACAAACATAATTTTCAAAAGCAATAAGCAATGTCAATAACCATAACGATAACAAATTGAAAAGTACAACAGCTCTTAAATTTTGAAAAGTAATCAACTTTTAAGCAGAAAAATCTAAATCTTTATAAAAATATTAAATATGTCATAATGAATGAAATGAAAAAACCCTTTGGTTGCTTATTTTAATCTAAAATAGTTTGCGTAACTTAACGAGTTCGTCTTTAGAAAAAATCCAGTCTTTAAGAAAATTGACATAAAGCTTGGAAAAAAAAAATAATATAATCCCCTCACTTTAATGGAATAAAAAGTTTTCGACAATAATGAATGAAAAAGAGTGGAATAGAGATCGCTTATCACTGCATACTTTGTTATCAACAGAAAACAGTTTGTCGTAAATCATACCTCCTGTTTGGCCTGTTCGTATGTGTTGCCCTCCATCAGAGTCATTGTGAAGAGAAAGGAACTTATGGCCATGGGATCGTATGCGGTCTGCTCTGTGATCGCCTTGCACAGCGATGACTTAATATCTGTGCGGGGCCACATGCAGCCGGCCAGTCTTATCCAAACGTATATTGTCGGGCCCATAAAGAAGAAGCCAAAAAAACTGTATCTGCAAACACACAAAATTAAGCAACAATCAAAAATAAAAACAAAAACAAAGACACAAACACTGCCAATTATTGACAGCTACTTTTTAAAACTCCTCTCTATCTCTCTCTCTCTCTCTCTCTCTGTCGCTGTGTGCCTCACCTCAGACACTTCATCCAGTCGTAGTTGCGGAATGTCCGTTTCTCGATCAGCGTCTGTTCGATGAGGCAGCCACATGGCCAGAGTGTGCCATATGATAGCATGCCACGCAGGACTTTGTATTCGTTTGTCAAGTTAACCAAATGGCGAAACGTTTTCGCAAACATATCTCTTAAGTGCTTCGAAAACAAACGGACAAACGAAATGTTCAAATAAACACTGGCTGAAAAGAGAAATTAAAAGAAAAAATATGCGATTGTTGGTCAATAAATCACTTGGTCAATATTAAGATATATGTGTTGTGTAACATCTTCATATTTATTTATCATCACTTAATAACTTAAGACGGACAAAGTTGAGTTTACTCATTTTTTAAATATTTTGTTTATTCTATTCATATTGATAATGTGAAAGTTTTTGAACATATTATTTACTCTTTCGCGCAAGAACTACTCAACGAATTTTTTATAGAAACTTTACAATGGTAAAGCTTAATTATACATCACAATAAAACATTGGCTTTGAATTTTAAAAATATTTTCAAGTTGCGTTGTTCCGTTCTTAGTGGGAGACTAGTAAAACCATAGACAACACAGCAGGCGGAGAAGTAATTTTTATACCAGGCGCTGACTGAAATTAGCAGGTTAAGAGTATTTTCATTCTGTTGAAAATCATTTTTGGGAATGAATTGTGCATACAAAGACTTTTGAGAGCAAATCATTTTTAAAGCGGGCAGATAAAATAATCAATTTATGTTTTTGAAAGCGTAAAACATCATTTAGCTTTATATAATTTATAAGATTTTTTATTTTCTGTAAAAACTTTATCTGTGTTTGTTTAACATATATTAAATCTAAAATTAAGACAAATTAGTTGTATTTATATAAGAGTTTTAAGTGAAGAATATAGGTAAAATATGTATTGTTATTATTATCTCATCCCAAACTATAATAATTATCTCACTCTTCTATTTTGATGTCAATGAAACTTACCACATTAACTAAATCTGAACCGTTTGACCAATCGGATTGCTTTCCTTTAATTTTCTTTCAGGTCTATAACTTTTATAATTGCTTTCACGTAATTTGTTTTAGTTATTAGAGGCAATCTACAGTTAAGCACAACTTGGCAAACTCTCTTTGTGACATTAGCCACCTGCCACGCTTTGAATACACAAAAACGAATGCCCCTACTACACCCTATATCCTCTTTGTTAATGTAGTTGCTGTTGTTTTTGTTGTTAACTGCACCTTTTGAACATTTTGCGAGTCTCATTTAAATTTTAAATGTAAATATAATGCAAATTAATGTTAAGGAAACATTTTGTTATGGGTCCCTTACAGGCTCGATAAACAAAGGAGAGAAATGCTCACCTCTCTCTCTGTGGGTGTGTGTGTGTGTGTGTGTTTGGACAGTTGCTCAGCTCACACACACACACACACATACACCCGAATATATATATATATATATATATATATATATATATATACACCTTGCGTCACGTCCTAGGCCGGGACAAGGACGAAACAACAACAACAACAACATGTACATGTTAATTACTTGTGAAAATATGCAACAGACGGCGACCAACAGCAACAACAACAACAACAGAGCAGCAAAGAGGCAGCCTGCAATTTGCCATGAGGTATACATTTTCACACCAACTTAAATTACCAGGCAACGAAGAAGAGGCCAAGGATGGAGGGAGGGTAGCGACCCGAATTCAACAGTACCGGCATGCCCTATTGTTCGGTTCTCTTCTGTTTTGTATGCCCTTCAAAGTGAACCTGCCCGGCTGAATGCCAAGCGACTGTGTTTGTGTGTGTGCGGGCATACTAATTACAACAGCAGCTACAACAACAACCCTCCCATATTGCTACAGTGGCTCTTTAATCGTTTCAGCAACTGTTTCTTCCTCCCTGCCACTTCCTACTACCAACCACTGCTACAACATTCTATAGAGATATTCAGCCCACTACCAAAAAAAATTACCACTCCGGGCAGAACTTCAATTCGAGGCCCAATTTTCATTTCTCTGTCGCTGCGGCTCATTAAGCGGTCTGCTGTGCCCAACATAAAAAAAAATAAAAAATAATAAAAAGCAAAGAGGAATGAAATAAAACTTCAAATCACACATCGTTCATTTACTTTGCTTTCAAGTCTTCCGTTTATAAAAATTTTACCCTGTAAAGCATGTTTTTATGTAATTGAAGCAAAACCGGATGAGATCGACTTGCTTTTTCATTGATTTTATAATCCCCAGTGATAAATCAACATCGACGTTTTTAACAATCAGAAACAAACTTAAGATTTATATATAAAACTTAAGAAATATATGTATATATAAAGCTAATGCGATTTTAAAAAGAAATCAGTTTTTCTTATTATTGTGGCATCAAAATTGTTTTTAAATTCGTATTTCAACTATGCAACTTTGTTCATTATATAAATAAAGAAATAAGTTTCACATCATCATACACCGCAAATTCGACATTATCTATTAACAAAAACTTTATTTGTTTGTAATATTTTTTATGGATACCACCTATTTGGAATCAATCCTTAACCTTTTTCTAACCGTAAGAATACAGAAGAATTGTACTACAAACACTAAGTTTGTATATCATTCCAAAAGGTGAAGCTATCAAAAATGCAGGGTAACAAGTACGTCGACTACACATTTGTACGCACTCTCGCTTGTCTTTTATTACATTGTACTTTTGATTTCGAGAACTGACTGCCGTTTCCATTCTTTCGTATATCTTTCGCTCAAGACTAATTGCTTTTTTTTGACATTCGGAGTGAATATGATAAATCTGTTTTGTGTTGTGCTGTTGTCTTGTTGTAGTCAGTATTATTTTCATGTTGTGCGCGGCCAAGAAACATTATTTCGACATTTGTTCGAAACCCGAAACATTCTTTGCAACTACATTTTTAGTGTGTTTCGAAGTTTTCAACATTCCCAACATAACATACTATTAATGCCTTAGTACTTGACATCTGTTACATGCCCCTGCTTCTGCTCCTAACACAGCCCCTTCCCAACTGCTTATTACATTTCGTCTGTCTGTTTGTCTGTCTGTTGCTCCTGCTTTTTAGCTTAGTCTGGCACGACAGTCAAATGTGTCAGCTGTGCAAGTGAACCGATGTGTGACATTTATTTGCAATTGGCTGCGGATTTCATTAGTGCTCTTCTTAGTTATCTTCTTCTTCTTTTTCGAGAGGCAGAAGGCTTTCCAGTGTGAGCCTCTCGAGTGCTATTCACGAATGCTGATGCCCTTCAACAGCAACCAATCTCTGCGGGCACTGCGGCAAATCAAAGTGCCGCAATTGAACTTGACACTTGATAGCATTCAATTGACCCGAGTTGAAGATGCCGCACCCATTAAAAGCTGTGTATTCATATCGATTGTATGCTTGTGCGAACAGGTTCAGTTTAAGTACAGCATACAAAGGTAATTCTAATACGAATCTAGAATTTTGTTACGTAGAAAGGTGCTGAAAACTATTCGTTTATATGATACACAAATCAAGAAATAAATTTTTTTATTTATTCATTAAAATCAAAGAAAAAAATATATGTGTTTAGAGTTTATTAAAATCGCAAATTGTTTTTGTTCCGCCAATCAACGCAAAATAAAATAAAATAAATATAGATTTATATGCAATGTACATGAAAATTAATATCTCATAGAATAATTTTTGGTTTAACTTTTATCAAATCATAAATCTGTGGTTAGATTTATTTAAAATGGCGTGCTGCAAAATATGTTATCAAATGTTCATTTACATATTTCCGTTTTATTTATTAAACCATTTGTTACAAAACTTTCTGTGGTAATTCCTTTAAATGCCATAAACTGTTATAATAAACAAAATATACAAACTTTGCGGCGAATATGGCGAATGCGGGGCAAAAATGAGTGGAATTGGTTAAGGTGCAACTGATTTGGCTGATGATAAACACTTGCCCCTCAGCGAGTGTAATATGTGCAACAAAATCATTTTCACGCTTCCCAACAGCAACAGCAACAAAAGAAACTAAAGCAACTGGCACATAAATAAAATGTAAAATGTTTATTTACGCTGCTGTGTCCAGAAGGATGTATCAATTTTACTAGCAGCAGCAGCAGCAGCAGTAGAAGAGATGGTAGAGGGGAGGTGAGGAAGCAATTGAATCGCTTGGCAGTTTCCTGTGCAACAACATTTGCATCTTGACGCCGTTTTACGCATGATGTGGATAAGAAACGCCTTCCATCTCTGTCTCTCTACTCTCTACGCTACCTCTTACTTTTTCAGCTTATCAACCAAATGAAATCAAACAGCCGAGGCGGCAAAAAATATACAAATGCTGTTGAGGGGACGGTGAGAAGGGGGGTGGGCTGAGGGTTGAGTGGTGCACAAGCCGTAGCCTGCAGCATCTTGCAACATTTTGTTTTAATTTCGCACTTTTTATTTTTTGAGACAAAAAAAGAGTGGCAGCCGCCACTCGAACGGGCTTTTGATGTTGCCCAGAAGAGGCAGCGATGTCGACGCCGACGTCGACGCTGACGCTGACGTTGACGCCAACACTGGCAGCTGCTGTTTTAGCCTCAGCAGCCAAACCATCCAAAGCAGCATTTTCACATATATTAAGTATGCCAAAACGAGCTGCATTTGAAATGGCGAATACCCTAACTAAAATGGGTCTTAAGGTCAATATTTTGAACTAAAAGAGGAAACTTTTATAGTAAGACAATATTTGATAGTCCTTTTAAATAATTATGCATTTTTTCTTTATAATCATTTTATAAGAAATTGTTGTTACCGAAGAACAAAAAATTGCTTTTTTTTCATTTGATGGAAACAGAATAAACACATCAATAATTATTATAATTTTTCATGTTATTTATGTTTTTTGTTATTAAAAAAATTGCAATAAGTTTCCATTTCTATAAATATTTATTACGCTTAACTCTTGTTTAACATTGAACCAACTAATGGATCGCGGTCAATAATATATTGCAGTTAAATTTTAGTTGAATGAAGTTGAAGCAAAACTCACAAAATAGTTCCAATTATTAGGTACGAAAAAGCAACATTTTAAATAAATAAAATAAATTATAACAACATTTAAACATAAATGAGGAAAAAGATTGTCATATTAAGCCCTTAAAACACCTTACTTTTGGGTCATATAGTCAAATTTTAGAACAGAAAGTGCATCAAACATTCGCTTTGAAGTTTTCTTCAGTTTTTTCTCCTTTCATGTTTTATTATTTTATAGCTTTGCGCCTTTGGGGGCGCTCCACTCGCATCCCCCCTATCACATTACGCCCCCCACCAACCCAACACCAACCACTTTTGCGCCTTGTATGTGGCGCGTACTTCCTGTTGGTCGTTGATGGCACTTGCAACATTTCATTTAATTTTATTCTTTACAGTTTGCTTTGGTTTTCTGTGTTTTTTTTTAAGATTCAATTTACTGTCTATTTTTCGGTGGTGCGGCAACAAGAAAAGTGTACAAAAAACAACAACGAAACGTTTATTTTATTAAATATGATTATTGACTTTTTTATGCCCGCACATTTGCTTTCAACTTTGATTCTTAACCATTTCGATTTTCAATTTGATTTCGGCGTCACTGTGCTTAACAAAATGGTATTTTCGGTGTTGTTGTTGTTGTCGCAAGTTCTACATCAAAGGCCGCTAAAGAGACGACGCTAATTGCAGGGGCCATGGAGTGTCTACGAGTATCTGTATGTGTATCTGTATCTGTGTGTATCTTCTGTTTTTTGTGTATCTCAAGGTGTGAATTTTTGTGATTGCATTCGTATTCTTTGTACACCTTATTTGGCCCTGCACAATATTTTATTTGATTTTCAAGTTGCTTTTTTTCGGCTCTTGTTTATTGAACTTTTTTTTTCTCGGTTTCTTTGTTTGTCCGATAGCAAAAGCAACAGCAAGATGGTGGGGGGCTGGGTGTGGGCGCTGGTAAGGGGAACCGCGCTAGTTTTAAACATATTGAAACATGTGTAGAGTATTTGTCGGCTGATGGATGCGGGCTGCCTTTTATTTCTGTTTGTTCTTTGCGCTCTCCGGCACCATGATTTGATTTATTTGTACACAACTTTATGATATTTACATGCCTGCAGGCCTGCAGGCAACTCTAGAATTGGAATTGGAATTGGAACGGTACTCAACTCAAAGCGTTTGGTATGGGAGTTGGATTCGGACTGGGACTGGGAATATGGAATTGAGCGTTGTTTGATTTGCTTTGCTGAGTGCACATATGCACAATCGGCGTTTTAACTGTAAATATTGGTTGCAGCGAGCGTGTTACGCCTTGAAATTATGTGTGCATGTGTGTGTGTGTGTGTGTGTTATTGTGTTATGTGTTTGCGTTTGTGTGTGTGTGTGTTAGGTTCAAGCATGGGAAATACTTTTCTCAATTTACTTAGATGCCATAAAATGTATAATATTGATTTGAATAAATATGTTTCGCTAGAGAATAATTATTTTGTAAAGCAATTAAGCATTTAAAATGCCTTTAATATGAATTAAGATCGTATTTTATATAAACCAGCAGCTGCTGAAAATTTCAGAACAATAAATCCAATACAATTATATATTTTGAGATGAAATCGTCCTGGAATAAAGCTTATTATATGAGTTGCGGAGTCTTAATGTTATACAAGTGGAAAGCTAGCTTGATGTGGCTGCGGATAATGCTGTCTTCAAGCAATTAATATTCTTTAGTTATGATTAAAGTATGTCAAATAAAATGATTTACAAAACTGATCAAATTGAAACCCTTTTAGAAACATTTCCATTTCTTTTTATTCTTATTGAGAAAGTAATTTAATCGTCTGCCAGCTTTTGTGCCTAATAACCAGGACTTGTTATTAAATTATTGCATTTAAGTGCTGCCCTCTTTTTCGTTTCCTTTCCATGCACTCAATCAAGTGCAATTATTGAAAGAGATGGAGAGAAAGACCCCAAAGAAGTTGAAGCTCAGTCAAGTTGGGCTGCGGGGTTTCATGCTTATCTAATGCGGTTCATCTGCACTCTGTTCTGACTGAGTTTTGTGTTGAGCTCCTGCTGCTTAATGCTCTTACTTAAGCTGGGTTGAATGCCTGCCTCGCTGCCTCGTTGCCTCACTGCCTACCTGCTAGCCAGCCAGCTTGTCTGATTCCCTGCCAGTCGATTATCATTATCAATGCATGTCCCGTCATAATTAATAAGACTCACCCTCGCCCCAGAGACTACAAAAACACGCAAGACTGCAATCAGTTGGCCCATTGTGTTGTATGCCAGAGTAAACCTTATCAACTTAACTCAGCTAACAGCTCGCAGAGTTCTCTTAACAAGCAGCTGCTATTTCTGTTTTCTGGCCCATTTGTTTGCTTAGGCGCTTCTGGCCAATAACGAGTTCTTCCTGTGCACGTTGTGTGTGCAAAATTTCGTTAACAATTTATTTTCGCTCTTTCTCTTTTTAACCCTCGCATATGTGATAATAATATTTTATTCGTTTTCCTTTTGGGTTTGTTGTATCTGTCTTTAATGCCACCTACTCGAAAAAATATATTTATTTTCCCGGGCGACCCTTTCTGCACCGAAATGAAAACATCACACACACACACGCTCAATTTCAAGTGTCGAAACGCCGTCGACAGCTGTGATAACAGAAGGGAAATAGAAATGCCTGCTTTTCTCCCTCCCTTCCAATGCCGCTGGCCATAACGGCAGCTAAAGTTTTAAAATAACATCAGAGAGCAGCGATAGCGAAAGACAGCCAAAAAGACCCCTAACAGAAGGCGCCTTGTTAAAAAAAAGCATACAAACATTTTTATAAAATCAGTTTCGCATTAAAAAACAAAAAAGAATTGTTTCAATCAAAAGAGCTCGACTACAACATATCCATGTATTCCAGTTTACTTTATACAATTCGAAAGATATCCACGTATTCCAGTTAATGACATTCAAACCGAAAGATATCCATGTATTCCAGTTAAAAATATTCATACCGAAAGATATCCATGTATTCCAGTTAAAACCATTCAAATCGAAAGATATCCGTGTATTCCAGTTAAAGTTATTCAATTCGAAAGATTTCCATGTATTTCAGTTAAAGATATTCGAACCAAAACTCTAAACTCAATCATTAATAAACAATTTGAAAATATATTTATGTCAAAATTCGAGCTATCGATAGCATATGTATGCACATCCAAAAAGTTTGCAATAATCGAGAATCAAAAATAAAGTACGTGTATGTATATTAAAAGGTCGCTAATACTTGGTTTTGCTTGTTACATTTCCACAACCCCATAAAAACTTTTTATTTCTTTCACAATTTTAATGTGTACAGGGTAAAAAAAAAACAAAAAAAAGATCGAAAGGCAAACCCAAACAAACAAAGTAGTTGGCAACATGTGCTGCCAACTAAAGTATTGCAATTGCTTGCTTGATTTTTATTATTATACATAATTGTGCCTGGGACGATGATGATGATGATGATGCTGCTGCTGCTGCTGTTATTCTTTTGAACGTATTTTAAATGATGGGTAGAGGAACGAGAAACGGAAACAAGAGAATCCAAATTCGTTAGAATTTTGATTGTCAACGAGAATAACGAGTCAGGCAGCCAGACAGATTGTCAGAGGGACATTGAAATTAAGAAACAAAAGAAAATACATTCGTCTGGATACAGTAAACATCAGTTACCATAAACTTTCTTTAGAATAAAAATTTAACATAAAATAATTACAAATGGTTTATTTATAGTTTTTTAACAAATTCAAATTAATGAACTCTTGCACATAGTAAAAAAATATAAAATAATAATAGAAATAGTAATAGTGTTGAAATATTAATTTCCATCATATTCAATAGTATGTAAGCGATTTGTTATTGACCTGGCAACTCCGTTCGAGAGCAATAAATTCTCTCTCCCTCGCTCTCTCTCTCTCTTTGTTAGTTTGTAGTTACACACTTCTTTTTGTACTACCATCCAGTACAGACATTTATTAAAATAACCTTCGATTGCGATTTAAAACTTGAACAAATATCAACTAATCAAGGAACTGAAACTGACTTTTTTAAAAATAAATTGATTACATTTTCAAGTTTTACAACCTTAATTTTTTTAAAAGATCGTGTTAAAATTAATTCACCATATCCAGAGACAACTGTACGTGCAAGTGTGAGTTAATGTCACATGAAAACTGTTTGTTGCTTTGTTGGTCCAGAATTCTCAGTACGCACAAGTGTCAAAAGCAGTTCATGACAGTTTTTTTGGCGGCTATCCCAAAACTATTTGCCAATAAACAAGTGTGTATATGTGTGTATTGTTCGTATGTTTGTGTGTGCAGACAATTTAGTTTAGTTAGTTTTGGCATTTTGAGCACAGGCCCAAACAGACCGTTAAGCCAAATTGACGTTTTTTTCTGAGCGCGTGTATGTGTGGTTGTGTGTGTGTGTGCTTTTGAGATCACAGAGTGGGCTTATGGCCGATGCTCGAGTTTTAGTCTGGCATTGACATTAGAATTGGCATGCACTCCAGGCACTCTTGATGAGGATACATGACACATGCCACGTTAAGTGGGCTACACAGCAAACGGGATTGTGTGGAAAACGGTTGACATATTTTATTTAAATTAAACCAAAGCCAAGTTAACAACTTGTAACATTTGCATTTTATTCAGACCAAAGGGCTTAAAATGTTATTTATTTAAAGGTATTATATATTATTCACATATCATGTATATATATTTGCCACACGTATTTTATAATAGTTGAATTGTTATTTAATCAAATGTCTGTGTAGTAAAAAGCAATTGGTTTAAATGTTAAGCTCTTTCTATAACTTTTTGTGGTGATTTTACCAAAAAAAAGATTCACCGAAACACAAATTTCCAACTTTCAAATGAAAACATGAATTAGAACAACTTTTAATAACTAAAACATTAAAGCTTAATTTACTTTTGTAAGCGTTTCCATTCCATTAGATTCGTTATTTAAGTACCTTGACAGATATGTTAAAAAAATCTTGGAACTATTGTTAAAATCATTCCCATGTATGTTTTTTTGCTCACCTGGGACCAGCCGGATATGCTTTGTATGCGTGTTTATGATTATGTATTGTCAATCAAATGTTGTTTTCATGATAAAGGTTTAGGGGTGATTGTGTAAAGCCGGTTTGAAAACAGTCCTGCTTAAGCAGGCTTAACAATGTCATTAATGCTGGTCAATCTGTCCAATTTTGTAAGCATAGTTGCAGGAAGCCTTAAAAACGGGGTTTGAAAGTAGATTTTATAGTTCTAGAAAACAAATACTAGATTATCTTATCATATATAAATATCACATATAATTACGTTGGTTAAAAAGCACATTTTAAAAAAATAATGATTGCTTTAAAATTTAATTGCAGTTATGATATGTTTGGTACGTTAAGGTCTATTTAAACACCTGTAGTAGATTTTTATAAGTAAATTGACAATATTTTAGCTTTTGTAAGCTTTGTTAATCAGTTTGTATTTGGAATCAGTTTGCACTGACGATTGTTTAGATTTGACATAGAGCCAAATCAGCGTGATTGACATGAAACAATTTATTTGCATTGCAGCACCATCAATTATTATGTAGTTGCCACGTTTGCCCTGAAAGTCGAAGGGTTTCCAATCGCTTCATCAGTTACAGGTTACACACACACACACATATGAGCGAGTGTGTGTAGCGCCTACGTTAGTTGGAAACCCCATGGGGTTACATTGAACCCCAGCAGCACACAAAAAATAAATAAAAGCTGTGGACCAAATTTAGACCCCAGTTCACTGCACCATGTGTACGAGTGTGAATTTTTTTGTTCGACTAGAGTGGAAAAAAAAAACAAGTAAATAAAATGCCAACACAACTGTCAATTATGGACGTAGTGTGCTTGGGCCAGCCAGCACACAACAAATAAACAAATATACAAAGTACGAGAATATTCTAAATGTGTGTACATGTATATTTTATTTTATATATGCGAGCAAACAGCAGCAATTGAATTTGTTGATGCCTCAGTCGTTTGCCTCGCCTGCCTTTTGGATTGATGGCATTGATGGCGTAGGACGCGATTTCGGACTCTGCGGCACCCAATTGACACATGCCACATACTACTACTACGAAATGCAACAACGTCAAAGTCATTTGTCACGCGCCGACTGCGACTGCCACTGCGACTGGGACGACGACGAACGGTATCAATGAGCGAACAATGAACCAGGCAAAAAAAACCCGTACACACAAGCTCAGGCAAATAACAAACCCCCCGCATTGCTGCGGCACGAAACTCACAACTCGCAACCGATTCGATTTGAACCGAACCGAACCGCATAGAAATAAATGTTGAGCACACACTAAATCAACAATTATGTAGACGAAGATAAGCAAACGACGGATGGATGGACAAACGGATGGAACCCAACACACACACACACACGCACACATACACATAGAGAGAAACCAATACTGGGCTGCATGTTGGGTAAATGCCAGAGAGACCAAACTTCCGCAATTATTTACAATACTCGCATATCCCATTAAATTTCAACAGCAACCAACAATTTCAATGTGCACTTTATCAACCAATTAATGTTTACATTTTGGGCAATGCCTGGAAATTAGGAAAAGGGTTCAGACAAACCCTGCTTTCCTATCCCTCGTCGTTAGGAAGCCCCTTTTTGGAAACAACTTTGAACCTTGGCTGAGCTTGTAATTTCATGCACTTAAACTCGCATTATATTCGTTTTGTCATTTTTTATGCGTTTATATATATACCATATATATAAAAATATTTTTGCTGTATTTTGTTAACTTTGTTGTTTGTCTGATTTAGTTTAATTTTTTTTTCATTTTTTTTTTTGTTGTGTTTCGGTACGTCATCGTTTTGAAACCTAAGGCACTCTTCATTTATTTTTCAATTTTGTTTATTACTTTTTTTTTCTCTGTGGCATTTGAGGTGTAGTCATTATCATTTGGGGCGCTCTCTGTGTGCTGCGTGCCGTGTCTGTAATTACATTTATGGCTTGTAGTTGCTTTGGGCTCTTTTTGGCTGTGTTTTTTTTCTGTTGTATTTTTCTGGTTGCCCCCCTCTGCTCATGTTCGTTTGCCCCTCGGGCTGGGACTGCGTGCCGTGTGTTAAATTATATGGCCAGTCATTGCATTTATGAGCGCAGTTACATGAGCTTGTTCTTTTTTTGTTGTTTTTATATTTTTTTGTTTTTTTTTTAAGGTGGGGTACATTTACCAACTGCGATCGCGTTATTACCAACTGCTTATCAATCAAAAAGCTTTAATGAAGAATAAAAATAATAAAGGGCAAATCAAGGTTCATATTTAGGATATAGTCATTAAAAAAACATAACCTTAACCGTATTTAAAAACTGTTTAAGAACCTGAAATCAGGTTTTTAATAAGCTGATTTTATCGCATACATTTTTTAAAATTTTTATTTGTCTCAATCCATTTTTTTTAATATTCTTTTGTACGCATAACAAAATATTTTTCCTGTTAAATAAATTTGTAATCATTTTGTTTATTAAAAAATGTTATTCTCGTTATTTTAAAATACGCTAACTAGAAAATGTTTATTCAAGTTCTTTTTTTTGCCATTATTTTGCTTGTTTTCTATTTTTGTAATCAAAATGCATCAAGAACGTCTTATAAATATTCAAAAATATAGAAGTACTCACTCACCCTATGCATATTTGAAATACAAATAGATTTTCTGTAATTGTTTTTATAGACTTGATTACTGTTTCAATTTGAACTAAGTACATTTAAAACAAGTCATAAAATGTGTGGAGTAAAAATTAACATTTGAAATGTTGTTCTGATAAATAAAACACATTACAAATTTGTACTTCATTTAAAACAGCATTCACTATGGAAATTTCTGAATTGAATTAATTTAAATTGTACAAGTGACACACCTGTATTTTTTAAAGGTTATCGATGTAGAATAAGAACATCCATAAATCAGAGTTGCTTTCATAAAAGACATTAAAAATGCAATTCTTCACTATTAATATGTAGTTGTTATACGGACACAATTAAGAACATCTAATAGACTAAAGTTATTTTTTTTTATCTAAAAATATTCTTCTGAACATTGAAACTTTTAATTAATTGAATTTTAATTTGATATGTTTGTCCTTTAAAGTAACTTCTAATCGAAAAGCGGAAAGCTAAGCCATTTTACATTTACTTTCCAAAACAACGAATATACTTTTCGATTTTACTATATATATTCATTATGTGAATCATTTGTAGGTGCCTTTAAGCAGTGTAGTCGAATGTTGCCCATTTAATTGTAATGCTTGCAGATATACAAGCTATATTATTTATCGTAATGCTTGCCTCATGGCATTCAGATATTCTGTTGCTGTCCTAAGTATTCAAGTATTCAAGATTTTGGCAGCTTAACCTCATTTCAAAAGCATTTCAGGCAGCACAAGAATTACATTGAAAAGTGCCAAGTGGCAAAAGGCAAGCAAGCTATAAAAAAAAAACATATGAAAAAAAAAAACAAAACGGACGCAAAATCAAAGCAAAAGAAAATTAACATGAAGTGAATTTCGAAAGGCGGTCTCTTGTGCAGTTAAGTACATAGAAACTAAAAGACGGCAAAGACTGACGGACAGACGGACAGACAGGGTAGCACGATGGGATAGTATACATGGGACAGACGGACAAAGGGGGCGGGCAAAAGCAAACGTAAAATTTGGCAAACATTTGCAATAGCAGAGCACGTGCTTATAGCGAAAAAAAATGTAAAAAGTAAAACAAAAATAATGTTGAAACTTTTATTTCCTAAGAGACCCACTGAGACAGCTAGTCGACATGGACGTGACGGAAAACAAGACGGGCAGGGAGGTGGAGGAGGGAATGGACGAAGCGGTGGCTTAGACATTGGAACGGACGTCAACGTCATCATGAGGCAATTTCTTCATCTCTTTCTTCTTACTCAAATCTCTGGCAAACTGCAATCTGTAGTCAACGTTCTCTTCGTCTCTCTTTCTCTCTTTCTTAGACGAAATGCCAGCAGGTCCCGTCAGGGAGATGAGAAAACACCACAGCTGATTTTTACTGCTGGTTTTTGACCCACTCACAAACACACACACACACAGAAAGAGAGCGCGAGAGAGAGAGAGAGAGAGAGTATGTGTGTGTTATTGTCTCAGCTACTTAAGCAGAATTAAGCATTATTTTTGGCAAATAAATCATGCTGGTTTCGTCCCGTTTACTTTGTTCCATACGCAATTTAAATAACAAAACAGCCTGCAATTTTATAAGTTCAACGGACTAGAAGATGTTTTAAGTTTATTTGCGTTAAGGAAAAAATCATCTTAAATATATGGGAATAATAATGGATGGTGTTTGAAAAAGCTAAGTCAAAATGACAATTTAAAGTTAAGAAAAAGTGCTTCAAACAACATTATATTTAAATCATTTTCACAACCCAATTTATTTCGAATTTAAAAACACACATCTAGAAAATTACAAATAGTTTTTGACGTTGTAATCTTTAGGTGTTTAGGCGAGTAATTTAAATTGTGGAATAAATATATGTTTTATTTCTGAAGTCAAGTGAAAAAACTATTGTTTAGTTAATTAAAATGTTAATTTGATTTCAAAATAATACTTAATTGATGACTTAAGTGCTTATAGTATGCAAATTTGTGACTTTTGCCTAACGTTTTTCTATTCAATACATTTTAGATACAGGGTATAATTAGCGATTATTTTGCACATTGCTGCACATATAAATATCTACTTATAACACTTCTCATGCCTTTAAAAATTCAGCGTACCTACAAATATTTATACATACATACTGTTATTTGTAATATTTCTTTGGCGTCTTTTGCATTGTTTCATATTTCAAATAAATAATGCTTTGAGCTGTGGAAGCGGGTCGATTAATATAAATCAACTACCGTCCCATTCCGTACCGCCCCGTCGGCTGTGTGTCATCCCAGTCGTTGCGGGGTAGTGTGGTGGGGTGTGTATGTGTGTGTGGAGGAGGGGGGGAGGGGAGGAAGGTGCAAGGTGTGGGGGTTTCGGTGTCTCAACTTTTTCCTTTGTGGCTTTAATGAAAGTAATTTATTAAGTAATTTCTAAGCTCTTAGTCGTGACGCTTGTTGTTGAGCGTTTAATTAATTGGTTTTCTTATTAAACGCCAGCCAAATGAATTATGCATGAGCCCCGACGCTTGATAATATTGGGATTGTGTAACCTTTGTGCTAAGACAAGCCCCACATAAGCAAATAACTAACTAAATCAAAAGAAAAACCCCGCATTTATTGAGCTGAATGTACACACTTGGAAATGCAGTGTGATAAAAAAAGGCGGGGTTCTACAATTGTACACATAAAATGGATCCAATTCCCGATTTAATAAGCATTCATCACGATAACTGTAATTATATATTTACGAATAACTTATTGCAAAAGTTGGCAGTGGAATACTTAGTTATGCTAATTATAAGTTGTTTGGTTTAACAAGATAAGTTCGAAATTAACTATAATAATACAATTTAAAGCTTACCTATGTCAGTCAATATTTAAATTGGATTTTAAAAATAAACGAATAAACTAAACTTTAAAATTAATTGCTTACAAAACAAGCAACTAAAAATATTATATATATTGTAAAGTGTTTCATTTATTATTTTTGTTTGAAAGAATATTAAATGAATATAAACTAATATTAAATAAAACTTTCAAAGTTTTAGTTTATGCAAATGGATAAAAAGTAAGTAATTCATTGGCAAAAAAGTTGTTGATAATAAAATTATATAATGTGTTCAATAAAATGATAAACTTTATGTGTTGTGTAAGTTAAATGCAGATTTTTCAATGCAACATAACATAAATAACTATTGTTATTATATTGTCGACAGGTACACTAATATACACAGCCCTCAACCATTTGTCAAAATGTAAAGAAATTTCGACTTAAGTCAGAATTTATTTATGACAAGGTAATAAAGTATGCTTTTTGAAAGCAGACAGCTCATTAGAATGCAAATATCAAAGATATACATGCAAATAATAAATGATTTATGCGTCGATTAAAAACACTTAAGGAAAATTTCAGTGGAGGCAATTATACTGCTTATACCCAATGGTTAAATTATGTCTTTTGCATACAATGTATAAATGTATATACAATATATGTAAACATTAAGTATATAAAGTATGGTGCATTGTTGGCCATACTGTAATGCCGTTAAGGCCATGTTTGAAATGCATTCGAATTCGCATTCGGACTGGCATTAGTGTGTCTATGGTACAGGGAAACGTGCTCTTTATTTTTATTTTTACTTATTTTTTTCTTCAACTCAGCACCGAAGATACTTTCAAAGTATTTGAACACAACGGTTGTCGTCCGTTCCAGTTGTTGTCGAATGTTGTCGGGTTGTTGTGAATGTTGTTGTCGCCGTAGTTGTTGTTATGCGAGAGTCTTGTCTTGTACTAAATGACTAAGCGGCGCTCCAAAAACAGACCCAGTTACAACTGTGCGTTGTGTTTGTTTGTATCTAAGATACATTTGTTGCAACTGAAACTGCTGGTGCTGCCGCTGCTGCTGTTTCGAGCGGATATGCACAAGATGCGAAACGTGCTTTCCCAATAACGTCAGACAGACAATGACAAAATAAAGCCAAGAAACGATGCGAACCAACTTGGCTAGCTTTTATTTATTGTTGCTGCAGCAGTATTTTCTAGTGCCCTGTGCTAAAAAAGACTGCAGCCAAAAAATAAATAAAAATATTTAAAAGAAAACTGTCAAGATTTGCATTTATCGGTGCTTTTTTTGCTTTTTTGTCGTCGGCGTCGGCGTCGTCGTGAGCTTAAAAGAAGAAATGCACATGCGATAAAAATGGTTGTTGTCGTTGTTGTTTTTGCTGTCGTCTCTAGTATCTGGTATCTGGTATCTAGTATCTCACAGATACACAAAACCATAGCCAACTATGTGTCTGCGCTTAGCTCGGCATTTGCATAATTTGCATATCGAGCAAACACATTTTAGGTGAAGCACAAATAAAATCGGAAGGGTGCTTAAACTAAAAATGCTTGTTCAAGCAAAGTGTTGAAAAGTGCAATAAACAGAGAGTCATAAAACAAAGCAAAAGCAAAAGCAAATCAAATTGAAATTGTTATTTAGACAATTTGCAGTCGTTTCATCTTTAATTGCATATAAATTATTGTGTGCTGGGCAAATTTTAATTGACTCGCCACAAAATACAATCAAAAAAATAAATAAAATATATACTATACATTGTTAACAATTTCTGCGTAACGTTATTCATGATGGGCTTTTTTGATTGGAATCGCTTTTGAGGCTTTGGGTTTTTATTCGCCCCGGTTTGTGTGTACTTGTATTACGCATTTGTTGCGTATTAATTAAATTAGTTGGCGTTTTGTGGTTTCAGCTGCCCAGATCCGTGCGAATCCCACATCCCGAACAATGCTATTAAATAGAAATGTGGGTTTTTTGTACTCTTTTTTTTTTGTTTTTTTTTTTTGTTGTTGTTACAGATAGCAAAATAAGTTTTAAATACAAATGCGGGCTTTTCTGTGGTGCGTATTAGATTTTTGCTGTTTTTTTGTCGACTTTGTGGAATTTTTCCATATGCTAAATAAATTAAAATTTGTATTTTATTGTTGAGATATGTTTTGTGTATTCGTGTGTGCGTGTGTGGATGTGTCTGTGATAAATATATTTACATTTTTGAATTGCGAACGGAAAAAACAAACAAACTCAGTTAAATAAAATGTAAATATAAATTGCTATATTTATGCAGGCAACTAACTATATATATGACAAGTTTATTGAACTCGTGAGTTTAAAAACTGTTTAAACAGACAATTAAATTTTAAACTTAAATTGAGGCGAAAAAAAAGGGATAAATAATTTATTCGAAATAAACCTTTTGTATGGTTAACTTAAAAATATGTTGTGATTTTAATATCATATACAATAAAGTAAAACTCTAAGACTAAACAATTTTTGTTCATAAAGTTAAATACTTGAAAGTCTTTATAAAATTTTGTAGAATAAGTTAAATATTTATTTCCTCTTTTATGGAAATAGTTACTGGACCGAATACCTGGCATTCACAACTACCTATGAAAATAAAACATACATAACAACATAAAAATTCAAATGTGTAACTAACACACGCAGACATCATATATAGCGGGAATAGAAACAAATATGTAGCAATAAGTCGCATATAAATGCCATTTTTATATTTTCAGCTACAATTCAATTTTAATGCTATTTCCCCTGTTGCAAAATTGCAAATTTCGCACTTTGCTAGGGATGAGACTGTCAGTTAGTCAGTTCGTCAGTTAGTCAGTTCGTCTGTTTGTCAATTTGTTCACAGTGGAAGTAAAGATGTCGCAGGCAAGCCCATGTGCATGTAAATGATAGTGAACATCATAATTTTTCATTTGGCACGGTAGAAAATCGTTTTACACTTTCGGGCATAAATTGACGAAATAAATCATGTTGGCAGCACGTGATTTGGGTATTGTAGGTGGAGGTGGAGGCGAACGAGCATGGCAACTGTAACGGCAGATGTTTCCTGCCTACACTCACCCCCCACCAACATACTCTTCCTCACCTGTGTGCCAACGGAAAGGCCGGAAAGCGAGCACGAGAAATTGCAAAAATAAAAAGTAATACAAATTGGAAGCATGTTAAAAAGTGTAGGCTAGCTATTTAAGGCAACATACAAATGCTCTTGCTTGTTGTTAATTGTTTTTTTAATACTCATTTCCGTTAAGTTAAAAATCTACTGAATTTGTACATATATAGTCTTATTAAATTAAACATTTACTTCAGTCTAGTTGTTTAAAAGTAATTTTAAAAATTGCCATATTGGATCTAGTTTTAATTTAATGCTCATTTTTATCTAACATGATTGAAAATTTCTTAAATTAATTTTTTTCAGCTTGTATTTATTTTAAGTCAATTAAGTTTTGATAAAACTAATTTTATATTATTTTTAATTGTATTCATTAATTTTCAATTACTTAATGTAGCAGCTAGTGTATGCCAAATTCGTTTGGTGCCATTCAAATATAAAACTTAATTATTTATATGCTGTGCATTGTGATTCCATTTTCGCATTTATTATTATTTTGGACGCACAATGCGGCGAATGTGCAATGTTTATGCATTTTTGTGCGACTTGCGCTTAAAATTATTCCATACGCTGTTGTTGCGTAAAGACAACAATTCTGTTTAATATTTATAATATCATTATGTCTGTCTACATTGGCATTTTTGCTGACCAAAAGAGGGGCATAGAAGAGGTTTGTCATGTCGGCGTTTGCCATTTAAGTGCATTGTCAATTACACACATTTTCATAAAAGGCCACCAACGTCAGTCGACTAAGTTGACTGATTGAATTGTGAAATCCGACATTGGTTGTTTATCGTTTGATTTTATTGCTATGCATATTTATAACTGTTTTTGTATATATAAAAACGTTTCGATTTTAAAGTTTCTGTATAGTTTCCTGTTTTTAGTCAATTTTGAATAAAATCTATTTAATATTAATTCGTATTTGTATAAATACAATTATTAAATGTGTGCACATATTTTGAAATTATAAACATTCCTCATTTGCAATTGAATACATATGTTTTACCAAAAAAAAAATATATATATATAGGTATAAACTTGTTTGATAAAAATGATAAAAGATTTATTTTCTACTACTACTTTTATGACCTTACATAGATTTTTTATATTTTTCTCATAATACATAGTATGTTGATCAGATATTTGCTTTCACAATATTGCATTTTAATTGTAATTTGTTTTTGATGTGCGGAGTGGCACGGAGGCACAGAGGGAGTGATGATGTATGGACTAGTACTACTATTGAAATTGTGTGGCGTTCTTCTTCTCCAACTAAAAGTCAGTGAGAAAACCCAGGGGGCATTAAATGCGCATTAAGCTGCTTGAATACCGCTCCAATACCCCGCCATGCGTCCTACCATCCTAAGTCACTTATCGACCACATTAGCCTAATGATTTCGTCAAGTCGAGTCTGGGTTCCAAACACCGTTGGCATTGTCAGCACTTAAATGCAGGCTTCATTTGGTTAATTGCATGGCAAACGTTGTCATGATTAATGTTAATGCTAATGTGACTGCCCTTTGGGGGCCTACGCAAAAAAAAAAAAACACTTTAGCGATTCTTCTACATAGTCCCGAAAATAAAAACCTGTTTCGTTTTGATTTGATTTTGTTTTGTTCTTTGTGATTGTTTCTTCTTCTACTATTTCGCGTGTGTAGGTAATTTGATTCTCCATTCTCGAAAAACCAATTTCATTAATTGGAATTGTGCAGTGAGCTGTTGAAAATTGATAGGTGATTCGGGTAATCAATTTCACATTGTTCAATTAACTTCATATAATTAAAGAATTGTCGATTAATTGAATTATATAAATATTTCTTGGATCAAATGAAAGTTCGATTGAAATTGCGGTTATTGGTTTCAGATATGTCAAATGGGCATTTCCAGTTTTTGTTATTATCAAATTTAAATGATAATGATATTTTGTTTATCATATAAATGAAAGAGATTATATTATTATTACTTATTTTTCATACAAATTCTGTTCATTTGATTAGATTCAAAATTGTATTGAAGCTTTTATCAACTCAACTCGATATATTATAGCTTTGTTGCTGCAGTAATCGCTTTTTTTATAGTGTCACTTAGCTTATCTGTTGATGTGTTCAACTAAATAAATTAACACTCGACAACAATAAAAATTAAGTGTTCTATACTAGACGTTAAAACTGGCAGTATACTAACAAAATTATACATCTAACAAAGGTCATTTTTGTGCTAACAGAAATAAAAGTACTACAAAACAGCTCAAATAAATGCAACGTAGGAATAAATTCAAATTAAAACATTCAGTTGAATGATTTGTGTTTTCGGCGTAAAAAGGGATACAAGAATTCTGATCATAAAGCATAAAAATGCTTTATTTTAATAAACTTAATTTTCTCATTTGAGACAAAAAAAACCTAAAGCTAAGATTTTGACTGATTCGCAAGAGTCATAATAATAAGATATTTAAATTCAAGTCCCAAATTTCCTAAAATAAAAGTGAACAGAAAACTTCTTATGATTTGGTTTGTAAATTTTCTCTCTGCTCTTATATAAAATTCAAATTCACATAATTTTAAATAACCGTTTGCCAAGGATGTTGCCGCAGGCTGCATCTGATTGGCTTTATACTTTCTTTAGCTGTAAAGCCGATTCGAAAGCAAGGCAAGAGATTAGCGGAAGGCGTTTGCCACTTACAACGCTTTTTCCATTGCCGACACCCATTGCAGCAAAAACAACAACAACAACTAACAACAACGTTGTACATAACTAGAGCAAGGCTTCTCTCGTTTGCGCAATCTTGGCACACGCTACCCTTCTGCACTCTTTGGTGCCCCGTCTTTCGTCTTTGCTCTTTCTGTGTGTGGCTGGCAATCGACAATTGCCCATTTGCATGACCCACTTGCGAACGGAGGAATTAGTATAAACCTGAATAGTTTCTGTTCTGTCTGTTGCTGACTCGTATCAGGCGGTCATTACGTATACGACGCCTTGGCTGAATGGCTGATGTAGACGTTGACAATATTGTCGACTATTTATAGATGCCTTTAATGAGCAAGCCACTTCCGACAAAAACGCACATTTGAACTTTGAAAACACACACACACACACACGCAAAACCGATATAAATAATAATGTGGCAATTAGTAATCGCAATTGCAATTCACGTACCAAGGCCCAAAAAAAAATAAAATTTGAATCATAGAATAAAAATGCACATTAGTTTCTATAGTGCCTATTATACAATCCTTGAACACGTATATGCATATATAAATATTTATATGATAAGCATTTACCCTATAATTTATTTTGGTGGTTGATTAGTTATTATTTGCGCTAATTTGCGCAAATTTTTTCGCGACGCGTTTGCCACAAACAAAAATGAAAAACTAATTGCATCGATGGCAAATTGCGCATCCCAATGTCAATGTCAGTGCACGAATAAGAACGGAAAGAATCGACAAAGAACTAAGAGATAATACTACAACCCCCTTTCCCTTCCTGCACATTTGCGATCATTATGATCATCATGCAAACGTTACCTGACGGAGAGCCAAAACTCACACGAGCGTTTTGGTGTTTGTGTGTGTGTGTGTGGCATTGCAAAATGTATCTTTGTTTCTCTTTGTGGCTGGCAATCAATAATATGCATTGTGAATTGCTGTTCATTGTGAGCTGTAATTGTGCGGCGAGCTCTTTTTTTTTATTATTTTTGTGCAATTTTCTTGCTGGCTTTGCGTTGAGTCTTTTGCTGTCTTTTTATACCCTGATCCCATTAAAAATGGGAAAAAAGGGTATAATGAAGTTGTGCAAAAGTATGTAACAGGCAGAAGGAAGCATCTCCGACCCCATAAAGTATATATATTCTTGATCAGCATCAACAGTCGAGTCGATATAGCCATGTCCGTCTGTCCGTCTGTCCGTCTGTCTGTCCGTATGTATGAACGCGTCGATCTCAGAGACTATAAGAGCTAGAGACTCCAGATTTGGAACTTAAGCTCGCCTAATCCCTAGGCAGTACAAGTTTGTTTGCGATTTTCGATAACTCTTCCCGTTTCCGATATACACATGGGATCGATAACAACAAAATCTTGAATTTGGAAAACTTTGAGATGCAATTTGAATTATAAAACAAAATAATGACAACCTGTGAAATTTTTATCGAAATCGGATAATAAACACCGGAGATATGGGACATTGAAGTTTTGTATGCACTATGCAGTATGCGCGTACACACACACACACATATATACTTGCACGCACTGACTGTACGCGTAAAGTATAGGGATCAGGGTATCGTCTAGTCGGGATTTCTCGACTAGAGCCTTCTTACTTGTTTTTCTTGTACTTTTTCATTCATTGCATTTGGCAAACAAACTGCCAATAAGTTGGCCATAGCTACATAGCCTGGCCATCTTCGCTTCTACATAGCATTTAATTGCACGTTTCGGCCAGTTACAACAACAACAACAATGACAATGGCAAACATAAAGTAACTAACTAAAGGCAAGTTTTTTTTTGTGCCTTTGCAGTCACTTTTTCGGTTGGCAGTTTGTTCAGTTGTTGCCTTTCTGCTTGTGCTTCTTCTTTGGCATCGATTTCTTGGTCAGCTCGACGATGCCTATCCACAGAAAATATCTATATTATACGAAACCTGCAGCTAACTTATGGCTGGACTCAGCGACGCCGTCTATAATGAGTTTGCTATGTTGTGGTTTTGCCCAAAAAGTTTCTACACTTATTACCAGGGAGACGTTTAAAAACAGCAGCTGCTGCCAGTATCAAATTAAACAAGTTGTAATAATTTAACTACTTTTTAATGTGCACATTTATTGTTATTATTTGTAATCAACGTATATTCATTTGGAGAAGTAGCTATTTTTTAGCTAAAAGTATAGAGAATAAACATTAATATAATTTCAACATGAGTTATTAATGTAAGTTTCATATTTGAGTTTCATTTAGGGGTGTAATTATCAATAAGTATATTGAGAAAATCTATGTTATTGCATATTCGACTTTGTTAGTATTGTTTATATAAACTCAATATTAATTAATAAGATAATACTTAACTTACTAAAAAAAAAAAAAAAATAAACCTTACCAAAATTGAAAGTTAATCATGTACTATTCTCCCATCGAAAGTTGGATTTTACTTTTTACGCTAGTTACCTTGTTAATACCAGTATTTAAGCATTGCCTTTGTTTATACACTGCCATTGTTTCCTCAGCAGTATTTGGACTTCTCTTTCCTGTTGCTGTTGGCAAACTTATACTATTATTTACTTGGCTGACCTTTGGTCTTAATTTTGTTTGCCCTTTAGCAGCGATCTGAGAGTTTGCTTATTGTCTTTTGGTCGCTGTTGTGCGTCGCTTATTGCTTATTTGCGGCATTTTCTCGGTTTCTCTTTAGGCTCACGCTTCAATTGGCCGGCCCAAAATATGTGCCTGCAACAAACTAACAACCAACAACCAACAACAACCGCAACATTTCGAGCATGCTAATTAGACGCAGTTCGCAAAGCTTTTGCGTTCATTTCCCATGCGTCCATTATAATAATTTTTTCTCGTTTTTATTTTCATTTTAGTTTTTTTTTTTTGCTCTTCTCTTTTTCATTTCTATATATGTATTTTGTGTTTTCGCCAGGTTTAATTAATGATTTGCTAAGCTGACTACGTTCGGCCACCAGTCGCCTGGCCTGTGGGTTAATTGTGTGTCAGGGGCATTAGGAAATTTTTGGCGAGCGTAATGTAGCCACGCCCTGTCCCAGAGGAGCACTTCAGCGACCCGCCTTTTGCCTTCTCGCCCCCTTGTCGAATTTCGGCCATCAAAAGCAGCGCATGTTAGTGCTGCTGTTGCTGTTGTTGATGTGGCCCCGCATATGTTGCCAACACGTGGCAACAGCAGCCACAACAACAGCAGCAGCAACAACAATGCCCTGCTGCGCATTCGTTTTGCAACTGATTTGGCAAGGGGAGGTGGAGGGGTGGGTTGGGTTTGAGTGTTGAACGGACATTGTGCATGCAATGAGCTCCCATGTTGCACATTGTTCGCTTGCTTGTTTGTTTGCTGTTGCCTCTCCGCGGTTCCGCTGCATCGAGTCGAACGAGCAACTTTGTACTATTGCCTGGCACGCATTTGCAATATTTATTACATCCACATAATTTCATATTTATTGTATGCATACACTCACGTCTTCTACCAGGGTACCAAATAGTTCGTTCTGGCTTCAGCTTGGGTCGCTTGGAAGCGTTCAGAAATGAAAGCTGTTAAGAAATGAAAGCTGTTAAGAAATGAGAAGCGCTATTTATCAAGTACTCGGCGATTAAAATCTTATTCCTTTGCCTATTTTGATATTCTATTAGTAAATACATATTCAAAATAGTTAAAGCAACGCATAAAAATACCTTGCATATAAACAATATTATGTTAAAGAAAAAAATGTCGAGTACATTTTTTTGACGAATTTTTTTTGGATACATACTAACTATTCAAAATAATATCTCTGTATAAAATTCGGCTGGTATGAAATATTTTATTTTTTATTGTTTATCATTGTTGTTATTGGTGTCGCTTACATTAATAATTTTAAACGCTGCTCAAAAACATAAAGATCATTGAATAAATATTTCTCACAGTAAATATATAGTTTTTTTTTTGTGTTTTGAAACTTTTTTTCTTTTCTCATTCGAATTCGCATATTTTAAATATTTTTCAAAACATTAAAAAACGAAGAAAAAAAATCAATAACCTGAACCCATCAAAAATGGGTAAATAGGATATAATGATTTTGGGCAAAAGTATGTAACAGGCAGAAGGAAGCATCTCCGACCCCATAAAGTATATAAATTCTTGACCAGCATCAACAGTCGAGTCGATATAGCCCTGTCCGTCTGTCCGTCTGTCTGTCTGTGTGTATGTATGAGCGCGTCGATCTCAGAGACTATAAGAGCTAGAGACTCCAGATTTGGAACATAAGCTCGCCTAATCCCTAGGCAGTACAAGTTTTCGATATACACATGATCGATAACAATAAAATCTTGAATTTCAGATGGCATTTGAATTATAAAACAAAATAATGAAAATCTGTGAAATTTTATTTAAATCGGTTAAGAAACCCCGGAGATATGGAACACTGAAGTTGAGTATACAGATTGCGCGTAGACACACACACTGACTGTACGCGTTAAGTATAGGGTTCAGGGTATCGTCTAGTCGGGATTTCTTGACTAGAGCCTTCTTACTCGTTTAATCAACTAAATGACAAATAAATACATTCATTTTTTTTCAATTAATTGTCAAGGGTATTGTCGTTTCGCTCAATCGAGTTTCCGTTTCCCCTTTGCAGCAATTTTATTTTTTCCTCTTTTTTTTTGTTGTGCACTCTATGCAAAGTTCCCGACGTTCCATGCGCATTTGCATGTGACCGATTGAGGTTTATGAATATAAATTGTTTGTTAATTAAATGCAACATCAGCAGCAACATCAACAAAAACAGCAACAGCAACAACAACTATTACTACATATGTATGTACATATATTGTTGAATGATTGTGTGCGCTTTAATACCGGAAATTGATTAAAAGCTCATTTCATTTGCCTGCCATTCGCTTATGTTTGCTGCTGTTGTTGCTTTAGCTCGAAGTCACCATGTCATAATTTGCCATTTGAAATAATTACGGACCTTATGCACATGCACAAAGTGTGTAATCGGAATTTAAATTGCATCGGTGATGTTGTAAAGGAAATGCCTATACCATGGATATACATTGTTATTGCGATTACAATTCTCTTCGTTATGATTACAAACATTGGCTTGCTTATTTGCTTATAAACATCAAGTCTAACTAACTATGGTATGACAACAAGAGTATCCAATTGCTTAGGCAACAGAAAGGCACTCTACGTTTATGTGGCTTTGTGTTGGCTTAGTTGAAGGCATGTTAACCTGCATGATGGAGATACATTTCAATTGGATTAAGTTAAATGTATGCATAAAAAGATGATATGAATAATGCATAACACCAAATCCCGTATACAAAGCCTTTTATGTATTTTATTTATACACTTACAACGGGTATTATAACTCTTATATGAAATGTGCAACAATAACAAGAAAGGCACTTTAATATGTGTACTGCTTATAAGCTAAGTCGATATTTGTTACTATATTCTGAGCATTTAATAGTTTCACAGGAATGCAGCCAATAAAACACACTCAAATTATTCCCTATTTAGTCCTTAGAAATCAATAGCCCAACAATAGTTGCCATTAAGCAATTTGAACAAAAATTGTATGGGTTTAACAAAATCTTCATCATGTTGTGCAAACATAACTTGTATTTTTCGCTATTTTTATCGATATACTAACTTCACGAGAGTTCTGCAGTCGCCCTTTCAAAGTCTAGTGCCCAGCCCATGAAAAGTCTAGAAGAATGACCATGATGTTAAATGGGAGTCATCTTTCTAAAAAATGGGAGTCATCCTAGATTCAAATCTGATATATAAAACTTCTTAGCAGTTTCAGGATACACAAAAAAACAACTGAAAATAAAAAATATATAGAATAAATTGTGCATGTAGTTAGGTAAATCATATTATCGGCATAACATTTATTGAATTTGATTCCACATTGCAAAACAAACTGGCTTCTTAATTTAGGATTTATTTTATTATGATATCATTTAAACAGTATTAATCACATTTTTCAATTACAGTTTATAATTACAAAAAAAAAGTAAATGTTTTTTATCTAAGATCACCTTGACTTAAATCAGTAAAGGTATTATTATCTTCGTTTTACTTTAACGTTTCTCTCTTGTTTTTTTTTATTCACTTCCAGCAACAGTTTTGGCTAAATTTGGTCATATCATAACTAACTTGAACTTCAACTGACTGTCAAGTTGGCCAACATTTGTTACCCTTATGTGTCCGGCATTATTGGCGTCTGTTACAATTTTCTACAAGTCTCCTACCTCGCCGCAGTCGCTCACTCCCGGTGTCTGGGTGTTTGCTGTCTGCCATAATTTTACTGCCAATTTCAGGCAGCGAGAAAGTTGGACAACTCTGACTGCCAACTCCACCTTCGACTTTCGTCTCTTTCACTCTGTGTGTGTGTGTGTGTCTGTGTGTGTGTTGGCTTTGACTTTGGCTTTAAGCTAGAGCTTTGGCTCTCCTGCACTTGCACGTTTTTACGTTGCTATTTTTATTTCCTGTAATTTTTACGATATTACTTATTTTTATGCACCGCACGACGCACCACTCAGTGGGTTGGCAGAAGTTCGCTGGTTGGTGTTGGTGGGTCAAGTGGAGTGGGCGTCGTTTAGCTTTCATTTTGCATTTTTATGCCATTTTTATGGTCCAATGTTGTGTTGAAGTTGGCGCATTATTGGTTTTTCAAATACTCGCGAGCTGCGGCATAAAACAAATTAAAATAAGAACACAACCCTCAAAAATGTTAACAGCGGATCGACTTTAAAATTGGCTTGGCTTGAGAACAAGCAGAAGCAATATAATTTGTATGCCATAAGGCGGCACATATTTACAAACATTGGAAAATTAGAAAAAAAAATTCAAACACACACACAGTTGTTGCTTTTGTTGTTATTACGTGTTATTTGTACAGTTGGTTGGCTTATTTATTCTGTGACAGTTTTTTTTTTTTTGGTATTATTCAATTTCAATATTTATGCAGCTTGTCTGGCGTGACAGTGGCACATTATAATTACCCGCACAAACACACACTCGCTTTTAGAAACCCATTTTAAAGATCTCTTTTGGTTTTGTTGTAGCTCTAAAAGTCGATTCAATATTTTGTTATGCTCGAGGCGCTTGCTGTAATATCTATGCAGGTTATGCTACTTACTATATGCTAAATGTTAAACGCTATATGGCTTATGGCCATGTGGTTTATGGTGGCATGATACAAGTTATATATACATACACACGTGCTGCTTGCTATGGTGCGACCTCGTTACCATAAATTGTTAGTAAATTGCTTTTGTAGTTGTTGTCATTGGTAAAGACTTAGCATAAATGTGATCTATTGTGCTGGCACATACATACACACATGCTATGCAAATTGAATTTAGATCGTTAACTATATAATTTGTGCGCGCAAATTTGGGTTACCTTGTTGAAGCTATAACTAAATCAAATGAAATAAAAGTTTGAAATATTTGGGCTTGATTGTTCTTTGCGACACGCACAAAAAACTAAATAAAATGTTTACTAATCTCAAAAACCTTTGTTAACAAGTAAGAAGGCTCTAGCCGAGTAATAGATACCCTAAACCATACCCATTACAAGTAAGAAGGCTCTAGTCGACAAATCAAGACTAGAATATAGCCTGAGCTATATACTTAGCGCGTACAGTCAGTGCATGCAAGTATGTGTGTGTGTGTGTATATATATACGCGTATAATGCATACTTTACTAAGTTTCAATGTTCCTTATCTCAGGTGTTACTCAACCGATTTCAATAAAAAATGTCACAGGTTTTTATTATTTTATCTATGATTTAATTGCTGTCGATTCCAAGCGTATATCGGAAACGGTTTGAGCGAGCTTATGTTCCAAATCTGGAGTCTGTAGCTCTAATAATAGTAAGTGTAGTTTTAGCCTAACTCTAATAACAGCTCAGAAGTAATTATTTCACACAGTTATCCATAGTTTTCTATTAGCTTTTAATCGATAGAAAATGGTTTTAATATGTTTAAACAAACCTCACAATTAAAAAAAAAGCAAATTGAATAATCATGACATAGTATTTCTCAGTCAGATATATCAACTTTTAAACCTACTTGAAAATAAACTCATCACATTATTGAGAATGCAATATTTACATACAGCCAGTTGAGTCAGCTCGTTTACCTGTTATAGTACTATTAATATATACTTTTTATCTCATATTTATTCAGTTTGAAAGTATTTGCATAATTTAACTACAACAATCATTAACGTTTGCCTTAAAAACTTATAATTAACATTTGTATTTATCATTTTATGGCAATTCGAATGCGGGCATTAATCAACTGTGTTTTGAGAACATTTATATTTGCACTTAATGCTCGATAACAAATGTGGCACATCTTTATTTTTTTATTTTTATAACATTAAAAAAATGTATATAATATTATTTTTTTGATTTCATTTATTTATTGTTTATCACACATGTGGAAACACTTTAACATTTAAAGGCAATTTGAAAAACAAGAAAGCAAAATAAAAATCTTAACTGTTAAGTTAGGAAAAGTTAAGGGTCAAAAAGTAATTTTCCACTTTGTTGACAAGACTTCCTTCAATGGCTATTGCCAATTTATTTTTATATGCACAACTCGAAACGATGGCAAAGTTCAATTTTCAGTTTTAGTTTCAATTTGATGCAATTTCAATTGAGTTATTTGCGTTTTTCGTCTGTTCAAAAAAGTTCTTGGTTGACTGTCTGCCTTTATAATCAGTCGTCTGTCTGTCTGCCTGTCTGTCTGTCTGTCAGCTTGTCTTCCTGTCAGTCAGCGATGTTGTGCTTCAAATTAAATTGGCCTTTGTGTGGCGATGCTATTGGCAGACTAATGTATATGGCACACATGTTCCAATGATGGAATGGATGGATGTATTTTGCGGGGACCTCTTTGCCTTCCATTGCTACTCACTTGTCCACTTGTCTGTCCGTCTGGATATGCGAACAATAAAGCCAAATACAGCGGCAAAACGCTCATTGAATAAATAATCAAAATCAAATACATGCTCTCTCGCATGTACGAATGTAACTTTTGCTTTTGCTGCTTTGTAACTTCGTATTGTTCGATTCTCGTTTCTTTTTTTTTGCGGTCTTTTCGTTGCAAAAATATCCAATTTCCAATTTCAAATTTCAATTATATTGCTCTTCGCTTTTTTATTATTATTTTTATTGCTGTTTGTGTTGTTGTTGTTATTGCTATTGTGGCTGCTGCTTTAGCTGGTGTTGGATGCGAGAGCAATGAAAAATCAATATTGACATGAAAATGTTGCAATCGCTTGGCTTGGCAAACTTTGCGAAGCTGCTGAAGTCTCTCGAATAAGGATGCAAGCGTCATGCCAAATAAAATCAATCGCCATGTGCATAAAAGGCGTCGCCATTGTACAAGTACACTGAGAAATAAAATGCATAATGCTGGCGAGAAAAGTAGAAAAATGCCTAAGGCGAGTTGGGTAAAGAAAACAGCTCTTTCAGATTTAAACATAATATTAAGTAACTATTTTATTGATATAAAATTAACTTTAAAAAGTTGTCACTGGATCAGCTATGAGAGAGTTCTTTAATCGGCACTTCGAAGTCTACAAACCGTTAATGAAAGCATTTACCATTGGCATGTTAAACGAATCGGCGCAACTATAAAGACTACCCCGAAGGAGTATAATATCAAATTGGAACCCTGAGAATACCATCCTAGATTAAGAAAGGGCATATAGAAACCAGAATTACTATTTAAACATCGACTATATCGACTCGGTTGCTGATGCTGATCCATTTATGGGGTCGGAGAAAATTCCTTCTGCCTGTAACATTCTTTTGCATACCATTATATCCTTTTTACCAATTTTAAATGGCTTCGGAGTATAAAAAGAGATTGAATAATTAGTTTTGATTTGCTTCTTTTATTGCAGAGCCTGTTTGTATATTCATTTATTAAATAATCAGTGAATTTGAATTTCTATATTCTTTAAATAATTCTCATAAGACATTAAGGTTCTCTTAACAAACTATTTCCCGTATGCAAGATAAATTCATTTTTTTTTCTGTGTAGAAATATGTATATAATGTGTTAGGGCATCTGGCATGACTAAAAGTTTGCAGCATTGCGCATACGTCCTGTGTTGCGCCCAAAGAAACTTTGTCACGAACTTTTTGGCCAAGAGCACTGGCACTTTTATTAAATTGCTACTGCTAGCTGTTGGCTTATGCTGCATGTGGCAAGTGGGAAAATAGCCACATCCGTTACAAGAGTTCTTTCTGTTCGTTCTGTGCTCAATCAATTGGCAAGCGGAAATGTTGCGACGCAATCGAAACAAATTGCTTAATTACAAGATATTGTAAGGCAGCAACATTATCATCAGCAGCAAAAGCAACAACCGACGACAGACTCTGACTATGACTCTTTCAGGAAGTTCTAGGAAATGTGCATGCAAAACAAGCGAATAACGAATGCGAATGCGAAATGCAAATGCGAGTCACTCATTCAAATAGGCAAGAAAAATTGCATGCCAAATGCGCCCAGTCAAATGTCTATAATTTAAGCAAAAAACAAGCGACAGATACAAGCAACAACAACAGCAAATAACAGCAGGCAAATCATTTGAAGTTGCAGTTGTCATTTGTTGCTGTTGTAGTTGCTGTTGCTGTAATGTTGCCGCTGTTGCAAAATTTATGCACGCGGCTGCTGCAAAAAATGTTGTTGCTGTTGCAGTTGTTGCCTGGCTAATTTGCTGCAACAACCAGTGGAAATTGTTGATGTGCAAAAATGTTGTTGTTGTCGTCTTGTAAATGCCATAAATTAGTTGCCTGCCAGCAGACGAAGCAAAGCGCAATTTACAAATTTTTATTTACTTCTTCTTTTTTTTTTTCATTTATTTTCTATTTCTTTTTTTTCCATATATTTTTACAAGTTTTCATGTAATATTATTTTCGAATTTTTATTGCTTCTTTTAATTTAATTTATTATGTTAGCTGCTTTTTTTTTTGTTTTTTAATATCTGTGGGCTATGTTCGATAAGCCGCATGTTTTGTTGTTGTTTGCATTTTTTTTTTGGCATTGCCATGCACACTAAATTATACATTTTGCTGCATGGCGAAGGTCGTGTGGGTGGTTTGGTTTGTGTGGGTGGTGCATGGCATTTGCCTGTGGCATAAAGTATGCATAAAGCCAAAATCAATGCTAGTCTGCATATGTATATTAGTTCGCGCTTGTGTGTGTTAAGAGATTGGAAAAATGTGATATATTCCATTTGGTAAATGTTTTGTAATGTGCAATGTACAATGAAAGCAAATTGAATTATAAAATCGGGAAATTAGGGAAATGTGTGCAACGTGTGTTTGCAAATTGGATCGTTTTCATTAGTTAAAAAATATATATTTTTGCGATTATTTTATATGTATGCACAAAATAAAACAAAATAAACCATTTTTGGCTTAAATATAATCCATTTGAAAAGCGCACCTTTGATACCAATTTTATTGAGCAAAATATATAATTCTGCTTTTTATTCAGTTGAAAAAAAATACATTAATCAAAAACAAGATCATTATCATTTGTTTGGTTTAAATTTAATCCAATAATAATTTTGAATTGTTAATGCAACTATTTTAAATCCAATTTACTAAGTGTTAAGTTTAATCCTTAATAAAAGTAAAATGTTACTCAAACATTTTAAGCTACTTCAATAAATATGAAAATAACAAGTTTATCCAAAATACATAATTAAATAACTAAGAAATATTTCAATACAAAATTAACTGTAAGTACAAATATTTAACTTAAGTAAATATTTAAGGATACTCTATTTAATGCTTTAAAGGAAAATCATATATTATATTGTACCTTGAAATAACATAACAGAAGGACAGACGCACAGACAGACAGACGGACAGACGGACATGGCTATATCGACTCAACTATTGATGCTGAACAAGAATATATATACTTTATGGGGTCGGAGATGCTTCCTTCTGCCTGTTAATCAAAAGCAAAACCATTATACCCTTTTTACCCGTTTTTAATGGGTTCAGGATATAAAAAATTAGATTTTTTGTAAGTAAATTAAATTTTTTTAAAATATCAGTAAATTAACTTAAACTTTTTAAAAAACTTCGGGGTGAAAACGATGACGACAATGTTGATCCGACACCTCCACAAACCCACACCGTTGGACTGGATTCGTACAAAACTAACTAATTCAGTTTATCAGGAACGCTACTTAAACAGAATCAAAAAACGTCTCTCAAGGGATCCACTGGACCTTTTTGAAGTGGAATTCGAGACCACTGACAATATAAACTGAAGTACTAAAACTGTACTCCATAGGTGCCAACAAATTGGCTACACTAAAAATATCTGCCGACATTCATTTATTTGTGGCAATTGTGCCGGCAATAATAAATTGAACAAAACTAGAAGATAAACGCCCCAAATGCCATAACTGTAAGGGGCAACACGATGCCTTTTATCGAGCTTTTAAATATGCTGGCTTTCCTGTATATCCACAAACTTAAACGTACCAATGATTCTAAAATATCTCAAGCATTGAATTTCACATAAGGGTATGAAAATCACGCTATACAAAAAAAGCAAAAAATGGAAATACTAAAATGAATTTAACCCTAAAATAAATTCAATAAATAAATTTTTAAGGTGTTAACTCAAGTAGCAGTGAAAATAGATCATTTTGTGCTCGGCATAGGATTTTCTGGGTTTGGTTTTTAATTTTAATGTTTTAGACATCACTGGAAGGTTATAAAATAAATGGCAGTCGCAAAAAGAACTCCGCTTCCAGATAATAAGATATCTTTTATGCACTTAAGCCAAATAAATCATTTATCTCAAAACAACATTATACCCGTCTCTCGCATTCACTCTCGCTCTCGGAGCATTATAAGCTAATTTATCAACATTTCCGTTACCGTATCCGGCTTCTCAAACTGTCGTCCATTATTTTATGTGAAGAACGTTGGCAATTACGACAGAAATTGCAAGAGCATCCGCAGGTCGTAAATAAAAAGGTAGAATTCATAATTGTAAAAGTTTTTATTCTTATGACAAGAATGCTGGCAATTTATTGGAATCGCTGAATGAAAACAAAACTGAACTTTGAAAATTCCCATAATGCCTGACGGTCATAAGTAGAAGCAGAACACACAACAACAATGAAAAATAGCTGAAATCAATGGCATGGCAATGGCTTAAGAAACGAGAGCAAAACCAAGATCTAAAATGGCTATGAAGAACATTTGCACAGTCCGCACAATGATGAGAGAAATCGTAGTAAAGCAAAGCCAAAAGGAAATCCCACAATTCCCTAACAACAATGGCAAATAAATTAAATTAGTCACAAGCATATCTCAAAAGTATATATGTATGAATATGTATAAGAAACGTTTATATTTTATGTGTCCGGGTGCGAAAGAGATGGAGATACACAGTTGGGCCAAGGATAAAAGCCAACAATAAAACACACACACACACACTCACTCACACACTCACACACAAAATAGACAGAGCAGTTTATATATTTTATTTTATGAGCAAAGGGCTGTTACATAAAACGCGCTTAAGGCAAGGATTCAAAGGGCTGCGCGCCACACAAGTTCACGAAGAAGAAGGGGTTACAGGGTGGTTGGGGGCGGCCCAGTTTACGACATAGTCGTGGCTATGAAATATGTGTAGCTGCAAGTATTTTTCTTTTTTTTTTTGTGTCCAACTGCAGCGTCTCTTGGCGAATTGCCTTAGATTCGCCCACCCAAGCCAACCAACAAAAAAAAAAATAAAAAGAGATAAAACTAAAAATGTTGAGGAGAGTATGCCAGGCCAAAGAATACTTAACAGTAGTTAAGACATAAATAAATAATTTACAAAACTTTATCAAATAGGAAATGTCCTAGAAGTTTTAAATACAGTATTAGGCAAGTTTGAGAAACACATTCCATACAATTATGCAGAATGCTGTTAATCTTTAGGCATAGTTTTCAAAAGCATTTACAAATACCAACAATTAGTTATCATTTATTGTTTTAGTATTTCAGAAACAGTACTTAATAAATTATTCAAATTATGAAAACAATTATATTGTTTCTTGAATAAAACCAGACTCAGTGTCTATTAGCTTCATTTTCACGGCTAAGTTTAGTCATATTATCTTCCTGATAAAAAATATATAAATTATTTCCGTAAAAGATGTTACTTTCCAATTATTAAAAACATTTTGCACAGCTTCATGTGACACCTTCTGCATTATCTATTTTTAATGGGAAGAACCGAGTATAAGAAAGAAACTAGACGAGACAAGACGGGTGCACGGGTGGAAGCCAGTCGAAAGCGGCTTTAAAAACGTCTCCGATGCCGTCTGTCTCTCGTCGGCTCCAGCTTAAACAACAAATACTCTATACGCCTCCAGACGGAGAATGCCAGACGAGGCTCGAAGGACACACAGACACGGCACACCCACTACAAACACACACACACACACACAAGTCGAACGACATAATAAAACCGGCATTTTTATGCATGTCTGAGTAACTTCATGTACCGAACGTAGCCAGACCGAGTTGCTGGCCGAGCGGAGCCGAGATGTGGGGGGAGCAACAATCAGATGGGGAAACTTTTTTTCTGCTGCTTTAAGTGCGAAATTTTGCCTGGTGTCTGTTTCAGGTTCATTGAAATTGCCAACTCCCGTAGGTTAACTGGGAGCCGATTCGGCGCAATCGGAGCCTCGCTCCGTATTCAGCTGACAAAAGAACCTGCGCACTAAACGGGCGTGTCACAGGAACCGAGAACGACAGAATGAGAGAGAGAGAGAGAGAGAGAGAGAGAGAGAGAGAGAGAACAGTAAAATCAACAAAAGAACAACAACAGCATTTTGGGAAGGTCGTTGCGAACAGTTGTATAACGGCACACAGCGCACAGCTGGACCACAATACACACACACATACACGCACACACAGATAGAGATACATATAGATATGTTTGTATTTGTAGAGGGTCACATTTATGCAACGAGGCGTCGACACCGGTATGTAATTAACTTAAGCCCGAATGTCTGTCGATTTATACATATATATTTGATGTGCGTGACAGAAAAGCCGGGGCCCATGCAATCGGCTCTAAGTCCGATGTTCGGCCTCAGACCAAGGATTTAAAAAATCATATATATTTATATACATATATATATATATATATGTAGGTATGTGTGAGTGGGAGTATCTGTGTATTTGTATATGTAGTAAATAGCATGTAGTCAAAGCCGAGGTCGTTTGCCGGCAACTTACTCGAATAGGGGCTGACACTTATGTATATTATATATATATATATAAATATATATATATATATATATAGAAAAACTTATGTGCGATTTTATTTCCATAGAACACTTTGGCAAACCCCCGGCATGTGCATGTACATGAGTGTGTGTGTGTGTGTGAGTGTGTTAACAAAAGATTCAAGCACATTTTGCTTATTGCTGTTGTTGCAAGTTGTAACATATGCTGCACATGGCATAAATAGATTGCGCAAGTGACTCGGAAGAAAATACAATAATATGAGAAATATGAAAAAATACAGGAAACAGTTGCGACAACAATGCTGAACAGAAGTGACTCAAACAAGAGTGCGACAGAGGGCGGAAGAGGGCGTGCAACAGCAGCAAGAAAATAAATGATGAGTCAGTTATGTAGGGAGCAAAGGTAGCTCAAGATCAATAAATAAGGAACCTGAGTTGCAAAGGACACAAAAACTAGGTTTGACAACAATAAAATATATAAGAAAATATGTACATATGGAACATGAAATTTTATTTCTAACATGTTTATTTAATTGATTGAATTTATTTTAAATATTTTTGTTCAGCTACTTTAATTAAATTGTTGTGTTAGAATTGGTTTTAATGTGATATTAAGGTTTTTTTTTATAAACGCCTGACGAAATTTATGAGTTATTGAAAGTAAGTGAAGAGTGGAGACAAGGCCCAGACTGAGTTATTTATTTATTTTCCTTATCCGCATAAGTTCTGAAATGCACATTTGTTACGCTTCACAAATTCTCCCACGTAATCGAGTTTGACTGCGTCTCCCAAATTTTGTGGCTATTTTCAATGTCCCCACAAAATTTCACAGATAAATAAAATTCTTTGAACAATATTTTTAAATTTTTTATATTTTCGTGCATTAACAATAAGTTATACTCTACGAAAACACATTTCCTGAGCATGTGCACCTTTCACACCCCTTTTATTCGGAACCCATTTAAAATATTTCTCAAATCTTTGCAATTTGGTATCAATCAAGCAAAGTTTTGGGCGGAAATCTGAGCAGATCGCATGTCAGAGGAAAAAAGAAGGGCCACACCTCTTCGAGGTACAATCATTCATTCATTCATACATATCAAGGGGACACGACTTGGGTTCGTGGAGAGTTTTTAATTGAAAATTGCTGTCATGAAGAAAACGCATAAACAACAATTCTATGAAATAGCTCAGACAATCAAATGTATTGTACTACTATGTATGTATGTGTGTAAAGTGTATATATGTATGTATACAAGAATAAATTCACATAACAATTGTACAATATGCATAACAATGAGAAGCGTTTCTCGTTCCAATTTCAATACTTTTAGTGTAGGTAAGAGGAAGAGACTAGGGGTACGGGGGTAAACAAGTGTTCCGCTGCTGCTGCTGCTGTTGCTGATGCCGAACTGACACAAAGAGAAGTCTTAGGAGAATGGAAAAACTATTGTCTGAGCCCATTTTGGATAGGAGTCGTGCACAACGTAGAAACTTATGTATAAATCAAAATTTATGAATTTCGTATTCGAAATGAAGAGCTTAGCTCAAGAATTTTGAAGTGCCGTCTGGTGGCACTTCAGGCCGCTTCGGGTCGAGACCTCAAACGTATTCAACTAAACCAAACACAATATAAACTTTAACAGAAGAAAAAAAAACGCTTCGTTGCATATCAAATTAATTACACAGAGGCCCCCGAAAAGGCAAGCCAAAGAACTTGCAGACCGGAGACTGTAGCTAGAGAGCATACTCAGTCTCTCAGTAGCTCAGTCAGTCAGTCATTCAGTCAGTCAGTTAGTCAAACTGGCTGTCAGACAACCCTTGAAGATTGCTTTCTTATGCCAAGGGGCTGTAGCCGCTCAAGGAGAGCGACGCCCCAAAAAAAAAAGAACTTTTGTGCATAACACAAGCAAGTTAAGCTTTTTGAAAACAAGGATGAGCACTAGAGAGAGAAGGAGGGACAGGCAAAGAGTAGAGGACAAGCTGACAGTCAACAACATCAACAACAACAACAAGTCATGCACACTGCAAAACTGAAAGCATAATTTATACCTTCAAAGTGAATTGTTCAAAGAAAACTTTGAACATTTTTCCCCTTAACGGCACGTCCTGTTTTGCAACGTTCCATGTCAACACACAGCCCGCACCGAGAACAATAACATCAGCAACAAGATAAATTGCCAACCCCATCTCTGGAAACCTAAGCGAATTTCGCATGCTCTTTGACAATAGCACAAGCTAAGTTTTGGTGTTATAATTATAATTGTGATACCATTTAGTCTTGAGGTGGCTGCTACAGAATTTTAACGAGCTGATTTTATATTGCTTATTATTAAAGCTGTTTTAATTTGGAATTTTTAATGAATCCTTAGACTTCAGCTTGTTGCATTCTGTTTCTGTTACAACTTTTATTTAATAAAATAATACTTAAATGATTTTTGATCATTTTATGGCACTCTTTGACATATATTTACAACAATATTTAATAAATTTTTGTTATTTAACCTTCAGACCTAAGAATTGATATTTGCAGTAAATAGAGCCTATTCAACTATTCCAGTTAAAAAGAAACGATAAATCGAAAGCTGCTGCTTCAAAATACTCATAGTTCTTCTTTTATATATTTCAGAATGCATTTTTTTTCAAAATAAATCTTAACTTTGTTAATTGTAACGTTTATTGCTTTAAGCTTTTATATATTTGAATAAAGTTAAAGATGGTGTCCGCATTTGAATAAGCTTGCAATATAAAATGTAATAAAATTAATGGGACAAGAAACAAAAATAATTTTACTATAGCATAAACCTTCTGAAATTTGAAATATCTATTTGAATCATAGTCTTGTTGCGTCCAATAGTAAAATAACAAACTATGTGCCGTGTACTTAATTTGAAGTAATTCTTTATAAGTAGGAACCGTTATCACTTGTTATAAAGTTTTCTAAAACAAAAACTTACCCAAGACATAGAAGAAAAGTATTTAGAAGTATTAAGAACAATTTTAATGTCCTTAATTTCAACAATAAAAAGTTGTTCAAAAAGATTAGTGAAAAATCTTGGCTACTTTTTTACTTACCCAAAAAATACACTTTACAAATACTCTTGAATGTCAGGACGAAGAGACTGCATTACATAATACACAAAAACCAGCCAGCAGCCAGTAACAAGTAAAAACACAGTTTTTGTTTTGTTATTTTTCTGGTGACTTTATATTCAAGCCTCGAGCTCAAACTTAAACTCTCTGAAACAATGCAGAACAAAACAAAAACAACAAAATAGAATTGAAAGGCAACGGAAACGAAAAGAAACCGCAGTCAACGCCGCTCAAATGTTTGTCCAAGTAAATGGCAATTTATAAATGGACACGACTCGAGGAGAGATTCACAGGAAATGGCTCAAAGGCTGAAACACAAAAATGTAGGCAACAAGGGCAACCCTGCAACCAGTCAAACAGAGCATGAATGGGCAAAACTCACGCACAGGCCTGCGAGACTGGGCCTGCCCAAAGCAAAAAAAGGTTCATTTCGGACTTCTGCTGAACGCCCCCCGAACAAAAATGCTATTTTAACAACATTTGGCGTTTTTATGGTGGGGCCATCCTCTTGTTTTGTTTTTTCGTCTGCCCGGTTTTATGCCCAAAAATATTGTACATTTATTAATACATAATCATCTCCGACAGCAACATGAGAACTGGCCACATGCTTGCGGTCCCAGCGGACAGCTTTTTCGTGCATTCAAAATAAAGCAGTAAAATTGTAATAGATACAATGTGTGTTAGTGTTGGTCTAGCGAGGCTGTAGCCCATATATATATATATATATATTGTTATTGTTGGTGTTGTTGTTATTGTTGGTGTTGTTGTGCGACTTATTCTTGGTATAGAGGTTCTAGGAAATTCAACCTAGCGCTGTGAATTCGAGCTGACTGCCCCGAAATATGTTTGTGTACTTTGGCTTCGCTTTAAATGTTTTCTTTCTTTTTGTTGGTGAGTTTCTGTTTCAACTGGTTGCTTAGTTGTGCAGAAAGGCAGCTAACTCACAAGCCATAGTTGTTCTTGATTACCCAAAAAATATAAAAAAATAATTGTTGTTGTTGCTATTGTATTCTGAGTCGGATTTCTGCGAAAAAGTTGAACACTTACATGATAAATATTTTCATATGAATGATTACGAAAAGTGTCGAGAGTTCAGAGTGTCAGTAAAACTCAAGCAATGATACCTGCAAATTGTTTTTTGTATTCTCGTTGATTAGAGCAGAGTTAAAGCATCTAGCAATAGATTGGATTTTATGTGACGAACGCAATCCCTTCTTCTATTAATGGATTTTATGCTTAGATAACATTGTGTCAAATTACCAAACCTGAGAAAATAGTAAAACCGTCGAAGATTTGCTTTGTGTTCAACGTTTGTCTTAAAAGCAAAAGCTGAAAGATAAGTTTATATAATATCAGATTTATTTATTCTTATTTCATATTGTAAGAAGTTCGAACATCGAACAAATTTCATTGATGTTAAAAATGATCTGATTACAAATTGTTTCTTTTCAATAGTATTAGAGTAATCTTTTCTTTATCAAGACTTAGGCACAGTCTCTAAGTAGCCGTTATGCAAAATAGACAGCAATCCAGTTTACAAAAAGAGACGGCATTTTCAATGAGAACAGGCAAAATTGTGGGCCATTGTCGCCAAGTTGCTTGAATGAATGAAATTTTACGAGAACTTTTTTGAGGAGGCCAACGCCTCGGGACTGGACTAGACTGGTGCTATAAGCCAACAAGGAGCTGAAGGTAAATGGTGTGGGGTTGATAAGAGGGCAACGAAAGGGGGAAGTGGGCAAGGTAGCCGTGTCTGAGTTGCCTTTCAAATTGATGAACAATAACAAAAGGCATACAAAAGAAAATGTTGCATAGAAATAGACTTACTTTCAAAGTTACCAACACACGATAGGTATATAAAAGTAAATATATGTATATATATATGTGTGTGTGTGTGTGCATGTATGTGTATATGAAAAGTATTTTTCTTTCTTTTGCGAAATTAATGAACTATTCAAATGTCAAAGGATCTGTGTAGATAAAGCGACGACCACGGCGACGACGACGACAACGACAAAACAGTTGGTGACAACGACAAGGCAAAAAAAAAAAACGAAAACGGGGCAACAACAATAAAAACGAGTCCAGTAAAGAAATCCATAAAAGATTTTGTAGCTGCAACGCTTCGCTTTATGAGCCTCGTCTCGCAATGTGTTTCACTCTGTGCTCGCTTTTACAAAATTCAAAAAGCAATTTACAAAAGGCAACGTGAAAGGCGATACGCTTGCACACAAGTACAAACAACACACATACACACAAGAGCATGGGCATGGCCGGAACCCAGGTCTGTGCCCGGAGCCACAGTTGCAGCTCGTAAGTGCCACTAAAGGACGACGTCGACGACGACGCGTCGAAAAGAATAAAAAAAAAAAATAAACGAAGGCGGTGAAGCGCAACGAATGCCCTGAAACAGCTTCAGCTTCAGCTATATGTCGAGTGGCTAAAGCTGAGGATGAGAATGAGAATGAGATGAGCACCAGTCTCCGTTGACGCTATCGCTTTTTAGTCGAGCATAACTTTTGTGTGCCCCCTTCGCCTTGCCATTTTCACATCGTCTTCAGTTCAGCCTCCCCATGCTTAAGGCGTAAATGAGACGTCGCCGTTGTCAGTCGGCCTACAAATTCGTTGGCTGAATGATATTTTTAAAGCGCTATACCCATTAAAAATATGTGCTAACAAAATACATTAAAATGAAGTCATATTTTTTATTATTTTTTTTTCTTTATATGTTAAGTATAGAATGTATTCTGGATCCATCTATCTTAATAATTAATAATTAATTGTTAATGTGATGCTTAGAATAAAATATGATCAAGTATCAAATCATAAAGCTTCTATCATATGTCAGTTTAATAAACAAGTCAATTTTTAAACAAATATTTAACATTAAGATTGCTTTTGTTATACGTTTTTGATAAATTATTTGGTTCGCTACAAAGATCGAATATTAAGCCAAATTTTTGATATATGCAAACAAAAAATATTGCCTTATTTGATTAATTCGTTGGAAAATAAATGGAAATTATTTTTTTTTAATTGTAAAGAAATGCCGCAGAGCTAGCCTACAGGAAATCAGTTAGTCAGAGCTTTGAAATTGAAGCAGTGTTGCTTTATTATTTTATTATCATTGCATTTTATAGACAGTTTTACGAGCTAACGAAAGTGGTTCTGCCAAAGAGCTTGTCCAGATAATGCCAATGCCGACAAAACACAAACACGAGCACACATTTCGGCTTTACGATCACTCTAAATGTGTGCGTGTGTGTGTGTTGGTGTGCACTATATTGAGTAAATTGTAAATCACACTTGCCCCACAAAACCGGCCCACATTGTGCTGCCCCAATAGGCCTCACAGAGTCGAGTCTCCCCATATATTAAGTCTCTTGCCTCGTAATACATTGTATATTATCTGGGGTCCGTTTTTTTTTTGCTTTTTAAGTCTTTTTTGTTTCCCGATGCGTCTGCAAATGAGCCATTGTCTGTTGTGTGAAGGGGCTGCTAAGTGTTGGCATTTAAAATGTTAGCTACTCGCTTGGCTGCATTGCCAAATGTTCAATCTATCAGTTAGTAAGAGTTGCCAAGCTAAACAAAACACAAAAAATGAGTGTCGGACTCTCGGAAAGTATGTGTGTGTGTGAGGAGTAAACCATCAATCTTAAGCGAACGTGCTTGCAGCCATTACTTAGTTGCATGACAAGCATCCCAGTCTAGATAAAGTGCTGCAAGATCTGTTTTGGCCCCAGCTTGATCATAGATAAACCGGAAAGTTAGACGCAGATCAAGGGTTAGACAACGGCAAAAAGGAGAAATTGATGTGGTGTGAAAGTGGAAAGGTATTAAAAAATATTTCACTAAGGAAAAAAGTTATTTTGTAAAAATATTAGCAAAGATCGTTTAAAGAACTTCAGTATTAAGTTAAGAAATTGTGGTATAAATACTTATTTGTATATTGAAAACTACTTTTAAGTTAAATAAAAACATACTAGCTCTTGTTTTTGATATGTTGTTGAGATACTGAACTGTTAAAGTTATGATTCATAACTTTAATGTATATTTCTTGGTAAAAAAAAACCTATGCAAATGCTATTTTTAATTACAAATAACAGCTTGAAGTTTATGTTGAAGTTTTGTAACCAGCTGTTAATTATGTTTCAACTTAAAGCATATTAAAATGTTGCAAGCAGCTGTTAATTGTGTGGGCTGAAACCCTAATGACATTTTCTCTTTAGCAACTTTTGCCTAGCCGATTTCCAATTAAAATAACTTCAAGAGTTGCATTTCCAAGTACCTTATGAGTATTCACAAGCTTGTGGGACCTCTACTCAAAGTGATTTTTAGCCAAATTAATTGCTGACTCACTTGTATGCTTCTCAGACACATTTGTATGTAGAATTAAACTCATTACTTTGAATACCTTGCAAGACTGCACTGGCAATATTTCAAATGAATTTTGTCGCAAGACGTTTAATTGGGAATCGTTTCAGCTGACTCGATTTCATTAGAACTTCAAATGCAATTTGAATTTCCATTTACAGTATTTTTAATTAAGCACATACAAGAAAATACGTTGAAAACAAAAAAAAAACCTAAAAAAAAACGCAGAGCAAACAAATTGAATTCAAGTTTTGCGCAATTTTCTGAAGTTCGTTTGAAGTGGATCGGGTTTGCAAATTTCTTTGGCATGAATGAGAAAAATCAATGAGCCATAAATTTTGAAAGAGTCGCAAAACTGTCGCAGCAACAAAAACAACGAAAACAAAAAAAACAAAAACCGACCCAACGGCCGACCGACTGAGCGACTGAGCGGCTGAGCAGCGACCTTCCGTTCATTATTTGAAAACTTTTTCATGTTGTTTGCATAATTTAAAATTTATTATTTTGCGTTATTTATTGTACGTGCCAGCAATTTATGCATAAAATGCCTGAACAAAACGCACCATTAATCAGACCAAGTCCATGCTATATTCCCACAGACCCGCACCGTCCTCGAACCCCGACCCGACCCTATCCGACCTCGATACCCGACTCTCCCACTCTCTCCGCTGACTGGCTTTTATATTTTAAAATACTAATTAAGTTTAATGTAATGCACATATGAGATAAGTCGCCAGCTTACTCAAGATTATATCGAAGCTGAGCTCTATGTATTGTGTACATAAAATTTATATACTTATACATACTTTGTTGGTCGTATAATGTATTTTGGGTGCCTTGTCAGCCGGCCTCAGCCTCCGGCAGTGATTGATGTGGCAGCAACAGAAGCAGCACACACACACACACACACATATATGGAGATCTATGCCATATTTGGAGAGCACAAAAACGAGCTCAGTTGTAGCCGCATAAAGTTGCCAAAAAAATAAACGAACAAAAAATGAAAAAAAAAAAAAACTCTGATAAATTGTTGGCTGAACTATGAAGCTAGGAGGTAATGTTCAGTGGGAAAGCGTTGCAAATTGAATCGTTAAATTACAATTTTTAGCAATTAAGCAGCTCGAGTGAATAAATGATGTGGTATACGAGATAGCCTCCATCATGACCGAATAAAATCTATAATTAACTATTTTCTATATATATAGTATATAACGAACGAAATTATATTTTAATGAGTTTCTTTTAATGTATGGCTGTATGATATATATTTAAGTGGATTCTATTTAATTTTGTTGAGAGTATAAGTTTAAAGACAACGTGTATGTTAATCATCTAGTTATACATGTTATATGTATGTTGGAGATCAAACAAGTATGATCTTAAGATGCAACTCAGTTCACACTGTATCGAACTGAGTGCAAGCTGCCTGCGTGCAGCTGAAGGCATAGACAGTCACAATTTATAAACCACAAGAGGTGGTTCGTTTTACTTTAATAAACCAAATTAAATTCTAACAGGTTATGGGCCCAGACATTGCAAGTCTGCGGTAGTGACTCGGTTCTAAAAAAAAAAAAAAGGACAAGTTCAAAATGATGCCATCAATGCATCCTATCGAGAAGCTCGATGATCAGAACTACAGTGCATGGGCAGTTCAGATGAAAAGTGTTTTAATTCATGCTGATCTGTGGTCCGTAGTTTGCGGACGAGTGGTTAAATCAGAAGGTGATACACCACAGGCAAAAGCCGACTTCGACGCAAAAGATGAGAAGGCGTTAGCAAGCATTAATGTTGAGCATAAGGGCTTCGCAAATAATCAATGTTAAACACATTAAAACATCATCGGAGGTTTGGAAGCAATTACGTGAGGTTCATGTACCAAGAGGACCAGCCCGACGTGTTACATTGCTGAAGAAATTATTAGGCACCAAAATGAAAGAAGGGGAGAGCATCGTTGGACATCTCAATAGCTTCTTTACCGTGGTAGAAAAACTCAACGAGATCAGCGTGGATTTGCCCGATGAGTTTTTGTGCATACTTCTCTTATCTTCTCTGTCTAGTACATTCGAGAACTTTGTAGTGGCAGTCGAGACACGGGACTCATTGCCGACGCTTTGTGCTCTAAAAGTGAAGCTTCTGGAGGAAGGAGAGCGGCAAAAGGTGGACGAATGTATGGAGGAAGGAGAACAAAAAATGTACGGTATGCATGCACTTAGAAAAAACGGTAAAAGGCAAAGCGACACGACGGGCTGCTGGAAGTGTGGTCGTCGCGGCCACATAGCTGTAAATTGCAAATCCAAAGAGCGGAGCGATAATAGAGGGAGTGACAACGAAAATGAAAAGAAATCATTTGCAATGTTCGGTATGTGTGCACTAACGAAAAACAGTAAAAGTCAATGCGACAAGACGGGTTGCTGGAATTGTGGTCGTCGCGGCCACATAGCTGTAAAATATAAATCCAAAGAGCGCAAAGACAATAGCAAGAGATGCAGTAAAGAGAAAAAGAGATCATTTGCAGCGTTCGATCCGAGCTTGACCAAAAGCTCGCAACATGATGTATGGTGCTTTGATAGTGGCTGTACTGCGCACTTATGTAATGAAAAGGCGAAGTTTATTGAATTTAAAAAGCACAAAGAGCGTATCAGTCTTGCAGGAGAGAATTATATAGAAGCAAGCGGTCGCGGCACCGTACGATTATACTGGCAAAACAAATCAGTAGATCTAGTAGATGTTCTGTATGTAAAAGACCTGCAGTGCAACTTTATATCAGTTGTAAAAGCAATTAAAAAGGGATTTACAGTTGAGTTTGCTGAGAGAAAAAGGCATTCATAAAAGATGAATATGGTAAAGTTGTGCTAGCTGCAAAAAGGCAAAATGATTTATTTGTGTTTGAGACAAATGTGAAAAAATGTTATGGTGTTAATGTTAACAATTTGGATATAATGAAATGGCACAATCGATTTGGTCATTTGAATTTTGACAGTCTACAAAAGCTAGTGACGCACAAAATGGTGCGTGGATTAAATACTGATTGCGATATAAAAGAACGTGAGTGTATAACATGCGCAAAGAGTAAAATTGTCGTGCAGAAATTCCCAAAGGAATCAGAAAGTCGTGCCAAAGATGTACTTCAAATAATACACACGGATATATGTGGCCCGATGAGCAAACCATCAAACGGAGGGGCAAGATATTTTGCGACATTCATTGATGACAAAACTCGATTTGTACATGTATGTTTCATGAAAACAAGAGATGAGATATTCGCAAAATTTAAAGATTTTAAAGCATATGCAGAGAATCAAACTGGCAAAACAATTAAAACGCTTCGCTTAGAAGTGATAATGGACGCGAGTATTTAAGCGAAAAGTTTGAGAATTTCCTAAAAAGTAGTGGAATAAAGCGGCAACTAACAGTGCCGCACACACCGCAGCAAAACGGCGTGGCAGAGCGTGCCAACAGGACACTGGTAGAGATGGCTCGCAGTATGTTGGTACATGCTGGTATGGATGAAGCGTTCTGGGCTGAGGCTATAAACACAGCTTCCTATTTGCGGAATCGAGCTCAAACTTCAGCATTGATCAAGATGACACCACACGAGGCTTGGTCTGGAAGGAAGCCAAGCGTTAAGCATCTTAAAGTATTTGGCGCTAAGGCAATAGTGCTGAACAAAGCGCACAAGAGGAAGTTCCAGCCAAAAGGGGAAGAGCATTTTATGGTCGGCTATTCAGAAAATGCAAAGGCTTATCGCTTATACAATCCAGTTAAGCAAAAGGTAATAGAGGCGCGTGATGTAATCTTTTTTGAGTCTATTTCAACAGGTGATGATCACATACAGTTTCCGTATTCCGTATCGAGAACGAGGTACTGATGCTGTGGTGATCATGCCTCCTGTTCAGCCAATGCAAATGCAACAAGAAGATGTACGAGATGCACAAGCAGATGCATCTGGCGTTGACGGTGATACACTGGATGAGCCAACTCATATTGGTTATGAGATGCGTGACGAAGGCGTGGCAGAAGCAGAAGCTGTAGTCAAGGAACATGAGCGTCGGGGTCCTGGGAGACCAAAGAAAATACACACTGGAAAGCGCGGGCGTCCACGCGTACAGTACAATGTTTTAAATACTATGACAAAAGACGATTTAATTGTACCAACCAGCATTAAGGAGGCGCTGCATACACCACAGGCAGAGGCCTGGAAATTATCGATGCAGAAGGAAATAGATAGCTTGCAAAACAACGAAACCTGGGAGTTAGTTGATTTACCGCACGGTGAAATGGTCATCGGCTGCAAGTGGGTCTACGCTATTAAGCGCGACAAGTTTGGTAATGTCGAGCGTCTTAAATCCCGACTGGTCGTCGCAAAGGGTTGCAGTCAGCGCTATGGAGTAAATTACTTCGAGACATTTTCACCAGTGGCAAGGTACTCGTCAATAAGGTTGGTGATAGCCATGGCAGTAGAGCATGGCATGTATATGCACCAAATAGATGTCTCAGCAGCATATTTGAATAGCAGCTTAAAAGAAAATGTCTACATGCGCCAACCACAAGGATTCGTCGATGAACACCACGCCGATCGTGTACTAAAGCTTAAAAAGTCGCTGTACGGACTTAAGCAAAGTGGGCGCGAATGGAATGAAAAATTAAGTAGAGTCTTAATAGACATTGGGTTTATTGCTTGCCCAAGTGAGCCGTGTGTATACACACTTAAAAATAGTAAAGTCTTAAATATTGTAGTAATATATGTTGACGATCTTATATTAGCCAGCTCAAGCAAAGAAGATCTTCTGAAGAAAAAGGCGCTTATATCCGATCAGTTTGACGTAGTTGATGGCGGCAATCTAGAACATTTTTTGGGAATGGAGATAGCTCGAGAAGAGAAGGAGAAACTGGAGCCATAACAATTGGCCACAAACAATATATAGAGGGTCTACTGCTCCAATATGGTATGGAAAACTGTAAGCCAATTGTTGTTCCCCTTGATGTTGGTTTTCAAGTCAAATGCGAAAATGATGGATGCGCCAAGGCAGACCAAATAAAATATCAATCGCTGATAGGCTCCCTGATGTATCTGGCTGTGACGACTCGACCCGATATATTACATTCGGTATCCAAGCTTGCACAGAGGAATTCGGATCCCCATCTGGAACATGAAGCAGCAGCAAAGCGATTGTTGCGCTATCTAAAAGGAAAAATTGACTTGACTCTGCGTTACGAGCGTACTGGAAAGGAAATTTACTGCTATGTTGACGCAGATTGGGCAGGTGACAGCAGCGATCGCAAATCGTTCAGTGGATGGGCCTTCTTCAAAGCAGGTGCTGCTTTTACGTGGGAATCAAAAAAGCAGAGCATAGTTGCATTAAGCAGCACAGAAGCTGAATACGTGGCACTATCGTATCGTCGGCGGCAAAGGAGGCAGCGTACCTCACAAAGCTGGTTGAAGAAATGGGATTCGGTAAAATGTCGGGTATCGTGATACATAGCGATAACCAGAGCGCGCAATGCCTTGTTCAAAATTCTATATTTCATGCTCGTAGTAAACATATAGACATAAAGTATCACCATGTTAGAGAAATGTATAAAAATAAGATAATCGAGATGAAGTATGTACCCACAGAAAATATGATTTCCGACGTGTTGACTAAAAATCTGCCTAGAGTCAAGCACGAAAAATGTATAGAAATGCTAGGGTTGCATTAAGTATGAAATAATTGTTAGAGTAACATATCCCGTTGAGAAGGAGTGTTGAGAGTATAAGTTTAAAGACAACGTGTATGTTAATCATCTAGTTATACATGTTATATGTATGTTGGAGATCAAACAAGTATGATCTTAAGATGCAACTCAGTTCACACTGTATCGAACTGAGTGCAAGCTGCCTGCGTGCAGCTGAAGGCATAGACAGTCACAATACAATTTATAAACCACAAGAGGTGGTTCGTTTTACTTTAATAAACCAAATTAAATTCTAACAAATTTATTGACGAGCAATTACCTGTCATTAAAAATAAATGGTTGGATATTTAAATTAAAATAAAATATCATTTAAGCTATTCCTGATTAAATGTTGCCTCAAATGTCTGGCTGCCATCTGAGAGATAGTTTAGTGCGATTGTCAGTTAGAACTCAGCCATATGATCTATATATGATGGCATATTTACTTAGCTACATCCTGCATTATACATTTGTATATACAATGCTGACATTTCATTCGACGACCCTCATCATAATTTTAGCTCATGGTTGATTATTATGCTCTGTGTGTGTGTGTGTGTGTGTGTGTAAACACAACACAAACAAATGAAGAGAGTGAAGTCGCTGCGGGCGCAAAGGCAACTTTGTATGGGCGGACGCAACATATGCGCTGCGCATTGCGATCAAATGTCAAGCTCCCAATTGAACAATTTGGCTTTTTGTGTTTTCTTCTTTTCTTTCGTTATGCGTTGCGCCGTAGCGTTTCTTCAGCTTGTTCTTGGTACTTGTTAGTGTTCGTTTGTATTCCCCCTAGCAGGGAAAAAGCTAAAGCAAACATGGACGCAAACAAATGGGCCAAGAACTGCGCTGAAATATTTACGGACCAAATGTTTGTGCAAAAAGTTTTTTTTTTTGCTTTTGCAACTGAATGGCTGAATTGAGGCTGTAGCAAAAACGAATTGTAAGGCGAATGCGAAATGTGGAACGTCGAACGGAGTAATTCAATTAAATTTGAAAAACATTCTTCAAGCATGAGACATTGATGATTACTTTTCTTTGGTCGCTTGCCAGACTTGTCAGTCAGCCAGCCAAATTTTTATCCATTAAAATACAAAAAAAGTGTGCTTTGGGGTTGAATTTCTTTTAAAAGGGAAAATTACGTTTTCACCCTTGTCATACGGCCTGTTTTACACCGACATTGAGGAAGACGTTTTTGTTTGAACAGTCACAAAAGTTGACTAAAACCCACAAGCAATGGAAATTGAATGATAATCAAAATTGAATTTTTAAGTCATTTTAAAAATGTATTAGGAAATTAATAGAATTTGTCAATTAAGTGTAGTCAGATTTGTAATTAAAAAAAAAGAAAGTTAAAATATTTTTGTAAGTTTTAGAATTTTGAAAACATATAATGTATCTTCATCCTGGTAGGTTTTCAGAGATTATACATTTTGTAGTTGTATATTATGCACCGATTATTTTAGTCTACGAGTATTAGTATTGAATGGATTTAAAGTAAAGAGAAATAAGAATCAAATTATAAATTTGATAGTTTTCAAAATATATACCAAGTTCTGCAAACAACTACTATCATTATTTTAAGCAATGAAAATATATGATGTTAGGCAAAACTATTGTTAAAATAGGGGCTTCAGTTTTTGTACATAGCTTAAAATGTGTGTTTCAAGTTTTAAAATCAAAGACATGTAATTTGTTCAACCCCCAAGTACTTAACTTATAACTTTAAACTACGCATTCGCCCCAAACGAAGACTTTGTAAATTTTTTATTTGATTTTCTTTGATTTCTGTCGCGCTTCACTCAACAAAAGCCACATCAGCGCAGGTGCAGGGATTCACACGCCTTCTAATTGCTGAAAGTAAATTGCTTCAAGTTTACATTTAACCCAACTCACGCAACCCAACCAAATTGCCCTAATCAAAGAGTAATTTTCTTAAAATTTACATACAAATATAATTGCGTTTAACTTGAGATGCGTGTAATTAGGGAAAAGAAAAACTAAAAATTGCCAATTCATTTATCGATTGATCGATTGCGCGATTACCCGATTGTTGCTTGTCAGCATGTTAAGTATTTTGTGGGTGCGCCAGCTGTCTACAAATTGCAAATTGATTTTTATCGATATCTCATAATCGAGAATCATTGCTTCAGGTAGTACTTCATGCATACATGGAGTACGACACAAAATATCACTCTTTGGCTTGTTTGCTTATTGCTCACGTTTCTGATTTCTTGTTTCTTGTTTCTTGTTTGCCACGACGAGAATTGAAAGTTGATTTAACATTTTGATAAGCATCCGCAAATTACATGAGAGACCTGCCCAGCCAGACCCATAGAATTTGATGTGTTGGCATACGCCTATAAATTTCATGATTATCAGCAGTTGTTGCTTTTTTTGTTTTTGTATTATTAAATGCATTTGGTGGGGCCGCACCCCAGCCCATGATGTTTTTATATATTTTGTTTTCATATTATACTCGACACGCACGAAACACCAACCCAGCCAATTTTAGCAATAGTCTCAAATTGGCTTGCGGTGTTATTTTTTTTGGTTTGGTAAGGGGCGTTTTATGTTCGGTTTGCATGTGGGAATTTTCATTAGGAATAGTTACAAAAGACATAGGAAGTCCATTAAACTAAGAAGAAACACAATGTCTAAGATGGTAATACGTAAGATAAGCGAACATAAATCAAGTATTTTTATGAACCGACAATGAATTCTCTTGAGAGTTCAAACATCAAATTCTCGCCATATTTCTTGAATTGCAATCGCTTCGTGATAAGGACACAAAAGTTGTTATAAAGCAATATTTATTCATTAGACGTTAACAAAATAAGTTTAGGACAAAAACTTTTTTTGTTGGGTCAGCTTAGACTATTCATCACCTTTAGAAAGTGTTCAAATAACTAAATTTTTAAATCAACTTAAGCTTAAAAAAATAAAAAGAAATAAAGAATTTCATTATCTGAAAGCCTCACTCGTTCTACATTTTGTTTCATAGATAGATATTCATCCGTAGATTTTTTTTTTTATTGTTTTTTGACAGAAAATATTAATCTTGGCTCACATTTAAAGAGGCTTTTCTTAGGCTCTTATGTGCGGCTGATTTATTTCTGTAGGGTTCTTTGGCCGATCAGAAGCTTTTTTTTTATTCTTTATTTTCTTGTGAGCTGCTTAACAAGTATTGTGTGCAGCTCTGTGGCTGGGCTGGTATCAGGGAATGTCCTTTGTTTGAGCAGCTCTCGTATATAGCCTGAATGTCTCACGTACCTACGCTCTAAGTAGTTCATGCTTACTTCCTCTTGACTGCCTCGGGGTTCGGTGTTCGGTGTTGGCCTTTTTATCTGTATGAGTACCCACATATATGTGCTTGTGTGTGTGTGTGTGTGTGTGTTGGGCAACCCCTAGGCAGGACATAAGTCCCTTCTAATTGCTTGCGTAACCTGAAGCGCTGCGGGGCAGCGTCTTCCGTTATCCAATTTTCGTTCGTTTCGATTCCCTACATGCTCGACTCGGCTCCACTAAAATGTTCATATTTCAAAAATCGTGCTCAATAAATATTTGCTATGTGTCGGGGACAACCGATGGGTTGCGGAGTTCAAGGGAGATTCGACTTCTGCGTCGCCTTTGTGCGGCAAAAATATTCGCATGAAAAAAAAACGTGCTTACCGAAGATACTTGCCAACGATTTTTTAGCGGAATAAGAAATCAAGCATGAACAAATGTGTTTAAAGAAGCCGCAAAGGAAATTCTCTACACCGAGAATTTTCAGAAATATTTCTATAATCGTTTTTTTTTTTACTTACAAAGTCTTATTCATTGATTTTACAATATTAGTTAAAAAGAAATAAGGAAACTCATTAACACAATATTAGTTCGTTCCAAAAGAATTTATGTAACTAAACGAAATGCTGATTCAACTCGTTTCACACTTCGTGACATCATTTTAGTACCCGTTCTCAAGCGTATAAAAAAAGCAATTCAAGTGCAAATCAAGATTGGAAATGGTAACCTCAAATTGTGCCTTGCTCTTTCGATATCTTTCTCGGTGTCTCTTTCTGGCAGTTGTTGTGCGAAATGAATGCATGCCACTTACCAAATGTTTGTGTATGTCGCCATTCATTTGAGGAAACGCAACTTCAACATCTCCGAGGAGGCGCCACAATGCATGATTGAGCATGATATTTGAAAGGAGGTGATGGGGGCGAAGGCCTGCAACATCTTTGACTGAACCAAGAAAATATGTATATTTCACAAGCAGCCAAATGATAAGTTTACAGAAATAAATATCTACATAAGTAAACTTGTATTCATACTCATCCATATATATGTATATATATATGTATATACACATAAGCCCACTCACGTTCGTTATTCGTATGCGATTCACAATTGAGTTTTATTTTGCTTGCCTCGGAATGGCTTCGTTTATTTTCAACACGTTACTCAAACAATGTATTTGGTTTATTTAAATTTCTTTCTTATAACAACAGCGCAACTACATAGTAGTACGACAAGGCAAGCCATGCAAATGCCATCCCATCCCATGCCATGCCATGCTATGCCATGAAAGACGGCCAGCCAGCCCGCTTGTTGTATAAGCCAACAAACCCTCCCGCCCCTCCTCCCCTACCACACCCATCGATGCGTTGTTGTCTCGCGCATCCGAACAGCCTTGCCCTCAACGCATTGAGGAAGCCAGCGTTGAGTAAACATTTGAATTTCACATTTAAGGCGGGCGGCAAAACAAAAATCTCAAAAACGCAGAAAAACGGAAGAAAAAAAACCTATATATATTCGCATTTTTCTTATTTAAACACAACAGCGACGACGACTGTGCACAACAAACATTTTGCTGTCTGGGCGATGTTTACTTGGTTTTAAAGCGCCAATGCCACCAATGAGGCAGCCAGCGGGGTCGAGGGGTGCTGCCACACGCACAGATAAAGATATAAGAACCAAATACGAAAAGAAAGAGAATGCATTGAAGTTGGCGATTTTTGCATTAAGTACAAACTGTGTGCCAAATGCAAAGTTTGCACTGCAAAAATAACGCACTAAAAAAATTATTATTCGAAATTCGAAACTTTATTTTTTTTTCCAGGGCCAAGCCGGGATCTTCAACTTTAACTTAAACGGTATAAAATATTTGCAGAAGTAAAATAACAAACAAGCAATGGTGAGGGACGGGTGAAGGCAAAAGAAAAGCAAATACAAACAGAGCAAGATTTTACGCTTTTTTACACAGGTTCTGCCCTTTTCTTGTCTTGTCAAAACGTTTGACAAACGATAAGCGGAGCGGTAGTGGGAGGAATTCAACCAAATTGGGATTCGGGACTACTACTAAAACGTTGCCAGGGCGTTTCCAGACGCAGCTGATTTTGATTTGTATCTAATTGTATGCAAACAGACGCGACAGACGTGAATTTCAATAGAATATACATACAAACATATATATATACATATAAATATATATATATATTTATATATGCGTAGTCATAGTCACACATATGCGGGCGATTTGTTCGATTTTTGCCATTCAATTTTATGCATGAAGTTGATAGATTACTTATGAGAATGCCTTTTAGGCTTTTGTGCAACGAACCAGTTTCTGTGAATATATATATATATATGTATTTTTTTTATTGGGGTGGATTAGGTCATGATGATGATGATGATGGAATAGGAATGGGGGACAGTGTGATGCCATTCAAGATTAAAGCAGCAAATGTAAATGTAATTAAATTGATTTTTTTTTTTTGTCAAGCAACGTGATTTTTGAAGTTTTTTAAACAGCATGACCTAAATGACAAAAAAAATAATTTGATATGCTGAAACAAACAAAATTATTTTATTTTTAAGCCGATTGCAAACCAATTTAAATTTGACATATAGTTGACTGCAAAATTCGGTAATGTTGTTATGAGTTGATTCTAATTCAATTTGTAATCGCTTTTGGCCCAAATAGTGCTCAGTTGGACCAAGTTACTTTAACAAACAAAAAAACAAAAAAAATACAAATATTTCTTATTATTATCTTTTGACTTTCTCAATGTGACTGTCCTATTTTATTCATATCTTTATATTCTTTGTATTCTATTAAATAATGCTGATTATTTCCAACAGTTTTGTTTATCTTTCGCAAACCAACAATAACTTTCATTTTCTGCGGCACACAGCACGTGCCCCTAATAACTTAGCTGTCAACCTACCAACTTTCTGCAACTATTATTTACTTTTTTGAGAACAGTGCCAATTTGTAATACATTATGACCCTTTTTTAATAGTCATTAGCTTCTTCGGCCTGTTCGTGTAAAACGTGACAGGTGTTTAGTTGGCTCAGTTTAATTGCAACTAGGTCGTTCTTCAATGACATCCATTTGACGTGAGTATGTGCAAACAGTAATTACAAAGCAAGATAGAGACAGAGAGAAAGAGAGAGAGAGAGAGAGAGAGAGAGAGAGCGAGTTAAAAGTGCTATAAAATTATAGTTCTGGGACAGTTTGCACTTCTTACATAATTCAAAACCCGATTAGAAACCGCTTAACTATAATTTGCGGCCCAGTTAACAATTTAGGCCAACCATAATTAAAGGGTTGTTAAACTATTTAAATCGACTTCTCCACTTTTCTTACTACCTTCTTCTATAAGCCAAAGCTTCGATCTATGACATTGTAATATTTGTTAATTACAGGGTCCAAGCGTCATGAGATTGAAATTCTATTTTATAGACACGTCAGTTTTATAGACAGTCCGAGTCAGCGGCAGCCGTTAATATTCCCAGGCCACGACACATCACATCGGGGGTTGTCTGCGCCTAGGGGAGGATTTTTTATTTTTGTATATTCGTGTCCCTTTTAGCTAAGCGCTTACGTGGCCACAAATAATACGCAAACGAGGTCATTAAGCAATTTAATATTTGAACCCACTGATTATAATCGAATTGAACCAATACGTTCGACGCGCTCGGAAAAACCTACTCTCTCTCTCTATTCTGGGAATGGGATTGTGTTACGCACGCAGCCGGCTCAAAGTTAAAGTGAATTTTTTATGACATTTGCACGAAATATTAAGGTGTAATGGGTATTAAGTCGCAGACACATGAAGCACCAAAGCTGACAACGGTCGTCAGTAACCGCAAAAGTTGAAGCAGATGTAGCAGATGAGGCGGGGGAAATTGGGTTTTATAGCCATGGGCAAACGTAGACATACAGACCTACAAGTGCGGCTTAGTGACACGTTCAGTTGACATCAGCTGCTTTTGCTTTTGCTTTTGCTGCTGTTGCTGCTGAACAGGAATACAGCAAATGTAATGCCAGTTCATCAGTGTTGTCAGAGCAGGGCAAAGAGAATCAGAGTCAGGCATAATCTGCAGCGTGCCAGATAGCAAAGTCATGCACAGTCAGAAAGGGATAGAAAAAATAAGAAACTAAGATATATAGAGATGAAGTAGAATCAGAGCTGACAACTTTAGCATGCTTTAAAAGCTAGAACTGTCACATTTCTTTGAATTTAATGTATTTTATAAACTTACTATAACGTATTAGATAGATATTTTATAAACTTACCATATCCTATTACCAATTTATTAAAGAGTATTTTAGTACATATTAACTTTTAAAAATAATCTTTTAACTTATATAACTATAAATAAATACTAATATTCTTGTCGTTATTACTTTTTGACAAGCGTACTTTATATCATAGCTTAAAAGTATTTTTTTAGCAATCCATCTTATATAAAGCTAAATTTGACTGGAAAAAAATGCTAGTCAAAAATGACAGCACTAAAGGTAAACAGCAGTAGTATCACTGCATGTGGTGTTGATTTCTAAGTTGCTTAACTAACTGTGATTAACTTTGAGGTACAGTGGTGCAAAAGTCATCTACAAATTTACAATATTAATAAAATTGAACCCAAGTTTCAATAATAATACTAAAAAAAAAACTAAAAATTAAAATTTTAGACAAAAAATGAAGTTTACAAACGGCGTTATCTAAGCTTTTAACAATATTGAAACCGCATCATTAAAGTATGCAAATTAAAAATGTATACCTTGAACTCTTTATTTAAATATTCAACGATTATAAAAAATCCAAAGCACAAACAACTTGGATTGGATTTAATACCTGCCAGTCACCTATGACTAACAATATCTCAGAATTATTTGTAATGCTTGCTGTGATCTAGAGATTGAAATTATATTAAATGCTCATTACGCTTTTCTATCTTAAGCATATCTACGATCCTACGCTTAAGACTAAGAATCCAGTCTAAACAATAGGACAAAAACCACTGGTTGGATCGAACCATTTCTACCAGTCACAGAAACGAACCTTAACAGGCCACACAGGTAAACATAAAATGTTCAGCCCCTACTCAGAAAATACACCGATAACAAAACATGAAACCTTCTAAAACATAATAATTTCGATTTAAAAATAATTCCAAGCTAACTATTACTGCTTCGCATTTTTCTAACTTTTCACTGGCTTGCACTTTTATCATAAATAATTTAATGCATTTTTTCTCGCCGTGTAGCTTATGCTCTATTCTTTCTGCGCCCATCATTACACAGTGTATTTGCTTTCTCGGACCGCCTGATGGGCATTTCCACGACAATGTGATGTCGCACTGTGACCTCAAAATGCTTGTCAGACACGGGTACAAAAGGCGGCCTGTAAGCAAATGGCAATGTGTGGCATAAGTGTCATGTGCATGAATATACATATATGTATAGATGTGTGTACGTGTGTGTGTTTGCTGGTAATTAAAAACACCAACAACAATGTGCTGTTGTCAAGCTTAATACATTTATTTTTATATGGCAAGCAAAGTTGGGCCCAATGTGGAAAAACTCTACACAGCACTCAGAAAGTCTCCTTAGACTTAATTATACGGATTAAATACAATACGGCTTTAATGTGCAGGTTGTTGTTCTTGTTGCTTTTGTTATTGTTATTGTGTGCTGTTTCCTGGCCCAGCCCTGGCCATATAATAAAATATATTTATTTATAAATGCCGACGTCGGTCTTCTGCCTTATCGCACAAATTGCAATTTTATTATGATCCGCCTCCACCCAAAACCAAGAAAAAAAAGCAATTCCGAAAAACTACTCGAAAACATGTCCATAGTTTGTCGTCGTCGCGCTTTTTGGTGCTGTCGCCGATTCAAACAGTTTTTTCTGTGTTAATTGCACATTGATGTTGTTCAGTTGCTTTTTTCTGTGTTTTTTGGCCATTACAAGTTTTGGTGCAAGGAAATTGCCAGCCTATAGACGGCAATGCCAGAGTGCCACACACATATACACATATGTACATATAAAATTGCCCAGACCAAAAATGCTCAGGCTGGATAATTGTCTCTGCTTTTGGTGCTTCAAGTCTCAGTGAAAATTGTCCGCATATAATGGGTACCAGTACCTGTACCCAAGTAAAATACTTGCCACAAATTGTGTGTGCTTGTAGTATTTTGTTGCTGTTGTTGTAGTTGCTGCTGCCTCCTCTTTATAACGCATGTTTTTTTTTTTATGGAGCGACATTCACAAAAACACACACAAACATGTGCCGCCCATTTCCATTTGTCGTGTTTGCTTTCGAGATAAGCGCCAAATTCATATAATTAGAGACGTCATATGTAGCCGCAAATTACATTAGCAATGCTTTGGCAATAAGCCCTCATGGGAGGTGGTCTCATAGACCCGCTTATTGTGCTACAGTGCGAAATGTTAAAGGGGTGAAAAAAAACTCTTAGTGATACCAAAAAAAAAAAATAATATTCGTACATAATATTTAATTCTTTTTAATAAAACCAGAAATATGCTTCAGAATGTTATAAGTAGTTCGATGTGAGGAGTAATTCTATCAATAACATTTTTAAGTTAATTGCAATGACTGTTCAAATTTATTTATAGATTTAAGGCACTTAAAGTAAATATCTGTAGCATAATTAATATTTCTTTTTAACCTTTTTTGAATTATTACTATTAAGAGTAAAAAAAAAACATCCGCATTAAACACTTTTTTTTTTAAATTCATTTGATTATTTCGACAAACATTTTGGAAAAGTTTACTAATTTAGGTAGAGAATTGATAAATATGTAAGAGTTAAGCTTGTAATTTTTTATTCATAAAAGAGTTCAAAAAATAAGTAATGAACGTTTAATGGTGTTTGTGACTTAATAAATTATTTCTGGAATATGAATGAATAACTTTAAACACTTGTTCTGAAAACTAAAAAAGGTTTCATTGATGAACTCCTTTCTCATAAAATACCTAACTTGTATGGTGTAATGGCATACCTCTTACGATAACATGTAATTGAACTGATTGCGCCAATTTATTTTATTTCTTTTTCGGGGTTCGCCCATTTCCGTTTGGAGCCATATGAGGCAGCTTTGTTGATATGCCCAATGCCGAGCAATTTTAATGACTTGCACTCTATACAAATAATAAAAATATATGTATATGAAAAAAAAAAAAAATAAAGCTGATTATTATGAGTGTACACAATTAATGCTAGTGCACACACTCAGCTCTGATTATTTATAGGCATAATTAAACAAACGATTTTTTCGTATCTTTCGAAGCAAATGCCTCACTCAGTCATCCAGCCAACTGAATAAAACTAGATATGTATTTCTATACATACATATACGTATGTATGTATTAGTCATATCTACAAAACAATATCACGCATACGCCCCTTTGGTGCGCCGTAAACAAATAAAGGGCGTTTTCCGGCTGAGCCAAACACAATTTGATTTTGTTATTTTTTTATTTTTTTTTTGGATTTAATTGAGGTTCATTAATCAAAACTACAAAAATAACAACAGCAGCAACAACAATGGCAGCAATGATTGGTCTGCATGTGTTATGCTATTTCTAATGTCTGCGAAAAAGTCATGACATTTCATTTGGCTACAAATTCAACAATCAAAAAACTCCCCCGTCTGGCAAAACTGTGTGGAGAGGCAATCAAAGTTTTTCCATGCAACTTTTATTTGGCTAGGTACGAACATTTTTCGCTACTTCTTCTTCTTTTTCGTCTCTTTTTTTGCCATCCACATTTTCGGCGTTATCGCATCATAACAATCAAATGCTTTATTGATGTCATTATTATGGTAACTTCTTTTTTCTTTTTCCTTTTCGTTGTAAATACCAAGTCATTTGCTTTGTTGCTGCCGTTGTTGTTGTTGTTGCGGCTCATTTAGCTTTATATTTGTTTGGCTTTTTTTTTATCTCTTGACCCTCGCCTCAAGTCACAGCGCATTAGTTTTAATATTAACTTTTTTTTGTTTTGTATGAAGGTTGCGAGGAAATACAAATATATATTTCTTAATTGTTTTATTTTCGTTTTCAATCTTTTTCCGCACTTAAAAAACGGTTCTCGATTTTCTATAATTTTTCAATTTATTTTGTTGTTTATTTAAATTTGTTCATTATAATTGCTCATGAATAAAATTCGCATCTAAGTATTTGTGTGTGTGTGTGAGGCTTTTATACAACAATGGAATGGCCCCTGAAATGGATATGTAAAACGGCTTTTGTTTGGCCGTTATAGTTTTCATTTGATTGAAGCTCTTTTGTAATGTGATCTTAACTATGGGTATTGTGTTTCCTCTCGCATTAGGGTTGTCTATTTCATAGCTCAAAGTCTAGATGAGTTCATTCGATAGGGTTTTGTAAGAAGCTAACAATTTGTATAATAGAAATTAATGACTATTCATACTGAAAACTAACACTGGCTTCCTTCTCTCAGTCTTTAAGCTAATCAAATTGCAAAAGTTGAAGCCATGTCATGGTTTGTTTCTGTTTAAGATACAATCCCCATGACTTGTCAGCTTTTCAAACATCGTACATGTCATTTCATTAATACTTTCTTTCTTTACTTCAATGTCGCATTTACAACAAAGTTTTCAAGAAATTTAATGTTGTATGTTAAATTTTTGTTAATAATTAATATTAATTTTATTTTCCTACAATAACAGCTAAGTAAAGATTTCTTGCTGTGTACTAAGTGGCTGCCCACATTACGTTGCTCCATTAATGTTGCATGCCACAGCACACAAAAGCATCGCATTACAATGCGCTCTCCCTTGATTAGTGGAGCGACCCACAAAAACGACATCATTGTCGCTTTAAAACCGCAATGCAATCGCAAACCCCGCTGCAGAATCCACTCAATGGAGCTGTTTTAGATTAGGAGGGGGGATGCTTTCGCTGTTTCTTGGGCTCGTGAAAACATGTTTTTGCACTTATGACATGGGTATCTTCACTCAGTTCTTTCAACACACACACACACACAGACAGACCCCCTCAAACTATGAACCCAAACGATTGTCAAATGAAATAAGCTGGATTTGTGTTAAACCACCAGCAGCACATTGCCTTATGATGTTCTCAATGTGTATGTGTGTGCGTGTGTGTTTGTGCTACATGTGTCTGCGGCTTAGGAAGCTGGTGTTGTGGCATGTGTTTGCTTAATGGCTAAAAGCAACAAATGTCAAAAGGCTGCATGCTTGACTTTCACTTCAAAGGAAAGCTGAAAGCAATACAAAGTGCAGTTTCTATTTCTAAAATTGTTGCTAATATTAATGCGTTTTCAGGCTTATTTAAATAACTTCTTTCATTCTTCACAAAGTAAAACCTACGAAAAAATCAAAGGAAAGAAGTGATAAGTGTTGCTTCTTAGTGGGAGAAAAAATATACTGTGAGTCTTTTCACAAGTTCGTTTGCTCAAGTCAAAGCAAGTTCAATAAAATGTTAATTATTCTTTTAGTTTTTGGTCAATCAAGATTCCATTTACTAATGATTGACATTAAGAAATGACTTCGTTTTCTTATTCCCCATCTCTGTTTCACGTTTCTGCCCTTCTGACTACCTTTGCCTCCCTGTTCTCAGATTTTTCTAAATCTCGTCGCACCGCACGTGTCATTGCGAGATACTTTTTGTTCAGCCGATAAAATTAATTGCACAATCGATGCAGGCAAATGTGTGCTCTTATCAGAGACCTGAAAACTTGTTACATACGTGTATGTATGTATATTCCTACAACTGACTGCTGCTGGTACTATAATGTGCCTGGCCACACATTCGACAGCTGCCCCGGTACTTGCCCAAAAAAAAAAAAAAACATGGCAAACCCCCTGCAGCTAACGTTTTCCCCCCAATGGCAACGAATACAGTAGATACTCTGCGCTAGATACTCTGCCGCATCCGCAAGATGCAACTACACAGATAACATGGCCAGCAAACAAACAAAGCCAAACATGCAAGTTCCGACCAACCGTCGACCCATAGATAGAGGCAACACCAACACACACACACACAACTTATACAACCCATAGAGAAGAGCTGGCAATCATTTATTTGAAGCGTCAAACTCGTTTGTCTTATCTGATTATTTATATGTGGATATTTCAATACACTTACCGCACAGCTGTTCATCTCAAATGTTTTTGAACAGCTTCATAAATGATAAGTATTTTTACTCTTTGTCTGAATAAAGCTGAAAAATAGATGTGCGAAATAAAATGTATTTAATTTATTATAAAATATCAATAGCAAACTTTACAAATAATTTAATATTTTTGCTGTATTTTATATATTACATTATTATTTTATAAGTTTTTATTACTAATTTTTCATAAATTTCAAATATCTTATTTACAAACTGTAAATAAATAATTCTAATTTTTTTTTAAATGCAAATAGTAGTAATAGAAACCAAAATAAATATTTTTTTTGCTCATTTTCTTTTAATGTGTTAATAATAAAACTTTTTTTATGAATTATTATTTTAAGGCCGAATAATAATTGGTGGTTGATAACTGATAAATACTCAAAAAAAAAACTCATTAGATTATAAAATTCGATTATTTCTTAAATTTTATTATGATTTGTATATTTTGAATATTTCTTGCTGGAATATAAATTATTTTGCCATGATTCCTGCGTCTAAAACAAAATTAATCAAAATATAAAAATAAATAAACAAACTTTTTTTTTTCATAAAGTGTATGTAAAGGTGCGACCTGGTGTGCGTTTATTTTTTCTCAACTGCACGACGACAACAACGACGATGACACGACAAGCAATGCCGGCTTGCTGTTATGGTTGTTGTTGTTTTGGCTGGCATTGCTGTTGTAGTTGTAGTTGTTGTTGCTGTTGTTGTAGCGCGCCAACGCTGTTAGTCATGCGGCGGGGTAAGCGCTTAACTTGGCTTTTAGCTTGGGCAAACAGACGACGAAGCAGACGAAGCAGGCCAGGGAAACAAATGGACAGACGAACCAGACAGACAGACGGACAGACGGACAAACGGACGGATGGTTGGAAGGAGGAACGGTTAGACAGACGAATCATTCATTGCACGCTGTTATGTTTTTGTTGTTGCTTTTGTTGTTGTTGTTGTTGGTGGCCCCGTCGCACGTTTTGGCTCATTCATACAGGTTGTAGTAGCCAGCGTCGTCGTCATTATCATTTTGTCGTCATCAGCGACGTCGGCGCAAATGAAACATAAAAATGAAACGCCCCTTAATAGTCACCGCCGTCTTTGTCGTTGTTTGTCCAGCCTTATGCGTATCTTACAGATACACACACACACACGTTCACATTCACATTGAGAAAAAAACGGCTTTGGCACAGTAACCGTATCGCAGCACGGTATCTTTGCATCTGTATCTGTATCTGTATCTGTCAGTGTTTGCATTTTTAGCACAAGTTCTTATTTTTCATCTCCTTTTTTGTGGTCGCATTTGAGTTCACATTTCTGCAAAGACAGCAGCCGCAACAAAGCTGGCTAACGTAATCTTCTAGATATAGTATATATATACGTACGCACACGCCATATGTGTACACACAAAGTATCTGCATCTGCATCTTTTGCGTATCTCTGTATCCGTCACCGTATTACTACTTTCGTGCCAGTTACGCGCACCTCTTTTGGCTTGAATATCATTTTTGTGGTTGCAGCATTTGCTGAGATACGTTCGCCTTTAACTCATCATGGCTGTCAAATGTCGCTTTTAACTTCGGTCTTAGCTTCAACTTCGTCTTGTCTAATTAGTATAAATTTCGCATTATTTACGCCTGGCAATTCTAATTTAATTATGGCTTGCTTTCATTAAAACCTAATTGGCTTTTAATTATATTTTCTTCGTCATCTTCGCACACACACACACACACACACACAGACAGAAATACACACTCTTACATTTCATTTGAGTCCCCAGAGCACATTTTATACAATACGAAAATACATTCTATACATCCATGTGTATATATACATATTCCAGATCCTTTTTCCCATGCACCAGGCTGAATTTCATGCCGTCGGTTTATGGCGTTATTTATGAGTCCCTTTTCAACCCACCCTTCACAGGGTGGTTTCGTTGTCTGAACTCTGTGTGGCATTGTTAATAAATTGTATTATTGGATTTGTGCTTGTTGCCTTTACTCTGGTGCTCTTGTGCTCTTGTGCGCCGGCGACATTTGGTCAGAGTGTGTTGATTATCCCAACTCCAACTCCAACCGTATTGTGGGCGTTAGTCTGACTCTCCCCCTTTAGCCCTCAATTGTTGCCAATCAGACGACCATAAGTGCTGTTTGCTGTCCACACATTGACGCACACATTTACACACTTGCCCACACGTACACACTAATTGATTAATATTTATGATATATATTACGAACTTTATGCGCCGTTGGCTGCATTCAGCTCTTATAACATATTAATTTGTGATAAGCGATGCATTTTTGAAAAGAGAGAACAAGCCATCAAAGCCATCAGTTGATAAAATGTACAGTGTAAAACAAAACAAAAAAAAATGTTAAAAAATTAATTGAATTTAAGCACAAATTGCTAAACTTTCAACTATGTTTTGTTCTATTTAATGTAATGATTTCAATTAAAGCCCTCAGATTTTAGATATTCTTTACACAACTTAACTTTTTTTTACGCTTAAGTTTTCATGAAACAATTTTTATGTTCGTGATTGATTCAAAAACAAGTTTGCTGTTTTAACATGTTCCCAAAAAAGAGAAAAAGTTTAAATAGGTTTAAGGTCATGAAAATTCAATGAAAGTATATATTTTGAACAGAGTACACTAACTATTCTTTGAATACAGAAGTGCTTAGATTAAAGATTCATTTATTTTTAAATTCCATTTCTGTAAAAGTGTGTCACATCCAATAAATTCCGTGTGTCACTATTACCGATGCCCTTATCAATATCATATGACACCTCCAGAATTCCGCTATTCCCTTCTCAAACATTCAATTGGCTGTCAATTGAATGCGTTTGGTTTGCTCTAAAATCAATTCAACTCACCGAATATTGGAGCATTGTATGAATTTATTACCGCTATTGTTGCTATTAGCCGCCCTTGGAGGCCTATTTCTATTTCGATTTCAACTTTTTCTTCCATTTATGTTCGGCTAACGGGCAACATGAAGCTGCGAGGTGACACAAATTCGCAATTTAACCGAAAAGCAAACACAAAAATAGATTCTTATTGCGTTTTGTGGATGTTCTGGCACTGAAATGTGACTTTGGGCTTTTGTGCTCCACATTTCCAGGCCAATAACTGTGCTGCAGCACAATGAGAACAAGAAAAACTGACAGCATAGTTTACGTTAAAATTTTTGACGTATCAAGTGTTGCCGTTGCGGTTGTCTTTTTAATTATTTAAAAGCCCGAGTTGAACGGTAAACTTTAAGCCATGGCTCGGCTGACATAAAATGTATTAAGCGAGAACATTACGCCCACAAATGCCACGCCTTTGCAACTGCAACGCTGTCTGCAGTGACCTCAAACAATGTAATTCCATCATTTATACCAATTTCGCCATTTATCCGCAAACAATTCGCGAAACAGCAGCAACAGCAACTACAATGAACCGAACCGAAAACCAACAGCAACCAAAAACCCAAACCCCATTCAAATTGGTTCGCCTGAAACGAAAAATCATCTCCCTATCTCTCTCTGTTTCCGACTCTGCGGTTTTTAGCTCTGTGGCTGCGGCTGCTGCTGCTGCTGCGACGAGCCTGCTTCTTTCTATATAGTATTGTGTTCAGCTCGTTGCCGCCTCGCTGTTTCAATACCCTGTCTCCTACGGTTAATTGTCACTGGCATGTAAGGCACAGCGGGGCACATTCAAGAACTGATAAATCGCAAACATCGTAACGGAACAACGGAGATCTTCTCTTTGTATTCTCCTTCTTAAGCAATTACTCATCATCCTTAAAAAAAAATGGCATTGCGAATCTATACATGTGAAATTCTTGAAAAGAAAATGTTATCTCTTTGTGAATTTGTCGTCAGCTTTTCTTAAAGATTCCCAATAACATAAGTTTTACAACGAAAAATTGTAATTTTAAAATTTTTATAATCCTAATAACGTCTTAAAGGTAATTACGCTTAATCCCAAACGTTTCAAAATTTGTTAAACATAATTATTAAAAGTCATCAAAGGTCCTGAATACCTTGCGTTTTACGCCTGGAATCGCATGGTTAAAGTTAAGTTGAGTAATCCACCTCACAATTTTGAGGACCCAAGCGAAAGAGAAGTATAATTTGGGTTTTTCTGAGAACTATTGCGTTTTTAAATCACATGGAAAGAATGTAACGGGTTTTATATAAATTCATCAAGGGTATAACACGTGCGGCGTTCGTTGACAACAGCAACTCGCGACTGTGCAATGTTGTTGTTGTATTTGTATATATGGGAACGTGCGTTACGTTCTGCTTACAAAACGGATTAAAAGGTTACACAAGAGCGTGCAGCAGCAACAGAAGCAGCAACAGCAACGACAGCAAAAGCAGCAATGGGTAGAAGAATTGAGGGGAAACGGACACGGATGCGAAAATATACCATGCAACAAAATGCGAGACTTTCCGCGTGCGATAGACAAAAGCAGACAAGAGCTGAAGCCGCAGCAGCAGAAGCATTCGCTTGTCACAGTCACTTTATTTGCAACCATGCCTACCCACTCTCCACTCCTTGCACCAACACTTCTTTGCAAACTCACAACTCGCAACTCTATCTGCAACTTGGTCTTAGTCAAAACTTGCCATCTGCCTTCGGTTGGCACGCACATGTTGGTCACGTTACATGGGGTGATTGTATGTAGCTGGCTCTGTGGCACTCTCTGTGGAATTGCCACGACCAACAATTGCACTTCATTTACCCCCCCCCCCCCACAACTCACTTCTCTTGCGGTTTTCTGACTTTTCTGCGGCACGACATTGCTCCACTTGCGAAGCTCCAACGTCGTATATATCTATATATATATATATATTTTTTTTCCCCCACGTTTTATCATTTGTTTTTTTTTTTTGTTGCTTAGCATTATGACATTTACTGTCATTTCTCTTGTCATCTGCAAAGCAAATGCCGCAAATGGCAAAATAATCAACATTAAAATGAAATTATGAAAAAAAAATGCCAGAATGAAAATAAAAATAATAATAAAATCTCAAAATTATACAGAAAAAAAGTATTAAGGCACGCAATGACCAAGTTAAATCCATTAAGCCATTCACTTGATCTTCTCAGCATCAACTTCATCATCTTTGTTCGTCGTCTACATAATTAATTAATTATGCGTCTTGTCGTCGCCGGGGCCCTTTTTTGTAGCATACCGCAGGGCGCGTCGCCAGAGGCGAAGGTCAATTAAAAGTGTTGTGCAGCAATTAGTTGACAAAAACAAGGGGAGGGGAAGTAGAGAGAGCATATAACAACTGCTCAATCTAGATTCCTATTTAGTTTTTATTTATTTTTGTCAGTCTGGGTCAATTAAACATATTGACATTGCACTCAGCGCAGGGCTTAAAACTTAATTGATAATTCTTGTTGGGCTCGCTGATAAGCAACAAGAAAATGAAAGAAAGAAAGATTGACTGCGAGGTACCCTAAACTGTAGTCTTAGACTGTTATTTGTTCTATTCCAGTTCTAAAATGTTGGAAGATTGTAAGCATGTGGATATAACTATTTGCAATTTGGTAAATATTTAACATTTATATCTTCCGTGTTCTTCAACTATCTTACTGGAATGTACACATTTGTTGAATATTATGTCTAGGTATATATATCGAAAGAGAGATATGCTGGTTTTGATAACTATCGATATTCAACTTATCGATATAATCGAAGAAGGGGAAGTTATCGAAAGATTAAAGACATGAAACTGACGCCTTTGTGCTTATTTTGCTTAAAGAGTGTTTAGTTATCGATTACTTATCGATACATCTTAAAAGCTTTTAATTAAGAGATTTAGCTTACGATGGTGTTCAGGTATGGTTATATAAGGCTTGGGATAGTTCCATCTTCCAAGCGTTACATTCATTTGCACAACTTCATTATACCCCATTTGATTAGACCCCATTTTAAATGGGTTTTGGACAAGCCCATCTATCTATAGTTTATTTATAGATCCTATGCTCTCACCAAAATCTACACTGAAATTCTTTTCCGTGTGCCTGCCTTTCTTATCGCTCACGTCACATATATATTATTATTTAGTTGAAGGGATTATGGGCTTGGAACATGCAACGACGCGTAAGAAGCAACTTGATATTGTTTCATTTTTCTTTTTTAATTTTTTTGTTTATCATTTCTTATGATGTGGACATTAAGCTCATACCTTGCAGCTATCAATTGTGGTTTGCGTGGTTTCGAGTGGCTTCAGTGTGTTGCGATGGGTTGTGTAGCATTTTGTGGTTTTCTTTGTAGCTTTAAAACGTCTGTTGGACAGCAGAAAAGTTGCACATTAGAGGGCAAGCAGACTGACAGCATCCTTTTTGCAGATAAATTCCACTCAACATGTTGCCGCAACTGTTGGCCTTGGACACACAAACCCCAAACACACACACACACACACACACACACACGCAGAGCAGTTAATATTTTAAGCAGAGCTATGCACAAGTAATTTATGCGCTGCTTAATTTTGATGAAATAATTCCCATAGATATAACAACACTTAATTTCGCACATTAAATATGCCATAATATCTGCTGCCAAACTCATTGACGTTCCACCCGAGTGTGTGGGGAGGAAAACAGGGAGGGTGAGGGGTGGGTGGCATTTGAATGGCCTGTCATTCGTCAGCAGTCCGCAACGAAATGAAAATGAGGCACATAGCAAAACAGAATAAAAAGAACGGAACAGAAACAGAAACACACATAAAAACTTAATGGTTCATGCAAAATTGCTTAGAGCAACAACATTCATAAACATATACAAACGTATATCTGTCTATCTTTTATGTCCATTAAAAAAAGATAGATAGCACTCTTAAGTTGAAGCTGAAAACATATACAAAGAACATATTTTTGTATATTTTTAAGCCTACTTTGCATATTTACTTTCTATTTTCAAAAAGAAAAAAATCTTTCTTTTTTTTCGCACATTATTTGAATTGGCTTATTTCCGTTAAATGGACAATCTAAAAATACATTTTGTTAGCATTAATTAAAATCAAACAATCTTTAGTTGGTTCCCTCAATAAAACTCTTAAAATAGCAGTTCAATTTGGTGTCTATTCAAAAAATAAGACAAAGGAACATAACAATTGAATACTGTTGTGTTTTTTTTATGCGTTTTCTATGAAATCGATAAATGATTAATGAACTAGCCGAACCAAAAGGTGTTTAGTAACATAAATATTTGTAGGTATAAGTATTTGTATGTAATATCGAACAGTTGCAAAGATTATCACATAGCTGGTATTCGTATTCGTTTTCGGTTTTTTTGTTGCGTGTAAATGGGTCAACTGATGGATAAGAACATGCTTGTGCTGTAGAAATTGCACAAAGAAATACTTTATGAATAATGCTCGTTGTTTGTATCTATTCAAGTAATCAGCATTGTTCGCTATAAGTGCTCAACTACACACAATGCCCTCCGCCCCCGAAGCAAATTACGTTCGAGTCGATTCAAGCTCGGGATCTGGCGGATCTGCAGTCATTATAATAAATGCGAATTTAACAAAATTATGCGTGTAACTAAATTGTGCCACGTATCGCACCACACACAGATACTTTAGAAATATGTATCTAGATTGCATATCAAGTAATTTATTTTTTGTATTTACACAGCAAGAAATCACTGTATGGTATTCGTTTCTCAACTTGGTTTCCAATTCATTTGCTATAATAAAATTGAAGCGTGTATTAAAATTTATTGAAAATAAATAAAAATTGCTAATTGACAGCTATATTTGCACAAATTCAAAAAAAAATTTCTTGTTATTTTGCGTAACTGGGAAAAGTAACCAATCCTGTGTGTAAGCATTAAATATGCATGTATATAGCTTTATGTATATACTACAGTATATATCAGCTTAATATCTTCATTGTATGTTCGAGCGCGTAACAAATGCGCAGCGACTCTGAATCGAAACGAAGCAGATGACGCACACAGCAAGATAGATAAAGAAGGAAGGAGATAGTCAAGAAAAAGAGACAGACTGTGACCGAGTGGAAATAAAGTAATTTGAATATAGGATGGTAGCAAAGAAAGAAAAAAAATAAATAACGATGCTTTGAATTACAGAAGACAGCGACTATTTTGCACAATGGACGTCAATTGTTGAGACTTTAGGAAACTGGGTCCCCCCTCCCCACTCTTTTTCAAACTTGTATTAGAAGGAACGAAATAAGTAAGAAGTCGGCGCGCGGCAGTGACGAAGTTAACAACTGATTGGCAGTTATTCAAAATATGCTAATGGCCAGCAAGCAGAGTTGGCTAAATCGGCAAGCAAGCAGGCAGGCAGGCAGGCAGGCAGAAAGGCAGAAAGGCAGCAAACTGAGCACAGCTTGTCGCAACTGAGCTGGAAAATCAGCTAGTTTTCACACGAAAACTTGTGTGCAGAAATGAGCGGCAAATCTTGCAAACACAAAGAAAGAAAAGGTGCAATGTGTCGCGCGTATCTCACAGATACACAAACAAAGCAGCTGTATTGTTTTTTTGCCCCCGTAGTATTATCAATCACCTGTTAGTGTGTGATGATGCCTGCTACTTTTCTTCTTAAATCTCCTTAAAAATGCTATCATTGTCTTTAAAATTTGTTTTTTTTTCACTTTATTTCTTCGCTTTAACTTTGCTGACGGCATTTTGATGGCTTTCAGAAATTACTCATGAAAAACTTGTCCAAAAAAAATCAAGTAAAGTCTGCTGGAAATGTTTGAAATTGTTATGCTGTGAAAACAATAGCAAGAAAGAAAAAAAGTTAAGCTTATCTGGCGGATGCTTTGGCAAGCGGAGACGTGTGTTAAATACATCCGCATTACGGGGCACACACAGTGGCGCAAGTATCTGCAAGATACGAGCGAGCAGCAAGTCATTTAAGCATTCTATTTTCTTATATAAAGAATTAAGCAACTCGGACAACCGATAAACGAGAGAACGTCTATTGCAAAAGCCCAAAAAAAAGGCAAGCAACAGCGCTAAAGATATAGATAGATAGACATAAAATGCTTTGCACAACTGCAGAACACGTTATCCAATCACCAAAAGAGTTGAAAAGGAGAAAGAGTAGAGAACTTGATAAAATATTATAGAATATTTGTGCAGGCAGGCACGGCAATGGAATGGAAAATGGGCGGCAAAACTGGGCGCCGCAGGAAGCTAAAAAATAAAAAAAACGCAAAAAAAAAGCGAGAACGCAAAACTTTTTGCCACAGAGAACAGGCAGAGAGAACCCAGCCGAGTAACGAGCAAAGTAATTTTCTTGCCGTAACTAATTGAGCCGCTCACGAAGCCGGACGCACATAAATCGAACAATGCTGCACATACACATACACATACACATACATACAGCTGCAGATACTTTGATACTCTCGACGATACTTAGCCACAGATGCTGAGGACGCGTCAATAACTGCCTGGCATTGTTTGGCGAAGAATTGTAGTCTTGCTTGCCCTGTTTGAATTCATTGAAGCGTTGTGTCCAACAGAGATTCCTCAAGCGGAAACATTGTGCATAAATGGACAAAAACAGAAACCAAAACTAAAGCCAAAAACGCAAAGAAATAGAAAAAGAAAAATATAAAGAAAAGATGAATGACTTTCACAGGGCAAACAGGCCGAGCAGCTCCAAGAAGTTGGCTCCAAGCGCAAGAACAAAGTCAAAGGCTAATGACAAATTAAGCGCACTGCAATTAAACAACGGACGCTACTGTATCTTTTATATTTTTACTGTGTAGTTGTATATGTATCTTTCGTTTCTTTATTATAAAATGTTTTAATTTCAAGTCTGCAGTGTTAAAAATGAATTTCAAATTTATTTACATTATTCAACACAACAAAATTTGTTAACTTTAAGACCACAAAGAAAAGATTAAAATGTATTCTAGTAAATAAAAGAATAAATAATAAGAATAAAATTTAAATTTGTTTTGTTGCAAGTAATCAATACAATTATAGTTATTTATATTTACTTACAATCTACAATATGAAACTAAGCAATAAGCGTTTCTTTGCGTATAGTTTGTATTGAATATAAAATAAATCACAACCTTTAAAGTCAATTAAAAATCAAATTTTTCTTGCATTTATATTGCTTAAGTGAAGAAAAAATATATTACAAAATTTTTGTTGCTTTAACTGGAGCTACTTTAATTGAAAAGCCAATTTTATAACATCAAGAAGGTCACCAAAAATACTTTGAAAATTACTTTGCAAATTTTATCAACCGCAAGCAATGCGGAAAATTTTTTGTCTTCAACTGTCAACAACTTACAAGAAATACTTTATTATAGTTTAATTATAACTTGAATTTAATCTTAAGTTGTATTAAAACTCTTTCATACCATTAAATCTAAAAGCCAGCATTTTTTAATTACTTGAACAAAAGAAAAAGATGAATGACTTCCAGCAGCAAGTTGACTCCAAAGAGATCAAGAACAAGAGCAAAGTCAAAGGCTAATGACAAATTAAGCGCAATGTAAACGGACGCTACTGTATCTTCTATCTGTGTTTAGCTGCGTATCTAAGTATTTGTATCTGTATCTGTATATCTGCTGTTGGGTGTGACAGACACTTTAATGAATTGTGCGGCCCCAAAGAAGCGGAGTAAAAACGGAAAATTTATTTTCGCACGCATTTGTCTGAAACAAAAAACGAAAGAAAAAAAAAGCCAAAAGAAGAAATGCCAAAGCATACTTGTAGAAGAAAACGGCAGCAGCCCACGCTCCTGTCTCTCAATCGTCTGACTGTCGCGACGACTTCAGGCTACAGCTTCAGCTTATCAGCTGCATGGAAGATGAAATGAAATTGTGCTAAACTACAAACAAGATTTGCGCCATTCGCTGGCTGGCTGCCTCACTGGCTGGCTATGTGTGGGCAGCCGGAATGACAACAGTTGCCTCTCATTGCGATTTTCTGTTTCTGTTTTGGTGTATAGGGGGCAAGGCAAAGGACGCCCACACGTGGCTCTCATTGTCCGGCTACGGCAATGGCCCGCAGCGTTCGATCATACAAACAGCAATTCAGACAGCCAACAACATTTGCCGCCGCCACAAATCATATCCAAGTGCCAAAAGAAAAACACTAACAAAAATAATGGCAACACGGTAACACGGCAAACGGCATTAGAGCACACGCAATTCCCTGTCCGAGTTGGATGATAAAACACATTCTATACTATATATACTTCTAGACCCATACATTTGAAATATATGTGTATTTGTACAGTCTTTGGAGATGAGTAATAATATGCAAACAACATTTTTTTCTTCGCATATTTTTCTATTTGGCACTGCGTCCATTTGTTCAAGCAGTCAACAGCTTCCGTTGCAGTTCCAAAAACGCCACAAGGAATTTCAATTTTGTTTTCTGTCGTGAAATAAATTCATTTTATGAATTTACTTAAAAGAATATACGGCATTGCGGAAGACAGGCGATTAATATAAAAATACCACTTGAAATTACTAAAACACAAAAATACAATTTTTATTATATATTTATTGTGATGGAAGTGTGTCCGTTATCATGGTGGTTTTTATCAATGTAAAACAAAAAGCAAAAAATGTTTTAAATTAAATGACATGAGATTTTGGGGAAATAGTATAAATATATATACAATTTTAAATACATTTCATAAGTTGTTCATACTCAAAAATAATTATATTTGAATACATAAAAAAGGTTTAGTTCAACTTGTTTTTGTCCTTTACTTTAACAAATTTGTAAAAAAATGTTCCACAACTATTTGGTTATATAAAGACTTCTAAAATTATAAACGCATATATCTTTAAGGCTTGTAGTACATACCATTAATATTTCGCGTTGAAAATTGCCTCACTATCAATATTTATTAGAATTTTAAATGCTTTCAATAATAATTTGACACCAAATACGTTTGGAAATGCATTTTCCATGCACACTGCATAACAATTTGAGTTGTAACAAATTTCAGCTTATTATGGCCAATTAAACTTGGCTTTTGTCATTGTCAAAAACTTGAAATGCGCAGTTAACATAAACACTGCCATATCACACAACCATATAGTAATCTGCAACGCCCCACTTTGATCGATACGTGACCAAAAACAACAAAACTTTTCAGCCCCGTTAAGTATTGAAAAATTGTTGGCATATTTATTTACAAAATACGAACTGAAACATTTGCATATGGCATGTGTGGTGTAAAAAAAATGAAATAAATTGTATAATAATATCACATTTGAAATGCGCTTAAGCCAGCATTTAATGAAATGTAAGCCGTGCACATAAATGCATAAATAAATACATACCAACTAGTATTTGTGCATGAATATGTATTTGTATGTAAATATCGATTTAAGTTTCAGAGTTTCACCTTCGTGGCGCGTGAGACCTTCCACGAGAGAAGCAAATGATTTATAATTAAATATTTTTTAATTATCAGCAGCAACACAAATTGCCAATACAAAGAAGCAAAATAACAAATTGTATACAATTAAAATAAACACAAAAAAAAATAATCAGCAACGTTTTTGAAAATTTAATGCTGACCAACAAGAAGAATTAAATGATTCAACACTTTTGATCGGTTTGCGTTTTGTTTTCCTCTATTTTTTTTGCTTGCGGGGGGGGTTCAGCAATTTGTTACTTTAATTATTAAGCACTATGGCTTATAATTAGGATCTTTGGGTCTTTCGCAATAAAAAGAATTTGCTAATAAAAAGAATCGACAAACTGCAACAAAGTTGTTAATTTACTTGACCGAAAAGCTACCAGATTAAAAACAATTATGGCGAGTGTAATGCGCAAATAATTAGACCATTTAAAATTGTATGCAAAACAGATTATGAACCATAAATAAATATGAATCGTGCTAGTCAACAGTTGTACCCAAATGTCACACAATGTTGAAAATTGAATTCAGCTGCCAGATAAAACAAAAGCACATCTCAGCCATAAATTATTATGAAGTTGTTTTGAAATGTAATTATAGATCGCCGCGTCATGGTTAAATGATATTGCTTTTATTTCGCTCAACTGATTGAAAGTTGCTAAAAATTGTATAATGAAGAATGGAAAGTAAGAAGGAAGCATCTTAGACTTCATTTACTATACATAATCATGATTAGCATCAATGTTACGTAATGCAGTGATTTCTATCGATTACTTCGTTGTTTCCAAGATAATCCAACTACCGAAAGTTATTTTGGGACACAAATCTAGTGATTTAACTTTAGATTTACATGTACATTTAAATGTTTATGATTATCTCTTAAGATTTTTTTAAGATACATCAAAAAGCTGGTATCTTAGACTTAATTTACTATACATAATCATGAACACTATCAATGTAATGCAATGCAGTGACTTTTATCGATTACTTCTCAATTTCCAAGACAATCCAACTAGTTGGTTAGTTAGCTAAGTTGGGACACAAATCTTATGATTTCATTTTCAATTTACATGTACATTTAAATATTTTTGATTACCCGTACAAATTTCTTTAAGATAGGTCATATAACTGGTAAAGTTAAGGAGGCTTCAGGGTCTCCCCTAGTCAAGCTATCTCTCGCATTTCCTTCCGTTCACAATGATATTAAAACGAAAAGCAAAACACAAACATTTGCTGTTCGTTACAATTTCAGGCCTTAAATCAAACTCCAACCCTGTCTTAGGTCGTGAGCTGGTAATAGTGAAAACTCACGGCCCTCAAGCACGACCTGTCAATATGGCCTACCTGGCAAAAAAAAAATAAAAGATTTCGGCTAAACAATTTTGTATTTGATTTTGAAATTTGTATTCAGCCGTTAATTGGCTTTGCTCATTAGCGTGTTTTTTTTGTCGTTTTCTTTAATGCTATTAACTTTATTTGCTGTTTATTTTATTAGTAATATGGCGTTGTATTTCCTTCGGCCAATATGCTTCACCTTTCCCCTCTCCGACCATGCCTTCTCTATTTTATTTTTATTTATTTGTCGTCTAATGCGACTCATATGCCTGAAGTCACCTCAAGTTGCCCATAAGGCATGCCAATCGCATGATTGATAACCACCTGCTCTTGATAGCCATCGGTAGTAAGCTCATTTTTAGGCAGAACACACTTGAACAGTGAAACATAATATTGGACAGAATGTCTCTCTCTCTTTCGTGCTCATTTCCATAGACAATGTCAATGAATTTCAAGTAAGTCGCATTAATCACCAGCAAATGTGATCAAATTGTCACCGAAGTCCATTAACACAGTCAAGTTAAGAGAATTCAAATTGAAAACACGCTACGAACATTTTAAAAGATTTTTTTCTTAGGAAACTTGCAAAGCTAATTGTATTTTGGACTGAAATGAGTGCAAAGAAACCTGCCTTAGTTTCTTTTAAAATGAACGGATGAGATTTATTGGCATATGATAATAACAACGAACAAAGTAAAAATATTATTGCCCCAAGTATAACGAAATAGAAAATATATATGTTTTTGATTTGTATCGATTAAAAAATATATTTTTTCAATTTAATTAAGCTTTACTTATGTAAATCAGTTTAATTTTGTGACTACCTGAATCACTTTAGTTGCAGTTTAGACTTTCGTTATTTTTCCTTTTGAAACGTGCCTACTCCATATTATTTTCCTCTTCCATAAGCGATTTAGCACAGCTATCAACTTTCGAATGCAAAGCCGCATGGAATTTCTCGACTGCATACAGATTTATCAAGTCTCAAGCTCAGTTCATTTAAGTTGAGTTCAATTTCAGTTCAGTTCAGTGCAATTCAGAGGAAAAACAAACCGTTGGCCAGGCCAACTGCTGAGCATTATTTTTGCTAAGAAACAACGTCTTCTTACTGCCCAGCAGCCACTTATGGCGAACAACTTGCAACAACAATAACAATAAGAACAACAAGAAACTCTGTTTGCTCCGATCGCATGCATGTCGAAAGTAATAATTTTATATATGGCACGACAAACATACTTCTTCTTCTACTTATCGGCAATGTGCGTGCGTCGCCTCTGTCGACCGACTCTGTGTGTTCCTTTTGAAGTGCACAGCATGTTAAATTCGTAAAATTCATTAAGATTCCGTTGCCGATGCAAGAAGCAGGCAAGCAGCGAGCGAAATGTACCCAGCACCCAATCTACTCAGTGTACCCAGAGACAAGGCCCAAAAACAGCCAACAACGAGCAAACAACCCACAGCGAGACAGTGGGACATTTAGACATTGAGACCCACAGACGACGATGTCGTTATACCCTGTAACCATGACAAATTGCTAAAAGGTAGCAAATGTATAACAAATTAGTTATGTGTAACGGCCAAAAGAACTTATAAAGAAACAGCTGAAAATGGTAGCAGGAAAAATTAAACACGAATTCTTCTTAACAATAAAATCAACTGTCAATAACTTTAGTGTTTTGCTGAATTGGCAATCAGCCTTAAGATAAGCTTTTGAGCAAACTTAATACAGTTGGTTTTTTGTAAACTATCTGACAAAATAGCATAATAAAACACCCCAAAGCACTTTAGAGGGTATTTAACAAGACAAATACACTTGACAAGAGCACTCTTACATGTTTGGCATTGTTGTTGCTTTCTGTAGTAGTAGTTGTTGCCTCAATTGCTGCTGTTGTTGCTGCCTGCCTGCCTGCTTGCCTGCTTGCTTGCTTCGTTGTTGTTGCTTTGCTGGTCGTGCCACGTAAAAAGCATTTGAAACAAACTCAATTATGCCCGGTGCAGTGCACACAAGCAACCAACTCAAACACACTCAAACCAAACACATACGTCTTCAACTGTCGAGTGTGACTGTGACTAAAATGCGGTCACATTGTTTGCCAGCTCACGTCGCAGTCTCATCTCCTGCCCCTTCCACCACACACACACACACACACACATACACCCCTTCTAAGCTCAAGCAACTCTTTTTAAAGTGATATGTCGTATTTTGTGCAATTTTCGTTTACCCGCATTTGTCACAGCATTTTACGGCAGCAAAGCAGCCAAGTGTAGTTTTTGGTGTCACGCCCCCTATCCCCCTATTCCTCAGCCTATGTACTCGTGCGTGTGTGTGTGGGTGTTTGCTCTTTGCTTGACTAGACACACACACACACAAAGAGCTCTTTGCTCTAATGAGGAGGCCCACACTTTTGGCCCACCTCTTCTGGGTTTTTGTGTTGAGCTGCAGCTCCGTAATTCACATTGACAGTCAATTTACCTGCTAACAAGCATTTCCTGGCTGCTATTTTCTGGCATTTCCTGGCAACAGCAGCCGCAGCAGCAACAGCAGCAGCTGTCAGGTCGCATCTCTTTCGCATAAATTCCCATTCCCGGCTGATTTATAAAAATGAGCAACGCCCCGAAAAAAACCAAAAAAACAAAATATAAGGAATGAAATCACAAAATCGCACTTAACTAATAAATATTCATGGGTAGCACCTCAAATCGATATCGCTGCTCCGCGATTCCTTGAACACAGACAACAAACAACTATTGATTAAAAACAATCAAATGGAAAAAATCCGTTGGTGCCCAAAGCAGCAACGGACGACAGACAGCGAACAAAGAAACTTGCTGGAAAGTGCTTTGGCGCTGGCTGATTTTTTGTGCAAAAGCATCCTAATGATTTTTTGTTCATACGTTATTAATACCCTTGCTAAAGGGCTGATATAACGTTTGTCAAGCAAAGAGGTAAATGTATTGAAGCATAGTCAAACCTTATCTTAATACTAATAATAAGAATAGAGTTTTATAACCATGCATTATCTTTTCTTTTAAAGACTATCTAGATGTTTCTCAATCCAAACCATTTTTAGGGGAACAAAAAGACATTTTACAATATTATTCTCACAAGAAACAATAGTTCTGCAATTGTGTTTTTCATAGTTCCTATAGTAGTAATCAGTAAAAATTATACTTTTTGTTAGAGGAATTCCTGGTGCTTTTAAAGGTTGATGGCTTATCTAAGCAATGTCATTATTTTTGGCCTTGCACGTAAGCCCTTAGTCATAATTAGATATTAAATATGTTAAAACAATAAAAAAAAAAAGTTTTTGTTTTATGAAAAGGTTTGAAGCAAAGTAAAAAGTAAATTTTCAAAAAAATCTGTTGAAAATCAATTTAAACTTACAAAATTGTAATACCAACTTAACATTCAAATTCTGATATATGTATGCAAGGGTATTTTATCTTTGGCTACGCCCATTGAATACTATTTTTTGTGATTATTTTTTTTATTTTTTTTTGGTTTTTGTGCTGCGGCACGAACTGAGAACATGAACAGCTTGCGAGGCGATGGCAAAAATAATAAAAATACAATTACCATTTGGGGGAAAAGAAAGAAAATTGAACGGAGCCCGAGCCCGGGGCGTTGTAGTCAAGAAGGTGTGACCAGGCACTAATTAGATTGAAATCGAATGTTTTTGACTGTCGTATAGAAGCGTCTCGACCTGACTGTTCCACCCCGCTGCTCCCATTCCCCTATTGCTTGCTGTATATCTTACATAGGCCAGCATTTGGTCATAAATTAAGTGTAATTAAAGTATTTTAAGGCTTTGCATTTGGGCTTTAACTTTATGACTGAAAGTAAACATTGGCAAATACATAGTACTTTTATGCAGGGCAACGTTAACGGAGCAACTAGAGTGCTATAAACGTCGTCTGTTATCAGCAGCAGAAACACCCTCTTGGGAAAATGAATGTGTCATAAAAAGTAAGCCCAAGTTAGTGCTGACAGAATAATTAATACCCTGGACTTAAGGCTGTTTTATTGATAGAAAGCTTATGTTGATAAATTTATATATATTTTTCGGCTAAATTGCTCAATGTAAAAATCAAATAAATTAAAGAAATTGTTTTTAAAAAAAAAAACAATAAACAATACATTATAAAAAAAAATTTATAAAAGAAAGTATTTAAAATTTTGTTTACTTAACGTAAAACTAAATTTTTAAATAATAAAATTATGCAATATTATACAAATAAATTCAAAAAAGGCACATTTAAGTATTAAACAATATACTTATGTTAATATTATGCTCTTACTAAGAGCTTAAAACTTTGAATGTGAATTTTAAAATATTTATACAAAACTTTCCTACATAAACATAATGCCCTTAATTTTGGTGTTGCACAAATTTGGTAAACAAAAATGTTAATGTTTACATTTAAGCCACGCTCTGCGATAAGCAGGTACCCAAAAAATTAAAATTTTAATGCAAATAGCTCAACTGGTCAGCGAGGGGATACAGTGCAAAGAGAGAGGGGGTTTGGCTTGTTGCATAAATCATTGAGGCACAAGCCTTTTGTTCTAATGAAACCTCAATAACCAGGCAGCAAGCCAGCTTTATGCATAGGCAATTGTCGTGACCAAGTCGACGTCTCCACTCCCTCCTCTGCGCTCTACTGTATCTGCAGGAAACTTTTATTTATGTTCTGATAATGCGCAGGGCGCCCATTGTCGGCGGGGCTGTCCAGTTCAGTTGCGCCAGGGCCAGGACCGGGACCAAAAGGCTGCCACTGACTGGAGTCGCATTAATTTTCATTAAAAGCGCTTAAACGTCGCGCCAACTTATTTGCTTGCCTGTTTGTGCTATTTTTTTTATGTTTTTGTTTTTTTTTTAATTAACAGTCTCAGCAGTCGACGGGGTGCGATGATTTATGACAGGCTCAAAAAGAGAACTGGGCAACAACCAAAAACTAAAAACGAAAAAAAAACAAAAACTACAACTAGACTAACTGTTTTTGTAGATTGAGAGAGCACTTTAATTAATAAAACACTCAACAAAAAAACAAATTGACTGCTTGACTGCTCGACTGGCAGCGCCTTCAATTCACAATTCACAATCCACAATCCCCATAAACAACTACCTGACAACAAAAAACTCAAAAGACGAAACTCAAGACTTCAGCACCGCACAATGACTCTTCATAGACGCGGGATCTTGAGTGGGCCTTTTGGGGGCAATCTTTTTTCGATGCCCACTAAATGATATTGACAAAAGTATTTCGAGTGCCAAAGAAGCGAGTCACAAGCACAACAAACAAAAAATAACAAATATCAACTAAAAAAAACAGCTGAAATTATATAGACTCAAGTGTCTGGCACAATCAACCATCAGAGAAAAATCATATATATATATATATACATTTCTATGCGTAATCAGCTACCATATCGAAACCGAACTTTGTCACGAACTATATTAGGCCCAAAAATAAATTTACAATCTCAACAACCCACCTGCCAAAAATTAAGCAAGAAAAAATATTAAAGTTTTATATTTCTTTTTTTATATTTTTTGAATTCATTATGGTCATGGCCATAAAGACGCTTTATGATTATATAGCCAGGCCATTTGCTACTACTTGAGGATCTTTCTTATATGGCCTTGCGTGCAGTAATTGCAGATTAACTGAAAAGCCACTCAATGGGTTTATTTTCCTGCTGAAAACCACTTGAGATTAACACTAGAAAACAAACAATATTTTGATATATGCTTGCAGTTCCAAGGGCGAGTTTAAGAGTTGTGCTAAATCTTGCGACCTAAGCTGGAAAATCCCTCTAGGAATTTTGATAAGCTATCTTATTTCATATTTTGTTTCATTCTAAATTTTCTGGGAAACAAAACATCATAAATGTCTGAACAATTTATTGAACAAAGAAAAAAATGTTCTTCTCGGAGCTGTGAAAGTAAGTTTCCCCTTAAAAACTTAAGTTCAATCAAATATGTAAAATAATTATCAAAATAATTATTCAAGCAATGGTTTTTATGGTATTGTTCAATTTTAATCATCAAAAAAAAAAAATAAGTAACGCATAAGTTGATTTTGCTTAAAAGTGTATTTTTAAAATATTTTTCAAACAACAACGATATTTATTTTCAGCAGATTTTTCCTATGGCGCGTATTGAAATAAATGTTTAGATTTATGTATTTTGTCTAGACTCTTAATTCCTTACTATTAAATCAAGTGTTGTTTATATATTAATACAAGAAATGTTTTCATTCCAAAAATCGCGAGTCGATTTATTATTTTTATTTAAAGATTTGGTGATAATATCTAAATAGAGGTAAACTTACTGCACTCAAAGTTATTATTTATAAAAATTGTTTATGGAATGATAATGTGTTTTTATCGTCGTGTAGATAAATATATCAAAAGAATGTCCAAGCCTTTCAAAAGTATATTTTTACTTAATGAAATGTTCCTTAGGCTCTGCAAAACTCTTTGATCGACTTTCGTTGCTGTCTACAATCAATTATATTTTCTCAAGAACTTGTGTGTGTGTGTGTGTTCTCGTTTTTTGAACTTGTTGTCTGGGCCCAGCCCACAACATTTCTATCAATCGAATCGTGACGTGACGTGAGTCCGGCAAGTAAGTCAGTCCGTACGTTTGTCGGCCTGGTCGAGTCAACGCGATTCGATTGCATTCCCATTGAACAAGAAGAACGCGACGGCACTTCCACTTGACCAGTTATCAGCGTCATAAATCCTCGAACAATCCACTTGAGAGCAAAAAAAAAACAAAAAAAAAAACCAAATACATATGCCGCAGCGCCCCCAAAGTGAAGCAAATGAGTTGCGAAGCCTTACGAAAGTGGACGATAAGGTCTGAAAATAAATACCGTCCGGTACAAGGCACAGTACGCAATCAACACAAACAAGAAATGAAATAAAAAACAAACGTAGAGATGGTGATGGCGGTGGGGAGGGGTAGGGGAACCGGGAACAAAGTTAATCACACTTGAGCGCAATTGCGGCTTTTGACCGATATTGTTGAGGCACCGCTCACCTGATAGACGCTGTTGACTTTTTTTATTAGTTTATTTTCTATTCCTTATTTTTAATCAGTAATTAATTAAGATACTTTGCATAAGATAATTTAGACAGTCAACGGGCGATTTTGAATATTTAATCAATGTTCACAATTTACGGGCCGACTTAATTGTATTTGCTTGTCAGACGTCAATGCATTTCGACATCGACTTAGCATTGGGGGCAATCCCCCAAAAATAAAAAACAACAGCCACAAAAACATACACACACACACACACACAGATAATGATAGTGAAATTATTTATAGCAAATGCGGGGCCCAGCACATTAGTCACGATAGATTTAGTGACGATGACATACATACGTTCGTACATACATACATAAATACTTAAATACTTGATCGTAGGGACTTAGTCGAGGGTACATTGCGCGAACCTAGATCTACTTGGATTTCTATAGGTTCAGCTCGGCGAACAACAAGCCGTAAATCCCAAATGGATTACTTATATACTAGTAAATATATAGATATATATAACTCTCGGATTAGTGGCCATTTGGTTGTTATCTTATTAGCTAGGACAACACTGTAGCATAAGTTCGCGTTTCCCAGCACGTGGAATTATTCTCTTTTTCTTCTTAATAGTAAAAACATTGTAGATATGTACAACACAGAAATTTCATTAGATAGGAAAGGCATCGATGCTCGCGACCTTTAAGATTATTGAATCAAGCAATGAATAAAATTAAATGCAATCAGAACTTTGGCTTTCTCCATTTTGTACTTAAAGTACTAGTATATTATTTTGCATAGTTTTAATTTGTTTATATTTTTTCTTAGAACCATCGCTAACGTCAACACATTTGCGTGTCCATCCTTCTTTTTGACAAGTTGTTAGTTTTTCTTGAAGTGTATGGCAGCTCTATCTGTTCACAATAAAAGATCTTACAATTTATGGACACAATAATTCTTCATTGATTTTAATTAGTCGCAAAAAAATATGTATATACAGATACATAACCTGATCATAATCAACTTGCAACAAAGTAGAACGCATTGGCGTCTCTGTTGTTGCAATCGGTTTCCATTTGATAGCAATATCAGACCATAGTATATGACAGACATATCGATCGATATGCAGTATTCCCCGTTCCGTACGCAAGGCAACTCGATACCCAAATCAGCAGCCTTTATGCCTAATCACCGAGGCGCCTTTGATGTGGCCGTTGGGGCCCGCAGTTGCTGCTACAGTCGCTGCCATTGCCATTGCCTTGGGTTAATTGCGGCCAGCTCATTGGGTGGCAAATCAATTAAAAGAACGAAAAAAGAAAAAGCTTACGAAACTACCAAGTAATTTGTATGCCCCAACCATTCTTAGAATACTTCAGCTTAAGGCATGACTTGAGAATAGCGGAGAATGCAATTCTGTGTCTCGAGTAGACACACACACAGACAGACAGACAGACAGCGGGCCACAAAAACACAACAAAAGAATTTTAACTTAACACCTAACGCATTAATTTTCATTAATTTTTAATGCTAAATACCCGGCGGGCCACATCCATAAGTAACCAAAAGAACGCAAGCATGAAAAACTTTAAATATGCAGGCCGCACACTGCATACACTGAAAAACCAAAAAAGTTTTGCCCAAAAGAAAAATCTTTGTTAATATTTATGGGTGGAAATTGTTATGTTATGAAAGTGCTATGAATTATACGAATAATACTTTAAGAAATAATAAGCCTTACTTTATTTCATTAAAAGAATGTACAAAAATATTTTCTGAGAATAAGTTCTAACTTTATAAGAAATTACCATAATAAAGTTGTTTGCGTTGCCTTCTAAAATTACAAAACAAAAATTATTTTTTTTATCTATTTACAAACCGCTCCAAGAACTATAAAAACCTACATCTTTACGCTTTTGATTGCAGCATATATTTTTAGCTGGTACATCTTTATTGCGGACCCACATTGAATTGTTTTATTAATGATTATGATCATGATTATAAATATGAATAGATTAAAATTCCCAAACAGTATGAGGCCATAAAGCCATGTCCCATAAAGTAAAGGCACAGAAAAATAAAACAGCTCAGCTAGTCAATTATACAATTTTCGTTTCGAAATGCAAATCGAAACAAAGTCAAACTCAATGTTGAGTTGAACACTTTGTATGCGGCAGGGCGACAACTCGAAAGGCAAACCAAAAAAAAAAAGTGAAAAAGAAATACCAAGCGTAATTAAAACAAACGTTTGGCCTGTCTAATTAACATAACAAAGCCACTGTCGAGTCTGTCAGTTAGTCAGCCCGTCGGTCTGTTTGGCGGACCGTCAAACAGAATTGAGTTAATTCATTTTAGGCTTAAGATGTGTACAGGAAAAAGGTTGAGCACGATGACTAGACTTTGTTGCTTTGTTTTCCATTTGCCTGAGATGTTAGTTTTGGGTATGTAGTATGTAGATTTATTTACGCCTAGCATGCGGAATTTGATTGCCCGTTCGCTTGCTTGCCAAAGGGGCGGAAATTGCAATTAGTTGTTAGAAAAATGCCATAAATTAGATTACCCAACGCATAATTCAAACGCAAACTTAACGCGATTATCGCCCCGACTTTGAATTTCAATTCCCCCAAGTTTTAATCTTTTAGTCCCCAAAGTCGTAACTATATACATATATACATAGGCTGCAATTGGCATGAACAATGAGGCCATAATTTAAGGCATTATGATTGAAATCAGGCAAGTCCCAAACGTAATATAATAAATGATTTTTGTACACGTTTAATTGATATTGTGTTTTTTTTTTGTGGCATTCTCGTATTGATTATTGTTATTATTTTTAAATATATATATACTTGCAATTGGCATTTGTTCGATTCATTAGAGTTTGATTGTTCAAATCGATTCATTATTATTATTATTTTCAAATTAAGTCTTACGTATTTGTTTTTGTATTTTGTTTTTTTGTGTGGTATTATTGTTCTGCTGCGAAACGAGTTCCTCCTAAGTATGGTTTGTGTGGAGGCCTCTTTCAAAAGAACGCAAAACAAAAGTCTGAGTTTCATTTGTGCTTTGTGGCGATAAAGAAAACAATAAACTTTGCCATATAAAGCATTCATAATTTAATAATATAGCCTCTTTTCACTACAAATAAACACACACACACACACACACGATTCTTTAGAAAATCTCAGCGTTAATTTAGTGTAATAATAAGTTGAATGCCTTCGCATTCATTTAAAAAAGTGTGTTGTTAATTTGAATATCATTTATGGGCCTACCGCACAAGCTACGCAATTCAGTTGAGTTATATTTATTGAATGGACTTTAAAACAATGAAAGCTAAACTTACTTGCTTGGCAACGTTATAAAATATAGTTATATAGCTAATGGGTCTGAGCTTTGTATTCTGATTTCAATTCAATTAAATCAACAACAAAATGCAAATTTCATAAAAAATTGATAATCTTAGATTTAATTTGAATTTATTTGTTTCTTACTAACTATCCATTTGCATTTACTTAATTTAATAACGTATATCGTTCAATAATGTTTAATAATTGAATTTAATGCCTATCTCAGTAGTAATATATATGTACAAAATATTTTCTGTGAAAAATTTGTTGTTTGTCAATTTCGTAAGTGACTTTCAATTAACATTAATTAACTTAGTTTAAAACAAATTTAAAAAGTTCAAAGCTATAAGGAACACCAGGTTTGCATTTTTTAGCAGAGTATTTTAAGTACATATTTAAACTTTACTCTTGAAACTAAATTATTATTTATTTTTAATGGTAAATAACTGATTCTAAAATCTAGGTATAATATTATTATTGGTTTTTGCTACAAACTACTTAGTATAAATATTTAATTTAGATATTTAATTTAAAATCCTTAATTTAACTTTTTGGTATAACTATTTTCATTTTGAATTAATAATTATTTGTTACTTTTAAAAAAAATTAAAAAACATATATTCTCACAAACAATTTAAGTAAAGAAATACCTGATTTTATATTTTGAATTTTATCTATTTATATAGTTATTTTGTTTTGGGTTTCTGAACACATTTATTTAAAAATATGTTGCTATTATATACTATATGCAAAATATATTTTAAAAAAAAATGTTCTCAAAAATCACACATTTTATTTATAGATTAGACAATCTTACAAAGTGTTGATATTGATATAGTATGAATTTCCTTGTAAATATTTGCTACCTGAAATAAAGTGGAGTAAACAAGCATAATCTTTAAAAATAAATAAGCACATTCATCATTCGCATGAGAGCTAAATTTGTTTAACACTCAAGTCCTATCTCTTGAATGGAATTCGTGATTCATTGTCACAAGTTTGTTTTGAAAACTTTGCCGTTCATGTTAATACTAGTATATATCTCTGTTTCTATATAGTGCATATCGCAAAGTAATCCGCATATCATTTCCATGGGCATTCTTTGTATCGTGTTCGTTGTCACGTCAGTTGATCTACAGCAAAGTTTCACGTGCTTTGGCAATCAACGGTAAAACGCGAAACCACTTTACGCTTTCAAGATTCAGCTTGGTAAATATTTATAAGCTTATTCAGTTCAGACTGCTAATTTTGGAAGTTGTTCGAATTCATTAGGGTGAAAGAAAAGCTGCGCCCTAAAATGAAATGCACTTGAAATTTTGTGTGTTGATTGTAGATTGAGATTGAGATTGTATGTGATTTTTGGCAACGTGTAAAGAAAGATTTATTTTTGTTATCATTACAAATAGTCAAAGTCGTCAGAAACGAGAACAACACGAAACAAATTGTGAATGTCAACAACAGACAACAAGAGACAATAACAAATACAATGTGTGAGTGAGTGCCCAAGGCATACGTGCGAAATTTGTTGATTTCGTGAAAGTCACAAACTGGCATTAAAATATTTTTATACACATGACATCGGCAGCGAGCAGGCAAATGGCAACAACACACAACAACGACAGCGACAGACAACGTTGTAAATAACAAAATAATAAAAATTCACAAAATTATAATGCCCACAAAAATGGAAACGCAAAAAATTAATCGAACGAAGCATTCAAAACGAACTATAAAAACAAATTCCAGCAGCAACAACAACAGCAAATAAATGGCAATCATCGCATAATATTTGTTCATTGCAAAATCAATTAACGATTTCAGGCAAATTGATATTAACGAGTTCTCGGCATAACGAAAAACGAACCGAAATCGAAAAAAAAAACCAAAAACGAAAAACCAAAAACCATAAACCTAAGACCACGCAAATGTATCGCAACCAATTGCGAATCGAATTTCAAATTCAATTCGATTCGCCAACTGCCAAAGCACTTACTTACATAGTATATAGAAACCATATGTACATATATTACAAATGTCTGTTTCGTATCTCACGATTTCTTGTATTTGGTTGTTTGACTTAATGGTATGTGGAAGCAAATCACGCAAATCCATAACCATATTCCAAAATTGTAAATGCAACAAATTTTCAGTGTATTAAAGCAAATAATAAAATCAAAGCAGACAAACAGCAAAGGCAACAACAACAACAACAATATCAACTGCTGTTAATAATAGCTAAAATGTTTTTAATTAAGTGCAAATGCCAGATTAACGATTACAAGAAAAACACGTTCCATTAAAAACAAACACCATGAACAACGCAACGGGGCTAGCGGCTTTCAGGCTTCATGCTTTCAGTTCCAATCCGTTTTCGACTTTGGCCGTCAAGTGTGACTTTTTTCAGTCAGTCAAACAATTGCAAAAATGCAAATCCCAATCGCATCGTGATGCTTCCACTAATTCCAAACTAAACTGAACTTGTTGGAAACGTGTCGTTATGCTTGACGTCAACATTGATTTCATTTAAACATTACATTGAGCACATTTTTTCGTTGAGACCTGATTTTGTCACTCAAAACGAGGTAGATTATAATATTTTAAGTTGGAATTATATTAGATTTAAACAAAAGTAATATAAAGCTAATCATTATATTAATTTTTTCGCTTGAAATTTAAGCAATAAAATTCAAATCTAAATAGCTTTTAAATTGTTTTATACTATGGGGCAATATTTTTTTTTGGAATGAATATTAAGATTATTGCACACAGAAAAAAATATTTGTTTATAGTTCAAATATTTTTGTTCACAAGTATTTTACTTTAAACCGATTCGGAAAAAAATATAAGCTTCAAGAATGGTTAGTTATTATGAGTTAATAAATTAGTTAATTATGAACAACTAACTTATTTTTTACACAAATTTAAACTGATTAACAATAAAGAAGCAAAATAATTGAAAAACAGTTTTTTTTTATGTAAAAAATTCTTATTTAGTTTAAGGGTTTTTAAACATTTTTTTTTGCATTGCTATGTAATTTTTATTAACAATACTCTATAAAAAAAATTTACTTTAAAACCAATTTCAAGCATTAATTACTTTTTTTCAAGTTTATTCGATAAGGATAATTAAAAAAGATGCAGGCATACTACAATAATTCGTAAGGCCACACAATAATTGAAAAAAAATAATTGTAAACACAACACAAAGACAGAAAACGTTTTGTGAACTTTGTTTGAGGTGGAAATTTGTAAGCCGAAACACACGGCAACAGCTGCTCTTAACTTGGCAACACGTGAAAGAAATCTTAATTAACGCATAAACAATTTACGCTTATCTCATTATGCTGGCCATGACTGAATATTTTTTTTTTATTGTATCTGTATCTGTGTCTGTGTCGGCTTAACTGATTGCTCTCGGAGTTGCGGCCATCACCTTTTGTAGTCGTCATTAAATCGCCTTAATTTTCATTTTGTGTGTCTGAGTTGGCAAGGGCCGAAATCGGTGGTTGTTGCCATAGAAGTAGTCATTCATAAATGATTAACGTCGTTTTCACTGCACAAACAACCTTCATTCGGGCCATCAAGGGCAGTTGCCAGTTGGCAGTCGACAGGAGCAAGAAAAAGCAGACAGACAGAAAGTTTGAGGCGTCAACTTTTTTCCCATTTCCCATTTGCCGATCTATCTGCGCGATTATCAAAATACATGGAAAATAAACTAGCTCATAAAAAAAAAGCAAAAAATAATAATAACAATAACAATAATAATAATAAGAGGAACGCACTCATAAAAAATGAGATCTGTGTTCACATGAATTTACTTTTTAATACACTAACAGTGGCCACCACAATTTTGTCATTAAATATGTAACGCAGTTATTTTCAGGGAATATAAACATTGTTACATGTTTAGCATGAGTAGTAAATTTATTTTACTTTTTTATGTAACCTGCCATTTGAAATTTTTAGATTTATTTAAACTTTGTTGCCAAATAATCACTTAGCTTTAAGTGAATGTTTCATGGCTTAGATAGTGTATGAAATATTCATCTTTGTTCAAGTAAATTGCGTTGTCTTGTCATTTAAGTCTTGTTGCTTTTTTTATATAAGTGCGCGCTTAATTTGATTGTATTTCATTTGTATTTATTTCGTGTCTTACGCTCGAATTTTTTTCATATATTTAAACTCTCTGCTACATTTTGTGACGCTTGGTAATTACGCTGAAAAACTCATTTGACGGCTCGCACTGTCACAATGTGTGTAATAAATCTTTCGATATGTATAATTTGGTTGCCTGCCTCGGAGTGGCACGGCCAACGCACAGGCCAAAACACACACAAAAATTGTATCTCATAGATACCGGCGGCGCTGTCTATCTATCTGTCGGTCTGTCTGTCTGTCTGTCTGATCGTTGTTGCTGTGCACTTTGTAGTTTATATGCCTGTCTCCAGCTTAGCTGGGGATTGCTTTCGGGATCGGAACTGAACTCATCTGCCGTAGACTGATGCTGCTGCTGTTGTGTGTCGATCGTTTTGCCTGCTTTTTAAGCTGGCCGCAGGCAACAGTTCGGTCGGAGTTTGTTAAGAGTGCAATACATTGGCCCTACAATCATTACTCATTTGGGATTTCGGGTTCGAGCAAAGCGAACAAAAACAATGCATAAAAACTAAGTATCTGCGAGATGCAAGCCTACTCTATCTCGCTTCATAGCTGGCAGGGGGCAGCAAAAAGATACAAGATACATTTTGAGGCAAGCGCACATGTGTGGCAACAACAGCAAGAATTTATGGCTGCCCACACAGCACACACTGAATATGACAAGTCGTAAATGTCGCACTCAAATGCTCACCAAGCATTGGCAGCATCTAACAGATACAAATACACATAAAAGATACATTTTGTTGAATGTATCTATATATATATATATATATATATATAATATCAATAAACGCATGACATATCGCTCAATAAACATAAATTACAATTTATTGAACCTTTTGCCACAATGCTTTCTTTACTTCTCTTTTTTTATGCTCATTTTTATTTTCAATTTAATTTCAAATTCAATTTGTTTATTTTTGTGCATCTTCGCCTTGGGACTCCCCGTCAAGCTTTTTGTTGTTTTTTGGTGTCTATTGTTTAACTTGAAATCGAGCCAACTTTCAGCGCCGCAATTATTACGGAAAAAAAAAATAAATACCATCATTAAAAATCATCCATCTCGAAAAAAAAAATTTAAATACGAAGAATTTAAAATCGAATAAAAATAATGATATTTATGTGTTGATTTTGAATGTGGTTGCTGCTTGTTAGAAGACACACAGCATTGGCAACTATCGAAAATATTTTAATTATTTCGCATTTTCAAATTGTTTATAACAATTTCAAAACTTTGCGTAGGCGTCGACGTCGATGTTGACGTTGGCGTCCAACAATTTAAATCGTTTTTAATTGCCGCCTTCGTCTTTTAATCGCCGCCAGACCAACTGACGTCTATTTTCTAATATTTCATTTCATTTCACTTCGTTTTGTTGGGAATTAGCGTTAATTCTACACTGAGAAAACGATGAATTATGAACTGATAATAAGATGATTGTTCTATCTGTTTAAAGTTTATTTACTGATTTATTATATTTTTTTTTGAGTTGGTTCTTATTAGGAACACATAAATATCAAAGATTGTTTAATACGCGATTAATTTATTATTTAAGGAATCGTAAATAATGCTTGATATACTTTTGAATATCGATTTAATGAAATTCTATCATTTACCCTTACGTAATAATAATTTTATGAGTAAACGAGAGAGGATACAAAAATCCAAGCGAAATTTCCACATAACAATTCTGAACTCGATTTAATCTTGAAGAGCTAGTTTTGTCTTTAATTCTCAGCTTGAATAGTTGTTAGCTTTGTTTCTCTCAGTGTAGATTGCCCTCATAGTAGCAAGACCTTCACAGCTTGCACAAAAACAAAACAAACAAAAAATAGTATGAAACGGGCACAACATGATTTTTGAGAATGTCCCGTGTCATGTGGCGTTTTACTTGATGTGCGGCGATTGTGAAAAAACTTTTCACTTCAACGAAAACGCGAAGAGAGAGAGAGAGAAGGGAGCAGGGAATAGAAAAAAGAGAGCTTGAAAATTGAAGCCCATATACTAGTTGAAGAAGACAGCGTCAAAGCATTTGAAACATGAGCCTCGTGAGTGCTGATAATACTTACTCAAATATGTTTTTCTCAATATATGTTTGTATGTAGTACGTACGAACAAACATTACATACAGAGTGTACGAGCTGGGTTACCACTGACAGTGCGGCAGGGTGACTGACTGAGAAGGTTGCGGGGCATGCAGGTTGACAAGTGACAGGGCGAGGGTTGTCGAGCCGTCGAGCCATGAACAATGACAAATACTACGTGCGCTGAGATATTTCATTTCATTATGCATTTTAATATAGTATATGGCTCATATTCATTATGTTCATGATTATTGTAGTAGATGAGAGGAACAGGAACAAAAGAAATATATATTTAAATAATGAATAGCTAGAAATTGTTAATTGAACTCTGTAAAAAAAACAAAGAAAATTCCTACAATTATTAAAATAGAAAGTTTACATACAAAAAACAAGTAAGAGGGCTCTAGTCGAGAAATCCCGACTCGACGGTACCCTGATCCCTATACGTTACGCGTTTAGTCAGTGCCTGCAAGTATGTGTGTACGCATACTGCATACACAACTTCAATTTCCCAAATCTCCGGGGTTTGTTAACTGATTTCAATAAAAATTTCACAGATTGTCATTATTTTGTCTAATGATTTAAATGCCGTCTCAAAGTAATTCCAATTCAAGATTTTGTTGTTATCGATCCCATGTGTATATCGGAAACGGGAAGAGTTTTTGGGCGAGCTTAAGTTCCAAATCTGGAGTCTCTAGCTCTTATAGTCTCTGAGATCGACGCGATCATACATACAGACGGAGGGACAGATCAAGAATATATATAATGGGGTCGGACATGCTTCCTTCTCCTGTTACATTCTTTTGCACTAAACCATTATACCCTTATTTCCCATTTTTAATGGGATCATTAAAAATTTAAATCACATATTGTGTTTTATATGCCAAAAATTAAAATTTATTGTTAAAAATATTGTTATTAAAAAAAATATCGAAAAGAAAGAAAAAAAATTATGAAATAAATAATGTTTTACCAATGCAAAAAACTTCTGGAATTTGTTTTTTGGGTTTTTCAATAACCTGTAAATTTTTATTGCACAAAAAACTTCCCATCGATGAACATTTATTTATTTATTGCACATGTTTCGTCTTTTAAATGATCTAACAAAATGCTTTTAATGTTCGAACATTATTTTTAATTAAATAAACACCCAAATAAATAATTGTTCAAATTAATCATTTATTAATTTGCATATATTTTTTGTATTCATACTTCAAGTTTTATTTTTTATTGCATTCAATTTTTCTTGATGCATGAAGCCCCATATACATATTTATTTGTTATAATGTTGAATTCATATCATAATATGCTACAAATTGTATATATATTTAAACAATAATCGTATATGTTTATTTATTAATTTAGTACTTGCATTTTTTTTAGGTATTTCAGTTTAGTTGTTCTAGATAATTTACATGAGTTCATCAATCGAAAACTTGGCCTGACCAATATATAAATATATATATATATATATTGGTATATTAGTACCTGAATGAGCATATATGTTCATGTACATATTTAAGCAGCTAAACTTTTTATTTGAGTACACACGAAAAAAATACTAGAGTGCAAACTTAATTTTATTTTGATTTTTTTTTTTTTTTGATTTTATTTGTTATTTTTTGTTTGAATTCAAAATACAATGCACAATTAATTATGAATAAAACTACTATCACATTTAAATAGATGTATCTATGTATATACACTCACACAGTTCAATTAAAGAGCAAGAAAAACTTAAAAAAACATATATATTAAATAAAATATTAAGTTATAGGGAGACGCAGAGTAAAGGTGCAAAGTTGTCGCAAATCGATTTTTAATTAAGCCAATTTTAATAATATTTTACTTTTATAACGCTTTTTTCTCTCTCTTTCTCTCTCTCTCTTTCTTTTTCTCCCTTGCACTCTACTTATCTGTCTTTACCACTTTTCTCTAAATAAAAGAAAGGTCTTAAATTCCAGTTTTCATTTAGCATTTTATCTAGTTTTATTAATCATATTTTAATATATTTATAAGCGACAATAAAAAAAGATGTTGATTTGAATTTTTTTTTTTTCGTTCACAGCATAAATTGATAATTATTATTATTTTTATTTATATATGCATATCTATATTTTTATCCATATACATATTGTTGTTGACTGAACATATTTTGCATATTTTTTCGGCTCAATCGATTTTATTTTTGTTAATTTTGCGCTTAAATTGTTTAACTTTTTTTTTGTTATCTTGGGCATGCATAATGTTGCTTACATTAAACCCTATATATAGATATATATATATGTATATATATATATATATATATATATATATATTTATTTATTTTTATATATTGTATATACTATAATTTGTTGATGACCTAGTTAATATAATTATAAGATTTACTTCATGCTTTCTCTAGTATTAAGGGTATTATTTTTTGTTATTTTTCTTTATTTTATTTCTCGGCATTGGCGTAGTTGGTATGTTTTCTAATACTATATAGTTAGTTGCATTATATCGTCGTCTAGATAGATATTACTTTGCTTTGTTGCTCTTTTTGTTGTTGTTGTTTTTCTTGTAAGTCACAATATGGTTGGCTAATTTTTGGTTTATGGTATCAATTGTATGTATATATATATATATATATGTTTAGTCGTGCCAGTTAAGTTTTTTTGATTATGAAAAAATAGTAAAAAATTTAAGAAACAACACAAAAATAATATATCAGATACATAAATTTTTGAACACATAGTATGTCATGTATTTGTATCTTTCCGCTTTATCGTTGACATTTAAACCCTAAACTAATTTTTCATCGACTTGCTACTTACATATGTTTCTCATCTATATATTAATGTATAATATATATATATATTTATGTGTGTATATATATTTATAATTATACCCCAAACTGCACTTAGGCAGCCCTAAGCGTTAATGCTTTTGAATTGTTTGTATGTTTTGTTTAGCTTTTTTTTTGTTGTCATTGTCATGTTTTATTTTGCTTTTTCTCTCGTTCGCCAAGTATAAAGTTTGTAGTTCAAGTTTTTGTTTGTAGGCCTTTTTTGGCTTGTGTTGAAAGCGTTTTGACCTTCCTGCTCACTCGCTCGCTTATTTCTCTCTCTCTCTCTCTCTCTCTATCTCTCTCTCTGTGTCTCTCACCAGGCAGTTTAAGTGATTTGACTTTGGCCCGAGCTTTTGCAATGAGCTTGGCAAGTTTACACAGCTTGCATAGTATGAATAATATATTTATTATATGTATTTTTTTTTTAAGTGCTTTTCTTTTTTTCATTATTTTTTCTCTCAACTTTTGGGCCAGCCAAAAGTGCGCTTTATTTTTTTATATATTTTTTCTTTTCAGTTCAAGCAAATATGTCGCAATTTGAGGTTAATTGGGTATTTGTTTGTTTTTAACATTTTCTTAAAATATTCAATTTAAGTTTTCGGCTCACCATTTTCTATTTTTAAGTTTGTGACATCAGCTCTCTGAGTCATTATTTGTTAACCATATTCATAGCCTGAAACTAAATAAAATTTCTATTTTATACTCAGCTTTATTTGCATAAGCTTAAATATGCATAAATATTTTATGTTTTTATTTTTTGGATTTTTGGGCTTGTCTGCATTACGATCGTATTATAAATTAAGATCCAAATTAGTCGAATTTTAATGAATAATAAATTTAATTATTTTTTTCTCCCAGTGCAATTCATGAATACAAATTATGTTAATTAGTTACAGCGACTAACGATTAATTTTTTTCCTTACATTTTTTTTTTTGCTTTGATTAACAATTTAATTAAAGCTTATTAAAACTGTCGCTGAAACAAAAAATTAACAATTCATTTGGCATAAATACATATTTAATTGTAAATGCGGTTCTTAATTTACGGCTTATAATTTTTTAACTGAAAAAATATATAAACAGGTTGCTGTCATTTTTGAAATTGAATTATGGGCATAAAAAATTGTTTACAAAAAAAAAGCTAATGGAAAATCACAGAAAAAAAAAGAAATGTTTAGACTATATTTATATCAAAAATTTAAATGAAGTTTTGGGTTTTGGTCACGAGCAAAAATGTTTTAATTAAGTCGCAAAATGATGTAGCGCTTGGATTAAGCTGACCCCAAAACCCGCCACTTACAAAAAGTGCAAATAAAACACACGACACCGAAGAAAAATGAATGAATGAATGAGAGAGCGAAAAAAAAGCAGCAGCAGCAGCTACAGCAACAACAACAAACAAACATAAACTGGTTGCCCAGTCGGCGTCTGGGCGTGGAACTCTTCGCACACCCGCACACTGCCATATAGTCTGTCTCTGTTTGCGTTGTGCTCTGCTCATAAACATGAGCTTTATGACCAGCCTCAATGTGAGGCGTCCCTGCCTGCTCTCTCACCCTCGTAACCTGCTCGCACCCACACCGAAAGACAGACACACAGACACCGTTTGTTAGACAGCTTCCGCTGCTGCCGTTTTCGTTGTCGCATTTTCTGTCTTTGCTTTTCATTTTTGCGCTCTACTTCAGTTTTTATCGCAAGTTGCTTGTGTTGTTATTTTATTTTTTTTCTTTGCATTTTTGGTAGCGGCGCTTGAATTGACTTTGTATTTGTTTGTGTGTATATTGTTTTTTTTTACTGGACTTTGTTTAGTGCGCTTTGCGTCATTTCATTTTGAACAATATTTGTGTGCGAGTTTTTTTTACGGTTTGCATTTTCTGCTTAAAACATTTTTAAAATAACTAATCGTCTCCAAGTACGTGTATATATATATATATATATGTTGTGTGTTGGGAACTTTTGGGTGCCGTTTTTATTTGCATGCCTTTTGTTTTGTTTCAGCTTTTATGAATTTGTGTTGTTGTTGTTTCATTTTCGCTTGCCCATTATCGAATTTATTTATCTCTGTTGATGACTTTTAAATGGCACCTGCTTGAATGTGAGGAAGTGGGAAAGGTAATGAACTAAATGCAAAGCGCAAAGGCCAAACAATTACAGTGGGCTGCTTCTAAGCAAAAAGGTTATAAAATCGAAGATTGTAAAGTAAATGATTTTTATTACGGAAATTCAAACGATATAGAACGTCTTAGCGTGCTAACACTGTACAAATGTAAAAACCAACATTAAAAGTTTATCGTCAAATAAAAAATGTTCCTTTCCATTTATCGCCAGCTAATAAAAAATCAAATCTATTGTCAGCTAACTTTTGTTTAAACTAATGTTATAAACAAATTTTTGGGTACACCTACCAAGCAAACTACTATTAAGGCTGCTCTGATTCATATGCCCAAAAAATAAAAAACCCAAAAAAAACTCTCTTAGCCAACGCAGACACTTGAACGTTGAGTTCATTTCTATTTGGAAAGAGAAAAAAAATTGGAAATGAAAAAGCGAACACAAAAAAAATCTTCAAAACGAACACTTGAATTTTTCGAGTGCAGGCACTTGAAGAGCCGGGCCCCATTATCTCTGAAGATTTTGCCTCAAAATATACATACATAGTACAATCAACATCAATCCAATAAAGTGCAGCTTTTGTTCCATTCCAATTCAGTTAAAGCTCAAGCACCTGACACAAACACACACACACATACGCATGTGCTTGCATCCCATTTACGTGCATGTGTATTTGTAGAATATGAATACAACGACCTCGCCTTTTGAATGGGAATGAATGGAATGGAAAGAGGTGAAAACGGCAGGGAACATAAACAGTGGGGCAACAGCTGATTTCGTAAAGTGTGTACAAATAAATGTATTTATTTATATGTGTTTGTTTGTTTCTGTTGCTTTTAAACGATTACTGCCAATTGCGATTCTAATCTATGGCTTGCCACTTTAAATGTATATATATATATGAATTAATGCATTTGATGATGAATTGAATAAATGAATAGATTGCAATTTCATAGACCTCTAAAGCAGTATTCTCAGTATTTGCATTTTATTTTTATTTCTTGTTTTTATTGCATTCCGACTAAACAAGATTTGTTTTTGACGTTGTTTTCTATTTGTTACGCATATGTTATCGAATTATATTAATCGGCTTTATAGAACTGTTAATTTTTTTTTTAACTAAGTTTATATTAAATAAATTGTAAAATTTGTAGAATAAACAATTAAGAGACAGAAAGTATTTGTGACCTATTTTTCAATCTGTTTCAATTTCAGTGCAACAACTTTTACATTTATGACTTTTATTAATTTTAATACCAGCCAGATTAATCCGCATTTGATCTTAATGAAGCAATTGCATTCCAGTTCCTGTCATAGTTCCAGTTTTTACTCGAGACATTGGACTCGTTTCGGATTTAGGGCAGACCAATGTGAATCATTTTGATTTAAGAAAAGTAATAAAAAGCAAAAATAAAAGAAAACAAGTATTAGTCACTACGAATCCAAATGGTTAAACGAGCTCCACTTTATGGTCAATGGGAAACGGATGTTGTTGTTTTTCTGCTCTGACGACGCCTTTTCATTTGAATCTAAATGCGCAAAATTTTTTTGTTGTGTTAATTAATCCCGACGGCCGATATTTTTATTCCACTTAAACGTTGCGATGCAGAAAATATTTTTAAAAAGAAATTCTCATTTTTTTGATTTTTTTTGTAAACAGCCGGATTTCCTATGAAACTTGAAACTTTAATCAGAAATTATTTGGAATTAACTTAACAGCATTTGAATTGAAAATAAGAAATTAAGAAAGGAAATCTTGAAATTTTTGTACAGAAAAATAATTAAATTTAAAGCTTTGAAACTTAATTGAAACCCATACAAAAAATTTGCAGTTGTATGAAATTAATTTACGGCTTGCCTTCAAACTTAATTAAATGATTTCATGTCTTTCTTTATCACCGCTAAACTATAAATTATGCCACGGTGTAACATAGAGCGACCATTATGTGTGTGTGTATGTGTGTGTGTGTGTGGGTTTTGTTTCCTTCTCATAAAGCAACGACTTTGACAGCGACCTCACTACATCTCTACCACTGTCATATCTCTCTCTATCGCTCTCTCTTTGTGTGTGTGTGTGTGTGTGTGTGCAAAAGTCTTCCATCAATGACAACAATCAATCACATTGACTGGCAGCGCAGACGTGAAAGAAGGATGTGGGAGAGGGAGAGGGGTAAACGCCGACGCTGACACCAAAAGCGAAGCAAAATGCGCGCAACGAGCAAGAAATCAAATTAAAGCAGCTAAACTAAAACATAATAGTAAATAACAGAAAACGAAGCATTAGAAGAACTTGCGATACGACAACACACACCTGTAAAGTAAATCAAATCCAAAATAAGCGCAACAAAAATACCGACGGCAAAATGAAAACAAAGCTTTCGTTATTGGAATACCAATACCGAAAGGTGTTTAGGGGATAATAGAAAAAAATTAAAAACACATTTGGCTAGATTTTCGGTTTTTTTTTTCATTTCGCATATTCTTGCTTCAAATTACGTCGCATAATTTGGAATAAATTTTATTTTCATTTCTATGTGTAACAATTCTGTTTCGTCCTTTAAAGAGATTTGTTTTTGTTTTTGTTATATATGTATGTATATATTTTTGCATTGATTTTAATCATTGTTTCATTCTTTCGTTTGAATAGCATGGTTTTCATTAATAATAATAATAATTAAATAAGCATATATGTTTAGTTTTTAGTTCTTAGCAATTTTTCAGCTTTCTATCAATTTACTTGTTATTGTTGTTGCAGTTGCTTTACACGTAACTGTTGTTGGTTTTCTTGCATTTGTTTTGTTTATCGTTTTTCTTCTTTAATTTAAATTAAATTAATTACTAAAATTATTTTATAACAAATATCACTACAATAGTTTGCATTTTTTTGTTGTTTGTTTTGTTTTTTGTTTTGTTGGTATTTTTTTATATTTTGTTTTTTTTTTTTAATCGAATTACTACAAATTACTTAAATGAAAAATAAATTTCAATTATTCTTCTCTTGGGCTTTTTTTTGGCAACAATCTTTCGCAGCTAGTTTTTAAGTAGAATTTACAGAAGAAAAAAAATACTAAATTTTAAACAACGCTTGCAAACAAATTAAACAACAAAACAAATCGAAACACTTTTTTTTTTTGTTTTTCGGAACATTTTTTTCAACTTAAAAACTGCAGTTCTTTATAATTGTTTTATATTTGATTTTTTCAACAAATTATTTCAGTTTATCACAATTGCAATTTTGTGTGTTGTATTTGAAAGCATCTTCTCGTCTTTCAAGGTTAAATACAAATGGACTTCGGTTGGAATTGTGCCGTTAATTTGACAAACACTGCTCACATATGATGATGGTGAGGGCGAGGAGCTTTTCATTTCTCTCTTTACATTTGCATTTTGTCATACATAAATACAGCAAAAAAAAATTAACCGTTCACATTTCATTTCGTTTCGTTTCATTTCGAGTTTTGCAAGCGCTTTTGGACTCAAACAAAATATATAGAAAACTATAACAGAATATTTAACAAATTGCGTTTTATGTTTTTGTTTTTACTAAAAAGGAAAAAAGCTTTTATATATATATATTTGTATATATTGGTATTCTTTTGCAGTTTTTTTCGTTCTTTTTGTTTTTGCATTTGACGTTTACTTTGTAAGCGTCTGTCTCAGTTTTAGTTGTTGTTATTTGCTGCTGCTTTCGGTTTGCTGTCGCCTTTTGATGTTGCTGTTTTTGTTGCTGTTGTTGTTGTTGTTGTTGTTGGATCACACATTGTAGCAGGAAATTTGCTGGAATGTTGGCGCCGCTGCCGCCCCCGTAATCGACGTCACCGCCGTCGCTCCATATGGAACAAATGCGGCTGGCGTTAAATTCGCCGCAAGCGAAGCTGCTGCCGCTGCCGCCGCCGCTGCTGCTGCATAGGGATGCATGCGTTGTTGTTGTTGCTGCGTTCGCAAGTATTGCCGATATTTACCGCTTAGCTTATCGGTTGTTGTTGCTGTTAATGTTGCTGCTGTGGTGGGCGTGGCCTCAGGACCAGCCTGATAATTGCTAGGAACTGTTGCCATCGGTGAACGATCTATGAGCAGCGCTGCCGCTGTCGCTGCTGCGGCGGCAGACTGTGCTGCATTCCAGGGCGCCAAGGCAGCAGCGCTGCTAGCGTAGCTGGCAGTGGCAGAGGCAGAAATGTTGTTGTTGTTGTTGTTGTGGTTGTTGCTACTTTTGGCTGTGTAAAGTGAGGCGGCATGTTGCAAGTGTTGGTGTTGCTGCTGCTGCTGGTGTTGTTGATGTTGTTGCTGCTGGTGTTGTTGCTGTTGATTATGGTGTTGCTGCTGGTGTTGTTGCTGTTGCTGCTGATGCTGTTGCAGCTGTTCCCATTCCGACGTAGACGTCGCTGCTACTGCGGCTGCATGACTTTGGCTTTGACGGCTTTGGTTGTTGCGATGTTGGTGTTGTTGCTGGCGCTGTTGTTGCAACTGTTGTTGCTGCTGCTGCTGCTGCTGCACTGGATACAATGCTTGCTGCGACATTTGTGACATTTGTTGTTGCTGCTGCTGTTGACGCAACTGCTGCTGATACGCTGCTGCCTGACGCTGTTGTTGTTGCTGCTGCTGCTGCTGCTGTTGTTGCTGCTGCTGCTGCTGTTGTTGCAATTGTGTTTTGCGTCTCGCGGCTGCTGCTGCTACACTGCCGCCGCCGCTGCTGCTGCTGTTGCTGCTATTGCTGCCAGCAACATTTGTTGTTGCCGCCACACTAGCTGCTGCCGCTGCTGCTGCCGCCGCCGCCACTGACGCGCTGCTAACAGCAACACTCCGCTGCACATTTGTTGTTGCCGTCGCCTGCATATTGTTGACAAAAGGGCTGCGACGCTGCGATTCCATCTTGCGAAAATAGCAAGGATGTATCATCAGCAGCGGTTCAACTCGTTGGCCAGCGGGGGGTTTGGGCTGATTGGGCAGCTCGTATTCAACGCTGCAGTCGACGTGCAATGGAATGCTGTAATCCTTGTTGTTGTTGGCAACGCCTCCGCCGCCGCCGCCACTACTTCTGCTGCTGCTGCTGTTGTTGTTGTTGCTGCTGATGGCAGAGCTTGTGTTGTTGTTGTTGTGGTGGCTGTTACTGTTACTGTTGGCAATGCTGTTGTTGCTGTTATTGGCAGCGCTGCTTGCATTATTGCTGGCAGCGCTGCTCTGTCGATGATTGCTGGTAGCAATTTTATTGTTGTTGGCGGGTAATTGTTGTTGTTGCTGTTGTTGTTGTTGCTGCTGCTGCTGTTGTTGCTGGCGTTGCTGTTGCAGCAACTGTTGCTGATGTGCAGCAACGGCAGCATGATACATGTGTTGTTGTTGCTGCTGTTGCTGTTGTTGTTGCTGTTGCAACTGCTGTTGTTGCTGTTGCTGCTGCTGTTGCTGCATACTGTGCGAGAGCGAGAGCGAAGACATGGTGGACATGTCATAACTAGCATAACACGCAGCCATCGTCATTTTTGTTGTTGTTATTGTTGTAAGCGTTTTTTGTTTCAACTTCTTATTTATTATTAAATATATATATATTTATATATAAATATCGTTTGCTTTCTTTTACTTTAGTATTTCATTTTCAGAGCTTTTTTGTTTTTGTTGTTGGTTTTTTCTTTCTATATTTTCTTTTTTTTTTTTGACACTTCACTTTTGACTTTTTGCAAATGCAATTTTATTCTTTAATTTTTTTTCTTGTTGTTGTTTAACACTGGTAATCCAAAGAGAGTGTGAGAGGTAACAGCTTTTAACTGTAGTTAAAGCTGCGATTAATCCGTTGTTGTGTACGAGTGTGTATGTGTGTGTGTGTGTGTGTGTTTGGTGAGAGGAACCTTAATCCATATGCTGATGCTGATGCTGCTGCTGTTTGCGTTTTATTTTACTTAAATATTTTATTTTTTGATTATTTTTGGAATATTTATGTTTTGTTGCTAAGTCGCACCCGTAATATATTCAATTGTTTTGCATTTATTGTTATTGGTTAATCAGTCTTGTTTATTTTTTGTTGTAACTATTTTAGCTGCTTGTTGTTTCAGTCTTGTGTTTAAATTTCTTGCAAATACACGCGGCGTGTAGTTTACAGTTAATGTTTCTGTTTGTTCTTGTTTCTCGACAGGCATAGAGAGATTTGCCCAGACACGTCCGTTCACGTTGAGCAGCGCAAGCGAAATGAAACAACGTTAAAGATGTTGTCGATTTTTTCATGTAATTTCTTCAATATTCAGCACCTAAAGAGAGTACGACGCTGAATTCGGCTGAATTGCGTGAGAACGAGACAGAGAGCGCGCGCGAGAGAGTGGGGGAGCGAGAGCAATAACAGCTGTTATGCGACGCCAATGTCCAATGCTAAGAACCGTTTGTTGTTATTTTTTGCTTGTCGTTCGATATTTTGTCTCTCACTTTTTGATTTTTCGTCTAGCTCACTTTACTGACTCACTTTTGATTGTTTGAATTTAGCTAAGCAGCTGTTTTTGGCAAAATGTTAATTTATATTTTCTTGCCGCTGGCTGTTGTTAGTTGTTGTTTGTTAACTTTGTGCTGTGATTATGTTTTTGGGCAATTTTTTCGCATCACCTTTTAAATATTTTAGATTCGCAGTCGTCTGCACGCGTCAAGCTCTCTCAAGCGACTGTCTCTCGTGGCATGGCCCTTTTTTCTGGCTAGCCGTTTTACCTGCTGTTTTATTGAAGGCAGCCGCACAGCTGATTTGCCGACTAGGCCGTGACGTCGACGCGTATTCAGCATATACACACACGAACGACGATGGCTTTGTTATTGTTGCTGCAAACGCTTAAGCCAATTGCATTCAGTGCCTGAAACCGAAACACATGGTCGCTCTCGCTCTTTCTCTCTCTCGCGTGCATAAGTGTTGGTGTCATTTACAAATTCAGCTGTATAATAGCCATGGCGGCCATCTTTACAACAGCTTTTCATTGTTGTGTCAGAGAGAGCGACGCGACGCGACGCGACGCCACGAGACGACGACGTCGCTGCCTTTTTATTTTGTAATCATATTTTGTGCTGTGCTCGCGTTCGCGTTCTCGCTCTTTTTCTTCTTCTTTTTTTTGAGCGTGCGTTTTAAGTGTTGCCCTGCTTTAATTTTTATGATTACTTTTATGGCCTCACGTCCCTCCCTCTGCACAACTTAGCGCAGTTTCAGTTTTATGCGCGGCTTTGATCATTTCATATGCCCATCAAACGGTTGTTTGGTCAGCTTTTAATAGCACCGGCGACAAGCGCTCAAAACATAGTCGTAAATAAAATAATGCTATATTTGTTTGTACTATATATATTCGATTATTTATGTATAACACTTTAATGAGAAACTTTAAGAAAAAAAGATTTCACTGTAGTATTTAAAAATATTTCCTTTTTCCATTCCGCAATTCCAGTTCTAAATGCATTTCTAAGCTTTTTGCTGCCTTCTCACACACAAACCCATACACACACACACACACACCCATACCTATTTACTTATGCTCTTTTATGCTCAAAGGTGCGGCTGTAAAATAAAATCGCCAAAACAAAAAGAAACCTAGCTACAACAACTACAACAACAACAAAATCACATGGCGGTAGAGCTGTTCAGCCTACAACAACAGCAGCAACAAAAGCTGCCAGCAATTCAAATAAAATTCAAACTAAGCCACACGGAAACTGCGCAATGAGCACAAACATTTTCAGTGCAAAAGCTGCCAGCAAATATAATATACAGCAAAAGAGATTACAGCCCATCTCACTCTAACAGCAGGCAAAGAAAACAAAAATCACACGAACAAAGCATAAGAAGCGACAACAGCAACGCAGGCAGCAGAAGCAACACCAGTAACGAGCCAGCATTAAACTTAAATGCTGCAGACATTTCTGCACTAAAAACTAAGCAATTTAAGTCAGCGCCTTCCGATGGCCCCTCGACGCGCACCCGATACCCATTCACATAAGCCATCCTCATCGTCGTCGTCGACGTCGTCTGCGAGCACACATACGACACTAATACCAACTTGTTCCGAGCAGACACACACACACACACATATGCAGGGAAGACGATTACACACATTGTAATAAATAAGGAAGGTCGTTGCCATAGCAGCAGCCGCCGTTGGCGTCGTCGTTGTTTTTATTATTGTATTTTACCTTTTTGTTGTCGTTGTTAGTGCTGCTGCTGCTGCTGAGCGTGAGCGTGAGAATTCAGCGCTTGCTCTCTCGCTCGAGTGCGCTCGCTCTCTCGTTCTCTCTGTGTTACTTTGCTAATTCAGCGCCGTTGATAACAAATCAGCTGTTTCCGCACACAAGCACAGCAAGTCGGCAATTATTTACGAGCACCCCAAGTACTATTTGAAAAATGGGGAGGTGTGTCTGTGTCCGTGTGTATCGATAATGTTGCTGGTGTGTGTGTAACTGTCTGGTTGTGTGTCTGTGAGTAAAGCTTTGTGGCGTGCCCATTATAGTTGCCGTCATTGTTGTTGTTGTAGCTCTTGTTGTTGCTGAAGCATATGTTTTGATTGCATCGTTGTTGGTGTTGTTTTTGCTGTTGCTGTTATTTTCTGACTGCCTGCTGTTTGCGTGCTCAGCGCCGAGTCGGCCGCATTACAGTTGATTATGGGGGGATCCAATTTTTAAATTACCAAACTACTCAAATTAAAGAAAATAGGTACGGGACGAAACGGAACGAAACACGAAGCGGACACGACGTCCAAGAAGAAGAGACCGACCGACCGACCGCAAGGTAAGAAAAGTAACACAGGAAATTGCTCAAGAAAATAAGCCATGAGCAAATTAAATCAACAGTAATTAGCTTAGCCGCTTAATGTACAAAACGAATACACATACAAAATACTCTTGCTTGTGCTCCTGGTTGTGTGTGTGTGTGTGTGTTTAACAACTAAAAGCTCAAGGTATTTTTTAGTGTGGGACATTTTAAGAAAAGATGAAAATACATTTTATTTGGTTGCTAAGATTTTGGTTAAATCTTATTCTTTTTAAGTTTTGTATTTATATAATATACATTGTTAAGTTTTATTTTCTATAACATACCATTACGAATATCTTACACAAAAATCAATTTCGAGCTTAACAATAGCTCATTTTTGTTTGTATAAACTCGTAAACAGAAAAAAACAGAACAGAACAAAAGGAAAGGAAAGGAAACCCAATACCATGTTTCCATTTTATGAGATGTTCCCTTCGTTCCCTTATTATATTTAATCTCCCTGTCCTTTCTCTCTCTCATTAAAACCAGCCCATAGTTTCTTTTTTATACTTTTTTGAGATTTCCTGTGTCCATTCTAATCGCGCCGTGTCATCGCCTTGATAAAAAGCTAGCTCGCCTCGATGCAGCCAGCATATTATCATCTTCATTATCAACATCCTCACTCTTATAATCATCCTCGTCGTCGTCATCATCGTCGACTCATCAATATCCATAACTTAAGTCGCTTGCCTTTCTACTTCTTGGCCAGTTTACGGCAGCAAAGTCCCTGCCCGACAGCAAAGTCCAACCAAGCCAGCTCCGCTCAGCTCAGCTCAGCGCAGCTCAGCTCAGGTCACATCCTTAGATGAGTGGCCCGAAACCTGTTTGCATTATTAAGTAACCGAAAGCTGTGTTTCAGTTCTCTTTGGGCTCAGTTCAGTCGAGTTGAAAGAACCAACCGGTTCGATCCTTGGCTTCCTGTAATGCGCATTCTCGAGAAGAACCACAAAAAAAATATATGTAAGAATTATTGTTACAGAAGAGTTATAGATGCCATGATACCCTTTAAACATGATCTTTTTACTGCTTCTTTATTTTATAAAAATAATTTAACGATTATAAATGTTGCTTAATCATCTTTGAAGAAGTTCTTCGCTTGAAATACAATTGCGCTTTGTTAATCGATTATTATTGGATGTTAAGTTGTCGATAGCACAAACTATAAAACTTTTCTGTAACAATAAGAGATGAACAAACAAAAATATATGGCACCTAGGTTTAATAGAGTACAAAAATGCACCATGAAAATGATGCCAAAGATATTGTTATTGATTTTTGTAAGTTATCGATATACTTCTTTTAATTAATATAATAATAAATAATTAATATAATTAATTAATATAATTAATTTATATATTTAACGCATTAAATTAAATTGTATCTTTAATTGATATCGCTTATCAATTATAATCGATTTTAATTGCTAAGTTACCGATAACATTTTGTTAACTTGATTTGAGTACTTTCATGAAAACCTTTACTTGATTGGGTAACTTTTTGCTGTTCGAGGTTTTTTCAGCTTCAATTATTCAATTGCCAAACTTTTAAGCGTTTCAACCACCTCTTATGAATGATTTTACAGGGTATTACATGCGAGAAAAAAGCGGTGAAAAGACAAAGCAAAAAAAAAAGCTGCATGAAACTTTCGTTTTTTATTTTCACAACTTTGTTGTTTTTCATGGTTCTACTTGTTGTTCTTGTTGTTGCTATCTCTATTATTCTTTCACGCTCTCTCTCTCTCTCTCTCTCTCTTCGTCACTCTATCCGCATCTGTCTTGGTTTGTCTGTTCGGCTGTTTGCCTGGGTTGCCGCCTGCTTGTTAATTCGAAATAAAAACAGGAAAATTTACTTTACAATCTGTGCTAAAATCGTAAATTTTTAGCTGGCACTCACACACACACACACAGGGTAGCGGCTCAATCGTCGCTGTTGTTGTTGTCGCAGTAAGACCTTCTCTCCTCTTAGTCTTTCCCGCCCCGTCCCACTGACCCTTGAGACAGGTAAGCTAATCCGCTTGCCATGGCCAAAGCCGATGACTCGCCTATTTGTTCTCGTCTCTGCGGCTGTTGTTGTTGTTGTTTTTTGTTGCTTGTGCCTTGTTGTTTACTTGCCGTATTCCACGTATTCTTGGGACAAGCAACGAGCATGCCTAGGTTGTTATCTTTTCTTATTTAATTTTTTGGCTGCCATTGCGCCTCGTCTAATCTTTCCAACAATATCATCACGAGCCCCGCACAACACACTTCTTCTTTTTCTTTTCTTTTCTTATTTTTTTCTCCTAAGTCCCAATTCCAAAGTCCCGCTCCTTGCATTTGCGTGCCAAAGCTTTTCAAGATATTTATGAAGGAGAGAGAGAGCGCGCATCTCTCATCCACAGACTTGCCAGCTCAAAGCAAACATAATTTATGCCAAAAAGAAAGAAAATTTCATTGTCCATGATACATACAAACATATGTATGTACATATATAACAGGCAATTTATTTCGCTATGTTTTGTTTTAATGATTAAAATAACCTTCGTGCGTCACAACAAAAGTACCGAAGGCATTTAAGATATCCCATTTTTGGTACTTTTCTCTCTCTGCAACTGTCTTTGGCAAGCTTTGGCATTGTTTAGCTTTTCAGTGTGATTACTATGCGCTCTTCTCCTCTATCGATCTGTCTCTCCTTGTGTCTATAGTCTACTCTCTTTGTATGCAGCTTGGAACTAAGACCGTTGATTGATGCGTTTCCCATTCGGAATTTATGCCATGGACTATTTGGGCGAACGAGCGCTAAGCAATTCATTTTTCAAGGCACACACACACACACACATAGAGACACAGCGACAACTACAAACAACTGGGCAGACAATTCGCTCTCATCCCCTCCAGCTGCGCAATCAGCAGCCGAGATCGAAGCGTGCGATACTCAGGAAACAAAACAAAACAACAACAACAAAAAAGAGACCTGAAAGCGAACACTTGGAATCGAGCACTATACTCCACTCCACTCCAAACCACTCCAACATTCAGTTCAGTTTAGTTGAGTTCAGTTGGAGATCGCGTCCGTCTTGAACACGACGTCGAATGCATCTAAATTGCTAAATACCTTTTTATGGTTAGTGCTGTACGAGAGTTGTTGCTGCTGCTGCTTGCCTGCATCAATTTAACATTTTAAAAATGTATCTTTGTATCTTTTGGTGTGGGCTTCTTTCGCAGAAGTCGTTCCATAGTTGCCTTTACCTTACCTTACCTATACCTACTACTATAATGTATTATTGTTGTTTACTGTATACAATTTTCCTTTCCCAGCCACCGGACAGCTCCTTACTGATTCATCATGGCCACTTTTGGTTGTTGTTGTTGCTGTTTCTGTTGATCGCTTGGTTTGCTGATTGCTGGGCACACATTGGCATCTTTTTAATAGCCCCCACAGGCCCATCGGGAATTATTCATTTTCATTGTTTTCGCCAGGCAACAACAACAACAACAACAATAACAACAGCGGCAGCTGAAGAAAAACAAGTCCCGAACGAGTTATCAACAATTTCAATTATTTCAGTCGTTTTTTTTTTGTTTTTTTGTTCTTGCTTTGTGTTGAACTTCAAATGATGCAACTAATTGTTCGGCATGCGAACGATTTAACTCCCAAAAACAGAAAAGGTCTCTCTCTCTCTCTCTCTCTCTACCCCTTGCCCTTCTCCCCTTTGTTTTCGTGCCACTGTCAGCTGTCAAATGCATAATTAAAGTGACCTTCGACAGAGAAATAGTAATAAGCTAGTAGAAGTTTCTTATACGATGTAGCTCAACTATTGGATACCCTATATCCTCTCAGAAAGCATCTTAGATGTTCAATTTTAAATCGTAGATACGATAACTTTCGTACTTTAAAAAAAATAAGCAGTTATTAAAAAAATGTTCAAGGAACACAAAGCAAACGAAAAATCTTCAAGGATGTGACTTATGCTGTTATCGATAATTTATTTATCGATAAATATTAGGTAATAATGCAAATTATCGATCAAAATTAATACAATAAAAAGTTGCAGCGTTTATAATAGAGTATTTATTTTAAGATTCGATTTTAGCTCGAAACTAACAAATATTCTACGATAAATGCCTTGATGCTTGATAAATCTTGAATTTTTTACAGCTAATCAATTTTGTGTCAAGTTACAGAAAGAGAAAGTATAATAGGCTTTTTAAAATTTTGGATTGCATTGTTATCGATATTCAATATATCGATATATTTAGGAAATAGGGAAGCAATTGTAGGTTAATGTAGCGAAACTTTATCTCAACTCAATCGATACATCTCAATAATCAGGAGCTATCGATAACTTAAGAAATAAAATTCATCTCTTTGTGATAGAAATGCTGATTAAAGTCTTACGTTTATCGACGACCCAGCTGATACAGAGACCTTACCACATGGACATTAAGTGTTAATGCTTTATCTTTTCACTTCAAAAATATGTCGAGAAATTGCAGTTATAATGCTGTACAGAACTGCCACGACATATTTTGTCCGTGTGTGGTGGTAAGCTTGGCTCGCATTTTATGTTTTTTATATATTTCTGTTTTTTTTTTACCATTTTTATTGCGAATGCTATTAAATGGATTCCGTTGAAATACTTTTGGAGAACAAACCGTTGGTCGCTTTTGGACTCGGCTCGATTGGAATGTCGTTTGGGGTTCGGCTGTTTTTCTCATTGTCTCTCTGTCGGCCCTGACATGAAATTATAGTTATAGCTGGCGGTATTTGAAGTATTTTGTATTTATATCCTCGATGATTATGTACGAAAAGAAATGAAATGGAATTAAAGATAATATCCTGTATCAATGAAATATTCGTCTTGAATTTGTTTGACTTTTTTGATGTGCCGAATATTTTATTATAAATTTGAAAAGCAGATATCAATTAGATATATATAATTTTGTATTTTGTTTGTATCCATCGATTCATCATCATTCCATCAACCTTTTTTTATTTTTGTCTTTTTTTATTGTTTTGTTAGACCCTAGACACTCCCTAGATATTGAACTGCACGCACAGCTGTTGGCCATCATTAAGATAAAATAAAAGCCCAGCGCAAAGTATATTTAAAATAATTTCAAAATAATAACAGTGCTTCGCCTCCTCAACAGACAGACAAAGTCAGATATATATTTTTAAACAGACAGCAATTGCCATAAACTTGACTGCATTTTACAACAATAACGAAATTCTATACAAAAGAAGGTAGAACAAAACCGGCAATAAAATGCTGGCGGCATTTAGGCCCTTTTCAAGTTGCAACGCACGAAACAAATTAGAATACGCTTTATATACACTTTGATTAAGTTTGTGCATTAAACGGGTATTAACTAATAAATATAAAGTTTATTTAAATTATAAGTTCTTAAATATATTGTATTCAAATTAAATATTATAATAATATATTATTTTATAACTAAATACGCTTACAAAATGTTATAAATAAACATTAAACTGTTAAGTGTTTTTATTAAATTATAAATTAAAGAAAATTTATGTGTATAAACTTTTTCAGAAAATAATTAGAAGACACATTTTCTACACTTTGGTTAAGTTTGTGCATTGATCAGGTAGAAACTAATAAATATATGTTCAAATATAAACATGAATTGTTTTCAAATTTAATATTATAATAATATATTAATTTATAATTAAATACACTTACGATATTATAAATATTATACTGTTTAGTGTTTTTTATTAAATTATAAACTAAAGTAAAATTTATGTGTATAATCTTTTACTGAAAATAATTTGAAGACACTTTTTCTACACTTTGATTAAGTTTGTATTAACTAATAAATATACAGTATATTGAATTTATATATCCTTTAGAAGTTTGCCTTAAGTTCTTAAATATATTGTATTCAATAAGTGTTTGATTACAAATATAAATTGTGTTCGAACATAAAAACTAACATTATAATAATATATTAATTTAAAAATTAATGTGCTTACGATATATTCTAGATAAATAAAATTAAATATGTAACATAATTTAATTTTTATAAATAATATATATAATTTATTATATAAATATTTCCTGTTAAAAACAATTCACATTTTGAATGAATTAAAAATATATGAACATATAATAATAATAAATAATTTAAATCATAACTTATTTACAAACAATTTATTAACCAAAATTTTTAAATTTTTTAAATGTAAAATGTTCCGTTTTATAAATCAATTATAACAAGTTTGAGAAAATGAAATTTTCGGTATATCTGTTGTAATTTGAAATATTCCATCTATTTAGAGAGTATTCAAATTGAGTTTTATTTGCTTTTTGCGTCACATTTCAAAGATACTTTACAGCTCAGAGAGAGATACTCAACAGCAACTACAACTACAGTTTTGATTGCACTTACAAAATGCAATTTTTATGTGGCATAAAATGTGCGGAAAAGAGGAATTTACATAAATAAAACACACACACACACACAGAGAGAAGCATTCAAGCCTCTGCTAAACTGTCACTTGCACTGGGCAAACAAAAAACAAACAAAAAACGGGGGAAAAAATTGGGGGAAAATATGAAATGGCAAATGGCGAATGGCAAATGGGGGGCCTTTTAGTGTTGTTGTTGGTTCTCTCCCTCTCTACCCTCACCCGCACATTCTCTTCATTTTTTGAGTGCGTTATTTAGTGGCCATGTTGTTGTTGGTGCGGGCGCAATATTTTATATACAAATTGTTCTTGTTTGGTCGCCTGCTATGTTATAAGGGTCGCACCTGCCCCGAAGGGAAACAACACACACACACACACATACATAGCTAATGGGATTATGGCTGTGTGCGAAAAATGAGCTGGGTTTGCATTTTGTGGCAACAACAACTACAAATACAACAACAACAACGGCTGCTGTCACGCTATATAATTTAGCATAAATTGTCCAAGCTGTCGAGATTAATGGATCTAATGACCTGATTTGCTGATTTACAGTAATTTCCAGCTTATAGGCAGCCGCGCACACACACACATGTGTCTGTGTCTGTGTTTGATGTGTGTGTGTGTGTGTGTTGTTGCCTACCTGCAGATAGCAAACGAAGTAGTTTTTTTGTTGTTGTTGTTCGGCCGACACAATTTCCAGGAAGTATTTACGGTACACACACACACACACGTATGTATGTAAGATACTATACAATAGATATGGCGACCAAGTCCAGGCAAACACAACAAATCTTTCTGAGCAGCAGCATGCGGCCCAAAGCTAAGCTCAATTACCCTACTGCCGTCCCTCTGTGCGAATAGTCATGTTCAACTCGCCGGCGGAAATGAATTTGCAGTCATTAATCAATCCAAAAACCAATCCCAAACCACCCCACCCCACCTCGCGCAATGATGTATTTATATTTCTTTAGCTGCCCAGCATGGGTGAAGTTCCCCTCAACTTGAAAAAAAACTAATGTGTTGAGTATACAATGAAATTATGGTACTTTATATTTGGTATTTGGGCTTAATGTGTCGAAGAATAAAAATCAAATTTTATTTCATTTATATGTATACAATATAAAGACAAGTACTAAATCACAAGGAAAAACACATCACATTTTGATAAATCCATTCTGCCAAAAATCGTACCGACTTTATTAAACATCGTGTGTTCAAAGCTTTTTTCATCATTATAAGTATTATTATAATAAAAATCAATTTTAGGTTTATTCTAGTAGTAGCAATCTTATTGCAGCATGAAACCTTCCTATACAAATTCAATTAACTTAATGCCATGAAGAACTCATTTTAAGAAATTGTACATATTCCGATTTAAATGGTATATAATAATTCATATTCGTTTAAGTCTCTGTTTTCACAGCTCTTTTTAGTTCAAATGCTTGATAATATTAATACATATAATAAAAACCTTTATTTTTATCGTAATCTTCCACCTTTTTATACAATGAACCTCTTGAAAATGTGTAAAAAGGGTATAATGGTCTTAAACAAAAGTATGTAAAAATATATTCTTGATCAGCATCAATAGCCGAGTCGATATAGGCCTTCTATCCATCCATCTGTCCATATGTATGAACGCGTCGATCTCAGAGACTATAGGAGCTAGAGATTTCAGATTTGAAACATAATCTCTCCAAATCCCTAGTCAGTACAAGTTTGTTAAATATTTGCAATTTCGATACACATGATATGAAGTTTTAAAATAACGTAAATGTAATGATGTAACAAAATAATGAAAATCTGTATTATTTTTGTTGAAATCGGTTGGAAGATTGAAGCTAAGTCATTAATGTTGGTGCAGTAATGGCCGTACGTGTCAGGTCTAGGGTTCAGGGTATCTCCTAGTCGAACTTACTTGTTAATTTTATGAAATTTTCAAATGAGTTTACCTTATGTTTATTTTATCAACGAAAATCGTTGATTGACACATTTTATGATTGCAATTTGATGAACTAAGATTGAATCAAAATCAGGTTTTCATGAATGTAGAATTTTAGGGTGAAATGTTCATTCGCATTATAAGCCAAAAGAAACAAGAAGCATATAATTAAATCTTGGCGCCTGAAACCTTTTTATGTCCTTCTAATATTATTAAAATAGGTTTGCTTGGTAAGTTTTATCTTAAGTCTCAAATTTCACATTTTTGTTGTATCTGTTCACCAATTTTTCTCTCTATTCACTTCGAGGTAGGCAAAAATCTTAACATGCATTCACATTGCTGTCTCTCAAAGAAATGCTATATATAGTATTTCAGTCATCATCAGATATCCAATATACAACTTCAATTGGCATTTATTCGTACTTGAGCGCACTTTTTATTACAAAATGGAATCCCCACAAATCGCAATCGATTTTAACTCATTTTGCGCGCTTCTCTCACTTGAGACATAAAAATCGAGATTGGCAAAATGCTAGCGATAATTTTGCACACACATAGCTGCAGCTGCTTGAACATAATATCCTGCATCTATTTATCTTGCCAACTCGACCAGCCAACCCTTAAAGTATAAATTAAACCCTTGAGTGCGATATTTGCGGCTCAAGTGCGAAAACCAACGAGGCCTTAAGCTTTTTATATATATATTTTTGCTGAAACGGAAATAAAGCATAAAAGTTACTTTTGGATGCTTAATGATAAAGCTGAAGTTTCGACTGTTTGTGTGTGTGTTTGTGAGTGTGTGCCATTGTTCATTGGCACGCCCTTATTTGCCCCTAAGGGGCTGCCCGGTTTCTGTTATATTTTTTTGCGTATTTTTGCACGCTCAGCGCAAAAAAAAATATATATGTATATATAAATTCCCAAATGCCAGTGAAAGGAAAAACGCATTAATTACGCTTTTCAACATTATACAAAAAACATGGAAGAGAAGTGAAAAAAAAAGAAAAAACTCAGAAGCCATCGAATGCTGGGACCATAACTGGATTCCATACCAAATGGGGTGAGTTATTTTTTTTTTATTACTTTGGGTTGCTATTCGGTTGGTATTCATCTGCTATTTTCTATTTGTGCTGGTTTACCGGTTGATTATGCGCATTTCGATTAATTTATAATACTTTTTCGAAACTAGTTCAGTTGAGTTAGGGTTTTGCTGGGCAGCTGGCACGCTTGGTTGCCCAGTTTTGGTTAAGAAACAAAAACCGGAAGCAAATAAATGAAAATCGACAGTTTCCAAATTAACCGGTGCAATGATAAAAAATACATAAAAAAAAAAACACAAACGAACAACTCAAATTGTCATTAAAACAAAAAACTAAAAGAGATCGAGAAACAGAGTGGTAAAATGCATTGAAGCGAGTTCCAAAAACCAAATACCACAATAAAAAACAAAAAGTGAACAGCAAAAAAAAAGAAAAAAAGAAAGAAGTAAAGTTATGTCCATGCTGCAACTGTCGCTAATTGCTGGGTCAGGGGTTGGGACACGGGCAGGTCCAGGAAGTCGTTCAAAATCAAGCGAAACGAAATTACGCTCCCTTCTCTTCCTCTCTGCCTTTGCCATCAGCCCTTTAGCCTCGAGCTAATGCTGACAGTTGGCTCGTAGACCACAGCCAAGACCAACTGAAAGACTTAAATGTGGCAAGGGGGAAAACAAAGAGTGCGAGAGGCACACATACAGGCTCATTAGCATTTTTTTTTTTACTGCTGGCTGTTGCTTTATGTACATTATATCCATGCCACAGTTCACAGTTGTTGTAGTTGTTGCTTCTGCTTCTTCCTCTTCTTCTTCTTGTTACTTGCTGTTTTTTTTATTGATAAATTATGCAGTCGCACTTGCGGGCTCTAAATCGTTTGATAACACGCAACTTGGCTAACGGAAAGTGCCAAAAAATATACAACAGCAAAAATGTTCGCTCCAGAGTCCAAAAAAACTACAAACAACAACAAAACATGCATATACGAACTATGTAAATTAAATGTCTGTTAAAAAGGTTTTTTACTTCATCTTCTCTTTCCTTTTTTTTGTGTTTTTTTATGGCTTATACGGCATGCAGTTTGTGTTTGTGAGGGCTTGGCAAATTGTCAAGGAGACATGGCTAGCACATGGGGAACTTTGTTAATGATTAGAGTTTGAAAACAAATAAATAACTTGTTCAACTTTGTTTTATTATAGGGAGACAAAACTTGACATGTTCACAATTGTAGAGAAATAAATATGTTGGCGAACAATTACACAAAAAAAAATCTTGTAATAAAATTTTATTCCTTGCAAAAACCCTAAGCTAATATTCATTACGAAAATATTTTGAGCAATATTATGACAATACTTAAAACAAATATATTAAAATGGTTTTCATATTCATTTTTGGTTCAATATTATTATTTTTAAGCAAACACTTTTAATAAAATCTATAAGATATGTAGAATGCTTTTATATATGTTTTGCTGACATTATTTGGTTTTCATTTTATTTTTTGTTTGCTATCCTGAAATGAGACTCTTTTAATAGCTGTTTAGCTCAATATTTATGAGTTTGTCAGACAAGATTTTAAAATTATTTAAATTTTCATAAAGCAAGTATTTTAATACTTATAATATTAATATTTTTTAATTTAATTTGAGAGTTATATAAAAATGTTTATAATACTGTAAATATTAATCTTAAAGTAGTAATTTTAAATAACAATTATTTTTACATCTTTGAAATATTAAAAATATAAATAATTTGCCCATTAAAAATCACCTTCGCAACTTTTTACTTTCCTCTCAGTTTTATCAACTTTGTGGCTATTTTTGCCCGTTTTATTTCCGATTCTTGTTTCATGCTATTGTTCAAGAATATACAAAGTATGTATTATAATTATACTTTGACTTCAAAGGCTGCTTGCTGTTCATGCAGTTTGCCGCCAGCCCAACGGAAATCAAAGAAAATTGCGAAAACATGCCACAAGCATAGCAACGCAGCACAAGAACAAAGGGGCGTCGACAGAATGTGTGTGAAGGGTGAGACGTGGGTCGACTTGGAGAGTGGGGCAAGACCCAATGAATGTGGCATTTAGTTAGCCATAAGATTGCAAGTGCACACAGAATAAGATATTTTACAGCTAAAAACCCGCACTTCTGACTCCGGCAGTTGAGAGGAAGGCCAACAGTTACGTTACTTTGTCTTTACCTCCACCCCGACAACCCATCAACTCACACCACCCCTTGCTCGCTGGCTCGCTTGCTCTCTTTTTAGGCTTGTCCTTGTGCAGGTTTCGCTTGGGTTGTGCTTTTCATTAGGGTCCGGGAGCAGCAGAAACGCCCTTTTGTAATTCCAAACCAGCGCCACGTGCCATAAATTTTGGCCTTTAAATGGAGCATGCCCAAAAAGTGTATCCTGTTAGCAGCACAAATTTCCTCATCTCGACCCCGCCCCCCACTAACACACACCCACAACGTTCGCATTTCATGAGCCGCGTTATCTTACAATAAATTGCTGTCTTAGTTTGCGGCCAGGCCACATTTACTTACCAGTTGCCTTTTTCAACCTAGTTAAACTTTTCCAAACGCAATCCACCTTCCCACCACCACCACCACTTTGACTGGTTGAAATTAATATTAATTTGTGTATTATTATGTTGCTTGGCAGCGCAGCAGCAACTTTGACGTCGCCGACATCTTATTAAATATGCGGCCCAGGCCAAAATTCAAAAGTTTAGAGCCAACAGCAGGCAGTAAGCAGTTAGCAGTCAGAAGCCAAGTTAGCTAAAGTTGTCTGATTCTTAAAACGACTTTGTTGGGCTTCGCCTTTTCATAATAAAATGTAATTAAAATTTAACTGCCTGCCATTCTTTGACTTTGACTCGGTTCTGGTTGTTGCATTCCCAGGCTGTTCCTGCTGATGTTCCTGCTGCATTCTTGGCCAGGCGAACTGCCCAAAAATTGCTTACGGCAAGCAAAACAAACATTATTACAAAAAAGGTCGGAAATTCTTTGAATGACTATAAATTACGAATTAAAAATAAATTTGTTATGAAATATTTAAAGCCAAGAAAATGCGGTAATTAATTAATTTCAATTACAAAATAAATACGAAAAACCAATCAAAAGTTATTTATTATATATATTTATTTATCGTTATTTCATCACATGCCAAATATTGATTATTATTTTATGTGCTTTTATTTGATTCGTAATTTTCAGCATATATTAACATTTTACATACAGTTGTAATCAATAAATAATTAATAGTAAATAATTGACCTAAATTCTTAACTATATTTTCAGAAGATTTATATTTTCTACAACATTCTTCATACTCTTATACAAATTTCAAGGAATTTTCAATAATATTTTCCCACTTAATTTTTACACAACTTTCAGTTTGTTAATTGTTTTTTTCTCTTAATTGTTTTTATTTAAATTTTGATAATAAAAAAAAAAAATTATGCCCAGTTAGCGAAAGTTTAAGAAATCGCTTTGCAATTTGCATTTAAATCTAAATTCTAACTAAATTCCATTCGTGACTTGTTAGAACATTTTACACAACTACAATAATGCGAACCACACAGCACATATATATATATATACATACGATACGATATGTGTTTGTCCCTACCAAAAAAAAAACATGCGCATTCCCTTTGGACCTGGCCAAAAGTTCATTTAAATAAGCTCGCCGCCGCCGGAGCTAACGTTAAATTTTATACATTTTGGCAACTGGCTGCGTCGCGTTATTTCAGTTGCCTCGTTCGACATGTCCACCTTCCAAAAAAGAAAATGAAAAAATGATAACAGAACTAACAAAATTGCAACCACGTAAATATTCTATAAATTTTTATGTGTAACACACCGTAGGTCTGTCGGTCTGACGGTTTTCTGTGCTATCTGTCTGGCTGTGGCCTTAGCTCTCTGTTGGCCCAACTTGCCCTGTCATGTTCAATTGTCTGCCGTCTGTTCAAATACTTGAAAACGCCTATGTTGTACGTAGGCACGTATGTGTCTGCCCCAGCACGTCAGAGTTGCCAATTTCGCCTTTACGAGTATGATTACGGGCATAAACTAAAAAGAAATAACAGCTGGTAGTTTGGTAATTTTCGGGAATAAGAAGGACCTTATATTTATTTCATTTAATTTAATATAAAATTGAAAAATAATTGTTACTAATAATTGTTATCTGTCAAATCAAACATGAGCTAAGTGTTACCATTCACGAAATAAGCACTAGCTAAAAAAAAAACGATAGATAGCGGACCCTATATAATTCCAAGCTTCTGATTGCCTGAATTTCACAGCAAGTCGAGCTATTTTTGGCATCGCTGTTTGGCAGCAGTATGTGGCAGAAGTCAAAAGTTGCAGGTACTACTGAGTAGTGAGTCTGCTTTTTGGCATTTCCTTTTGGCATTGCCAACTTTCGTTTTGGTTTCCACTTGGTAATTGCCGCTCTCATGGTAGCTTTCAGTTGTAGTTCATGTGCTCTATTTTGGTATAGTTGTTACACGGGATGAGAAATACTACGACTACTTGTATGTATATGTGTGTAAACACCTTGTCTGGGTCCCGACTGCTTTGCGGCCATTTCATTTGCACAAATATTTCGCAATTTGGCTGTAGATTTTTGTTCCTGCTGTTTCAGTTTCAGTATTCTGTGACTACTGCTGCTTTTGCCTAAACTGTTTTTGGCCCGAATTTCCCGTATTTTTTGGCTCGACTGTTTTAGGGTACTCTACACACTCTCTGTCTCTGTCTCTCGTGTTGCATCGCAACAGCAAGTCAAGGCAATTAGCCATGGCACTGGGCTACAGATAAAAGGCGAGGCACAAGCAATGGCCACAGCTCATTGGCTAAAAGGTACTAGTAGAAGGTTGTAAAAGGTAGGCAGTCAGGCAGTAAGCAAGGCGCACGCTTTCAGCCTAGAAGTGCGGCATAGTTAACAGCAATGATGATAAAAGGTCCGCTGCTCCTGCCGAGCAGAGAAGCAAGAATCGTGCTGGCTGGCCGGCTGGCTGGCAGGCAGGCTGAGAGATCAAAGAGGGAAGTCGATTAAAATTCCATTGGAAATGTTGTTGAAAATGCGAAAAATTCACAAGAAGACAACGCAACAGCGCAAAAACAAATGCTGACAAAATTCTGCTGAAATCTTTTGCCAAAATAATACAACGATATCTGATATTTTAAAAGAAAAATTCGAATACAAAAAAATAAGTAAAATACTTGAAAGCAAAATAATTTTTTAATGTATGTTTAAAGTTCCCACGGATTGAGTAATGCTATGAATGAATCACAATCTTGCTTCATGCAACTTGTTTTGGAATAAATAATAAGAAATAATAAGTATAGTAAATGTAAGCCATTAAGTAACAGTCTCTCAAGCATTGAGACTTTAAGAAAAGTATCGTTAAATATCTTTATAAATATATTAATAATTTTTGGTGTACATATTAAGGTTTATAAAGTAAAGTCAAGTCTTAACTAACAATACAAGCACATAAGCATAATATTTATGTAAATCTTGACTGTGAGTTTAAGCATATGCTGCACATAAATATTGTTGTTGCGCTTCCTGTGCTTTGATAATTACAAATTCACCTTGGCAACTGTATAACTAATTTGTTTAAGCAAGTCTATTAATTTTGGGTTCTGCATCAAGTGCACTTAACATTTCCCCTTGCCACTTTGTGTGTGTGCCTAAAAATACCTGACAAGCCGCAGCCCTTCAGAACACCAACAACAACCCTCAAACTACCCACACTCATAAACAAATACACACTTACGAGTACAGAACGACAGAATATGCCAAAAAGTATCGGGCCAAAATATCAAGTTCAGCTAACAGCAGGTGGCTGACAGCCAGAACCAGAACCCAGAACCCAGAGCCAGGGCCAAAAGTTTTCGTTATTTGTTTCGAATGGTAGCTAAAAGTTAAAAGTTATCTTGGTCCGCCCCAAACTACGCCTGAGTGGCTAAATTCATTTGGCAGCAAAATGCAAATTATTACAACTGACTTTTCATTTTATTTTTTGATCATTTCCTTGAGCCACCTAGCCTCTCCGGCCATCCTCCAGTATTCATTTTCATTTATATATATATAGATATATATTTTAAGGTTTTTTTTTGCAACTGTCTGAAAATTATTTACTTGGCTAAGGGCAGCTACCCCATAAATGCTGTGAGGGTTGCTGCTTCTGCTGCTTGCTGCTGGAAGTTTTTGCATAACTTTACTTGAGCATAATTTTCACCGTCGTGACTATATGTTTTGTGGGTGGGTTAGTGGGTGGCAGCTTTGACTTCCGTTTGTACTATTCGTTTATATGATTTGCCTTTGCTCTGATAAACATAAAGATATAAGGAATGAATTTCTATATGAGGGCGATGTGCCTGCCAGTTTCTCTTTATAAATTATACAGCACACATTCACAACATACACATACACTTAACATACATGTTTCAAGGCAAAAAAAGGGGTTGCTTTAACTAAGGGTCTTTGCCCAGGAAACGATGAAGCCTGCAGTTTCTCTCGATTCGTGTCATGCATTTTCTCATGCCTCCTCCCGCAATTGTCATGTAAATCAATGCAAGCAACTCAAGCTCTGGCTTTTCCCCCCCATCGTTTCAAATATTCATTTCCATAATCATTTATGTAGCATTTTAGCAACAACAACGAAAACGAAAACAAAACCAAAAGGTTTTTCCTGCCTGCATTTATCGCTTTAACGAAACCAATTGAAGCGTAAATCTCGCACGTCGCAATCGCAACGGCTGTTGTTAAAGATACGTTTCCATATAATGAGATTTCGACGAGGGCAGCAAGCAATGCGATATTTGTATCTATATACACAAAGAAAAAATGTACGTCAAGTCAGAAACATAAATATTTTTCAAGTGAGTAATGCATTTTCCGTCCAATTTCATATTTTCAGAGCATTGTGGTCATCTTATTTTAATATTACTGATTTCTTTTTCACTCGTCGTTTCACTTGTCGTTTCTGTATATGTATGGAAAAAGAATAATTGACATGAAAACTATGTCAGTAATTACTTCTTCTGAATTGTTGTTTTGTTCTTTATGGAAGGGTTAGCATTTTTGTTGAGTGTGGGAGTTTTTCTATTATCACACAGCATGTTCGACATGTGACTTAAATTATTCAATTAAATAGCTAAAAAAATTTTAATAAATAATGCAGCTAAGCAAATGAAACCGGTAACGTTTTTTTTTCTTAAATTCCCAGTTTGAATACTTTCGAATGGAGTCAATTCAAATCAACGGTCGACATTTAAACGTATCGATTGCTTTGAGCGTAAGTCGGACGTGACTTGATATTAATTTCCATTTCCATTTTCATTTCCATGAGCTTGTCATGTCTACTATACTTGCCTTACTATGTAGACCCCTTTCCTCAGGCTAAAATTTCAATTAAATCGCTTAAAAAAGAGTAAGTAACCTGAAACGCAATACAATTTTACTGTATTGATAGGCAGGCAAAGACCACTCACTCACCCAAACATTGCCCAGTTTAAGTCCAAGTCAACAGTCCACAGTCAAAGTTACCCTGCCAGCAATGTAATTGATGTGCGCGATTTAAACGCAATTGATAAGAGAACCCAGAGGAAACCCGAACCTACTCAAACCCAATGCCGAAACGCCTAACCAATGTTATAATCTCTCTCTCATTCTCTCTTTCTCTCATTCTATCTATCTGTTTTGCTTTTTCCCTGTCAAAATGTCCAGCTTTATGTACTTACATTCCTGTCCAGTCTTCGTTTCAGTTCCAGTCCCAGTTTGTCCATTAAAAAGTCAGCAACTGTAGCTAATTAAAGCAGGCAAAACTCGAATCAAATTTGGCGCATATCAAATTATGAACCCAGCTGGCAGCAATTTCTGTTATTGCTGTTGCTGTTGCTGCTGCTGCTGAGAACCTGACACAAATTGATGGGCTGACAGAGCTCAGCGATGTGCGTCGTAATAAACCACCAGGGGATTCCATCTCTTGGCTCGTCTCTCTCCCTTTTGGCCCTTGTCGTCATTTCCATGCTGTCTAATTTCTCGTTTCCGTTTTTAATTACGTAAACTCGCCTTGAAATCTAAATAAATATAAATATATGGGCATAATATTAAAATTGGCAAACTGCATAAAAGCAGACATATGTACACATATTTACTTAAGCATCCTAGATGACAATCGTTATATTATCTTCACTACTTATCTATAAATGATTTGCTTGAGTTTCCTTTTCATATTGTGTGTCGAACAGCGAGCTGATCTGAGCTAAGCTGCATGCAACACTTGGTGTCCACAACTCGAATTTCCTAGCACAAAAAGACAACAAAATATTCGTCAGCGGGACAAATGATATTTTGCCTAAGTATACGATTGCAATCAATTCGGGTGTCTTGTTTTCTATTTGAAAGTTAGGTGGAACTGCAATGCAGATTGCATAAATTTCACAGTTTCCTTGAAACATTCGTTAAATGCATTTGCAAAGATTGTTAGGTCGCATAATTTCAAATGAAAATCAATAATCTAGAAAAGCTTACACTCAGAAAAAAATGCAAAAGAAAATCAACTATGAAAATAGTTAATTTCATTGTTCGCCGTTTAACTATGAAATATGTTGATTCAACAAAAAACATAGTTTAATATCTAAATAAATATGAAACAAAAAACATAATGCTTGCGCTCAACTATTTACGCATATTCAAAAATTGATAATTGAATAAAAAGACTGAAATATGATAAAAAATATTTATTATAGTTAAAATGTTTTTTTTTGTTGCTTTGCGCTTCGACTTAAAGTTGAAATAAAAAATCTTGTTATTATAGCTAATGGACATTTACATAGTGATAAAATTTAGACACAGTTTAAGATAAGCCTAGATGCGATTTTCCTGACATCGCTTTAGACTCCAGACTTCAGACAAACTGCAACTGCTAAAAGTTCAGCATTGTCTTTATCACTTGCAACTTCCACTTCCTTTCTCCACTGAGGCTGTCCAGCAAAATGAAAACTTGCAACGAAAATACTCACACACACACACACACACTAGTTACATATTATGTGCAACCAAAAACCTGCTGTTGACTAGCTGCAAAGCGGCAACGGAAGTTGCCATTGGGATAACTTTGTGCTGCTGCCAAGTTTTTGGACTTTGGCTGTGGCAATGGATGTTTTTTTTTTGTATCTTCTTACTTTTCTGTTTACTTCTTTTTTTTTTTGGGTTGCATTACAAGTAGAAATTTCTTGCAGTTAAGCAGCCAACAATTTTGTTTAATTTCTTTTGAATTTTTTTGCTTTAGGTTTAGCTTTAGCGTTGCCGCATGCCTCCTCGCAGAGGCAACATAACGAGCGTTGTAAATTGTAACCATATACGAACGAATCCCAAACACGAACTCAACTTAAGTCAGTCTGGCCTTGCTGCCCTTTCTGCACTCCAACCCTACCCCACTCCTGTCTACGTGATGGGAGAGCGCGTTTTGTTTCGAGTCTGTGGCAAATGTGTCATTAGGCATGTTTCACGACCCTTTGTCATGCACAAATAATTATAATTTAATACACTTTGGCGGCGGCAGGTTGCAACATAGAGAGAGAGAAAGAGAGAGGGGGGTGGGGAGGTAAGGGAAAGGGGTGAAAGGTGAAATGGTAAGCCACCCTCGTTGTAGATGTTTCCAGAAAGAAAGAAAAAAAAAAATAGAACAAATTCGCCGCGATTTTCAATGCAAAACTGAAAAATTTTCCGTCCCTCCTTAATTTGCGTTCAACATTACTTTGTGTGCCACATAATTGCCGACAATTTGCTGAAGTTGCAGCACACGCCTGGCAATTACCCAAGCCCAAGCGCACAGGATGTGTTTTAGTGCACCAACCCCACCACCACCCAGCATAATAAAATATTCCCTGCCCCGTATCTTTCTTTGCTGCTGTCTGTCGCTACTAATTTCCAGCTGGCTGCAGAATATGAAAAGTTTGTCTTGGCTAATTTGCTTTATGGCATTTTAATTGTATTTGCCCAACTTACAACTGGAAAACTCTTTCTCTCTCTCTCAACATAATCTTGAAAACTTTTGCTTATGTCTGCTGAAAATTTAATGAGCTTATGAATTTCACAACGCACCTGGTTTAGTATCCGTTATACACCCCTGCCTTTCGTTAAGCATTTTGCCCAATTATCGATAATTCTCTATGAAAAGCTTTAATTCAACATGTGTGCATTGTCTGTCCATCCCGTCTGAGTGGACATACAAATAAGTGAACGTAGGAGTAGTAGAAAGAGGCCCCCAATTGGGTGCAAATATAATTCTTATAAATAGACAACAAAAGCGACCCTTGTCGTCGACAGTTGGCAATCATCATCATCATCATCAACATCAACATAGTCGTCGTCGTCGTCGTTGTTGTCAACCAACTAAATAAATAAAAACTCAAACCCAGTGCCAGTTCTCTCCCAGTTGTGAGTTCTTAGTTCCCTGTTGTGTGTTCCATGGAAATTATATACACATGTACATGCATAGTTGGGACATGAGGCAACAACATTGAATGGCTTTTGGCTTTAAGTAGTTGCCTTTCTGTTTTAGTTTAGTCGCCATCTCGAATATCATCAAAGTCTCACACAAAAACCAAGTAAATATTGTGCTGTCGAGACGTTAATGAAACCAAATAAAAACATACAAGTCGAGAACAACAAAACATGAAAATAAAATACATTGCATTGTATTGAAAAGTTGTTTCACAATAAAACCCACACACATGTGCACAAGCTTAAATGAAAACATGTTCATAAATATTTGTTAGCAGTTATGTTGATACAAATGGCTTTGGATTGACGATTAAACGATTGAACGATTGATATGGTTTTATTCCGAGGAGTGCCAACAATAGAAACACAGAAAACACAACTTGACATGTTTTTCACAGAAATTCGTGTTATAGCTTTTTAAATGCTGACATTTGCCTACAACGGAAAGTAGGTTTCATTAGTTTTAACTGGTTGTGTGTAAATGAGGCTTAGAAAACTAATTAGAACTGTCATGTTTAGCTTAAGCACATATGCAATAGTAAATTGTTAAATTACTCATTTTTATAACGTCACTTAAACAACAAGATTAAATAATTAAATACCAATACAACAAGTTTCTTTAAAGTCAAGCTAATATACTAAATTAATTTAGATAAACCGACAGCTAATGAACTGGATAATCAAATGAAAGGTATTTTCACCATAAATTAATCCAGCTTAGTTTTAGTTGCTTGTAAAGTAAGTTCTTTCTATGAGGCCACAATAAAAACAAAAACAAGATAGAACAGTTATCTTAATCATGACAGAGATTATACACACTTAAGTGTGTCTTTATAAAAATCCAGAAAAACCAGCCAACAGTTTGTAATGAATGTTAAGTGTTGCTTATTACTAAAACTTGAAACAAAAGCATGTGCTTGGGATATCTTAGTTTAAAACTATTAATGTTTCTTTAAGCAAATAACAACGTTGATTTATTAAAACTAAACTTAAAATGTGATTAAGACTTTAACAAAAAAATGTAAATGGGTTAATAAATATTTTATATTCCTTTATAAGGCATACAAAGAAGTTTGAGTTGTCTCAGTCCACATTATAATAATCCCTCCGCACGGCCTTCAAGATAAGCTGATTAAAAGTTATTTAACTATTTAATAACTGAACTAGATTTAACCAAAGTATATACTGACATAAAGTCCAAAGAAGAGTTTTCGTTTTAATTATCAACATTAACAAACTTTTCTTAATATCCTATGAAGTATTTTCATAGGAAAACTTAACTTATCACACACAGACAACATTAAAAAAAAAAATAAATCACCTGTTCGCTCTGCTCTCTTCATATCACTTACCACCTTGATGCATGTTTTTTCTTTTTCTTTCCTAAAAACCAAATGCATACAATAAATAGCACACAATTAACAAGTTTCTAGTGATTTATGCCGCCGCCGTCGTTCGCTATACTCTTTGTCGGGGTTGTTGCCTGTTTTCTGTTCCGTCTATTCAATTTCAGTATTTTCCTTTTGCGATGGCACATTGCTCGATTATATGGCACCCCAACCGTGCGGCCAAACAATGCCAGAGATAATTTTTACTGCTCTGCACTCTCACTGCGCCATATGTTGTACCCGGTCAGTGAGATAGAGAATACACAAGAATATCTGTTCAGGTAAATGTTGTAGAGTGCTTGATTGCCCTTGCCCCTGCCCCTGCCTCTGGCTGGCATTGCTGCCACTTTTACGATGGTATGCAATTAAAAGATTTTTGGAAAAAAAGGGCGTTAGACATGCGTCTGTTCAAACTGTTTGTTCGACCGTCCCAAGGCTCATTAAAGCTGTAAAGTCAGTTGTTAAACAGAGAGAAAGAGAGAGGTTTCCTTTAGAATTATGACTCGAAAAACGGGTTGATTCATCGCCATTGTTCGCATGAAATTCAATTTTGACTTGTGTGGCTGGCAATAAAGTTTTCCCTCATTGATTTTTAATTTCCAACTAAAAGTTCTGGCTGCATTCACACATTGACAGTTTTAGCCGGAACTTTTCTAATTGCTGCCAGTAAGTTTCTACCTCCTTTCATAATTTTCCGGCGCTGCCGATTGAACAAAAGCCAATATTTGTTCAAAGTAATTTTCGTTACGAAGAAGGAGGGTGGCATAAAAGAATAAAAACAACAAAAAAGAAACTTTCTGGTCCTTTTTCATCGTACACGTGACCACTTGAGCCCTTGGCTAGTCCGTTACCCAAAGGAGCTGAGACTGCAGTTTCAGTGACTTTTTCTTTTCTTTTACTTTGGTATAATACCATGCATTTCCAGTGATTTCCCAGCCACGTACTTTAGCACGTAGCCCAACTTTAATCTCTGCTTGTTCTCATTTTCGTTCGCTTTTTCTCTCTCTCTTTCCCTACTCCCCCACTAATTTCGCCTTAAAAGCTGAATTTATGTGCGCGCAGCATTTTGCCCTAATACGAAATCAAATAGAACTTTTTTGTGAGCAGAAGAAAAAAAAACAAACACACTCGCACACACACATTTGTTTCCAAGTTTAGCACTGCATTTTGTTTGGCCTGGGCTCATCTTGATTTATGTGGCAGGAAGTTTGCACCATTCGCACCGAGACATTGGAGACGCCATTATTTTGCGTATTTATACAAATGTTTTCAGAACAATCCCCATTTCCTCACACATGTGCCGGCTCCTGGACTCCGGTTCAGACGCTCTGTTAGGCATCTATAAATCAATAAATAAAATTTACACGCATATTTTGTGTTACGTGTTGGAAAATTTATACGAATTCCTCCTCTCCTCTCTCTCTCTACCTTTCACTCGTCTTCTTTTTCGTTGCCCAGCAAAGAAGTTTTGTCCAAAGCCAAAGCATAATGTCAGCAGTTTGGGTTAGCTTTTTAGTGTGTTTCTTGTGGGTGGTTGCAAACAAACATATTTCAATGGGTTGTGGTGAAAATGTTTTTGCCACAAGTGCCTCAAGTGATTTGCAGCAAAGTTTTTCTGGAAATCTCACAGAGATACACACACAATCACGTACACACACATAAGGCGTTGCCATGTCGTCAAAAAGTTGTAAAAAACTTTTGATTCTGCCAAATCATCTTGTCGGAGTATATTGATAAGTTATTGTATAACAAACAGATTTAAAATAAAATCAAATTTTTGTTCACTTTGTGTTTTTTTTTGTAAAAAGTTATTTATTGATTAGCCGTTTGAAGTATAAGGCTGCTGGATAAAATTATGACACAAAACTAAATAAATATTTTAAGTGTTTTTAATGAACTTAATGCCGAAGCTAGCCAAAAATATAAAAAGGATATTAAAAATATATTAAAAAATGTTATTTTCAAGGACAGTTTCTAATTTGATATAATTAATTTAATTTATATTATATTAAGCCATATACAAGCTTTGTGTTTTGTAAAAAATATTATATAAAAATATGAGAAATTTATGTTCAAAACATTGTTACGATTATTTATTTATTTCTTACTATGAATTAGGCCATTTAAACTTTTTCTTGTTTCACGTAAAATATTTTATAAATAAATAAAAATGTGGTTAAGATAAAAACCTTTTAAAATATATTTTTAAACATGTTCAAACAACCGTAAAGGGAAGAATTTTTATTGAGTAAATTAAACTAAAAATATATTAAAGCCTATTAATATATGCAAAGCTAGCACGAAACCATTCTTACCAATTAAAATTTTTTAAATTAATTATCGATTTAAATACACGCGTTTAACTGATCAAACAAAAATGTTGTTTGCATAGTGTAATTGCTTTTGCAGGGAATAAATTACACGCTGCTATGGTAATCAAATCTAGTTAGGCAATAATGGTGGGCTGATGTTATGCTTTTGACTAGATGAAGCCCAAGCAATTCGGCAACTGCTGAGGACATTTGGGCAGTATGCCCAAAAAAACATAGAGGGAAAACCTACACACAGAGAGAGAGCGAGAGAGTGAGAGAGTGAGAGAGAGAAAGAATGAAATGAGTGCGTCAGCAGCTCATCAAACGAGCAGCATTTGACACCAAAAGAATTTTTAATTAAGGCCGTGCCAACAAAATAAAAATACAACAAATAAAACCGACAAAACTAAACTGGATGCTGCTGGCAGCAGTTGTTGCCGTTGTTCTTGTTGTTGTTGTTACTGCTGTCGCTGCGGCAACGTCAGCAAATGGCAATGAAACGATAACAATAAAATGACGGGGAAAAAAAAACCAACAAAAAAACTGCAGCTATGACCATAGAGATATGTAAGATACGCGGCGAGATACGCGAACGAGATATATGGGCCTACAATGAATGCGAGTACGAGTATGAGTACGAATATGAGTATGAGTTTGAGTTTGAGTTTGAGTATGGGTCTGGATATGGGCATGGGATACTGCAGCAGAAGCAGCGGGCCCAGAATGCACATAAAACTTGTCGGCATTGTAGTCGCTTTTATTGTAGTTGCAACAGAAGGAAGCCGGTGCCGATGCCGATGCCGATGCTGAAGACGGAGCAACAGAAATAGCGTCAGCAGCAGCAGCAACAGCAGCGTCATAAACAACAATGTCATCAACATAATTGTATGTCAAGTGAGCGCAGTGAGAAAAACTGGGGAGAAGTGGCATAAAAAGTAAAATGACAAGATAGAGACAGCGACCAGAGAGACAGTAGAAAGGGGGCATAAAACGGTTGCAGGAACCACTCGAGACCATGACGAGACAATGCAATCAAAGGAACCACAACAGACTCTGAGGGACTCAAGTGGCACTGTTCATGTAGATGAAGGGACTGAGGGAAGAGTTGGGCAACTGAGAGGGGCTGTCGTGCCTTGAATGAATGACGAGTGGTGCATACGCAATATTAAGCCATCGGTAGGCGCATTTTTGTGCCCTTACACTATAGGGTATATAAACATTTATAGAATCTGAGTTTCATTTATAGAATGTTCTTGTTAAAATGTGCAAAATTTAAACAATTTTGGCTTAGATTAGTTGAGCTATGTCGCATGTTAAATTCCCTATTTATTTCTCTAAACATCATAAATTTAAAACTCGTCCTTACATACACACGCATACTACAAACACAAAGCTGAGCAATTTTGGCCATTTTCAGTTTTCCTGTCAAATACTCTTGTCGTACTAACTTAAATGATCAGTATACGATAGTTACTATCAATGAAATTTTTTAAAGTTAAATTCACTGCATGATGCAATGTACATTTAAAGATTGAACTTTAAGAAATATAAAGTTTAAAACTATACAGTATTTACCAGATTTTTTCTGTATTCAAAGAAAATTAACCATTCATTTATTCGCTTTCAACGAACTAACAATTATTACTTTTTGGGAGCCTTATTATTTTCTTGGGAAACCATTTTAAAGTACAAAAATAATTTCTATCTGACAGGGAGATGATTTTATTTAAAGAAAAAGTTTAAACGAAGTATATAAGTATATATAAGAATATTTGTATTTTTAAATATTTTAATATATAATCATAGTGATTTTTTAAAGAAAACTTGAAAGTTATTTGGATATTTTGATAATCTTTTTAAATAACGAAAGAATGAATAAATAAATAAAAAGTTCTTTAGTTTTTAAAATATTCCTGTAAATCCTTTTTATACCCTGATCCCATTAAAAATGGGAAAAAAGGGTATAATGAAGTTGTGCAAAAGTATGTAACAGGCAGAAGGAAGCATCTCCGACCCCATAAAGTATATATATTCTTGATCAGCATCAACAGCCGAGTCGATATAGCCATGTCCGTCTGTCCGTCTGTCCGTCTGTCCGTCTGTCTGTCCGTATGTATGAACGCGTCGATCTCAGAGACTATAAGAGCTAGAGACTCCAGATTTGGAACTTAAGCTTGCCTAATCCCTAGGCAGTACAAGTTTGTTTTCGATTTTCGATAACTCTTTCCGTTTCCGATATACACATGGGATCGATAACAAAAAAATCTTGAATTTTGAAAACTTTGAGATGCAATTTAAATTATAAAACAAAATGATGACAATCTGTGAAATTTTTATTGAAATCGGATAATAAACACCGGAGATATGGGACATTGAAGTTGTGTATGCAGTATGCTTTATGCACGTACACACACACACACATACTTGCAAGCACTGACTGTACGCGTGAAGTATAGGGATCAGGGTATCGTCTAGTCGGGATATCTCGACTAGAGCCTTCTTACTTGTTTAAGTTGCCTTAAGGTGTTTATAAGGTTCAGAATCCTTAGTTAGGGAATCGACTATTCGTTCTGTTGTTGCCACAACATACTTTGGCGCTTTTACGTATTTCACATTTGTATGCTATATGCTGTGTTTAGACGATGCGGGTCACAACCGTTTTGTCGATGACAACAGGCAGCAGGGGGTACGGGCAGCCAGGGTGGTCAAAGAGGCCAGAGAGTAGAAGAAGTGGTGTGGGGGTGTGGGGAATGCACCTAGCATTCGGTTATAGTCATCACCATCACCATCATCATCCGACAACCGGCAACCTCAACGCTGCAGTTGGCGTCATTGGTTTGTGTGTCATTGAAATGAAACGCCGGGCGACGCCTCTTGAGCGGAATTATTATTACCACTTATGGATGTACAATAAGTCTGAATAATAAGTGTGTATGTGTGTCCGTGTGTATGCCCATACATTTGTACTAGTTGCCATAACCATCAGAAGCCGCAACCGGAGCAAAAGCCGGGCCAGCAGCTATTTGCCATTGTTTTCCCACTGCGCGACTTGGTTTGGTTTTGTTTTTCGTATTTGTATTCGTTTGTTTTTTTTTATACCTCTTTTACTTTATTTTTTTTCCAAAGTAAATGTTGTATGCAACTTTGTATGCTGGCTGCACTCATTTCCACATGAATGCGCCACAGTCTGCCACAGTTTGGGCATAAGGTGGTGTCAGGCAGAGGGGTGCAGAAGGGGGGAAAACAGCAGAAGTAGGTGGTGTGGGTAAGCCACATAAAATAAATGACATAAAACCGCAAGTCGTTAAAAAATACATACTACATATATATATATATATATGTATGAATGTATACTCGTATTTGAAAATTGCTGAAGTCATGCAAATGCTTCTAAATGGATAATTACGGGTGTGAGAGAAAAAGAAATACTAAAAGCGATGGCTTTTGTGTCAATTGGGAAAATGGTATGGGTTATTGGTAGAGGAAGATGGCTTAAAGAAGAACTGCTTAAAGACCTGAAGGGTTGAATTTTATTCAACCTGCATTCTACATGTACAAAGGAATTATGACATTGGAAATAACATACATATTTATATGTTTTTATTCTTACCCCCATTTTTAGACTACTACAAATGTAAAGACAATGAGACTAATTATATCATAAAGTCTTTCCTAAGACACTATCCAAACTACAAATTGTGAAATTATAAAGCTAAGTTAATTTATATTTCTCCGAAAGACAATTTTAATTTATTCTTTCATAGTATTTATTATTAATAATAATAATTCCACTTTAAGTTTTTTTTTAAGAACTTTCAATGTTTTACAAAGGAACTTTTCGTTCTTGTTACTTTTAATATATTTTTTGAAATCTTTCGTATTGTTAATTCATTACATTTAGACTCATTCTACATTAAAAACTTCCTCTTTGCCGAATCGAATTTACTTTTCCCCTTTTGGATACAGAAACAAGTTTTTAAGAAAGACCAACTCATATCTGTGGGTGGGCAATTTCAAAGAACTTTGTCTACACAGCTTTCAAACTACATCGTTAGAAATAGAAAACTACTTATTCAGCGCACGTCTTTCTAGATGTTTACAAAGTAAGACAAAAAAAGAAATTCAAGATCATTCTTTGCATTTCTTTTTGCCTTCTTTTTCCAAATTATGGTATGGGGGATTGGCAAGTGGCTTGTCAAGACGCTGCTCTATATAAGGTCACACTTGTGTCTGTGCATCTGTGCGTCTGTGTAGCATGCCCCTAATGTCCACTTAACAGCCTACTTAAATACATGCCATGCATATATAACCTGGCCGTCGCCAACAACAATAACGAGAACAAGAGCTGTCATCAATGGCTGTCGAGAATCGTCGACAAACATTAAATGCCAACTACTCCATATGCGAGAAAACAATACGCGTCCAGATGACGATGATGACGATGTTGTTGGAGATGGTGATGATGATGATGATGATGATGATGCTGCTGCTCGTGTGCTTGAAAATTGTCGTTGGCTAAGTTAACAGGCACATACATACATATTCTTGGTGGTGAGCCAAGGCAGGCAGGCATTCATTGGAAATCAGCCATCGACCCGTTTCAAATTCCAAATGCAATTATTAGTCATGCGAACTTTAATTACACAACGAATCTCACTTGGGTCTCTCTCTCTGTTTCTCTCTTGTCCCATAGCTCACCTCCCTTACTTGCCACACCTCGCCGTCTGTCTGTCTTTCTTGCGGTGTCTAGTCCAATCATAGTATAGGCCGCTTTGGACATGTGGGCTGACTAAATGCGGCTCATTAAAGTAAATTACAATTTATGTTTGGTTTGTTGCTTGCTTGTTTGCATGTCGCATATGGGCGTGGCATTTACCCCATCTCTTTTCACTTCCTTTCAAATGAATGTAGAAGGGAGTTGGGTGTGTGTGTGTGTAATTAATTTTGATTAACGGGCGAAAAAGTTTTTCGAGTTAACATCGTGCATTTAAATTTGTCTGGCGTCTTTCTTCAGCTAAGGGTGACTACACTAAATATTTGCTTGAGGGGCAAACTGCTTAAAAGTTCACTTTAAATACTGCCAAGGTTAGCCAAAAACTTCAGCTGATGGCACTTAATTGTTAAGCTTGATAAATGCGAGAAATATGCATCTTAAAAGCTTTGTGCGGGAATTTCTAGAGAAAGGTAAACCGTAGATAAAAAGTTTTCATCTGATATTGAAATGTTAAAAAAAAAACAACGCATTGACAGCTATTCTCATATGAATATATGATTTAAATTTACTGCTTAACTGATTTTTATTTTATACTCAAGACATTCTGATATTAAATAACTTTTAGTTATAGCAAAGTTAAAACTTTTTATCATATATAACTTTGATTATATGATTTCTTAAACAATTACATAATGATAAAGATCTGTTAAACTTTAAATCTTTATTAAAAATATATGACAAGTATGAATGATAAGTATAATTAAGAGGCACATGCTTCAAGGTTGTTCATTACTGTCAAATGCACAACTAGCATATCTAGTAGCTTTGTGGCCATTAAAATTTATACCCTCACATTTGGTAGCTTATTAATTATATGATAGGTCATGAGTCATGATTCAGCTTGGTCTGCACACAACGATTTCATTGTCGTTTGTTAGCATTACTTGCCTTGATCAATTAATTCGCCCCCAATGCAAATTGCCCGTCAGCTGGTTGTAGTGGACAATCTCTTTGGCTCGCAGCTGGATACAAAAAGTGGATGGGGACTGAAGGGGGGCTCGACATAGCCCCATCTCCATGATTCAAACAGCAGGCACTTATAAGAGAGAGAGAGAGAGCACAGGGAAGGGAAACATGCAACGCTTGACTGGCGGCACTAAAAATGATTGCCTACTTCAGTGTCATAAATTAAAATCTAACAAAATAAATCAATAAAGATTAAATCTTACGTGCAACGAACACACACACAGACACACACGCAAGCACATGAACAAAGACAGAGACAGAGTGTAGGCATAATCCAGCTTTGTATCTGTGTATCTATGTGTGTTTTGTAGTCGTATCTGTATCGGTATCTGTAATCCGTAACCTCCTCTATTTGTATCTGTAACTAACAAAAACGTGTGGTCGCATATATGGATGGCTGCATGTATGTATGTATATATGTGTTAAAGCCATGTGGCATATTTTGTTGCCTATGCCACAGTGTGTATAAGTGTATCTGTATCTGTCCCTCTACTGTGTGTCTTGGAAAAAAAACTACTTAAGTATTTAGGTCTCTCAGTGCGGCTGTCGCTTCGCATTTTGTATGCTGAATGGGTATTTAAATTTCATACAAATTCTATGAGCGCTCGAACGTTCGTTGTCTGGCCCCGACCCGGTCCGGATCGGTGCTTGGATCGTGTTTGCAACTTGGCTGCCTGCAGAAAGCAAAACAACAAAACTTAAATAAAAAAAAAAACAAACAAAACGAAGCAAAAAACCGTTGAAAAATGCAAAAGGCGGCAGTTCAATTCATTCACTCGCACGCACTCACACACACAGGCACACTCATAATCACATACACTGAGACTTTTTAGAAGCGGAAAGCCGCTTTAAGCTCTTGGTTTTTTCATTCTCTCATCGACCACAACGCATCCGTAACCGTCGCATCCGTCGCCGCCGGCAGAGTCAGCAGCAGCAGCAGCAGCAGCAGCAGCAACAATAAGATATATAAAAGTTGATAAAGAATGGATGCGCTTTAATAATACGCAAAATAATAACAGGCAACAACAACAACAATAAAAACAATCAAGCTCCCTGTCAGACAATAGACGTTTAGAAAAACTGTTTTTTTTTCTTTATTCGCTTTTTTTTTTGCCATTCTGAACCGGGCATAGAATAGTGCAATGAAAGGGAACAGCGAAACTGTGTTTATAAAGGGCGCCCCATTGTCACTGCTGTTGCTGTTGCAGTTGTTGTTGTTGTTGTTGTTGTAGGCATGACATAACCGTTACTTAGCTGTGCCCAACAATAATCCTTAACGGCGTGCAAGCTTAAAGCTAAAGAACAGATAATGCCCGTCACATATTTACATACATATAGTATTCATGTGCGCCCGTGTGTGTGTATAACTGCATAAGTAAGTCAGTTGTTTGGCAAACTGTTGAAAGATACTCGCATCAATGGGTGGTCCTCCTTATGCAAGGCAGAATCAGATATTGTGTTGACCTAAGCGTTCCCAAAATTAGTTCAATATGCAGCGTGTCCATAATCGGGTATCAATATTAAGCCTTTCGACACAACACTTTTGTTTTTGTAAAGTTTTTGATTTTTCTTTTTATCGGCTAGATTCAAGGTTATATATATATTTCTTCTAGTTCTTCTAAGTTATTTTTTGTAACTGTCGGAAATTCAACATAATTTAAATGCTTTATTTAATTAAAACAAAGCTCTTACATTTTAAAAAGCTATCATAGTTTTTCTTAAATTTCTTTCAGAATCCATTTAAAAATTTCTTGTACTCATATAATAACTTTCTGTACCTTGATTATATGTATTTTTTATTAAAAGCTTAAAATAATCACATTTTCTACTTTTTTCTTAAAATATATTTTTGTAAATCTGTTCTCCAATAAGTAAAAAAAATATGTCCAAATCATAAAGGAATTTAGCTATATTTAATCTTATAAATGTACACTACATACTATTTAATTTTTTGTAATTCCCTTAAAAAAATAAAAACATGTATGCATTTAAATGCAAAGTAATTTGCATGCCAAGCAGCAAGAGAAATAATTGTTTGATTTCCTGTCAGCTCCTAGAATGAAACTATATACCCCTATTTATAGCTTTGGCACAGTACATACTGCATGTCATTACCACACCTACTATTGTTCTGAGTTGGTTTGGTTGGGTCATCCTGTCGTTTATAATGACCAGGCGTGGAGTTTGGGCATCATTCAACCACGACTGAGCAGATAAAAGAATACCGAACACTAAATTCTGAATTCTGAGCACTTATTATTGATAAGTGCACGTTAATGTTTGCTTGATTAAGCGCTCAATCAAATGAAATTCTATACGCATGATGAGCTCAAAAACATATATATATATATATATATATAATCAAAAGAGCCTCAAAATGAATGCACAGGCAGGCGGGCCCAAAAATACAACACACACTCACACAATCCAAAAGCATAAGAGAAAGAAATAAATCCTTTGACAAACAGACGAATACATACACATACAAAGAATCTTTGGACCCGCTGCGTATTCACAAAAATTTTTGAGTGCGCTCGTTGCATGCCTCATTTTGAGTGGAACGCGTTGTGCATACAACAAGTAAATATAATTCATAATTTTCGCTCTATTCAACCAACGATCCGCAGTGACAGCTAGAGAACAGGGACAGTGGAAGGGCAAATGGATTCAGGGTGGGTTACTAAAAGTCAGATTTATGCATAGCTGTGAGCTTAAGTTCCCTTTGGGATTACTCACTATATAGTTAACCCTAAAGCATTAATGACAAACATGAAGAGATGTCTCTTATTTTTATGAACAAGTAAGTTATCTTATGTCGGTGGGGTTACTTTTGAATATAACACTCACTTAAATAACAAAACATTTTATATCAAACATCATTTATTTTAAAACAAGTTTTGAACTGATTAATTCAATTTCGAACACAAATTGAATGCATTTATAGATTTTTGGATCAAAAAATGTTTGTCAACTTCTTATGAAATCTGGTTTCTTATATTTAATGACATTTGAATAAAATCCCATCCGATTCCAGTAGATCAACTAACAATATAAATAATATAATTTTTTAAGCAAACCTTATTTTATATTTTATAAATCTAAGCGAACATTGTATTTTAACAGTCTTCAAGTTAAGAGCTCCTAATAAAATGGTTTTTAAATTAAAAGTTATTAAACGAAATATTTGAACTAGAGTTGAGTTGGTCTATTTAAAATATTAGTTCCTTTCCAAGATCTCATAGTTTTATTGATTCCTTTTATAATAAAAATGGAAATTTTTCAGTCTCCATAATATCTTTCCAGGAATAATATAATATCATGAATGCGTAGACTAAAGCAACTTTTATCCAAGTTCATACCAAATATCTTTATTGTAGACCTGATAACACAGACAAAATTGAAGATACACCTTAGACTATTTTTCGACGAAACACAGTATTTAATAATCAGGTTTTGCTTCTTGTACATAACTAGCTTAAAGCGCAAGCATAAAATTCAAAGCTGTTTAATTGTTCTTTGTACAGGTTCAAGGGATCTGTTGTTTTTTTACTCCTTGCTAGTTTCAGTTGTCGTTCTGCTAGCCCATCAATCATAATAAAATTGTAGAGAACATCAAAGGAAGAGCTGAAAAATGAAAAAAAAAAAATGCGAAACAGAGCCAGTAAAAGCAGGAACAGAAGCATCCGAATTAGCACCAACACAGGCATTAGCAGCAGCGGGAAACCTCCTACTGCTCTATCTTCATTTCCATCTCCCCTTTAACAGAGACTGCGTTTTATTTTCGGCACTTGAGAGTCAGTATCTGTATCTGTGTATCTGAGTTCTGCGTAGTTGCGTATCTTTAACGTGCGGAAGTGGCTTGGGATGCGATTGCACCTTACTTACAAAAGCAGTTCGAACTGTAAACACCTCTCCGTCATCCGCTTAGCGTCTTTGACCCTCGAAGTTTAATTGTTTGCACAGCAGCCGGTTTTTATCTGGGCCTTACATTTACAGTTTACCGTTTCTGGTCCAGGTTCAGGTCCATTGTTTGCTCAGTGCAAAAGGACAAGGACAAGCGACAGTTTTTTTTGTTGGTATTCGTGTGAATTTCTTTGGGATTTGTTGCTGCAGATTCGTTTATTTTATTTTTTTTTGCATTTCCCTTCTTTGTCGAAGTATGAGAGACAGGATGTTTGCACCTTCCAAGAGATATGTGAGGAGGGATTGCTTAATGACAGGTTGGCTGTTATTAATGCCATTTGAAAGCAATTTAATATATGCATCTACGGATTCAGTTGAGTTTGTGCTCTAAGCAAACAACAATTCCCAAACAGCAACCCCTAATGGACAAGGCCAAGAAAACCCTTTAGAAAATTGCTCGGCGGTCTCATATGAAATGTTCACAAATGCACATATAAGAGTGTCTCTGTGTGTGTGTTTGTGTAAAGTCGAAGCCAAGCCACATTCACTGTAGACTGAACGCGATGGTAATGGGGCATAGAATAAGTATCCCAAGTGTATGTAAATACATACTTTGTATGTATGTATGAATGTCGACTATACGAATGCTGATATACAAATACCAAATGTATCTCAAGTAGTTGGCATTTCTCATGGCGATGACGACGAAAACGACAACAACAACAACAACGATAACGACGACGACGAGGGCTGCGTTTTAAGTGCTATGCGATCTGAAATTGAAATTTTAAATGCGCACTTCGCGTCTCCTGAAGTGCCAAATTCGAGTGCTCAACAAAGCCCAAAAGACGGAATAACTTTGAATAACTCTTTTCGAATACATACAAATATCTGAAATGCAATTTGCTATAAATCAAATAAATGTTCGAATCTTCTAGATGGTATTTGCATATGAGTAACTTGGCCAAATAGAATTTTTACAGCCAAAAGTTCAATCAACTCAATGTTACACAAATATCTTCAAATGTTGATCTTAAGTCATAAATTTCAAGCTTGCATTATAATAATTAAACGTAATGTTATACCATTTAAGATACAGATAAAAAAAACATGTTTTGCTCAAAGCAATTTATATGCAAATATTTTTTGTACCTTGAAGTCAACTGATTTACTGTTTATAATCGCTAAATGCGAAATAAATTCTTAATAATTACATACAAAAGTGCATTCGCCAGTTAACATAAATATTTCTGAGATGCTTATATCATATGTTTATGATTCTAATAATATATTGAAAAACTGTACACAAAGTGAAACAACTAATTAAAAGTATGAGTATGGTTAAATTATATTAATAATTTTTTCAGACTTTTTATTCAAACGAGGCTTTCATTTATAAGTATTTTGGACAAGCGGGTGTGATCAATACTTCTGTAAGAATAAGAGCTAAATATTGATCACATATATAAATAAATATTAATGAGTTGTACTTTGACAAAATAAGAATCATTTGACCATTAAATGGTAACATATTTTCTTGGTTCATGTTATTTTTTTGCTTATGAATTTTCGATTGAAAATGTAGGTGTTTAACGAGCTGTTCGTTATATCCAGCAAGAATTTTATTCATTTGTTTTAAGCCAACAATCGAATTAATCGCCAAATCTTATGCAAATGTGACTGATTCGAAGCAATGCAAGAAACAAGTTGGCTCTCATTCAATTGCAAGATAAAAAATAAATAAAAAATATTTCATGCAAATGGCAAATGTCATTTAGTAGTCCCTGAGATGCCATTCGCTTAATATGCGACACAGATGAGAGTTGCATGGATGCAAGGATGAGAAGCTGGATGCCAGCCAAGCCAACTCAAGCAAATGGGAGCAGCGATGCCTAAAAGGCAGACACAGTTTTTTTTTCTCCTCTTTATTTTACTCCTTGTTGTTGTTGTTGCTGTTGTGTATTTATTTAAGTGTTCGCTTTTCGGATCTTTTGTGCCCTTTTGTGAATGTTGCACGTTGAACGTATGTTGTTCTTCTTTGTGTTGTTGTTGCTTTAACCCGCCTAGACCAGGGCCAGGGCCATGCCAGGCCCGTTCAGCCGCAATCTAACCCATACTAACCAACCCAACTCAACATCAGCAGTGCAGGGGGAGTGGCAGAGGCAACCAGTCCAGGGCGAGGCCGTCGCAGTCGCAGTCGCTGCGCAGCGCACTTAATCATATTCGATACAGATAAGCTTCACTGCCGGTACGTGCATAGAATTTAAGCATACATAATAATCATCGACATCGACATCGACGTCGGCAGTCAGTCGTCCAGAAAAACAACAACAGCAACAACAACAATGGCTCACACAATGACGTATTAAAACTACAAACTACTACAAAAAAAAAAAAATCTAGAAAAAAACTAGATTCTCAGGGGTGCCGAATATATTATACCCTAGCTGGCAGAAGTTGAATTGTTCACATGAAAATTAAGTTATTCATTGACAAATTTCATAAAATTAATAAATAGCAAGAAAATGACTTTAGGGGTATTTCATAAAATGAATATATAAAATATTGGAGAATGAAGTAACGAATTTTTAGTTGCTTATAATTAAGTAAATAAATCTAACTTTTTTGATAAAAAGGATCTGACTTAATTTGTTTTTGAAAAAATATGATATAATAAGTGTACAAATTTTTTAGACCACGATCTTTGAGCAAGAATATTTGTTTTATCCATCCTAAGTTTTATTAATTCTTGAATGATTTTTAACTTAATTATATACAAAATGGTTTCTTTGGATGCATATAACATATAATGTTTTCTATTTTGTTAAATAGAAGAACAAATAAATTCCTTCAAAGAAGAACTATTTTTAATGAGTAAAAACTAACATCAGACTTAAGGTTTTAAAACCGATTGAATATTTAAGCTCAAGCTCATTAGAAATTCCAATGGGCTAAGAAACTTAAAAAAAAACATTAAAAAAAATATTTATTTTTGCAAACATTGATGTCACCGTATAAGGTCTATCTAGTATATATATATATATATGTATTAGTATTTATCTTATTTCTTATTATTATTATTTTATACATAAATTGGCAGACATTACAAAATGGAATCGATTCTTCACGCTAACAAAGCAGATTTAAGCATCATAAGGTCAAATATACCTCATTTCAGAACGTGCATGACTCAATACCAATACCCAATACCCTCAGCAAGGGTATACATGGGGGTACAATAAAGAAAGAATAAAAAAAATGTATAAAAAGAGGCGTGTAGCGCACACATAATGTATTATCATAAAGCAAACACGGCGACCCGTAAAACAGTTGAAGAACATCAGGAACAAAGGAGCCCACAGACAGCGAGAAAGAGAGAATGAGAAGAAGCCGCCTGGTTGAGAATTTACAATTTGATATTATTGTTATTATGTTTAGTACGTTCGCTTTGCATTAAAGATAGAATAAAGAAGTAGTTGTTGTACTCGTGGTTAAAATTGCAGATACAAAGAGGCCAAATAAGCTGACGACCTGGCCAATGATCGGCCAGCCTTTAAGTTCAAATTATGTTGCGTCTACCGTTGCAAACAAAAAAGTTCCAATGTACGATTCAATTTGAACTTGGCTGCCGCTGGGCGACCCTTGCCTGCTGCGGTTGCCAATGAACAACCAGCCAAGCAGCCAAGCAAAGCCAAGCATCCAACTTGCCACAAAAGCGACGGCAACGGCAGCGACAACGGCAACAGCAACTAACCAAGCAAACCAACCGCAGTCCCATGTATCTCTGCGTATCTGAGAGATTTGAGCTCTTGACGCTGGCAACATTTGATCTTTGGCTGGCGGCAAGCTATTTTCTCGTTGATTTTGCTTTTTTTTCTTCTGCTTCTTTTTTTTGTTGCTGTCGGTTTTTGCCTGCCTGCCGGCCTGCCGGCTTGAAACAGGCTTTGTCTCATGTTTCAGCATATGCCACTGAAAACTAACCACGATAAAGTGGGAATTTGCCCAAGCTTTGATTATGCGGCTAAGGTTGCAAGCTGACAAGCTTAATGAATAAGCCAAAGGCATCTGCTCTTACCCAAGCTGCGTATCAAAATTTCATGTAAATTTGACCCTCGAGAAGGTAACGAAAACAACTGCCCAAAGTATAATTAACAACTGCTATCCATTTAGGACTTGCAAAACTTTTAAGGTAAGTGGAGTAGCAAGAGCTCTCAATGTTTCATCATTTATTTACAAGTTGATCAATTTCAAGAGTAACATAATGATGAAGCCCTTAAAACTTAATGTATAGTAAATTTGTTAAAGCTGTGTTCTGCTTTTTATGAAAGATATAAGTTCTTTCCATGTTTTGACCATTTCAATCATTTTGCATAACAAAACAATTTTATTCATACTAATAATTAGATTTGACTTACTTATTATTGTTCATTATTTATGACTATAATTGTGATGTTTAAGTTTTAACGAATATTTAATACACGTTATTAGTGTTATTAGTGTTAAATGTAGTTAAACATATTGCATATTAAGCAACAAGTTTGTAACTGCACACTTAGTTTATTTAAATAAATTTTGGACTGTGTTAAGATTTCTCCTCATTCACGAAACTAAAGCAACTAAATTTTGATACACACGTAATAGTTTTAAAACTGGAGTCAACAATTTCTTTTTGTTAATTCACTTTGATTTTGTGTCTGATTAGAATGAATCTATCTCCAGCTAACATAAACACAGCTATAACTTATCATTACATATATATTTAAAGTTAAAGGAAAAACGTTTCATTGATTTAAATTTCATATTAAACCTAAAATATATTTTGCTACAATCACTGTTCCTCGGCTCAAAGCAGATTAATCTGAATTTATTTCAATTATTAATTTATAAAATCTACTAATCTATAAAATCTCGTTAATCAATTTGAAATGACATAATTTTCATAAATCAAAAAGGCTTGTCTCCAACTGCTTTCAGCTGTTAAAACTTATAACGAAGAATTGAGCATAAAATTACAGGTTGCTGGTGTTAAAATAAATACATATATAAAACTCTATTCTCTTGACTTTTCGTCCAACATTTATGCAGCAAATTCTCTCAAAATTTTACTTATAATCCTTTTAACTTCATAGTTATAACTTTATTTTAAATAAATTCCCTTTTAGATTAATTCGAAAACCAATTTGACTAAAGGATGTTTCATGTTTTTTTTAATTAGTTTGCGCAACCAAAATTAATAAGCATAACTCTACAATATTTGGTTTATATGCTTCTAACCCTTTTATGGCTGCGCATTATTCCAAATGCGAAATTCCAAATGAAATCAATAAATTGCGAAGTATTTAAATTGAAATGTAAATAAAACTGGGTAAGGTATGCAAAAGGGTTAGATTAGATAAAAAGGATGAATATGTGAATGGTGTCGTTTGTTAAACGTTTAATTGGCATAAGGCACGTAAAGATGGAAATATGTGTGTGCGGTAGTAGGGTGTACCAATATGTTTGTTGCCCTCGGGTTGACGAGGGGTAAGTGCTGTGCTGTGCTCTGCTGTCAAAGGCACCCAAGCGTTTGCAATTGTAATTAGGACTAGCTCGATGGAGAGTTGAATTGAAAGGGATTTAGAGAGTTATGATGGATTTAAAGCGTTGGCCAGTTTTAAAAAAAAAAAAAAAAAAAACAGAAAACACAACACAACAAGCGTTCTGTCCTGTTTCGTATTTATTTAGGCTCGCTACGTGCCAACGCCCAAAAGCCTTTAATGCTCAACACAAACAAAGATGCGATTTTGAGGCGCTTACGCACGCAGCGTTATACTCATGGAGCGAATGGACGGAATGGTCGGAATGGACGTACGAACTGTATGAAAGGCTAAAGGACAATCATAAAGGACACAGTTGGATGTGGATCGCACCCCTGTCACGTTGCATGTCGTCAGCAACTCGTTGTCGTTGTTGCTGTTGTTGTTGTTGTCGTCGTCGTTGTTGTTGTTATTATAGCAATTATAATAATTGCGCGCTCTCAAATCGACAGTTATGCGCTAGAAACTTTTACTGCCAACATTCCTGCTACCCAACATCCTTGATAACAATTTACACATATCTAAAACTTTAGAGATGTTGTGAAAAGTTTCGAAGAAGTTCTTTAAAATGGAACTACTAAAGTGAGCGAACTAAGTCTTTTTAGTTATTGTTATTAAACAATTTAGTTTAAGAGTGACTTATTGTTAAATAGGTACATTATATTAATACATTTATCATAAAAACTTTCAAGCAAAATAAATGTTAGTGAACGAATAAGATGTTGGTACAAAAACTAAGTTTCGATTGCTATTATATGTAATTTGTTAATTGGTACAATTATATTAATTGTTGTAAGAATTTGAGTTCTTTTTAGTTTATCCAAGAATTAACACTTACAGAATTTACACAGACGAAAAAAAGACAAATTAATATTATATAAATTATTTGGTAAGCTTTTAAAAATGCTTTTCACATTTTTCTTTAACATTTTCCATTGGAACTATTGCAACCAATTTCATATTGGTTCAATTTGTCATATTGGTTGAACCGTATGCAAAAACTACTTTTAGTAAGCAATCATACACAACTAAGAATTTTTCTTCAGCTAATCTCAATATGGAACCAGTCGTTCATTCAAACTCATTGCATCAATTGAACTGTAATGAGCAGCTCTTTAGATGACACCCACAGAAAATTGCACAAAACTAATTCAGTTCTTGTGCGATCTCGTTTCCTGCTTGCTATGAGCGTTCCTGTCGTCAGCAGCAGCAGCAGCAGCTGCCGTCGCAGCAGCAGCAGCCAAAGTGTAGTCAAAAGCAATAGCAGCACTAGATTTGCATAACTTTTTCAATTTCAAAGCTCAAGCTGTGGCCGTGGCCACAGCAAAGGCCGAGGCTGTAGCTAAAGCATTCACAGTGCGGGAGAGGGTCGAAGATGGAAGAGGAAGAAAAAGTATATGTGTCACTAGCAACACCGACAACGAGCAGCAATGGAGACACGCCCAAACCAAACATGCCTTACGGCCCATCTGCAGTTACAGCTGCGTCATCTTTCCTAAAAGTCTGCTTCTTATTTGCGTCAATTGCTTGCGCATTTTCTGGAGTAGACAACCCTAGCCGGCAGTCAGGCAGTCAGGCAGTCAGCAGTCAGCATGTCCTCTCTGTCCCTTCTGTCCTTGCACCAACAGCAGCAGCATCAGGCTACAAAGAGCAAGGCACAAGTTGGCTAGCAATGACGGCAGCATTGACATTAAAACCGCGTTGAATACTTTTTCTTCTCCTCTTGCAGCTTTTTCTTCTTATGCATCTGCGTCTTTTCTTTTCTGATGTGTGGGCGGCTGGGTTTGGTTCGGTTCGGTTCGGTCTGAGTCGGTGTCAATTTTCAGCGTGTCAAATGCCGCTACGCCGGAAAAATCTCTGAACACTTGCTGGGCAGCAGTTATTCTCTCCAATTCTTTCTGATTTTTTTATTGTATAATTTATTATTATTTTTTTTCTTTGTAGGTTCCCTGTCGGGTTACCTGCGCACAATCACCACGTCACAAACGACTTCAAATGACGCAAAGGAAATTGTCTTCATTTTTTTGACATGACTGACCTTTTGGGTTTTAGGAATAAATATCCAACGCCATTCATGCATGAGTTATGTCTGCTCTGTAAGATGAGTTATTGAAAGATTATATAGTAAAAGGTGAAGAAAAGTAAAATCCTATGTGTCACAGTTTTAATGCTTTGGTCCATCTGTATGATTTTTGCTAAATAGTGGTTTGTGTTTTTGTATAAGCTCTAAAATTGTGCGATGTAATAAAACATTGTCGCATATGTTACTTTTAATGGAAAAAAAGGGTCGCTAGCTTTGAAAACAATCTTTTTGGAAATATTGGAAATTATTATATGTGTCATGAACAAAATTTTATGGACATGGTTTTATTGATTTGTAAACTTTTTAAGACATTAATAAATCAAGTCTTGTTTTTTGGAGTTTCAACTACATTATTATTATTTTTTTTTTTTTGAGTAAAAACATCAACATTGAAATTTGGCACATAATATAAGAAATATTACTATTAGGCATTAATGAAATGAAGTCAACGAGCTTCGTAACCCATCGTATGAATGCTGGAAAATAAGGAAAGGGAAATAATAAAGAGAGGATTTAAGGATTTGTTTGGCAGGACAATGCGCAAATTCATGTAGCACGACGCTCAAAAGAGTTTGATTTAGAGCATCTGCAAAGGTCATCTCGCAGCCCGGCCCAATTAAGTTTAATGATTTAAGGCCTTTTTATTGCCTCTTCTTACTTCTATGTATTTGAGCACGAGCCTGTAATCTCTTAATCCATTTTCTAAGAATATTCATAAAGTTCAAGTTAGCCATGCTCATAAAATATTCAAACATACAAGCATAAATAAGTTTAGCTGCATGTAGAAGTAATATAACTTTTCCATATCCCAAAAGCCGTTTTTTACCTTCTTTGCTTAGCAGCCCTTTGAATCAAGTGAAACCTGTCTGTTTATCGTCTGTTTCGTCTCCTGTGTTGTCTGTGTCATTGTACTAGATGGTCACTGGGCAACTAACCAAAACCAAAAGCGAACCCAATCAACTCTGTCGCATCATCTTTGTCTGATGTCCGATGTGTGTTCGCTCTGTCCTATCCTATCCTATCCTATCCTCTCCTGTCATTTCATTTCATTTCCACCCCTGACCTTCACTTTAAATCGTCAGCTCTTTTGTGTGTGTCATAAAAATAAAAATCTCGCTTCATTTCATTTTCATGGTTTTTGTTACTCCAATTACCAATGCTATACAACGAACCAGATATGTACATATATATGTATGTTCAGTTCTCTTTCTTTCTTTGGGTTTGTCTCTGTGTCATGAGCTTAGCCCATATAACGGGCCACGTTATATGATATATGAGCATGAGTTATGGCTTCGTGGACATTTTTGCACCTAAGCTGAGCGGCTTTGTGTTGTTTTTGTTGCTGTTATCCTTAAAAATGGAATGAACGACTGCAACCATCCCACCCCACCTACCGACCGACCAACCGAACGCCCGCCCGCCCTTGTGTCGCCGCCTGTCGCGACCTGTTACCAAGATTAACGCGACTGCCAGCTAGGACGAAAATCAGTCATAATATTTCAAAATTCATAAATTGATGCGTATCACATTAGACAACAACAACAACAACAACAAGGATTTTTGTATGTATGCCAACTAACGGTAACGACTTCTCTTCTTCTACGTCTTCTTCTACTGGTTATTGTTGTTACTTTTGTTGGCTGCTCAGTGAACAACCCTCGGGAAACCTTGGGCTTTGATAAACGCGCCCCAGGGCCATTGAATTAAATTTTGGGCGCGGGTGTTTTGCTGCGCTGTTTCCACGCCTACATTTCAACGCCCAAGCGCCCATCATCTCAAATTTAGGTGAGAAAATAATATAAAAGCAAATAACAAAAATTGGTTGGGTTTCTAGAAGTTTGAATACTCTTTATAAGGTCGACAACTCACTTAGTTAAACATCACTTTGGGAATGAGAAAGAAGAAAATTATATGTTTAATCTAAAAAAGTAACATAAAAATAGTAATCATTCTAATTGAAGGATCTTACAATGTTTTCAGAAGTGTAAAAAGAAGTGAGAAACCATCTTTGCTAATAAAAATTATTAAGAAAAAGAAAACAAGTACATAACGACATTAACGACTTCACAAACTTGTGAAGGATAACGTCAATATAAAATTGACTTTTCTTGAAAATCGTTTAGCTTTAAGATATAAAAAGTAGATGTATAATTTTTATTTGCATGCGTTACACACGTTCTGCAATAATTTTTCAAATACCTTTCGCAAATATGCAATAAAAACCAAAAATGACTTGAAAAATATATAATACAGACATATTTTGCACACACAAATATTCTCTTTATGATTTTACTGCACGATTGATTTTCTCGCTCCCTCATCTTAAAAATCGACACTGCTGCCGCTGTCAGAATTTGTGTCCTTCATTTGCACCTGCTGCCGGTTCTGCTGCCGGATCTGCTGCTGATTCCTTGCCTTGAGTCAAATTGCTCCCCAGATAGAATAGATGGGAGGCGGGGGGCTTAGAGCTTGCTGCCCTGACTTGGCTCAATTTCTATTTCGATGTCCTTTTTTTTGGTTTTTTTTTGCCTATTTGGCCACCTTCATTTATGGGTGTGTCGATGCGACTTTTATTTTATTGCTGCACAGCCATAAAACAATAAAAATTGTTCGTATTTGTTGTTCTTTAAGTTCGATTGCTTTTGCCGCAGCTATCTATCTGGTCTCCTCGGTGGAAATACTTTCCTAATTAAATTTTATGACTTGTTCGATGAAGTTTACGTGATTAAATTGCTGGAATTTATAGATTGAATCACTGATGTTGAGAAAGAAAATAAAATACTCAATAATACAATGCTTAAATTAAGATAAGCACAAATTTAATAAGAAATTATTGACGGGTAAGAAAACAAAAATTGAACAAAAGTCAATTTAAATAAGAGCAACGTTCAGGTTATGGATACATTTTAAAAGTATTTACTACGAAACTAAAATTTACAATGAAAAAAAAAAACAATAAAACCAGCACAAAAATATTTAAGCTAGAAAGTTGAATCAATTCTTAGGTATTTTCATTAAATTATAGCTTCGTATCAAAATGTTTTGTAAAAACAATATATAAATTTTAAAATGGCATATTATTTACTTACTCGTATAATCATAAAAAGTATCGTTAACAAATAGTGCAGATTAAATTGAAATTGGCTTGTTACTTAGCGCCATCTATTATTCACGTCCAGCAACATTAAGAAAGAGCTTGAATGAATTGCAATCAGCTTTTGTGGCAGAACACAATAAGTTAACAGAGTCGGTGTTAAGCAATAAAAACATAGCAGCGATGTTATGACTTTACAGCAAAAACTATGTTAAATCAGCTGTTTCATTTCTTCCTCTTCATTATACTTTAACGTAATCGCGTCTAAATATTGTTTAGTTATCACCTAGAAATTTTATACAAATAAGCTAAACATGCATGGACGTGTCAAGGTGCGCACCACAGAGGAGGAGCGCGAGCGCAAAAAAAAGGAGCAGGTGCTTAAAATGCGAGCTTATCGCGCCGCAATGACACGCATCCAGAAAAAGCGTAGCGTCGGCGAACTCGATGACGAATTGCTCGGACTGACAGTGCAGATATTGCAGCGCAATCCAGACGTAAGCACCCTGTGGAACATACGACGCGAATGTGTACTGGCCAAGATTGCAAATTTACAAAAAGCACTTGAAGCGGAAGAGAAGGCGGCCGCAGCAGCTGTAACAGCAGAAGAGAAAAAAGAAGAAGAAGAGCCAGTGCAGGAAAAAGGTGACGGAGATAAAACGCCGCTAACTGCTTGGGAGCAACTACAAGGTGTCTATGCTGTTGAGCTGGATCTCACCGAACAGTGCCTTATGGTCAATCCCAAATCCTACAATAGCTGGCATCATCGCTGCTGGGCACTGGAGCAGAATCCTCAGGCCAACTGGCAGCGTGAGTTGCAATTGTGCAACAAGTATTTAAAGTACGATGAGCGCAACTTTCACACCTGGGATTATAGGCGATATGTTAGTGCCAAGGCAGCGGTGCCTGCAGAGCAAGAACTCGATTACTGCACGGAGAAGATCAAGGTTAACTTCTCTAACTATTCCAGTTGGCATCATCGCAGTCTGCTGCTGCCCACACTCTACCCCAATGAGCTTAAAGAGCGTCCGATGAGCGAACAGAAGTTAAAGGAGGAGCTGGAAATGGTGCTAACGGCTGCCTTTACGGATCCCAACGATAGCAGCGCGTGGTTCTATCAACGTTGGCTTCTCGGAGGAGGTGTGAAGCAGGAGCAATCAGCTACAGTCGCTGCCTTTCGTTGTTGGCCCAACAAGGCACAGTTGGCCTTAAAAACATCCTGTCCAGAGTTGGCGCAGCTAAAAGTGCAATTAATATCCGAGCAGCAAACATTAGAACTAGAAAACTGGTTGCCTGTGGATGCAAATAGAACGCAATGGAAATGTGAACAAGTCATCGATTTAGATTTGAATCAGGATTGCGTTTTAGACTTTGCTGGACAACAACTGAAACTCATCGTACATCCAACAGACAAAAGCATTTATTACTTTGTGCCGCCGCATTCCACCTCCAGTTGCAGCAAGGAACTGCTCGATGAGCTGCAAACACAACTGCAATCCTGTATGGATCTTCTGGACTATGAGCCGGATAGCAAGTGGACGCTACTAACAAGTGCGCTTCTCATGCGCGCCATCAATGTGGATAGCTATCATGAGCAGAGTCTACAGCACTTGACCAAGTTGGAACAAGTCGATGCACTGCGTCAGGGCTACTACAAAGACTTGGCTCAACGCTGGACCATGGAAATGGCCTTGGCCAACTGGTCACAAACTCCTGACTTTCCCAAGCAATTTGCGATGCCCTGCAAGATGACAAGGACGCCTTATTCACAGTATTTGATTATTGCAGATACTGTTTCCAGTTCAAGCTAAATGTGACGCGGTTTGTTCGACTTCAGAATACATTTTATTTATTTCTATTAATTCTTTTTAATTTTTCAGCTTGGAAGTCTTTTTTTGCGGACCAGCTTATTTATCACGCAATCATCCTTAACGTGGATTGTCCTGTTTTTTTTTTCTAAAAATATTTAATTTTATTTTGTATGAATTATATCTTTTGAAAAAATACTTGATTGTAATCATTAGAAATTTTTAAAAAATATTTTTAAAACGATTGAAACGAATACAATACATATTTATATAAGTAAAACATTTCCATTTTGTCCCTATGAAAAATGTATTGATTTAAAAGATTTTAAATGCTAGCTGTCAATCAATGCTGCGCATTAACTATTATTTATTTATTTCAAACATTTCTTTATTGAAGTTAAGTAAAACGGTTTCTTGTACATGCTTGTATATACACATATTTTATATAATCAGTGCTTAATAAATATTTAATAATCACTTTTACACGATTATAAAGTTTTCTTTATAAAACAGATTCTACTTAAATATTAATTAAAATTGAGCGAAAAGTTTTTTACGCTTTCAAAATTCACTAAACTTGTAATTAAAATTGGCATTGATTACCCGGCTTTAAAGTGAATAGCATAGGTTTTAATTTTAACATTGAAAATTAATATAGTTTTCCACTTTGATTAAACTAAGTCAACAGATTTATTTTAAGCCTCAAAATCTCTTATCTGGTTCGTTGACTCATTGGAACTTTAGTTACATAATTTGGAACTAGCTTTAAATGGCTGAGGGCCAAGTTTGAAGATGATGATGCTGTTTTTGTTAAAGTTTTGCCACTTTTACAGCCAAGTCCAGAAGAGTGTCGATAACAGAGTAAACTGACGAAAGCCAAACTTGATAGTTGTTGTTCAAGCTGAAGTGTTTGTTGCAAGATTTGTGGTTTTATGGGTGGCACCGGTTGCATAAACTATTTTAGCGAAAGTGATGGCAGCGTGTTGGTTGGTGAAGCATATAGAAGTGCTCGCGTCCGCAAAATTGGCAACCGCATGTCATTACGTGCCACAATGAAGTGACAGCGAAAATAGAGAGAGAGAGAGAGAGAGAGAGAGAGACAAAGAGAAAGACGGAGAGAGATGCATATAATGATAAGTGAAGCGATGAGAAAGGCACGTTCAAGAGGGATGAAGATGCCGTGACATGAAGGTGTTAATGCTGCATCTGGGTTGCATGCAGATGTCACATGGTTGAGGCGAATGTATGTATGTATATGCGTATCGAGTTTGTGCTTGTACTGGAATTTTCTGAGCCAAGCGGCTATGCATACATTCACACTCATATTGGTATCAGTGAGAAGCAACAGCAGGGACATCAGCAGCAACACCTTAATGCACATCATGCATGACCGTATACTTAATATAAGTACGCATCATCATCATATCCAACGTCTTGGCATTTAAGATATCCGTTGCAACCCAAATCATTTTCCACAACACATACACACCTTAATACATACACACCTTAATACTTGTTCATGTGTTATCCTATTTTGCCCGACTTAATGTTAAATATTCCACTTCTCTATATCTAGTAAATATTTTGACAAGCTGCTTGCCACTTTGCCCGAATACGTGACATTGACACACTGGCGCTCATTAAAATATTTAATGCCAATTATTTGTCGTGGAGTGGGCGTGAAAAGCCGGAAAGCAAGAGCCATTTGCAATTGCATCTTATCCTTGAACACAAACACACAGAACACACACAAACAAGGAGGCTAAAGAGTAAACTTAATTAATAAGACAAGATAAACTACTTGATTATGACTTGATGAAGTTCTAATATCCTGCATTCACTAAAATATGAAGCAAAAAATCTTAAAAATGGATATCTTGATTTTAGTTAGTGCACTATCTATGGTCGATAAAAATGGTTATTAAAATAAAATTGCAGGTTAATCAAATGTTGTTTTATTCAATTAAATATGAACAGAGAACAGCAAGCGCGATTTCAAGATCTTGCTATATTTTAACATAAATATATTAAATGCGAACTGCTTTTTATGGCTTTGTTTAAACTTTTTAAGTACTTTCTTTACTTTTAGTTTTGTGAGCTGATTGAAATACTAAGTAAAAGTTTTCTTAAGAAAGAATCGAAAACTCAAAACTACTTTATTTACTATTGCTTAAATAGATACCATTTACCATTTCAAATACGTTACTAACTTTGTGACAAAGTATGAATACCCTTTGCCAGGTAAGTAGAATGACAATCAAAAGGACGCACAGGATGCATTCAATGACACAATCTTAGTCACACAAATTGCATTTGAAGCTCGAATAATTATGATATATTGACAGCAGCCGGAACATGATGCAAACAAGCTGCAGTTGATTAACAAATATTAAATGTCTTAAATTACAATACCTGAAATTTATTTATTGATTAAAATCATCTAGCTAATTGAAATATAATTATTTGTCAAATAGAATTAGTTCTTAAGCAAAAGCGACTTTTGTTAAAATTAGCATTTGATCGCAACATAAAATTCAATTTTCACACTTGAAGCTCTTTCAATTTCTCAAATAATTTTGCCGGAAGTGCCAAACTATTTTAACTGCCATGTCTGTTAGCCGTATAACCCCACACTTTCTCTGTTGTGTTAGCTGCTGCCATCAAAAACTTTAATTGCCTTCTGGCCAAAAACTTTGGCAAATCTGCAAAGTGCATTTTGTTAACATTTCCTGTGAGTTTTGGCGACGTTGCAGTCCCAAAACGCGGCTGCCTCTCTGTCTTCTCTGGTCCCTTTATGGTCACATGCCTCCAGTTTTCTCGTTGGCAAAGACTTGAACTTGGCTGTTGTTGTTCCCTTGTTGTGTATGCCCTTTTAATTGCCCATTGAAAGTTGTTCACTTGTTAAAATGAACTTTTGCCTTTGGCACCAAATTCTTTCCACCCCTCGACCAAGACAAAGACCAAGACCTCTTGCTACTCTTTCCGAATCCACAGTGTAGCATTTACAAAGTTGCCAGTGAAGTGTAAGCAACAAGCTGCAAAAAAGTATGTGTTATGCAATTATAAAGTGCCAACCGAAGATGCTTTCTAAAATAATCGAATCGAGTCAATATTGAATTTTCCTCAACAATCAACAAACAGTTTTCAAACAGTTACTCTTGAGCACAGGCAGCAGCTATTAAGAAAGAGGAAGGCTAATTTTATTTACCTTTTATATTCTTGTAGGAGCTGTATTAGATACTCTATAGTATAACTTTTTGCATCACACACACAATGGAATCAATATAGGTGAAAATCGGTTTAGTTAAAGGTCAATTTATTCATACTAATAATTTAATATCTTCGGTAAAATTGGAATTGATTTAAGAAAAAAATCTCGATTGAGTTTAATAAAATTAATATTTAATTTAAGGCAGAGTATCATAATTAAATCAAGTATTTCTGCATTTAATAAAAGTAATTTTAATCAAGTACGTTTTAACTAAGATCAAGATCAAGATTGTAGTTGACACGGATCAGGCTTGATTCAAGTAAGAAAGTTCTATTTTCTTAAAAGAGTGTTTATACATCTTACTTTATGACCGACCTCTCCGCTTGATCAAATCAGCTTCGTCGATTTGTCTATTACACCCACATTTTTTATTTGATAGCATATTAGCTATATATTTATATTATGATTATTATGATTGACGAGGGCATCTAAGTTATACATTTTGTATTGACTATTTAGAGCACATACAAATTTTTGATAAGGCGTCAAGTTTGTGGTCATAAAAAAAACTTAAATTTAAGTTCCGCTTTTAAAAGCGTAGTGGAAAATTGCATATTTATTTGCATGTTGCTATTTTGATTTCTCTTATCCGTTGAGAAGATAAAGCCTTTTTGCACGTCTGCCTACCACAATTTGCATTTGCAACAAAGCAAAACAAACCCACAGACGAAAGTGAAAAATACTCTAAAGAAAATGTTTGTTCTTATATACATTTTTATCATTAAATAACCTGACTAGAAAATATTTTAATGTTTAAATTATCTTTTGTCCACAAACAAATATATATATATATATATATATATATATATACATAACATAAAATGATATAGCAATTCCTTTTAACCAATATTAAGATACAAGGTATTGTAATTAATATGTTGTTATCCAACTCAAGTACAGATATAAACTTCTTCTCAAATTGAGATCCGAAGTATATCCAACAAAAGCTCTCAAAAACTATGCGATTCCATTTACTGACATTTTGTTTGTGTACCCTTCTCTTTTGTTGCACAGAGTGTATAACATGTGAAACCATAACGGACGCTTGTCTGTTTATCTAAATTTCATCTTTTTGTTGTCTTGTTTGACTTGCATTGTAGCTGCATTTTGTGAATGATGCTTTTTAGCCTGCGGTTGACTTGGATATAACAATTTGAGCAGAACAATAGCAGTTGTTCGTACGTACATTTGTAATACAACTATGATAAACACAATACAACATAACACACATTATTTGTCTGATTTTCCACATACATTAACATGTCTAAAGCACGTCTGGCAAACTGAATGCAAGCATGTTGTCTAATGGGACTCGCCACAGGGCGGTCACACATGAGAGTTGCATTTTTGTAACTACAACATGCAACATATAATAAACATACTAGCTTGCCAGCTAAATCAACTTGTGAGTTATGATAGCCAAGTGGCAAGTATGACAAATATACCCAAAATATATAGAGATAAACAGAAAAGAGAAGAAACATATTTTTTTATGTACATTTTGAATAAAATAAGGTACGCAAAAGGCACGAAAGATTAATTTGATTTCTTAATTTTTAAACAAGCCATTTCAATAGATTTAAGATTCTTAAAGCCTTAAAGCTATAAATGTGTCATTATTTTCATATTGAAGTAAGTATGGAAATATTAATAAATTAGTTCATTATTTTATTAATTATTCAAATATTTTTTAAGTTGCGTAATTAAATACGTTTAGAATCTGAAAGAAGTTGTATAGCATTAAAAATATTAAAGCTAAAAACTTTGTTAAATATCGAACTTTAAACTGTTGGAAAAAAATTGGTCTCTTTATCATTTTGTTTTTTGTTTTCATTAAAAATTTATAATTTCTCTATTGTCTTAGAGTTCTGATGCTTAAAACTTGTTGTTAAATGGGAGAACTTTAGCTTAACAACTTCGCACTTATCTAACAATGCTCAAAAGAATTTAAGTTTTACTTTCAAAACTTTTCAACAGCATGTTGTTATTTTTTATTAATTTAATTACCTGCTTCAGACACAATTACGTTAAAGTATTGAAATAACATGCATTCATTTAATTTGATCGATTTCGATAAATTATACGCTCCATTCAATATATATTTGTGTGTGTATGCAATTTGGGGCAACAATAGAACAACGTTTAAAGCTATGCTCCATATTAAATGCATATTAATGCACTATAAACATTAATTTACTTGCACATTTAGTTAGACGCACAGTTAATTGAAAACAACAACACTTAAATGTATTTTCTACATTTAAAGCCCACTCAACCCACCGCCCCATCGTAAATGGCCCTACGAACTTGGCTAGCAAAAGCAAAAACCAAACAACTGAAATTATGCACAAAGTGTAAAATGCAACAGTAAAATTTTCGCAAACGAGCATTAAAAGTGCTGCACTGAAGACTTTGGGTGGTTTGTATAGTGGTTTGTGGGTGGTGGGTTTTGTTTGTTTTACTTGTTGGTAAGCGTTTGTAATGCTAAATTTAATTGCAATTAATGTGCAGCTAAGCGGAAGCGTCTGGAAAGCATCCAGCTGGGTGCCACAATTTCAAAAAAATAAATAAAATAAAAGGAAATAAAATTTGACGCCACCAAAAAATTGCGCACAGTCTGCACAAAATGAATTTAAGAATTGATAGAGTTGGTGCCACATTGTCCAGCTGCGTGACACCTGGTTCAATGTTGTAGAAGCTGCAGACGTATATTAGCAATTCATTGTTGTTGTTGCTGTTATGTTGCTGATGGGTCTTCATATCAACCAAAACGCTGCAGCTGCATGCGGAATTCAATTATTCGTGTACCATAAACCGATTAACTTATTTAAATATTTATATCGCTGAAATGCAGTCAGGATGCAACGACTCGAACTCGCTTCAATGCTGGCTTTATAGCTGGACATGGCTATTTGGTCCGTTTGCAGCTGAAGTTACGAGCTTCGTGTGCCTTTGCATATGCAAACACTTAAACACACAACTCCCTCCTATCCTCTATCTGTGTGCGTGTGTGTGTGCTTGTGTGTGTAATAATAATTTCATTTTGTATTTGCATTTGCATGTTGGCGTTTATGGTCCACTTAAGTGTTGTCATTCGCAGCCATGTGGCGGACCAAGGATTTAATGATAACACTGGCTGAAGGTGTCATTTACAGGCGACACAAATTTCATTCTGTCTCTTTCTATCTGTCTGTCTGAGTCACTGAGTGTGTTTCCTTCAAGCAGAATGAGTTGTTAAACTAGGGTTTTAAGTGTTGTATGGGTTAGATTTAATTGTGATGTCTCTTGTCTATGGTATGTGTTCCACTCCACACACAAACACACACATACACACACACACACACACGCTCTAGGTGTTTGGGCTAGTCCGACAATGGGTCAGGTCAGTAGAGTAGTTAAACAACTTGTGGCTAGACTTATGGTCTGATTTATTGGCTTACATTGTGTTAAGTTAGATGGCAAAAATGTCAACTCTGTGACCTCATGTGGGACAGTATTTGTTAATGGGCTATCAAGTTGAGTAAGTTTTATTATATATATAATGTTTTGATGTAATATGGGTTAAACCACACAATGACCAACATGTTATAGAAAATACTTTGTGTCTCAGTTATGTAGTCAATGAAAATGTTTTGAACTTAATGCATATCATGTTAGCTGTCAAAGATGACAATTTAAGTCACTTTGTGGTCCATTACATTAATTCCATTTAATTTAGTTAATCACGTTAAGTGATTTTGTCGGTTATGTTTATAAAGTCGAAGGGATTAATGATATGAAAAGTTACAAAAAAGGAACTGTTAATGCCGTTTAATTTAAGCATTTCAGTATTTCAGTTAAATAAACATAACATAAATAATATGGCGAACAAAAAATGTTGAGTTGAAAGATAAGATAAAATTGTATTTAGATAATACATTTATTTTAAAAATACGCTTTAAGCAATATAAAAGATCTAGATTATTTTCACTAAAATCATTTTTGTTATTCAGTTATAATTATTATCAAAAGTAAAAATTAAATAAGTTGTGTTATTTTTATTAACAAACGAAATCATTACTGTCTACTCTCTCACTATTTATTTTAATTAAAAAAAGTGTTGTAGGGAAAAAGTGTTGACAGCTGAAAACTTACTCAAAGTTGAAAAAAGACAATCAAACAACAATAAATTCTTGGCCTCTTTGTGTTTATTTAAGACTATATTTTTGCTCATTTTGATGTCCGCTTGGGTCACATTTCAAAGAGTAATTTAAGAAAATAACACTTGACAAGTCGTCTCTTCACAATTTAATTTGAAAAAATGCCATCAAAGTTTTTAATTTGCGAGCGAGATAGAGAATGGAAATGCGACAATTTTCAAAGAGTTTTACTGCAACAGGAAACTCAATTATTTCATGCTTGCACCGCTCTGATGATAGCTTTATATTTCAGAGGCCCCACTGACGGTTGTGTTTGAGCTGCAGCCGTCGCAGTTGTGTCTCCAGGGCGGCACGTCCCTCCAATAAGTTCCTCTGTTGCCACAAACGCCTAGCAAAGGCAGCGAGTTGCAGCTGTGCAAGTTGAGTCAGCTGTGTACGCAGCAAGAGATGATTAGCCTGGAGCTGGCGCAACTTCTGGTTGAGCTCATCGCCACAGCCATAGCCATTAACATCAACATCGAATTCAACATCTTGCTGGCATAGATCCACGGCTGTTGAATGCGCTCTCATCTTTTTACGGGGGAAGACGGGATTGGGGTCTGTCAAAGACACATGGAAAGCTAAGCATTATTGATGCGCTTGCGGTGGAAGTTTCGAAGCCAAGTTAAGTAGAAGGGTGAACAGTGAAAAGTTTTTTGTTAGCCTAATCGCTGTCCAAAAACTTTTTGTCTGCCAATTACGTATACGCATGGAGTGCTGTAGCAGCAGGAGAAGAAGCTATTTTTGATTTCCTTTCGTTTATTTTTTCTAGCTGATTGAGTTAAAAATTGAAAATTTGCCAGGGATTTGGCCAAGTTTTTAGCTGCTGCTTAATGTCTTGCTTGGTTTGCTAAGCAATATTCACTCAAGCGTTCGTTAAATTTGCTTAGCATGAACGTCTGTCCCTGTGCCTGTGCCTGTGCCTGTCCCTGCGTAATCCCCTCTATCTTTCTTCCTATCAAACATTCTATAAGGTGGCATAGACAAAATTGCTTTTACGCTACAAGCTTCAGCCAAGCATAAAAATGTCTGCTCCACTGCAATCCCCGGCTAACCTCAGCTTACCCCGTTGCTACAGCAACATTTTCTCCTTCTTCTTCTAACTCTTGTTGTTCAATTTGCAGCTATCGATTGATTTTACATTCATTTTCTTAGCAGCTGCTCAAATGGCAGAACAGAACAAGTATACAATCATCTACATGCATATGTACACACATGGATGTCACAAATTGTTTACGCAACTTTTTGTTTTGTCTTTGGTTTTAGCTTTTGCCAAATTGGCCATAATGACGCCTTCGTTTTGTGTGCTCCCTAGAATATAGGGTAACGCAACAGTTCTGAAAGCATTAGTAATCCAGCTATTTATAATTATAGAATCGATGAATTTACCATGCAGTTTAAAGCTTAAAGCGTTTCAAAATTCAACTAATAACAACTTGTTAATAGTAACACATTTCTTTTGTGAAATCTTACTTGTTGCCGTTTAAAATAAAGTATTAAATTTAAGAACATTCTTTTAGTTATTTCATATTAAATTCAATTCAATTCAACATTTGTTGCCAGAATAGTTCTTATTAACACTTTCGACCTTAAAGAGCAATTAAAAAATTCCGAAAACATTAAAAGTTTACATACTTGCAAGTTACAAAGCAAAATAGCTAATAACACAGTTACCTTACATTGTGTGTTTGTGTACATCAAAGACCCGCAATGGCAAAAGTTGTGGTTAAGGCTGAGCAGCAATGGTTTTTGCCTTTGCAACATAGCGACATGTTATGCCCGTGGGCTCCTCTCATGCGTATACGTAACGTACTCGGGTTGAAATGCATGCAAATGTGCTACAAGCTCGTTGCCAGAGTTGTTGTTCTTGCCGAGTTGTTCAACTGTTCGACATGTTTGGCAGTTTTGTGAGCTGCATTGTTGAACCAAGTGTTGGATGGGTGGTTGGTTGGTTTGGTTAGTTCGAATTTTGGCAGGCTGGGCTCTTTTCAGCTAGTTGCTTTGTGTTATAAGGTGTCACGTAAACGGCTTTTCTCTAACATTTAATTGTATGTGTGCATGTGTGCATGTGTGCATCGTGTTTGTATTGTATTTACAGCTTATGCCTGTAAGCCACGATTTAATTGCAACTGACAGATACATGTAATGTCTAATATTTATTTCTTTTATTTAAGGTAGATTAGCTTAAAATTGATATAGTTGTTAAGATATTTATATCATTTAACTCAAATAATGATTAATTTTTAATTGGTTATGTCAAAAACACATGCCTATAAAGCTATACATACATATACTATTGGTAAGCCACAAAAATCAATATCCACAACAGTTTTCAGAACTGCCATTAAGTGCTCAAAAGAGCCACTTACAATAATTACAATAACAACAGGCAGCGTCAGCAAATAAAGAGCCAATCAAACACAGCTTGATAAATGTAATCAGCGCGAACAAACTATGATGAAACATGCAGTATAAAAGCGAGTGTGTGTTGGCTGTGTGTGGTACGCGACTTAACGATGCAAATGTGTGTGGAAACTCACCTTTGGCTTAACTGCAATTGTGTACAGAAATTTCGCTGAATATTCTATATATTTTTTATAGTTTTTGCTTTTACGAAAGCTTTAAACGCAACGCCAGCTGTTCGGACTCTGTTTTCGACACTGACTCTGCCTAATTGAAAATCTATGCCACAAAACTATAAGCCTGCTTTGGCTGCCATCTCTCTCTATCTGCTCTCAGTCTCTCTCTGTCTGTCTGCATTGGCAACTTAATTATTTCAGCGGCACGTCGCCGGCAACTGACGCTTAAGCCAAAAGCTCACGACAGCTGCAGCTTTTCAAGAGAAGTAAATAAAAATAGAAGAAGCGTAAAATGAAAGGGGATGAAGATGAAGCAGTTAGGCAGTACAACCGAAGCAAATCAGAAAAGCGCATAGCTGTGGCAACTGAAATAAACTAAAGTTTGTTGCCGCTGCTGCTGTTGCTGTTGCTGCTATTGAAAATCTGTGCCGAAAGATAAAGTTGCCAGGCAAACGGATTTAACTGCACAACGAGCGCATTAAACGAGACGGAGCATGAGCCATACTTTAGATACGCGATAAGGTCACAGCAGAAAGAAGATGAAGCATATGTGTATATGACCACATTTACCGAGCAACGCCCACACATCCAAGTGTTGTTCCTGATACTCACTATTATATAAAACGCATACTTTATACTGTATCCGCGTATCTCTTGCGTTATTATTCATTGGCATGATTCATTAGCTGCCTTTTGAGCTTGAGCGTATGAGCATATGTTTTTCAATGGATCAGCCAACTTTCCACAAATCCATAAAGTTACTCAAAGTTAGACCATAGTTAGATAACATTAACATTAAAGCAATTAGCTTTTCCTCTTACCGAACTAATGAGCGTTTCCACAGAAAAACAGATTAACAACACCAGTCATGATCAAAATCGACAATATGCAGCTAAGTTTTTAATCTGAAATGTTTTCCATCTAACGTATTGACTTATCTCGGCTTATCTCGGTTGTGAAAGAAATTGCTAGATAATCACCAAAGTATTAATATTAAATATGCAGATGAAAAATTAATATAGGAAATTTATATTATATTTCTTTAAGTCAACAAATGCAAAGGGAGCGAAGTAAATTAACAATTTATAATTTTAATTTCTAAATTTCATTTAAAAACTTTGCGAACCCACAACTTTGTCAAAACTGAGCAGATTTTCAAAATAAAATCATGACGTGATTTCAATCATAGTTGGAAATGATTTTTTTTTCCCGAAATTCAATTTCTCGTAAAAATGTGTCAGTGCAAAAAATTATTAAGTTAAATTTGAAAGCTTTAACGCTATGCAGGCAAAAAAGGTGCCTATATGCTGCCACCTTCTGTCTGCGTTTTTTGTTGGGCACAAATTTAGTCAAGTCTCATTTTTAAATTGACTTTGGCAACTTTGGTAGGCCAAAAGTAATTAATTTTTGTGTAAGTAATGCTCAGTCTCGCTCTATGAAAAAAAAGAAAAAAGAGAACGAAAGCCACAAAGTTGGGCACAATTAACGCCTGCAACATTAATTGCGTTTTAATGGGGTTGGGTGCTGGGGATTACTGGGTTCTAGGCATTTCATACTCTCCTATTCGTTTGTAGCTTAATTTGTTGGTCGAGTGAGTGGGATGGTGGTGGTTACAGGAGTGCTGCAAACGTGACATGTCAACCGCAGGCGGCAGCTCAAAAGCTGCGCCTCAGCAACATGACATGCGGCAGACACACACACTCACCCACACACACACACAGACACACAAACACACAAACACACACACACACTCACACAACCGTTAGAGCCAGTCTGAGTACTTTAGTGCCAGCCCAAAAAGCAGCTTAACAAACACACGCAGACAAAGAGCCCGTATGTAGTGGTATGTAGGCAAGGAAAAAGGCACACGACCAACTATTTACATGTTGCCCTATTATGTCCGGATGCGGACACGAACTCCGTTACACACACAGACTCACACACCCCTTCCCTTAACTACACCACGCTGTCTTTTGTGTTGCTCTTCTCTGAGTCTCTGTCTAAGTGACGTGATTTAAATTTTTATGTCCTTTGAAATGGTGAACGGTGCTTGTTGATGTTGCTCCTGCTGCTGGCTGTGGCGTCAAAGATGACGCTTCCTGTCGCAGCATCACAAATCACGTAATCTGTCCTTTATGGGCCAAGTAGCAGCCACATATCAACATAAACAGTTACAACATCTGCCGCCATCAAACCAGCTGCAAGTAAATACAGTTAGTTAGTCTGTACACTTCTACTATATATGAGAGCACACATTGTACTGGACCATAAAAAAAAAACAATCAATGTCATATTGGACTCACCATTGTTCGGAACAGACGAACAATCTCTGCGAGAGGTAAAAGTCAAATGGTAAGTAAATATCCGGTGACATAAATTGGTGAAAGAAAAACAAGAACATAACTAGCTTTATGGCGTTTCGTGTTGCAAGATAAGAGTTCGTTTTTAAAATGAACTATACAAATACTAACAAACTTTTTAAAGTAAAATCAAACATTTTTATATTGATAAGTCTCGTTGCTGTTTTTGATTTACCTTTTCAGCCGATGGCAACATTTATTCTTAATTTATTTTAATATTTTTAAAAAAGTTTGTTGTTGCAAACCGGGATTATTCGCTCAAAATATTTTGATGGTGCAGTTTAAAAATATGCTTACAGTTTTGAAATCGTTTGTTTTTATCTTATATTGTGATAAGGCTTTACAAACAAAAGCAAAGTTAAGCACCAAAAAATCACATAATGATTTAATTCTTAACGTGGCCCTTAGGAGACATCAATATTTGTTTAAATTGAATACATTAATTAACTTCTTTGACCCGTTTAATTTTTTTTCAGAGCTTGCACCCGCTCGTTCGTAAGCCTCAACAAAAATAACTGAACATTTGTTCGTCGTTTAATTTTCTTTTAATATTAATGCCTTCAGCATTTCGGCCTTGTTGGCCCACAATAAAAAAAATGGAAAAACAGAAAAACTCACATCAAGCAAACAACAAAAGTAAATGAAAATATGAATCCGAAGAGGCGGGAATTAAAATTCTGTTTCATTTGGGAGCACTGATAGCAAAGCCTTCTCGTTCAGTTTACAACAGTAATGAGGATGCTATTCATAAGGTCATAAATAAATGCAAGGGAGTGTGGTGGTGGAAAGTGAGCTGCATACCGAATGGGTAGTGGTGCGGCTGTGGTATGGAGAGCGAGTCTTATCGGAGCAAGTGGGCATCATTAACCTGGCGGCATCCAATGTAATTATGTTAACTGCTAATTATAAGTGTATGTGCGGGTACTTTTTGGTGGGTGGGCGTGGAATTGGTTATTATATTCTTATGATCGTTTTGGTCGCGGCAGCCGCAGTTCAATGGTAGAAAAAATAACGCCCCATTGTACACACAGATAACGATGATTGGCTAAAGTGAAAAACAGCCAGCAAAGTAATTTTTTGTTTCAACTGTGGCATTTACAGCAAATATCACAAAAAACGCTTGATCCCTGACCTTAATGTTCACAATAGTGTCACGGGTGCCGAAAACTTAAATTGGAAAATGTGGTTCTCTTTATTGTTGCCTGTTCTCTGAATTTGATTGCAGTCTTTTTTTTATTTGATTTTTTGATTTATTTTCGGGTTTGTGTTTTGCCCATTCAACTTTTTTTGACCATCACCAATAATCGATTATATAAGTGGATTTAAAAAAATGCAAGTTTTCAAATTACGGATTTACCGCGACAATTGGGGAAAACTCGTTTACAGTGCTTTAATGCTTTAAAATATGCATGACCATTAAATATCGTATTTTTTTCGGTTTGTTGACAAATTTGATTTTCCGACGCTTGAATGTTTTGTGTTAAAATTTTGCTATCAACAAACTGCAGCATATATCGCAAAATATTTGAACTGACACTTAGCAAACAGGATAAAATATTTAAGTGAATACAATAATAAAATATATTGAAAATTTGCATATACATGTGTCCGATTATTGTGTTTCAGTGATTTGATTTTAATTTAATACCATACTTGTACTTTAACCTTTTTGTATGGTGTTATTCAATAAAGATTATATTCATTGACAAACATAGCAAAACAGACTTTTATTTAAGCCGGTTTGAATTGGATTTGGTTCAAAGTTGCTATTAAAAGATTATAGTCAATTAAACTGCTAAAATGAACACAGTTTAAATAAAACAATGAATTGCATTTAAGCCACACAACATCAAATACATTTGGCTTACATTTGAAATTGCTTTAAACAAAAAATAGTGAATTAACATACTGTTAAAATTTCCTAGAGTTTTTTTTTTAATATTGGGCTAGAAAATATGGAAGCTCCTAAAATTTAATAATTTGAAATAATAAGAGAAATAGAAAGAAGATATTAGATATAATTTGCTTATCAAAATATTGAACACTATAATTTGTATCTTCTTTAAAGCATCAGGTGCTTTGGGAATCATTAAGCGCTGGTCGAAGAAATTCGACTTGAATATTTATATGTACCCCAAAGACAGGATTCAATCCGTGCCAAGACAGTTTCTGCTCTTTGCACTCAGTGATCGTAACTGGTATAATAGCATTAACTTACCCTCTTACCATGGTAGACTTTACAAATAAATCGTCTTTCCCTTTCTGATCGCAGAACAATGTTAGGAATAACAATTTTTGAAAAACTAATTAATGCAAAAACTGATTTCTCTGAACTAATCAACCAAATTAGCTTTGCAGTTCCGATCAGGAGTAATGGACATTTTTACATATTTCTCTATAAGCTATATGCTATCTATATTTTTATTATTATTATATTTCGGATCTTATGTGCAACTTATAACAATCTTCCTACTTAATATATCTGTCTATATGTTCTCGATCTTCGCACGCTAAGCGGTGCGCCCCTTGGTTGGCCGGGCTGGAGCTGGGTTAATAAGCCGATGCTTGGTAGCGTTGGTTCACTTGAATGTACTGTTCGTTGGTACATTTACGTCCAATATGAATACAAACAAGTAAGAAGGCTCTAGTCGAGAAATCCCGACTAGACGATACCCTGATCCCTATACTTTATGCGTACAGTCAGTGCTTGCAAGTATATGTGTGTGTGTACTGCATACTGCATACTAAACTTCAATGTTCCATATCTCCGGTGCTTCTTAACCGATTTTTATAAAAATTTGACAGATTTTCATTATTTTGTTTAATAATTCAAATGGCATCTCAAAGTTTTCCAAATTCAAGATTTTGTTGTTATCGATCCCATGTGTATATCGGAAACGGAAAGAGTTATCGAAAATCGGAAACAAACTTGTACTGCCTAGCGATTAGGCGAGCTTAAGTTCCAAATTTGGAGTCTCTAGCTCTTATAGTCTCTGAGATCGACGCGTTCATACATACAGACGGACGGACGGACAGACGGACATGGCTATATCGACTCGACTGTTGATGCTGATCAAGAATATATACACTTTATGGGGTCGGAGATGCTTCCTTCTGCCTGTTACATACTTTTGCACAAAACCATTACTCTTTTTTCCCATTTTTAATGGGATCAGGGTATAAAAAGAAGGAAAAAATAATTGAAATACATTTTTAGTTTAAGTTTCTGGAATAAAAATATAAAATAATAATATATGTGAGTAAATGAACATTTGTAAGCTAGTTACAGAAGAGGCTTACGCACTTTGCCAAAAACATAAATTATTTATTACTAATTTACGACTGCTTTCTGTGTTATGTTTTTGTATTTGCATACAATTGTTGTTGTCATTGCTTTACGGCTAATATATCACGTTCCACCGAATAACTGATAACTACAAATTTGCCAGCAGGCAACATGAAATTCTTAAATACAAACAATATACATATATGTGAACACCTTCTACATAAATACCACACTATGTTATGTTGTGATGAAACTTTTCAAAGGTAAACATATTTATCTGTATGTATTGGTATGTGCATAGTTCAGCCACGCCCCTTTTAAATGTGTAACATTTCAGCTGCATTTAAAGCAAACAATTCTCATGTTGTTTACAATTGGTTTTGTATGAATTCTATATTAAATGTTTGTAAAGTAACAAAAAATTGGTGCAACATAAATATGTCGAAATCAAAATGAGCACAATTCTCATATAATTAATTACAATTGAAACAATATTTATTTATTATTTGCGCATTGCACATCAGGGAATATTAACACAGACAAACATATATAGATAGGAAATTATTGGATGTTCTGGTTAATAATTTTCCACGTGCCGCGTATTAAATCACTTTAAGTCAATTAATTCCTTCTTTTTTTTCTTTCGTTTTGTTTACCATTTCTATCTGCATTACACATTCCACACACACACACACACAACTCTTACAAATTGTCGCTTTGTGTACCTATGCCAAGGCCTAATTAATTATTTGAGCTAAAGTATTTTATGGCGGTTTTGTGTGCTCATTATGAATAGAATTTTGTGTGTAATTTGATAATATTTTTTGTCAAAAGTGCGGGTTTTGCTAATTGAGCAGCAGCAGCAAGTGCAACCAAAAACTATTCAAGCTAAGCACACAAATATTCCTTTGAACGATGCTTAGCAGAATAATTTAACTTAATTGGTTGATTCGTTAACAAGCTATGAGTGTACTTATACTAAAAATATTTATATTTCATGAATATTTATTTTAATTAGCAGCTTATTATTTTGTTAGTTCGTCAAAAGGATGGAAGTGTACTTAAGTATAATTAAATTAAATTATATATATTTTACAATTCTATTCAAAGTTTTCTAATTAGGAAGCTTCAAAGAATTATAAAGTTAAATTGACTATCTCAAATTTTTAAGTCTTGAACAATTGGCTTATTTTTCAAAACAAGATTTCGTGGACTTAGGATTTAAACTTTTTAAGCATATTCTTAAAGCTAACAGCTTAAAAAATCTACTTTTAGGATGTAGATTTGATACAAATATTGGCCAAGGAATCTGTATCTAAGCTTATAGACTTATACTTATATTCTTTGCCAATAAATAAATAAATAAAATTTTTCAACCTGCTAAGCGTATCAAATAAAATTTTGGTATTTGACTAGTATTTGCTTAATAATTCAACCGTTGCGCCTTAGAATAAAATCAAATGCTATCTACTTTAAAAAAATCAATATCAGCTTTTACTTGATATTATTTATTGTTTGTATGCCAATTGCCTGTGAGTTAATCTACCCGATTGCATGCAAACTTTTGAATGCCAACCGCAAGTTTGTGTGGTTAATTAATGACTTTAAAATAATCAACATTAAAAACATTAAAAACATTAAACAATAAAATCTGTTTTTGTTTTTTAATATTAAAAATATTAAGAAAAAATAAATCTATTATAATCGTATCTCAACCACATATTTAACCACATATTTAAATTGACAATTCAACTTTATATGACAAAATACTTATTGATGAGTTTAAAACTAAACGACACCTCAAATCTCGATGTTAAAGGTCGAAAACGTTCCTTAAAACAAATCAAATCAACTTGTCTTTAATTAAATTCCCTTGTCAGTCAAGCAATAAACTAGCTACAATAGAATAGAATATGATGTAATTATTATTATTTGTATTGTGTTGCGCTTTGTGTGAGTTGAATACAATTGCTTTATATTTTTGCATAGCAGAACTTCAAGTGGCTATCGCAAACAGAAATTGTGCTTTGAGCTAAACTAACCTTTGAAGAAGACACATACACACATACACACACACACACTCACACACACACTCATGTATATGTTGTATGTGTTGATGTATGTTTATATGATAAACTGCTTGGATATGTGCTTTAAATTCACTGTATCCTAAATCAAGTTAAGCCTCAAGTCGAGTTGGCGTTAGCCAACGAAAGTGTTATACATATTGTAAATACACATACATATTATATGCACATGTGTGTGTGTATAATTTAGCAACTTAACGCTGAGCACTTGGCAGCAATTCACATAGAGCATGCCCTGCCACAAATGACCCTAACACCCAGAATCCTAACTTGATGGGCGGCAAAAGGAAAATCTACCAAGCCATATTTATGGCAGTGTTGGTTGATCGTTGTTGCTTGCTGGTGTTGGTAATCGTCGTTAGTCGTTGGGTTAAGTGAAAGCGTGGTGTGCGTGGTGGGCGGGGTGGGTCTCGGTTTGAATGGCTTTCATTGGCACACAAAGCAACCCAATCAACAGCTTAAATCAGCAACAACAAGAAGAGCATGCCACAATTTCCGCAAGTTCAGCATTTGATTGGCATGGCCCACAAAAAGCAGTTTTAAATTTCAAACTGGCATTTGCACCACACGTTTAATCAGTTTTTGTGTGCATGTGTACAAAAAACAACAAAACACAACAAAACAAATACAATATGCTCACACAATTCAATTTTTTTTTGTGTGTCTCCCAAACGGAAACTCTTTGAGGCAATTCTTATTGCTTATTTGCTCCGAGCATCAAGGTCCAAAGATTTTTGCTTTACGAACTTAATAAAAATGTATAGAATATACCATATACTATGAGTAAAAATCTTGAACAAAAAAACACATTTCACAGACAAACTTGTTATCAACTGCACAAGTTTGAAAAAATAAAGCCTTGCTGACACTTGAAAGTCGACTTTTTGCAGTTGGCAAACTTCTAAATAAATAAATGCATTGAAAAATAAGAACTGAAGTGCTTCGTACCCTTTGATATTCGATTGAATTTTTTAAATTTAATTATTGTTATTGATATAAAATAAAATTCCAGTTCGAAATTGAATCAGACTTTCAACGAAAAACTAATTAACTTAAAAGACAAATCTATTTTAAAGCAATAATAAACTTAAAGATCAGAAAAGTCATACTGTTTCTTGTACTTAAAGTTACACTCTGTTTTAAATTTTACCACATATGAAATAATACAATATATATAAGAAAAAAAAGTTACTTTCAATTACATTTACTTAAATTCCATTTTCACAATATTCCTAAATAAATAACATGTTTTCCGTTTGTTGCAAGCACTTTGATAAATGGTAACAGCTAGAAGTTTCTTACTGAGTGTTAAACAAACTTGTCTCATATATTTGTGCGCATATATATATAAGTTCTGAAATAGTTAAATGTTGCAAGTTTTCTTTGTTTGCGTGCAGTTCAGATAGATGCCTTCACCCTGGCCATGGAATTTTAGGCATAGCTAAATTATTTTAGATATCTTATGCGCCTTTAGCCCCTTTACACTTTTGCAACTGTTGTTATATACTCTGGGCATCAAGCACAAATATTTGATCAGATGTTTGGGCATAAAGCAGATGTGTGCATAGACAGACCAGCAATGGACCAAAACAATCATAGTACTAAATGAAATTGACGTGAATTGCCCAGAGCTTTCGGTTCTCAGGCAAACACCAACACGGATACAGACACACACCACATCATTGTATATGAATAGAAGATGCGCATTTTTAATTAAATTTGCATACATCATTATAAACGGGCATTTAAAGTTATGCCTGTTGCAAGAAGTTAAAAAAAAATGAAATGCAATTGCCGTATTGAAGGGTTTCACCTGTGAGATGTAGCATATAAAAAGGCAGCCAATGTAAGGCAGCTGGCTATAAAATGCAATGAAAAACCAAAGGTTGCGTATACGCCGCATGCAACCAGCATGCTATTTAAACTGTTTTTAATGACGTCGAATGCGAACTTAAAAGAGATTCAGACTGAAATTGAGACCGCGACTCTTAGTAAACATGGATGGATGGGAGGAGGACAGAGAACGGCGCAGGGTTGGGGGCTTGGTTTGCACAAGGTAAGTACCTTGCAGTTGCTCTTTTCAATTTGCTGGTAGCACTTTAAAAAGAAACAGCGCTTTATTTTTTAACAGCTTGTGCTTGAGTTTTAAGCAGCAATCGAGTCATTGCAAAGGTAAGAGCAACAGCCAAAGCGAGTTTATTATTCACATTGAAGACGGCACATACAAATATATATATACATATATTATATATACATATAGTAGTTACCTCCGATTAATTACTCATGCCAGCCAGGTTCAACGCTCGACACAATTAAATCTTTTGCTCAAGTTGTTCATTAAAATACAAGTATTGTAAAACTTATTTCGCGTTAAATAAATATTATATATTGAAAGATGAATATATATTTACAAAAAGGTTTTAGGTCCAAACTAAGTTTTAAATTCCACTCGTTCAAAATATTTTTTTTTCAAAGAAAATTGTTTATGTATTATTCTTTTTACATTAAAATGGTAAAATTTAAGATAAAAAATCCGTTTTATTTCAATTGAATTTTAAATTTAAAATAAAAATCTTTTTTATTTTAATTGAATTTTACGTAATTCAAATAGATTTAATTAAAAAACAATAACAAGCCACAAAGTATTTTAAGCATGTGAAATAATGGCAAAAAAAATAAAAACTCATTAAACATAACGTGAAGTACTTGAAACAAAAAAATCATTTGCTAGCTGTTCAGTTTCTCTTTGTAAGAGCATAAAATATTCGTTGTCTGTCAAGAAGCAGTTTTGAATTTCATTCTGTCAATAAAACATGCAGTTTCAGTTCTCTTTTTGCCCAGGCAGCAGAAAGCAGTCAGCAAAAAGATGGTGGAACCCTTTAACTGGCTGTATTTTTTCGCGAGTAGATCCTTTGAACAAACGAAAGCACACTCAATTATTTGTGCGTTAGTTGTTTCTTGCTACCAACGAATTGACCACCCCACCAGCTGCACCAACAAACACATTCTCCAATTTTTCATGTGTGTGCGTGTGTGTGTGTGTGTTTGTGAGTGTGTCGTCTTTTTTTGCAACAACTGGCATACAAAAGTATGGAATTTAACAACACAACACAACTGAATTGAATTGAATTGAATTTACTCAATTGCGGATACAAATGCCCATTTAACATGCAAAAGATATGAGAAGGCTGCAAGTAAATGGACAGCAGAGCAATCTAAAGAGATTTGCACAGCTGTGTGTGGCTTAAATTGAATAATGAAACAAAGTAATGTCAGCTGCTGAATGATGATTAGCCAATTTTTAATATCGTTAAAATGAAATGCTTTTTGAGTTGATTAAATTAAGCATTAATTTGATTAATTAAAGCTGTGGGTGAAATTTTGAATTAATGTTAATAACAAATAAAATATAACAATATGTGCTAAAGAATTGAAATAAATTTCTATTAATTAAAAAATGTATATTATAAAAAATATAATACTTATATAGTTTAAAAATTGAATTACTAAGAAAAAACGATAACAAGTTAACCAAACGCTGTTGTTAAAATAAACTGTGAAAAAATATTTAATGACTGGTGGTTTTATTTAGACATTACCAAAACTTTTTTTTATATTTTTTTATAGACGCTAAAATACGTATTTGTTTAAATTATGCCAAAAAAATAAAAAAAGGACAGCAAAAGATGCATAAGAAAATAAAGCACTGCATATTAAGATTCATACACCACTTATTTTAACCAAACAACGAAAACTGGTTTTAACGGTCAACTTTACTGAAACGGTTAACATAAAATTATTAACATCAGACCAAGAACAGTCATGCGCTGCATCCAGCATCCGAAAGCATTCCAAAAGTATTTCATCACCCCTGCATACAAGAGTCGAAACAAAACGAAACACAGTAAAACACAGTGAAACGAAACGGTGTTCCGCCTTAAGGGGTAACAAATGAAATGAAATGAAACTGAATATAATAAGGGAAGCTGGGCCACTGGCGGAGAAATAATGCGAAACATTAAAAGTGAGATTTGAGAAATGAGAAACGAAACGTCTGGTGGCGAAAAAACAAAACGAAGATGACGCCACTAGCGGAGAAATGATGTGAAACATGAAAAATGAAATGGTAAAAATGCGAAATGAAACGTCCTGTGGCGAAGGAGCAAAAACGACGACGACAACGCCGCTGACGACGAGAAACATCAGAAATCAGATGAAACTTTAAATGGGCAAACGTCTGGCATTGGCACTGGCACGCACCATGTAGCTCTTCGGGCTCAGTAACAACTTAGTTGAAAGTTTGCATGGCTCTGTGGTGGACGTGTGGGCGGAAAAACCATTAAAGGATCCACCAAAAAAAGCCTCTAGCAACATCAAATACAAACTTGAAGGCGAGGCGCGAAGTTTAAAAAAAAACTGCGTTCTAACGGTTGTAGGTGTTGCATTTATAGTGGCACCGAACAATAAATAAATGGCAGAACTAAAACGAATACGAGTACGAATACGTTTGTAAATCCGAGTGACAATATTAAATAGGAATATATATGTGTATATGTGAATGTGTGAATGTCCCCTTTTCGTCAGTTATATGGCCAAGTGTCTTTTGTGTGTGAGTTCGAGTTCCATATATAAATCGAAATCCAAATCTAAATCGAAATGTGTCTGTGAATTGAAATGTGTCTTTTATAAATCAAAGCAAATCACATTTTAAAATTGCTTCGCATTAGAACGGATACGGCAACAACAGCAACAGCAGCAAAAGCAACAACAAACATCAAAAGCAAGAAACAGCCAAATAGATCTAAAGTCAAAAGACGTCAAAAATCGTGTCAAACGTTGATTGCGTCGTTCTCTAAAGATGTCAGCTTTGTGAATGTGAATGCTCCGAACGTGTATAAAGAATGTGAGAAATTATTATTACATGAAGTTGGTTGCCTTCAGGCCAAAAGTTGGCAATAACACACGTGCACACTCGTCTCCTCTATGATGTCTGTTGTTTTGTCGCCTACACGTCAAACATATTATAAAATCTAATATATTGAAATATAATCTGATTCCACTTTAACTAAGAAAGGGATTTAAGAAAAATTCTCACACCCTCTCTCACTTAGACACTCGTCTTGTTTGCACTTCGTGCTGTCTAAGTGTCTAAAAAAAAGGTGGATTTGAAACTCATTAAGTCACACTTAAGCTGCTTCAGAATCTGCACAAAGAAGAAAATGTGAAGAAAGGCAAATAAAAAACTAAGAAGCATCACAAAAGCTGACAATAACACGAGCAAATCGATAATGGGTTTGGCAACAGGAAGCACAATTGCTTTGAGGGAGATGAGATGATAATGAGATGAGTTTAACAAAAACTATAACAAAATATCATTTATAGTATTATTTGTTAAATAGTCTGCACTTGATGTGATTTTTAAGATGATCAAGAAGCAAATATATTTAAGCATTTTAATATATCTTGGACTTTTATTTTTGTATTTTATTTTATTGTTTTAATTGTTTAGATGCTGTTAGCTTAGTTTCTTAGTTAAATGTTTTTTTTGTTCTGTAATCTTTTCATATATCTTTTTCCTTTTGTGAACTCAAGTCAACATAATGTTAATGCGCCTTTATTTTTGTTGCTCCAAACGAAGTGGCTTGTAACTTTCGCATTGTACTTTTCACTGCTTTCAGTCACTTTGCTGCCAAATGATTATTTCATAAAGTTTAAATTGGATTCGTTAGCAGCTGTTCTTGCCACTGTAAAGTCTCTTTGTAACTAGTTAGCCTAGAAATGTAAATGTGAATTTTTGGTTGCTCCAAACCGTATGCAGATTAAACTTGTTCACAACTTTTTTATAACTCCCAAATTGGGACTTTTAATTAGATATGTGTTCAACACATAGGAAAGTTATCTTGCAACAGAGGAATATATTTTATTACTTTTTGTAGATTTTGAACATTGATCAACCGTCTTAAAGTTAACAAAACAGATTCATTTTTCATAATATTAACTTAACCAAGTTTATAAATCAAGTACTATTATAAGCTTATATTCAATTCAATTACTAATTGTTTATTCTTTTCACTCACTTAGTTAATTATTTATTTTTATTTTCATTTTAATTTGTTGAGCTTACTTGCCTTTTTGAGAATCGCTTAGGGAGGCAGTATTTGAAATTGGCTAACCTTACCTTTAACGTTAAGCTCTTGATTGCTTTGTTGGTATTTGCATAAAGACATCTATTGTACCATCTGGTACAATTGTAGGGCACACACAATCACAGAGAGTTCAACATGGTTTGCCAGCTGCCGATGCAATTCATTAATTTATTGACTTACAATCAAGGCAGCCTCTAAAACTAATGCCCCAGAGCCAAAGCAATGCAAAGCATAGTAACTGGCAGGGGCATTTAGTAGTCGAATGTGCAAGATAAATATCCATTCATCACATAACCTTCTGGCCTCTGTGGTCTTACCAGCTTTCCAGCAACGTTTTCTCAATTTTCGACATTTTTTTTCCGGTTTCGTTTTGCCTTTTTTTGCGGTTTGCTTTGGACAAATAAGTTGAGGTTGCGTTTTGGGGCCTGTTGTTGACCACAGAAAAGACAGACAGACTCCTAGTCAGAGTCGGATTAAAAGTCATTTATGTAGCCCGAAAAGCAGTTGCAAAAGCAGGAATGCAAAATGAAATTTTGAGCAAAAATCGCTTTTAGAACTTAATTAAATGACAAAACCTGCAAACCGAATAACAAGTCTAATAACAACACAAATGCAATTTTATATATCGTATATGCTGAAACTGGGATTAAAAACAAAAACAAGCAGACAACAGTAATAACAACAGTAAAAGCAACAATAACAATCACAAAAACCAAGTAAAAATAACAAACAGAAAAATAAACATACTACACATATCCAAAAAGGTGCGACACAAAGCAGCCACCAATCCTCGCACGCAATAAAATGCGCTGTCGACGGCCAGCTGAAAAAGCGACAGCAGCAGCAGGAGGTGCCGAAGTTGGAGGTGAAAAAGGTGGAGAAGCAACAGCAACAAGAGGAAGGGCTGCAGCAAGAGTTGTTGCAAGTTGGAGTAGGAGAAGAAGTGGCATCCGATTTGCTGCAGGATCTGGAGTCAAGGGAGCTACTGCTGGCACAATACTTCTGGCATTTCTGGCAGCTGTCAGCTTTCGTGGCATGCGCGCCCGTAAGTACAAACATCTCTTACTTCATATGGTGCAAGGAAATTTAGCTATTCCACAGAACATAATCAACAGCAACCCAAAAAGATTTATTAAGCTACAAAATATCAATTTCACTTCTTTTGAAACTTTCATCAGCCAAGAGTTTTTTGTCTGCTAGAAACTTGTCTAACGTGTTCCAAGTTTAGAATATTATTAATGCTTGTTAACTTACTACATTCAGAGTAATAATGAAAAGCAACTAAAAAAGATTTATTAAGCTACTAAATATAAATTTTAGTTTTGTATATTTTGCTTTATATTGTCAAGAACTAAGTCTTTCAAGTTAATCTAAAATAAAGCTTTTAAATAATAGAGAAAAATCTCAGCCAGCATGCCAAACGAAATTCTATGTTCTATATATTTTCACAATAACATATTTTCCATAGAACAACAATCAAACATTTATTAAGCTGCTCAATGTCAATTTCAGTTTTGTCAACTTTATACCATATTTTACTTGAAATAGTCCAAGATTTTCCTCGAAACAAAACGAACTCCAAGTTAATTAGATTAAACATTATTTTAACTAAAACAAAATCAATTAAAAATGATTACAAACTCAATTTTATGTTTTTCTTTAGCTTTCCCAGAAATAACAACTCTCAATATTACAAACGTAAACTGTAATTTTACTATAAATTGCTTTGAACAGAAATTTCCAAGAAGCACAATTTACTTGAGCTCAATTCGATTTTGGCTTTAATAATATATAACAGTTCCTACTAAAAAGACGCTGATATTTATTTGTTTTATTGATACTTGATGTTATCGTTTCGAGCAACAATATAAACTTAGATACTAGATAAAGTTTGTATCTGTTTCTTGGTTGTATAAGTTCATGTACAAAAAATAAATCAAATATTGATCTCATTTTATTGAATAAATATGTAACTATTCTCCCAACAACAAAAGTTACCAAGTTTTTAAAGTTAACAAATTTCTAACTATAAGGTCTCTCAAATATTTAAAAATACCTTAAGAGAAAAATAAAAAAGTAACAACTTTTGATTTCACTGATTACCGAAAGTGCTTTTAGGAACACCTATTTACATATGTACATACCCAATAAACACGCACATACATGCGTATGTATTCATGTATACGCTAGATATAAACACATTCCTACACATGGTCCAAAGCTTTTGGCTACGTGCTTTCTTTTCGTTTTTGCATGCATATTTAATCCAATTTCGCACATTTTTGTTCAAGTGTCGGAAGCATTTGCTAAATTTAATTTGCATGATGAGATTTGCCTGGCTGCATTGTCGTCATATAAACATATACATATATATAAATGTATGTTATGTTTGCTGTTTTTACTGTTTTCACTGGCACGATTTTTATAACCTTGCCGAATTCATTTAGCCGTCCGTCCTGAGCAAATTTTCATTTATCCAAACACACACAGATGCCTGGCTAAGACATACGCATAAACATGATAGACAGACAGACAGATGTTTACCTTGATATTTCCTAAACACCTGTCACATGCTTGTATATTCTGTGCGGAGAGCAACATATACATTACACGCATATACAATCGTTGCAGACTTCTATGCAAGCTGTGTGTAAGGTTGTACGTTTGTAGGAAAATAACTGACGTATCCTTGATAGCCCATTCTATGCTTGTTTAATTGAAACAATGCCAGGGCTCTTCCACAACAGTATGCAACTCCAGGGAAGAGTTGATTAAGTTTTTGTCTGCTCAACAGGTCGGATGCGTGATGTGATTTCAAGGTACTCTATTACGTGCTGAAATTCCAATTCATTCAAACCACCACTCACATAAAATGTATTCCGGAAGTGTATATTGCTTTCATCTAGCTAGTTATACTTGCAGTTATTTGGCTTAACAGATTGATTATGTACAGAAAAATAACCTAAAAAGTATGCAATCTTTTATGATTTATGTTTGGCTTCTGTTACAGTATGCAGTAATTTAGATAAAGTGCATTTTTGGCATGTACAAGACATTTTTGAGCTTAGGAAATGAAAAAGCTTGGCTAACAAACTAATTTATGATACAGAACAAACACCGAGTGTACTTTCTTTTATTGCACAAAACGCACTGAGAAAGCTGGGCTAAAATTTATTTTTTGCATTAAACAACAGACATATTGTGAGCACATAAGAAATTAAAAAAAAACGGTAGTTCTATCTATATTATATATAAATTTTGAATTAAAAAAGGAGAAAAATTTTAAAAATTTTGTTATATTTATTATAATTAATTATCTAACAAATTCTAATATTTTTTCTGCTGTCAAATATTTATCAACATTTTTCTGCTGCTTAACTGAATGTTCGTTGAAACTTTAAAATGATTTTTTCTATTAAGCAAAATGTTTTATAAAAAGGAATGACATGTTAAATGACAAGACCAAATACATTACTGATAATCATATCGGTCTATTAATTCTTATTCATGCGCCTCGTAGACTAATCAATCTCACTTGAGCAATTTCCCAAGGCCATGGCGATATCATTAATTACACATGTGTCCATCAAGGCTGCTTGCCCATGAACTATATGCACATGTCTGTATTTCTATTATATAATTTAACAGAGGCCATCTTGAAATAATGCTGAAAATAACAGCACAAAACGTTAAGTGTAACACTAGTTTGTAGAGCTATTAAATCCATTTCCAGGGCATATATTTATAATGTAGCGAAATGTGACAAATAAATGATGCTATTTTGTTATTACTTGTAATTTTAGTCCTTAATTCTAGGTTTAGGAAAAGATTTCCATGTCTTTATTTAATTGTACTTATCGGATGTTGCTCAATGAGGAGCAATTTAAAACTCGTTTTTGTTCAAATCTCAAAGGTCAATAAAATTCTGTTAAATGAGAAACTGCATTTTGAACATTTTGATATAGTTGACCGATGTTGGTTATTTTTTGCCAAGGTATTAGTACCATAATCGGACTCCTAACTGCCCAGTTTCATTTATAATGAATATAATATAATACAAAAATTTCTAAAAGAAAAAACCCTTTGTTTTTGATTCTTTAAAACTCAAAGCTGAAAACTAAATCAAAATATCTTGCTTGGTTGCCGAGTTTTCTGGCAAAATTTCCCATAGTGCAATGAAAACAAAAGCAAGGGCAACAAAATACCAAAACAACAAAAAAAACACAAAAAAAACAATATAAATAGACACTCAAATAACACTTAAGCCATCAATCAACCCAACTGCCAAGGTCAAACTTAGAGTCAGAGACACGGTTCACGATTCACAAGTCACAAGTTAGAGTTGGAGGGATGCTGGCATCGTCCATTCCTTAGGGAACTTTGTTAATTACATCATGACAATGCGAACCATATAAAAACAAAGCAAGCAACAAAGTCGCAACTATATATTTTATACGTCCGTACGTAACATACATACATACATACATAACACTGAAGATACAAGTATTTGCCATGAAAATGCTGTCTAAGACAAATGGCGGTCAAATGTCACATTTAATTTATTTATGGGGCATCGCTGACGCGATGGGCGTTTCCGTTTCAAGCTTTAATTAAATAACTGCGCTAAGTGAAGCCAAAGAGTTGACGTCGCTAATACAGCCATTAGCCGAATTCGTGCAGAGCTTGTAAATATTCATTTCCTCTGGAGGCAAAAGTTATATTTCATGTGTGTTTCTCTAAAAAGTACAATGTACTTTTTCATCCGGTTTAAATAATGAACTTACGCTATTAAAAATGCCCCACGATATGAAAAAATTGTGGTTCATTCAAGCTTTAATTCTTTAGAATATTCAATGAAAGAAAATTTGTTTTTAACATATTCGTTTAATACTTAAAAATACATTAAAAGCTTTACATATTGGTTTATACAAATACTAAAAAATAATTGATATTCTATAATTATAATTTTGTCAAATTAAAAAATAAAAGTGAGGTTTTTTTACTCTCAATATATGTAAAAATTCAATCCGCGGAATGCGTCTTAAATGTTGTCTGAGCATTAAATCGACGTTACTGAATAATTTGATATATGTGGATAAGTGTGATGGGTATTATGCATGCATATTTATGTATGTACAGGGATGTTTATAGTGTGGTCGAAATTGAAAAAGCCACTTACTGCTTCGCCACGTGCTTGGGATTTTGCGAATAGTCGCCTTACGCTGTGTCATCATCAGGCTAAAATAACAAAACAACAATCAACACAGCAGCACTTCAGACAGACTTCAGAGATATATGTATATATATAAATGCATGCAAGTTATTTGTTTAGTCGTGTGTGTCTGCAAATTAGAATCGCTGCAACAACATGAAAAATAATGGTAGCAGAAAAAATTGTTACAACAACACTGATACAGCAGGCATCCAACCAAGCAAATTGGTTTTTCCTCAACATCTGCGCTAAAATGTAGGCAAAAGAATTTTTCATAACGCTTTAACGCAGTCGAGAGCAAAGTTTTACTGTATTTTTTCACAAAGTATGGGCCATTTAATTGCTGTGTAAAATGAGAAGAAAAAAATACCACATGAAAATCAAAGTAATAGTCGACGCAAACAATGCCACGTCATGTGCTAAAACAACATTTTTGTTTGTATTCATGTAGGAGGGAAAATTGCATGTGCTGTGCCGAGAAATAAATACTCTAGTTGTCAAATAATAATATGAGATAAGAAATGAAATATGTTGTACAGATTTTACCCTTGCGCAGAATAATAGAGAAGAAAAGAAGCATGGACTGGAATATTTTACACTTCAAGAAAATAGAAGGTCTTTACCTACCTTTACCTTTTATAGTATTTTTGATTTTATTTAAATAACAAAGATATCTTTGGTTGAGTCTAAAATTTTTAAGTAACTAAAATTTATTTTTTTATTGAATAAAAGTATTGTTTTTTATTTTTAATGCCAACAATACTGGGATTGAAAACTTCAAAATCTGTCATTTTGGAAAAATAATCACGACAATAACTTTAGAATTGCCAAATTTTTATCTGTGCATAAACACATTTGCTTTCGTTGGCCTAAGAGCAAAATATGCATCCACAGAGGGTGCCATATTTTAAAAAGGAATGCAGCAAATTTGTAACATTGGACTCGTATCTGCGATGTGCAGCAAAAATGGCAACCCAGTCACATTGGCCCACATATTGCAGGGCAGCAAAAATAGTTTCACGGGCTGTTGATGTAGGTCGGGCGACTGTATGAATGTGAGTATAGTAGAGCCATAGGCTGGGAAAATGTATGATTTCATAGTTTTCTATTTGTTTTTTCTTTTACACGTTCGATTGGATTGTGTGTGTTCGCTGTTTGGGTTTCAAAAGCCAAACCGCCGCCGGAGTTAGATATTGTGAGACTTTTTGCTCAGTTTCGGAAACAGCATATTGGCTTCTTTGACTTATTGTGCTAGTGTGCGTGTGACAGCCGTCTGAGCTGTTCGATTATGCAGAGCACTATTTGCTGGCCATTTGGAACAGTTTGGCAAGTGCGTGAGCAAACTAATATTTACTGTATGTATTATATGACCCAATAAATGACGAGTTATGCGAGCTAATTAATGTGCTAAAATTATGCGTATGCCAAATGCGACTACAGCATTGACTATGAGCCTGCTTAATATGTTATGGCGTAACCATATCTGGACATTAACATGGCGACAGCGTTACATATTTGTGGCCATATTACGTCAGCTATGTCGTCGTGGGTTTTTGTGGCGAAGCGGCAGCTTCTCTAATTTATACGCTGTTTCCAATATATGTGTTGAAGAAAAGACATCCACATAAATATACATATGCCATTTTGATGGTGAACATCAAATTTCAACGCGATGGAGTATTAAAGACAAAACTTATGCTGTAAAATTTAGTTAAATGTATTCGCTTATATATTTAATAAATGTCATTCTTTTCTCATACTCATATTGGTTAAAGACATATTTTTTATAATGAGTTAAGTTAATCACGCTTGACAGTTTATTTTAACAAATAAATTAAGTTTCTCATATTTTGTACAGCGCTCCTACCCAGTGTATTATGTTTTTTTAACTTTATTAAAGAAGAGTCTTGAAACTTGAAACGGATATGGCGTCAGTGTGTGTTCAAACGTTCATGAACTGACTGACGAAGTGAACGCGCCGAAAATTGATACTTTTAGCAACTTGAAAAATGGCGTCCAACAACGTTAAAGGTTGATTAATGATGAGAAGCTTTTTATGGGTGAAGCCAAAAAATATAAACGCCAAAAACTAAAAGAAAATGATATCTTCCACTGTCTTCAAATCATTGGCTTAAAGTTACTTGAGCGATCTTAAATATATATGGTCATAAGTTTCATCCGCCTGCAATACTATTGCAGACCCAAGGATGTGCAATCCAAGGGCGTGAGTATGTACAGTGTACACTGAAATTAAAATGCCATTAGGTCAAACGACCGTGAAAAGGTCCTGCGGCCAATGTGCCACACAAGTATGAAAAGCAATGGATAAAAAGAAATGAATCTGATATGTGGTAGAATTTAATTCAACTCGACAGTTGACTGCCAGCAAAAACCGACATAAAAAAAAATGGTGGAAAAGAAATATTAGATTAAATTTGCTGCAACGATTCACATACAATATGGCAAAACAAAAACTGCTAAGACACCGACAACCCTAACATACAAATTATCTTCACTTTAAGAATGGCTACCATTTCACATACTTACTTTAACTAAAGTGATATTTATGCTCACGTTATGTGTAATTAATAAAAAAAGAAATTACGCAAACAAAGTGAAAGTAAATAAGTGCAAGTAAAATTATGTGGCATGGTAGAAATAGCGCCTGCTGGGCGTTTAATTAGGCCAGCAAACGTGTGGGCAACTCAATTAGGCAACAACCAGAGCGACTAACGGCCAACAAATGAACCCCTTAGAGCCACAGAAGCCGGTAATCAGCTTAGCCCCATCATTAGATCGTAGACACACGAGAAATGAAAGAGTAAATGGGGATAAATAGAAAAAAAAATGAAGTTGAAGAGTTGATAAAAATTGTTAAAGCCTGTTTTTAAAGCCACCAAAATGTTGTTAGAAAAGAACTCAAAAAGTGTTGAATAATAGATAAAAATATGTTTGTAATTTATTACATTCCTTTGTTTTGTTGAATAAATTTGCTGTTTTAATTGCAAATATTTCACGAAATTCACAAGCGAAAAATAACTTTGGTTTTTCATTACTCATTTTTAAGTTGGCGGCAAGTTATATTTAATGGAAAAAATACTACAGCAATCTCCAAAGCTGTTTAAAGTGATGCAAGAAATTTAAAAATAAAAACTTAAACATAAATAAAACCACAAATATTATTTATTTACATTCTTATACATTTTTTATCAACATGAACAAAACTTAATGAATAGTTTTGCTTCTAATGTCAAACTATATTTTAAAAGTAAATAATAATTAGTTTTAAATAGCCTTAATTTCTCTGCATCAGCGTATATAATTCATTTCGAGAATGTAAACATTTTAAAAATATTCCCATTAATGCAAACATAAGAGAAACACAACTGGTTTTTCATTATTCATTATTCTCTATGCTATGCAAATTCGGTTAAAGTGATTAATTATATTATTTGATTTTCATTATTTGTGCAATATATTTCCATTTTAAATCAACACGCAATTGCGATACTCATTTGTATATTTAAGTTTTAAATATTAAACATTCTCGCAAACTGATAGATCATACCAAATAAAAGAAAAACATTTGTTTAACTTATTTATTTTTCACAACGCAAAAATTCACTCGACCTTTTCAACTTTTAACTTTTCAATGCGAACGCGCCAAACTGATAACAACAAAACAGTCTTTTGGGGACAACAAACAGAGCTCAGTCGCCAGCCACATCCCTGCCCCTACAACCCTGCCCCCTAGCCACTTTTCCAATTACAACTCTGGCCACCCGAAACAGGCTAAATTATTGTTGTACAGCTATTTTTGTTGTTTTGGCCCATTTGGAGGATACAAAGTGTTGTAAACACGAACCGTAAAATGCTCGACTAATCATTTGCTCAATGATTGTAAAGGAATTTGAAATTTATGTATGCCGCTGACACAACATTAAGCAAATAACGTTTAGGTCCACTTTCAAAAACGTGTATGTTTTAGTTTGTGTGTTATGTATGTGTGTGCACGCACAGAAACAAAATTTGGCTTATATTTAAGCCCATGTTAAATTAATTTGAAAACATGTTTTGGATTTGTTATGCTACATATATTTAACATGTGCTTGGCTATTGTTTTAAAGCCATAATGAGTTTAAAGAAAAATGTGAAAACCGAAAAATTTTATTCTAAAAATGTTTACAACGAAAATAGCAGAAATTCTCAGAAAAATTCAATGTACGAATTGCTATTATTGCCATATTTCTATGACGAAAAATAAATTGCCTAATTAAATTTCAGATATTTATATTTTATTTTGCTACACCAAATTTTTATTAAATTTCAGCCCACAATTTAAATTAATTCATTTAATTGAGTTGCTTTCTGGGAAGCTGTTAGCAACATTAAGTACCGTGTACATGTGTACGTATGTATGTATATGTGGTATGATGATTTTTCAGCACATAACCACTACACTTTTAATAGGAAAGAGTTCGTTAACTCCGCAATCAGGTTTATGTGGTTTTGACTGAAACTGTTGCACTAATTACCACAGCCAAATGCTGTTGAAGCTTTTATTGTTGTTGTTGTTATATATTTCGCATTATTTTTATAAACTTTTGCCAGCAAATACTTTTCAATTGCAACAATATGTACGCACAACAATGCCAGAAATAAAGTTGTAACAACCACAAAGTACAAACGCAACTATAACTACGTCCAACTACAGCTAGAATAATAAAAGTTGCAAATTTGTATTTCAAAAATAAAAATTAAAGCAGTCAAGCGCCCTTGCATCCCATTCGTTCAATTGCCTGTCAACTGGCATTAGAGAACTGGAGCATTTTAAAGTTTTTAAAGTAAAATTTGAAACAATTTGAAAACAATAACGTTGGCTACATAGTTACCCAACAGCCGGAAGCATCAGATGTGCTCCAAAGTGCGCAAAACTATTTCGACTTCAACTTTGACTTAACTAATGAAACGCAATTGCCTCTGTATGTGTATGTGGGAGTGAGTTTGTGTCTGTGTTTTCATTTGGCATTACATTATTTACATAATAAATACTTAGCTATAATTTGTTATGCTGAGCGTAAATTGATGCCGAAAGCGAAACAGAAAAAGTAAAACACTAAGCAGCCGAAAGCTGCTGAAATATAAAACGTGGCAGGCAAAATTGTTGAAATGGCAAATGGTATTAAACGTCGACAAGCGGAACAAGCGTCAAGTAATGACCAAGTCTTGTTAGCTGCCTGAGTGGGCGTGATCTGCCCCAGGAAGAAAGAGGGGAGCACTTGGACAATCCCCAGAATGCATGAGGCCCGAGTCGCACTTATTCTATTTATTTCTTATTTTATAGGGGGCCATCTGTACAACATGGCCTCGAGCTACAAAGTTGATTTAATGATGATAAAAATGTGGCCCACAAATTAGAGGGTGCGGTTATTCTAATAGCTGAAGCTTGTAAGCAGGATTCATTTATTAATGTACCAAAAAGACAGACAGTAAGACGGCATAACTTAAATGCTGTTGCGCAATTTAAACGAATCAAATGAGGGAGCTTTAATTTATTCAACAACTTTTTGAGATACATAGTATTTTCAAAGCTGTCTCAGTTTAAGGTAATCTAGCTTAATTAAAAGCCAATTGAGGGCTTGTTGAGAAGCCGCAAACACAAAGAAAAAGTTTGAAGATTTTGGGAAGAGATCTCTTTTTGTTACTCTTGCAAGTGTAAGATGTTGGAACTGAAATGTAAACAGTAAAAAGGCAAACGTTTGATAGGAAAAAGCTAACTTTCAAATTTATTTATCTTTCATTGCTGCAGTGGAAACATTTATACGCAGCTTTAAAACGATCTTGAGTAAGCAAATTAATTTGAGGAGCATAAGATTAACTACCATTGCTTCTTGTATTGCTCAATTGAAACTTGACCCGGTCCCAGGACAACAACTAAGAGCAGTCCACCCACCACAGAGAGCGTATGAAAATAATTGTATTTGACCAGATCTCTGCTAGAGTCTTGAACAAACCACCAGGCATTTGAGTAACAATTCCAAAGAGTCAAAATGATTGCTAGCAATAAAGCAGACAACCTACTGCGATAACCCAAAACAATCATTAACATGAGTGCAATGCCCAAGCTATTCAATACTAATGCATATGCACCAAGTTCCAGTCGAAGTACTGTTAGATACATTAAGGCTAGTAGAGCTCGTCCGGTTAATTGCATAAGTTGCCTAGGACGACGATTGATAAGCAATGGAACTCCAGCTGTTGTGGTACAGATTCTTGCTGCTGCTGCCGTCTCCTGTGTCTCCACATGCAACAGCAGAAGTCCGCCGAACAGTGCGAAGTTGCGTAGTAGTAATTCCAAATGCCACGGCACCATTTGCGTATGTACCTGTAGCAGTATCATGCTGGCAAGCATTGTTACAGCCACATTCACACACAATCGCAGCAGAATCAATATCGATCCAAACAACTGACCCAACAGATTCGTGACTACAATGATAACGGAAAGTCTCTCGGTACAGTTCAAATGCACCTGCAGGTAGACAACAACTTCGAAAAATTGCAACCACATACGCAAGGCATCCTCGAAGAAGGTGGCAATTAAACAGAGTCTTGCTACAAGCGGCAACATGTGGCGACTCCGCTGGCTAACCTCATCAGTTAAGTCCTCGGCCCGCGAAAGCAAACGCAGCCATATAGCATACACTGTCATATTCTTATTTCCTTAAGATTGATTACTTTAAATATTCCGTGGCAACTTTTACAAAATTCTGTTTAGTCAGCTTTTAAACTGTGCTTTTTTTGGTGATTCTGATGAAAAGGTCAAAAGCAACACAATAATGTGTCTGAAATAAGAAAAGACGCCTTGATTTGAATAATTCATAATTTACCGCAAAAAATCGATATTATCGATGACGTAAGATTTTAACGAATAATTTCTCGACTACAAATAAAAGCTTTTGTATTTAACATAAATTTCGATTTTCTTATGATGTAATAATTAAACTGAATTTTAAATGTTTCAGTTATGCAATTTTAGAAAATTATAATTAATCTAAACAATCATTTTTAATTAGTTGTGACCTCTATCAACTTTTTTTTTAACACTAAACTTTAATTATTCACGTTTTACTCTACCTTTTTAAATTGGTTCAATATTGTGTTTCTTTTATTTTTTTTTTTTGGAATTCGTTGCTTGTCGTTCAATAATTCAATCTATCACTTTTCTAACTACTTCTACTAGTTTTATTAGATTTTATTCAACTTGCTGAATAAATGGAGTGCAACGTTCAAAAATACACAAACCCACTGTTAAAGCAACAATTTCTGATTGAAGAAACTATTTGAAGGAAAAAAACTTTGCTAAAACTGTTTGGCAACTTTTGAACAAAACATTGTACATAAAATTTTTATTGCTTAGGAGCAGAACATGTGCTTTCCATTACGCATTTAATATTCTGTAATAATAAATACAGTAAAACCAACTTTCACTAGGAATAGTGGGCTAAGTGTTTGTTAGGAAATAATACATTGTCACTTAATAATAGAAGCATAATAGAAAAATAGAAACTTTTGTTTATTAATGTTTGCTACCTGTTTGCTTGTGTATTTGGTACAGAATTTTCTCACACCATTAAGGAAGCAGAAAATAACAATAGCTTTCAATGCAAACACGAAAATTTACAAATTTTTAGAACTTTCTCGTACTCTTAGAATAGAACCAATTACTTTTTAATTAAAAATGCACGTAATACGTTTTCTTACAATTTCCTCATATTTTACGTTAATAAGAGCAAATAAACCTAGAAAGTTTATGGCAATCAATAACGCCACAACAAAGAATGTTATTATATGTTATAATGTCATGACAATTTACTTCAGCAGTTTTTATTGTATAATTTCAATTTTCTGATAGTGTTGTAATCAAAGCATTTAATGCATTGACACATCAAAGGGTGTAATCGACCGATGCCTAAAATGCTATAAAACCATTTGCAAATATACGCACAATCAAGTTTATCTAAACTGGATTGATTCGATGATAATGACGGTTGGTAAATCACAAGCATTGCTCGAACATTTGCACATTAACAAAAGAGCATAGAAGTGCTGTCGACATATATCATCAAAATTTATCAATTAATTCAGCAAAATGTTTGTCGGCCACAGCACCAACTTTCCATTCAGTACCAGAATTGAGCGCATTCGTGCATAAACAATTTAGAGTTTACACTTACCAAACCATTGGAAACCATTTACAGTAAACCAAAGGCAAGAGGTTTAGGTGAAATTTGAGTGCACAATTAAGAGATGTTATTTGCATTGTTTAATGATCGATTGTATGCAGAAATATTTTTTAATAATATTTCGTTTCAATAAACAAAAGCGCAATTAAATACATATAGCCATTGAATTTTGTATGACATCCTCAATCTTTATTTCTTTTCTATTTGATACCAATAAGTCTGAAAGCCGATTAAATTGTTGTAAATAATTAAATATCTTTTTTAATATTTATGTGGTTTGGAAGAAACGGCAATCTCAATGTTACCTGCATAAGTTATAATTATATATTTTTACAGGGTATTTAAAGATTTAAGCTCGATGCAAATAACTTTGCTAAGAAACAGCATGACATTAAGTAGGCGTTTGCTTGGTAATTCAGCAAGAAATTGAATTCTTGAAGTACAAATCAAATATTTAATCAAACAAAGCTGAGAAACGTTCAAAATGTCTTCATTTTTAACCTATTTTGCAGCATTGGTAGCAAATGCAACACATTTAAGCGATAACTTGACGCTAATTGCAACAGCTGCAAACGGAACAACAGCAGCAACTATGGCACCAGCAACAATGCTGATTGCTGATAGCAATCAATTGGTCGAAGTTGAGGAAAGCACAACGGAACAGCAACAGCAACAGCAAACTGTAGACATATGGGGCGAGCGTCCTGATACGGCTACGTTGACAAAAGGCTTTTCGATACCCACGTATCTGCCACCATATCCGGATTTCATAGCTGCCGATTTGCCCCAACGAACAACGCTGACGATGACAATGGCAACAATGCCGCATAATAGCCAAAACTCCAATGATACCAGGTCGAATCTTAATCATCAGCAGCAGCCACACATGCGACTACATGCCTATGATAGTGAGTTGAAGGAACAGCAATTGCGACGTGAGAAGCAGCTGGCACGTGAACGGGAACAGTTACCACGTCGTCAACTCAGTTTGCCATCGCGAAATGTAACGGTGCAGGTAGGACAACATGCCTATCTGCCGTGTCAGGTAAGTAGATTGGGTGGGATTGATGAACATGATTGAAAGGCTGAAATGCTAAAGAACGCTTTTTTCCCTACACATGCATGCAGCTGCATCAGCATTCGAATAAGCCATTGTCCTGGATCAGATTACGGGATGAACATATCATAGCCGTGGATCACACTACCTTCATCAATGATGCACGTTTCGCTGCTCTGCTTCAATCAGCGACAAACAACAGCAGCAGCAACAGTTTTTTGGAGAATAGGAATGGAAGTAGCAACATCAGCAGCAGCAGCAACAGTGGCAGCAGCCTCGTCTGGACTTTGCTCATCAAATATGTCAGTCTACATGATGCTGGCTGGTATGAGTGCCAGCTGGCAACCGAGCCAAAGATGAGCGCCAAAGTTCAGTTGCTTGTAATAAGTAAGTAAGAGTTTTGGGAAAAAACACTGCAAATCGAGTGAGAATATTTAAAAGAATTACCAAACAACATAGTTTTTAGTACCATAAAAACAGACAACGAATAAATACTTTGCAACAACAATGAAATATATAAAATCTTGTAACAACATCTTAAAACAAAGAACCAAGTCAAGTCTTCGATCATTAGATTCATATTTTATGAAATTTACAACCTAAGTCACAATATATTTTAGAAATTGAGTGCTTATCTTTGGTTAAAACTATTGTTTTCCGTTTCCACTGTAAAACAACAAGCTCTGGTGAAAAGATTTAAATTTTACCTATGGAATGTATTTTGATTCCAATGTAAAAGCTATAAAAAAATACAGATTTATTTTGTCAGATAGCTTCTATGCATGGCAGACTTGCACAAACAATTTCATAACACTATCAATCAAGGGTCAAGCTTTTACCTTTTTGTGTGCCGTTTTGGTTTGAAAATAAATCGCTTGGCTGAAAATATGACCAAAATGTTTCGCTGTATTTAAATGATAAATTTGAAAATTGTCAGGCTTTTCACATATTCAAAATTGTTCTCTATTAAAATATGGATTAGGACACAAACATTGCTCTGTACTAAAAAAATTTTGCAAAGTCTGCCAATGTTCAAGCTTAAAATATATTTATGAAAGTTTTGAGGTATAACCCTTAAATGTATATATTTCATTGTTTTCTGAAAATCTTCTGTTAGCATTATGTAATGTTATCTTTAACCCAGACATTAAAGTTAATTAAATTCATTATATTCTCTATGTAGCGCCTAAAACCGAACTTATTGGCGATAAGCAGCGCTTTGTCAAGGCAGGAAGTCGAGTGGAATTGCATTGTATTGTGCGTGGCACTCTGGAGGCACCGAGATATATAGTCTGGTATCGCGGGGAACAGCAGGTGGCATCAGAGAACGATGCCGGTGGCACTGCGAATGACTGGTTCACGCAAATCGATCGAAATATCTTTGGCAGCACACAGCACAATCGGAATACGGTATGATTGAGCAAAACAATGACAACAGCAACAACTAGAAGCTAAGCATAATTTCAATACCCTTTTGCAGATTGGCAGTTTATTCATACCAGTGGTGCGTAAAACCCATTCCGGTAATTATACGTGCGAGCCGGAAAATAGTGACGCAGTTTCCATACAATTGCATGTGCTCAGTGGTAAGTAGTTTATAATACTAAATACTCTGCGTATACTTGATATTCTCATACTTCCAGGCGAATATTCAGCATCGGCAATCATGTCAACTGCAACTGGACACAATCATTGCTTTAACAGTCTACATCAATGGTTAATCTTCTTGCTAGTGGCTTTGCATAAGACATGATTTGTTCCGGATTTTATTAGTGGGGGCATTAAATGTTTAAGACATTGGTTTTCTTTGTAGGTAATTTGCACGCATTAAAAAAATAATGGGTTTTTCTCACATAATTATAGCACCGAATTTTATACCATTTCTATATCTAATAAGAACATATGTCATGTCTTTTGTTACTGCTTTTGAAACTAGATTGCTAAGCACGTGTAACTCTAAGAATTTGATTGTGTTAAAGACTAAGATATTTGCGTAAATAAAGCCAAAGGCGTATTATATAAGAAATTTTAATGGGATTTAAGCTTCTTTAATTCTTGAAAGAAACAAGAAAAGAAATAAAATATTATCACAAATATTTGAAACTGAAACAACAATTTTTTAAAATTTAAGGATTGCTGGAAATCGTTTATTTTGCATTTGCATTTTTGCGTTCTAAAATATGCACTTTAATTAATTTAACGTTTAAAACTTTTGCTTTAAAAAAAAAATGATTTAAAAGTAAGCAATTTAAGATTAAATGTTATATTTATTTAAAAGCAAAATTTATCATTTTGTTATATAAACGAGTTTTATTTTTTATTCAAAAAAAAATTCTGGTTTAAGTCAAATGTTAAATACTTAAAAATATTAACGAAAAGTCCACTAAAAAAAAAGACCACTTGAAACCTACTTAGCATGCAATTCAAGTCAGCGGTTTTCTTTTTTCTTTAATCTACTTTAAGTAAAAAGCTGCTCTCAAATCCAAATCGCATTAAAAGTCAGAATTCTTCAAATGACAGCAAAATCTTCTCAAGCGTAGTTCTTTGACAAGTTTTCTTTCTTTTAAGTTTCTTAGCCGCAATCTATCTCATTAAATAGTTGCAGCGTGCTGTCATTTTTTCTTTCTTATATACAAATGTATATTTTATGATGCAAATTTATATAAAAAAAAAAACGGTTCATAATTTAAAACGGTGCACAACGGATGCGAGAAACACTTGAAGATTGTGCAGTAACTGCTGACGTTTTTTATTCTTTGTTTCGTTACGTTTTTAGTTACGTTTTATTTCTTTTTTGTTATACGGGCAAGGCAACTATAGTTTTTGTGCGATTTTCTTGATTGCCCTCGTTGCATGCATCCGCGCGCGATGTCTCTCTCTCTCTCTCGTTTTACGGTGTGCTCATTTATCAACACGGCTGACCAAAGCCAAAGAAGCCGTGGCCAAAGTTTTTATGGGCAACTTTGAATTTCCTTCTCCCCGCACATCGACAAAGTTATTTGGCCCACATTTTCATCTTTTGCGCACACATAAACCTACACCTTGCGCTTTTCTCTTCTTATTCTTTCATAGCCACAGCCACTCAACAAGCAATTTACAGCTGGACAGAGAAAGAAGTTTAAAAGCAGTAAGGAAGCTGACTGGCCTAATCACTTTTTGATTTATTTTGCACAGTTGCGCTCGAAAGTTTTGCAAACAGCTCATATTTCTGTATGTCTCTGTTCTCTTTTGCCTGTTGCTTTTGTTCTGGGTATTAGACAGCTGAAAGAAATCGTCAAAAAGAAACTGATTTGTAAGTATCAAATAATATTTAGCAAGGGTAATATATAATACCTTTGGGTGTGAATTTCGTGAACTGTCAGCATATCGTTAATGTTTGACTTTGAAAACACCATGAAGTTTTTTATTTATTATTTAATTTCAACACTACACACTGCGGCTTACAAACATTTAATTTCTGTTACCAAGCACAGGCAATTTTCTTGGAGAAAGGCAAACATTCTTGCGGCTAAGAGTACTTAAAGTTTTCCGTCTCACTTTTAAATTACGTTGTGGTCGACAAAACTTGGGAAACTATCTTTGCCTTCGTCAAGTTTTCTCACGTAATTTAAATAAAGATTTCTTAACATAATCTCCGTCCGCCCAATTTAGTGTTCCATCTGTCAAAAAGTTACTGCCAGCCCTAATTTCCAGAACAGCCTTATACGAATAATTAAGTCTAAGTTGACGTGATATGGCTTTAAATATTTAGCAAGTTAAACTTAAACTTATTTCGGAGGTGTGTCAAATGTTCAATCTGTGCTTAAACTTTTTGCACAAAGTCTCACAAATTTATTGTCACGGCCTGAACTTTAGCGCTCATTCATTTCAGTTAAAAAGCTTAAAACATATCCAGCCTTTGCCTTTGCCTGCCTCATACAAAATGAATTCAGGTAGGTCAATTTAAGCACTTGTTGCCAACTGGGAACAGTTCTCGGGCATATCGAACAGCGCATGCTCGAAATTTAAATATGAGTTGAGCGCTAAATGTTACTGCCAGCAAACAGCTGTTGTTTGTAACGAGAGAAACTAACGAGAGTAAGTACGAAACGAAATTTTCTCAATAAAAAAGGTTTGAGTAATTAATTAAATAACCTTTTTATTTGCATAAATATGCACAATATGTTACTCGTTTTGTGTTTGATATATTTATATTTATATATATATATATATATAAATTGTTAAAAACTAATCGCGCTTAAAGTAAAACTACAAAGCAAAAAAAAAATGTTATTTTTTGCAATTTATTTTTACATTATTTTCAAAATGTGTTAAGTTGCAATTTTGTTGTTTAAATATATTTATTTGAAATACTTGGAATGCACACAAATAATTTGTTGCTTTTGTTGTTGTTTGTGGTTGCGAATAAATTGCTATAACAAAGACTTATAAAGGTGTATATATGTGTTTTGTTTAAAGCCATTAGGTTCTTGTGTAGTGAAATCCTATTTGATTTTAAATTGGTACTTTTTGTCTATGCATTAGGTTTTTTTTTTTTGTTACCTTGTTTGTTTGCTTTTAAAAGGTGTTCGAAAAAAGTATGTAATTAAAAATATATGTATATATATAAATATATATATATATATTTATATAATTTTTTTTTTTGTTTTTTGTAAATATACATTTTGTTTTGTATTCTCTTTTTTTTAAATATAATAATTGAATAATTGGACCATTTGTTTATATGACGTTGTGGCTTTGAATTTCCTATGATATATATAATAATAATAATAATAAACATTTCTTGTTGTTCCGCACAATTCCCAGGTAAATATCTCTAAACTAACACACGTTCATTTATCGATAAGGTACATACTAAATATATATAGCTATATGTATTCATCTGATGCAACAGTTTGTTAAACATATATATATATATATATATATATATATATATGTATATAATAACTCTTGTTTTGCATAAGGTAAAGAAATATGTTTTAAACGCTTTACAAATGTGGCTCGCCAATCTTTCGTTGCCCTTTCTAGGCTTGTTACAGTTTTGTATATATGTATACATTATATTAATATTTATATAGAGAACTATTGGTAGAATATGCTAATTTTGCTTTTCACTAATTGATTTCGGTTAACGTTTTGTTTTTTCATATTTTTATCTTTTGTCATAATCAACGCTTCAGCTACTCGTTCTACGCAACTATTATGCGATCTATTTATTTATATATATATATATATATTTCGGAACGCGGATAACTATGGATTGTTTATTGCCTTGTTTAGCAAAATTCGTTAGGTTTTCTTTTTGTCATATGTATGGTATTGGTAAATAGTATATGTTTATATTCTGTAGCGCTAATCTAACAACTTGGCCCCCTATTCGACTCAGTACTCCTTTATTATGTGTGACGGTTACTTATTTTCTCGTTTCTAGGTGTTTTGTGTTCTTGTTTATGCTTTTAAAATGTACATAACGTTGCGATTGCCATTCTCAGTGCACAGCATCGATGTCCCGTTGCGCTCGCGATATTTTCAGCTTATCCTTCGGTGTATTATCCTCGCCGGATTCCAGCGCAAACATTTTCATCTTCTCCTTGAATGACAACTTTTCGGGCACTGCATCGCCAGCACGTTGTTGCTGCTGTTGTTGCTGTTTCTCTGCCAGGCGACGTGTTCTTGGATCTCTGTAAGGCAACATTAGACACATTAGCTTCAATATGACATTAAATGTTTATATTTTTGTCTTACCTATAAACCTCTTGGGCGCCAATGACGCCTGGCGTTGATTGCACGGTGGTGTTCCAGAGCGCCGCGTCCGGTGTTGAAGGCATTGAAGGTAACATCGAGGCATCTAGATTTTGTTGCATGTACTAAAAGTAAATAATCATATTTGTTTAAGTTCAGTGGGCTACTTTCACTTTGTACTTAAATCATTTGAATCTTCAAGACTGAATTGAGAAAATGATAATAATTTAAAGGCAACTTACGCTCGCATCTTCGCGTATTGTGTCCAAATCTTGTTGCTCCAGCGCATAATTGTCCAGCAGATATTGTTGCTGCTGCAGCTGCTGTTGCTGTTGTTGCAGCAGATGCTGACTGCTAATACCACCCACAAAATTGTTATCCTCATCGTGGAAGCTCACACGTTTGTTGTCACGCTGCAGCAGCAGCTGTGGCGGTGGAGTGCCTAAGCTCATGACTGTCCCAGTGGCTGAGACATAGGCAGCGTTTAATTCCATTGCGCTCAGTGGTGAGGCTTGTTGCATTGTGTTATTGTTCATGCTGTTGCTATTGTTGTTGTTGTTGTTATTAGTGTTGTTGTTGTTGTTGACAGTATTCTTTTTAATCTCAACAGCTGCCTGATTGCTGGTGGCCGTCTTTAGCAGACCCACGGAGGAGCGTTGCTTCTGCTGTGACATAATAAGATAGGAGCTATTGCGTTCGGGTGGTGGAGGTGGTGGCACAATCGTTGCACCATCCAACGACGTCTCATTGTTGTTGTCCTTGTCCAGCATGGTGAGTTGGGTAAGCTCTTTGGCCAGACTCGAAATGGGATGCTCCGTTTGCAGATGTCGTTCGTCCGCAAAGCTCGCTGACTTTTGGGATTTCGATGGAGATGAGGGTGCACCAACACCACCTGTGCCACTGCTACCTGCACCGCCACTCTCCGAATAACGATTGTGTTTAAGTATGCTTTTCGGCTGTGGTTGTGTATTGTTTGATGTTGCTGTTACCGTTGCCGTTGCAGTTGTTGTTGCTGTCGTTGCCTCAATGGCATTGTTGTTGTCTGTGATCTCAGCTAGTTTAATCTCCGTCTGGCGATAGTTGGTAATGGGCGTTTGTATGGCACTGCTGACCGCTGACAATCGGAACAGCTCCTGTACATTATCCTTGTCGTAGGCCTGTTCCTGTTCATCCTCCTGCTGTTGCAACTCCTGAGCACGTCGCTCAAAGTCACGCTCCAACACGAGCGTCTTCAGTTGCTCCTCTTGCTGGGGTGTGCGTGTGAGTGTCGCCGAGGATAATTCCACAATCTGCTGTTCACGCCAGTGTCGTATGTGTTCACGGCGCATCTCCAGATCCTTTTCACGCTCCTCACGCTCCCAGGGATTGCTGCCGCTGTGAAGTGGTCGTGTGGCAGCTGTTTGATTCGAGGGCAAATAGCTGCCTTTGGGTGGATCTAAAGTACTGGCCACATAATTCAGGCCGGGTGCCAATTGTTGTGTGGCTTTGAAGAGCGGATGAGTTGTGGTGGGTGGCAAGGGCGGTTTATCCTCGCCGGGATGATGAGCTGGCAAATAGCCAGCTTGTTGCTGCAATCGCTGATGTAGTTGTTGCTGCTGCTGCTGCTGTTGTGGCTTAGGCGGAGCTGCTGGCTTGCTGGGCGATTGTAGGCTGCCAATGGGTTTCGGTGGCAAGGCAATAAAATTGGGCGACGCTTGCTGCTGTTGCTGTTGTTGCAGCTCATAGAGTGCTGCTGCCTCATGCAACTGACTGCGACGTGCATGTTGCTGATAGTCGACCAAGCCACCATTCTGATAGCCAGGCACAAATTCATTAACATTCTGCATACTCTGACTTGCGCTCATTGGCGCTGGTTGTTGTAGTTGTTGTTGCTGCTGTGGTGCCTGTTGTTGTTGCTGCTGATACATATTGCTGATGTTAGGCATTGATGGCGCCATCATTTGCTGCATCCGCAGCGTGTGTTGAAAGTTTTGTTGGCTTTTAGCGCGATTGTTGAGCGTCAACTGTTGGCCATTCAGGTTGCTGCTGCTGTGCGCAAATTGCTGTTGTTGGAGTGCATGTTGCTGCTGCTGCTGCTGTTGTTGTTGTTGCTGCTGTTGTTGTTGGAGTTGCTGCTGTGCAGTTTGCTGGCTGTGATAGTAGGCAGAAACGGGACGAGCGGGCAGATTAGCGCCTGCCTGCAAGTGTTGCTGATAGGGCGAGGCCTGTTGTTGCTGCTGTTGTTGTTGTTGCTGCTGTTGCAGTGTGGCCGCATGCGGGGAATTGCCATTGTAGGCGCTCATGGTGGCATGTCCGGAAATCGTTGCTCTGTAAACAATGGATATCGAAAAGTTTATTAATATTTTTTCATCGATTTTAAAATCTGTCCGCAACTGTTGCTGCTGTGACACATGTCTTATGACTGTATGTTGCTGTTGTTGCTGTGTGTTTCTGTGTGTGTGTAAAGTACGATTGCTGGCGTGTTGCAACTCAATAACGAAACAAAACAAAAGAAAACATTGTGTATCTGTGCAAGCAAGTGATTTGTATAGCTGTTGCAGGTGCGCCTGTGCAGCAACAGCAACACAAACCGTAATAATAAAGTTAATGAATGACGACGAACCGGAAAAGAACACACTATAATTACTCACGTACTTGTCTCAGTTCTACAAGCTGATATTCTCTGTGTATGGGTATAAAGCCGTAAAGTAATTTCTTTAAGCGTAATGTCATCCTAGAAGAAGCCAAAGAAAGAAAGCTAACAACATGCAGCAGCAATAGCAACAACAACAACAATACACGGCCATTCACAGCAAGCAACAAACTATTGCATGTAAATTATTAATTGCCCAGTTGGTACAGAGAAAATGCTGTGGTTTTTCGGAATAGTTTCCCCTTTGGCTATTGTGTGACGGGATTCGCTGCAATTCCTGCAGTGCGGTTTGTAACAATAAACGGACTCTTGTGACATTATGGGGTGGAGGCAATGGCCAAAAAGCACAATGCTAACCGCAACTGGCAACTGAATAACTAACTGTAAACTACGAGTTGGATTTGTAAATTACTTAACATTTTTAAGATTAAAGCAAGAGTTTAAAGCAGAAAAAATATAGCTGGTTAAAAAGCAAAGACAGACAGAAACTGAACACAATCTTCTCCTTTCCTTTCTTAAATTTCATCGTTAAAAAATAATAAAAAAAATAAAAAAAATAAATCCCAAGAGGCTAAATTATTATAATATTTTTATCTAATTTTCAAACAACAAAATTAAAAAAATATATATTCACTATTTTTTTTAGAAACAGGTTATCAAAAATTTTGATTCGAACAATAATAATAACAACAATAAAATAATCATATCGATTTTAAATTTTAAGTTCTTTTTCTAATGATATTATCGATAATTTGACCTTAACTGATAGTAAAAACATGTTAACAAATACAATATTCTTGTGCTATGGGAAAATTTGTAAGAACCAATAAATGGTAGATTATAAATCCCAGCAAAACGTGTGAAAGTTAACCTGTCTGCAAGCGAGCTTTTAAGCGAAATTCTAAAGTTCTAGAAATAGTCATAATGAGCTCATTCAAATCCGTTTCGTTTATCGAGTTTTAAATTAGTTTCTACGATATAGACGGTTTGAATTGAATTAAATTTAATTAAATGATTTGTTTTTAAGATTTCTTATAAAATTTTAAAACAAAAAGTTAGCATAAGAATATAAATTTTATATTGCACTCTTACGACTATATTCTTAATAAGTGAATTTTTCATTCATTTCAAAATATAAATTTTTAAATTTAATTGAAATTTAATTTATATAGCTAAACAAAACAATCTAACATAAATCGGAACATTTAGATTTTAAAAACTAATAATTTTCTCCGCAATAAAATTAAATATTTGAGTTTATATTATTTTTTAAAATTTGCTCATTATTTTGGCAATGCTCTATTATTTCTATAATAAAATAATTCCTGATTGATGGCTTATTAATAGTAAGCTAAACCCCGTCAACGCTCATATTCAGGTATTTAGGTTATTTAAATGGTTAAACAAAACATATTGAAAAACTTACCTCTCATTTAAAATCGGTTGGCTTTGATTTTGTGCACGATACACGCTTAAATTCTGATAAAAGCCCTGCTCGTTGCCATTTCCATTTAGATTTGCATTTAGATTCGAATTTGGATTTGGATTGTTGTGATTGCCATTTGGTTGACCTCCGATGATGCCGCCTACGCCTCCGCCGCCAACACCTCCTCCACTCACATTGTTATGCAAGCTGTGCGTGCTGCGTGATTTGGAATTGGCCAGCGCTATGTACATATTTGGGTAGTGAAAAGGAAAGGGGAAAGAGAAATCAATTAAAAAACTGGAATTCGAGCTTAGATTGCTAAGAGAGGGATCAATTAAGGGATTGTGGTGGTTGCGGGGAAAGCCGACACTTACATATGTTGCCAGATCCCGTGTGATGATGCAGGGCCGGCACCGATTTACTATTTGGCAGGTGTGCAGCTAAGGGATTCATGATAATGTTGTTGCTGTTGTTGTTGTTACTACTGATGTTATTGCTGTTACTGTTGTTGATGTTACTATTGCTCAGATTTAGGTGCTGGTTGAGACTATGACTCGTGTGGCTATTCGCAATGAGCGGTCCACCCAATACGCCCAACGATTTGGACGATTCGGCGCCGCCCATGCGACTCAAATCGCGCTCGGACATGCGGCGATTACCTGAATTATATATTTTTTTTTGTTTTTGTATACCCAGTATCCATCAAATATGGTGCAGCAGGTGGAGTGTTTTGGTGCGGTTTGGAATATGAAGGGAAAGAGTAAAGAATAAATTGATTTTAGTATTTTGTCATTGTATTTTCCAATTAATTATTTGTATTGTTTTGGTTTTTTTGTTGTTAATTCAATGTGTGTTTTTGTGTGTTGAGTTAAATCAATTTTAGTTCATTATGCATACAGAGTGTTATTAATGTATGCAAATACATACGTACGAACGTACATACATGCTACGACAACAATAAGGCTACAAATGTAAATATCAAGTACATACAAACAAACAAAAAATCTGTCGGAATATTCAAATACGGATAAAATATATCAGAATAAAAGCAATTTGTTGTTGAGAGTGAAATAAAGTGCAAACAATTGCGAATACATTTTAAATTTAGCAGCAATAACAAATGAATAAATAAATGACAACAACAACATGCATAAAACAAATAAAATGACACAAATAAAATATTGGGTATCTTCAGTTGCACTTTAAAGCTTTTATACAACAAAGCTTAATAAAATCAAGTTGAAAGCTATTCAAGCTAAATGCAAAGTTAATAGTAAAAAGAAAGATATCACTAAAGCATCCTACACAATAAACAAATATATTAAGTTCGCGATTTTGAAACCTAAGAAAACATATAAAAGGAAATTAAACAATTTCGCAAGTCATTCAATCTATTTCATAATTAAATCTCAACAACTAAATTATATTTCCAAAGATCACTGTGCCTTAATTTGTGGTTTTCAACAATATTTCTAATGAAAAGTCAAAACTGGATTAATATTTAATTGTAACGAAAAAGTCAACCAATAAAAACACATTAAAAAAAAAATCTAAACATTTTTAGCTACTGTTCTAAACTCGAACAACCCGTCAACAAATCGTAAATAAATAATATTAAAACTATACACACAAGCTAATCGCATTGCAAAGCAGTTAAAGTGAAAGACAAATGTAGTACAACAACAAGATGTAGTAGAACCTCGGTGCAATATAATTGGGTTGTCATCTGTGCGTTGAACACATCAGCAGCGACGATGACGATGATGTGAATGTTGTTGCTGCTGCTGCTGATGTAGTCACATTTGTATCCGTTCGCTGTCCAGCAGCAGCAACATTATTATTGGGACAGCAAATGCAATCGGATGAGGAGCAGGAGCAGGAGTCATTGTCATCCTCATTGTCATTGTCACTGCAGCTGCAGTTGCAATCGAAGTTTTTGCTGCTTTTGCTGCTAGCCAAAGACAGCAACATTTTGGCCGTTGAGGGTGGTGAGCTGGGTTGATGTTGTCGAGGATGATAATGATGATGATGATGGTGGTGGTGTGGCAAGTGTTGATGCTGCTGTTTTCGTTGCTTTTGTTTTTGCTGTTTGTTGCGTTTCAGCTGTCGCACACTATGCGCTTGACGATTGTTGCACATGACACTGCGACGACATTGCTGATGACGTGCCAGCGTAGGCTCCTCGACTGCTATTGCTGCCTGGCAGCTGTCATAGCATTTAAAAGTGGAGGCAAGATTGTCATTATTGCTGACAGTTGCTGTTGATCCTACTGGTTGTATGTTGCTGCCGCGACAATGCGCACAACAAGGACAGTCGCAGCTAAGTTTAGACTGCTGCTGTTGCTGCTGCTCCTTTTGTGGCAACTGTACATTGTAATCCTTGCCTTCACTGCCAAATAAACTCCATTCCTTTAGCTGCTTCAAAATATCACCCTGCTCATTTTGTGTTAGCTGCGGTTTTTCAACGGCCAGCGCTGATGTGGACTTGGATTTAAATTTGCTGGGCGCCAAATTTGATTGAGCATTGAAAAAGGCAGCAATTTCACGCACTTTGCCCTGACCGAGGGGCAACTGAAAGCTGGGACTAAGATTTGTATGACTCGAGGCGCGACGACGATATATATTATTGGATAAATTATCATTGGTGTTTGGCTTAAGAGTTGTAGTTATTGGTTTTGTTGTGTTTGTGGTGCTGTCACAATATTGATTGCTTTTATGTACATGTTGTAGGGGTGCACAGGAACTGTCATTAGGAACTTGTATGTTGACTATTGGAGGAGCAGGTTGTGTTGGTGGAGCAAAGAGTCCTGACCTGATATGTGAACGTTGCGTATTCAGTTGACGCCGACAAGGCGATTGTTGCTGCAGATGTTGTTGGGGTCTTTGAAGCAGCGGCATACGCTCAATGGACTCACTGGATGAACGCTGGCTATTTGAACCGGAGCCACCGGAACCGTAATCTACAGCGGAGCAATTTGTGGCACGTTTCGTATTCAATTCACGGCGTATCTTTTGTATTAACGGCATGCGATCTGTCTGTTGTTGTTGTTGCTGTTCTAAAGACTCTATAGATGAATTGCTATTGGCAAAATTGCTAATAGCATCATGGGTGTGATATTTTCGATCAATGCTAGCTGCAACAGACGGCACCGATGGCTCCAGATCAAAGCTAACGGTCTTGCGATAACCAGCTGCTGCCGGACTGCGTTTAATTGTTGAAGGGGTTGCAGTTGCAGAACTTATGTTGCTGGTGCAGGGTTGCTGTTGTTGCTCCTCTTCATCGTCTATAAACGGTATATCACCTGAGTCGGCCATGGATGCAATCGATTCCTCGTTCAGCGGCTGATGTGCATCACTGTAGCTGGCAAACTGTGTAAAAGATTCCTGCGACTGTTGGAGCTCCGGCGGCTCCACCTGGATTACTGGCAGCTCATCAAGATACTCCTCAATGTAGATCGATGGCGGTGCAGTGCGACGCAATGGACGCATTGGACTAAAATGTTGAGTCACAACGGGTGGCTGATAGTAGCTAGCATTGGGCTCAAGATACAAACTACTAGCGGAACGAGCAATTGGTCGAGTGTCCCTATATCGCGGATCTATGTGCAACTGATGCCCCATGGCGCATAGTTCCTCCTGCAAACAAGATGCACTTAGGCGACGCACAGGCGGCGATGCGGCACGCATACAGGCAAAAGATTCGCGACGACTGCGATTTAAACTATCATCCGATATGGAATTGTTGTAATATTTGGCTTGTTGTTGGTACGATGAATGGCGACGTTGTTGCGAATGTTGTTGAGGTTGCAGTTGCAAATAATTATTGCTGCTTGTTGTATCTTTATTAATTGATTGCATTTATTGATTACCCAAATATAGCAAATAGTGGCAGCATGTAATTTTTTTTTTCGAAAGATCGTTTCAAGGATAGGTTGGGAATTGTATTTTAGTTTTACTTTTAGCTTACACAAATTTATGTATATGTGAACGTGACTGTGTTTGTTGTATTGTGTGTATGTATTAATTTGATTATTTGTTGTTTATTCTGTTAGCAGCTACCCAGCACCATATAGTAGTAATAGTTGTAGTAGTGTGTGTTTTTGTGCATGTTGTATGTATGTTATGTTAGAGCTGGGTGAAAGTGTAGTTCAAACTGTACTACTCACCACGCTGTATAACGGGACTGGGCTGTTGCAACAGCGTTGCCAGACCATGATAAATGGCACCCTGCTTGGCCACCTCCAAGCTGACGACTGGACCCGTGCGCACCAAGTAATCAGCAGCACTATAAGTTATCAAAGAAAATAGAAAGGTTAATACAATTTATTCTGTTTTAACTTGCTTTAAAAAACCATAGATATTTCTTTAAAGCATGTCAATCTTTTTTACAAAAGGGAATCAGTTCACTCCTATTCATTTCTATAATGCTTGGGGTATGTATATAGTAAGTTGAACATTTATCTTACCGTTCCTGTGTAATGCCGATTAGGCTCTGTCCATCAACACGCAACAACTGATCGCCAGCTTGCAGACGTCCATCCGCATCGGCAGCACCACCTGGCACAACGCTCTTAATATAAATGCCCAGTCGCTCCTGGCCAGCGCCCTTGGCAGCCACAATAGATAGACCCATGCCATTGCTGTTCTTGTGCAGCTTGATCAATTGCATCTCCGGGTGTGGCAACTTGTTGGACATGGAGCTCGAACTGCGTGCCTGTAACACAAAAAGATATTAGATAGGTTAAGTTAAAAATCCTTGCTCTAAACAAAGCTTAACTACTTACATTGAATTGATGCATATACACCGTCCAGAGTCCAATTGATGTGGGCTGAGCAGCCAGTCGGCACATGCCCTGCTGCTGTAGAGGATTTATAAAGTCCACCAAGCCGGTGGGTATGCCACGTACAACATCACAACTGAAGCCATCGTCCGGCAGCAGCAATGCCAGATGCAGTTCCGGTGACTCCTCCAAGCGCACTTCACGTCCATCGGCACGTGTTAGCTCATCCGCCACAGATTCGGCCATGCGTATGGCGGTGTCGACCAGATTACGTGGAATTTTCTCCTGCTGCAGCAATGCACCCATTTGCAGTGAGTTAAGCCTAAAGCAGGAACAGGCCAATTGTTGTATCTCCTCCACGGAGGATTTGGGTGCCTGCAGGAATTGTGCACACTGATTGATCTTGGCCAGATGACAATCGGCAGCCAGCTCCAGACCCTGACGTTCAGCCCACAGTTCCAGTAGCTGTAAACGCTCCGTCATCACTTTGCCCCATTCTCCGGTGCACATGTGCGAGTTGGCAACAATCTAGGAAAAAGTTGAATATTATTAAAATAATCATACATTTAAAGATATCAATGGAGATAATGTATATTTCCGGCTGCCGAAAAGTAAATATAACTTTGCAGATGGATGTATGATCAAGTATTTATTAAATGCTGCTAAATTTGGATAAGAGAAATTTGAAAACAAGAATTCGAAGAAATTTTAAAAGCATAATATTGCACTCTGTATTGATGATAAGAACTACATTTTTTTAACAAAGTTCTCCCTAGTGTGCAAGAGTATAAAAATTTGTTAGTCATTCAACCTTTCAGCGCCGCTCACCGTATTGAAACATATGACATTGATGTAATGGAACAGCTGCGAGAACAGTTGAATGGTCAAAGCGGCATTCACACGGCAACGTCGCAACAGGGCCATAGCTGACCCTAGAACAGTAAGCACCAATCCCGCCGCCGAGTCATGGTCAATGGTTTCCGAGAGGAATTGATTAAGGGTCTGCGACAGTTCCAGACGAAAGCAATTGACCAGATTCCGAAATGCTGTTTGAACCGCTTCGGCGAGAACCTCCTGAGCCTGAACACTGAAAGCGCTAATGTGACGATCCGATTTGAGGAAATGCAAGAACTCCGAACTGTTGGCCATCCAGAAGGCAAGGATGCGTGGATCTGTGTACTGCTCCTGTACTACGCCATAGACCAGGTTTGCTACATGATGCAGAAATATGGTCAATTTGTGGGCACGTTCCGTTGGTTGCAGCTCTGGACGGTAATGAGTGGAGGCGCGATATCTGCAAAACAACATCAAATGAAGGAAATCAAAAACAAATCAATTAATTTTAAATTATCAGCTCAACTCATTTATATTGATATAATGTTTATAGTGAATGGATCTGCTCTACTTTTAACTCTCCATGTCAGCCATGTCAAATGTCAAAAGGCAGTCTCTTTGCCCTACCCTCCTCTCTTCAATTGTTTTGCTATTTGCTGCTGTTTACATTGCACTCTCGACAGCATTAATATTAATAGCGCACAAATTGGGTCAGCAGCCAAGATAAATCATCGTAATTGGTAATGAATTGTTGATATTGGCCAAGACACAGTTGGGAATTTAACAAGATGGAGCTCTTACCGCTCAGCTCCGCAGGAAGAGAAAGAGAGAAGAAGTTTTCCGAGTGTTTTGTGTTTGCGTTTTGCTCAAGTCAATCCACTCTGTTCACTCAACGACTTTTTGGCTTAAACTTGGTCTTGTGGGAAGTTTTTGGTTTTCTTGGTTCAAAAGAGTAAATAGATTTGTTTGCAAGTAAAGGAGCTAAGAATAGACAATAATGATTTTTAAAGCGAGGGAAGCATCCAAGTAAAAGTTTCAAGTATTGGTTGCAAATGAAAATATCAAGATAATAAATGCTGCAGATGTTTCTCGAAATAAAAACTTTAAGTTCTGATAATTATTAAGGTATACTCTTTATAATTATCCTCTGATTAAAAGTAATTATACATTTAAACAATAATCATTCAAGCATACAACAAGTACGTTATAACAACAAAAGCAGCACAGTTTAGTTGTTAATCAAGTCAGATTTAGTTTCAGTTAATTACTCACCTGGCACATAGATAAAGAGAATAAACGGGCGCCAGTTTAAAGTGGGGCACATTCACATCCAATTCGCTGATAATGTGACGCAAAAAATGCTCCTGATGCGTCTCGGGAAACTCAAGAACGGCGGGCAAAATTGGCTCCTGACCCTGGCCATCACCAGAGCCGCCAGCACCGGCCAAAAGACCACTTGAACCCGGCAACTTGGGTGACCTAAAGTCAAGTAAAGTTCGTGGCGAGGGGAAAGGATTAAGTTAATGTAATTATTATTGATTAGTTTAGCGATACAATTTTTAATTAATCAAAACGAAATGATTGCAAACAAAAAATTCTATTAAAATATACACGAACAAGTAAAGAAAAACGGATAAACACAAGTGAAACATTTAAAAAATGTCAGTGTGTGTGTGTGTATGTGTGGGAGTGAGTGTACATTTTTGTGTAATTTTTCTTGGAATTAATTGCTGCATTGAGAAGATTATAGTTATTAAGACCTTAGACCTTAAGACCATGGAGTAGTTGCTTACCTGTCCTGACTGTTAGAGCCATTGGATTTCATGCTCGATATGGATTTGATTTCATTCTCCAGATTACCTTCTAGACTCTGACCATCATAGTTGCCCGTTGAGCCGGGCGTTAACTGCTGTTGTTGCTGCTGTTGCTGTTGTTGTTGCTGTTGCTCCTGGCTGCCATGTTTGCTATCGACAACATCGCGCATCGAATGCAACATCTGCGTCTCTGTGGTGTTGTTGTGAAAACCAGCCGAGGAAGATTGATTCAGTTGCTGATGCTGTTCATATTCACTCTTTTGCGTCTGCATAGAGGGAGGAATAGTTGGTTGCTCCAGACCTGTCTTACTTTCGTATAAGGTATTCCAATTACTTACCGAACTGAGTGCACCATCCTCCTCATTCCAGGAACCCGGCGATGTTGGTGAGCGACTAAAGTTTTCCCCGTTTAGTGTTGTTTGCGTTGGTTATTTTATTATTGTGGGTAGTGTGAATTGTTGTTTTTGTTGTGATGTATTGTGTGGTGAAGTGTTGTTGTAGTTGTTTTTTGTTTTTGTCGAGTGCAGGAACGTATTAATGTTGTACACAAACAATAAAAACAAACAGCACGGAACGAACATAATAAAGCCACAAAGGCGTGAACATAAAAGTATATGAAAAATATAAGACACAAAATTCGGTTTAGCATAAATATAAAACACAAACACTAAAAAAAAAATGGAATCGACATTTAGCTGGATAGGTTAAATGCCATGCAAAATGTTGAGCAATATTTGGGAAATTTATATATATATATATATATATATAATAATAAGCTGCGAAAGGTTATAAATATTGCTGAGTTATTTGTATCAAAATTCCGGGAATCAAATGAACTTGTAAAGTAAATTTAATTTTTTTAATGACTTATTTATGGAAAACCATAATTCAATGCCAACGATTGTTTAAATGTTAGAAAAGTTTCACAATAAGTAATAATTAGAACTTCGTTATGTAAAACAAACTATTTTCTTGAAAAGCCTAATTACTAATATAATACGTTCTTCTCTTGCTTCAAATAATTTCACTGTTATGTAATAAAACGTGACTTAATTCCAAAGTTAATTATGTTTCCCAAATGACCTATCACACTTTTCCCAAGCAACGACCACAAAACACACAGCAATATTTAACCTATCACTTAAAATTACTTTTTGCATTAAATAAAAGCATGAAAATGCGACACAACAAAAATTAATTAAAATATGTTCACGGACAAAGCGCAGCATTTATAGCACATTAAAAAAAAGTACATATTCATATTCGAAGCAATGCGATTAACAATTACGCATTATATGCACATCTACACTTACCTTTCGTAAAGGCAGGCCGAGTCCAGTTGGGATTGCGACAGGGCCAGGTTATAGCGTCCATCAGTGGGTGAGTCCAGGAAACGGTATGATGCCACACGACCAAACATGACAACGGATCCGTTCTGCAAATACGACAAAAGGAAATAAACCGTCAACAATTAAAATGCATTAATACTTATTTGAAATGATTCCATTAAACGATTTATTTAATGCACGCATTAAGGCATTGTAATTACATTATACAATTCAGTTAATCACATGGATAGGCAAAACTCGGTTTTTTTAATATTAAATTGTGTAAAAAATGTTTCACAATTGGTTGAGGCGAGATTTTGATCGCAACAAGCGACCGCAATGAACGATTCTGGGGCACTGCGATGATTAGAAAATTTCGATTGGAAAAAATGTGGGGCGTTTCGAAATTAGTGACACTGTCATCGATAGAGACGCCCCCTATCCAAAAATGCTCTGTAAATTAAATGAACATGCAATATGGTATATGGTGAACCCAGACAGGAAAGTTGTCAGAACTTTGTTTGAATTGCTTAAAAAATAATAACTTTAAAGATTTTACAATAAATTACATACATTTTGTAACATATGTAATTCTTAAAAAAAATAAAAAATAATACAGAAGCTTACTTCGAAGGGCCTTTCGCTTAAAAAGAAAAATTACACAGATAAATGTATTTATTATTATAAAAACATAATGGATTAAAAATGTTGGCCAGCGTATGCACATTAATCCCACAAATCCTACTAATATTAAATATGTGCAGTGTGTAAGCCTGTTTGTAATGGATTACAATAAAACTTGTGCCACAACAAAAATTATTTCATCAAAAAAAAAAACTATAAAAAGTTTATATTTAAATTTTTTTCAATGTTTTATTTTTAATTAAAAACAAAAACAAACTAACAACAAAACTGTATTAATTATTATGGAGCAATTCCTACGATTCGGTATATATAAAATAAAACTTTAAATAATGTTTAATTCTCATTAGTTTTATATTTTTATTAAACATTTTTCTCTTCTCTTTTGTTTAGTGTTTCCTAGTTGTTGGCATACAGTTTTTTTTTTTTTTGTGTGCGTGTGGTTTATAGAGTATCTGGCAATTGAACTTTACTAACTGATAACAAAGTTCATCGTTCATGAAAAATGTTTTCCAACATTTCCAAACTGATTTTGTTTACATACTTTTCCCAAATTCTACACACACGCTAAAACGAAACAAAAAGTTTTTTCATCAGCGAAATTTTCGATGCTATTTGTGAATAACTTTGTTGTTTGGGTTCAATGAACCGCAACCAGTCCCAATTTGCCAATTGAATGCAAGAACACGAATTTATAATAACAGATATAACAGCACACACAAAAAAGAACTCTACTAAAATTTTCTGTTCACTAAATTACATGAAATTTATTACTAGGACGCTCGGAGGCATCGCCTTTGACTTGTTCCACACAGCGCTCTGCTTGAGATTTGTCTCTGGAGACAGTTTGACGTTATTGCCAAGCATTTTGAGGCTTATCTCGAGTGCCGTCGAGCAGAATGGGGTTTGCCTCTGTGGGCGGGTTGCAAACACGAAGGGGAGAACCAAAGTTTGCTTTTGTTTATTTGGTTTCGAATTCATCAAGCGGAAAGTCAGAAAAGTTTTAACATTGCTAGTAGTCAGTTTTGTTGTTTTTGCTGTTGACGTTCGTTGTGCACTTTGCCAAATGCGTGAGAACGCCAGAGTCAACTTTGTTCGATGTTGCTGAATGTTGTTGGTGTTGTTGTTGTTTCTATTCGTTCGTTCGTTTTGTATTGTTTATGTTGTGTGTTTCGAAAAGTTGTCAAAACAATAGATAAATCAACTGCGCCGCACGAAGGTTGCGAGGTGCCGCAGTCGGAATATAAAGCTTAAGTTTAGGCTGATTAAAGTAAGGGTTGGGGTTTGGCGTTTGGAAGCTTATAAGCCAACTTAACAACTCAAACTAAAGTTGATAATGAACTTGAGGCTAGAGAATGTTGAGGTAGTAATTTGAAATATTTCATTATATATTTAGTTTAGTGAAAGATTGTTGACGGACAATCTGTCAGTTGATGAAAAAATAAAGATTTGAAGGCCAAGTTGCAACTGGTACAAAATTAGCATACCATAATTAGCAAGCCTTAATTTAAGATTAGAATCACGTCTTGAACAACAGTTATTAAACTTTGCAACGGCCTTTGCACTTGACCTTATCAAAATTATTATATGCAAGTACGTATCCAATTTCACAATGCCAATCAAAGCTATCAAATTCAACATTTGTATGCTCACCAAAAAGGAAATTATCTTAATAAAACACATGTTAACAGCTTTCACAATGGAAGGAAGCAAGGCTTTAAGCTATAACATAATGACGCACTTTAGGGAACACTCAGATTCGGCTTACATATGTACATTTGGCCAGCACACTTTTCAGCGTGTCTGTCCTTCAGCCCAGATCAGTTTAGTTGAGTTTGCGTTCTGTTTGGTCCGCTACAGGCCATTACACTTGTATTACATGGGAGGCAATAAAATCCGCAAAAGCCTGCACATAAAAATGCTGCAAATGTGAAATGGAATTGCGTGACAAATACCAAATAGACAGCCATAGCAGCCAGATAGATAAAAGACATGAAGCACGATGCAGGCAGCAGCAGCCAGTAACAGCCAGGCACCGAATATAAACTATACTAAACTTTCACTAGGTCAAGGTTGAAAAATAAATTGCGTGAACATTTTTACTTTTGGCAAGAGTGAGCGAAAGAGAATTCGCAACTCGCTAATGAATACAAATTGTCATGTGTCGGACTTGTAGTTAGTTGTGACCTTTATGGTTGTATTAAATCAATAAACCAAAAACAGAAAGCTGGAGTGAAGTTTAACTTGTAACATATAGAATTAGTTATACACGAAAGAAACTAACAAAATCTTTAAAAAAAAAACATTTATTTCAGAGTTTTTGTTAAAGAACTCAACTTTTGTTTTAACATTGCTCGCAACTTGCTTTCAAAACTAAAAAATTGTTTGTGATTTTGTATATAATTTCTTTAAAATGAAAATTTAATAAAAAATAATAATAATAATATAAACAACTATTTAGTTTGATTGGATTATCTTGATAATCAAAAAATAATAAATAAAAAATACCATTTTTTCTTTTGTTCCCTCTTCAAGCCCATATTATAAAGGTCAAACTCACATGTAAAATGGTCGGCTGGCTAATGTGATGTCCGTTAACAAAGGTGAGGGCATCCGCGTGCAACGGCGTCACCGTACAGACGCCTTCGTGCAACGAGATGAGGCAATGCCTTGGCTGTATGCTGGGTCCAAACAGCTGCAGGCAATTTGTATTTGCTGAGCCAACCTCCACGGGATCGCTGCCAAGTTTGATGCGACGACCGCCATCGCCGCTGTGTGTCACCTCGACCAGGACGGGTCCCTCGCGATCGCCGGACATATGGTTTGCACCATTTGCAGCGCCCAACGGTTTTTTCTTGCGTCGACGCGGCTGCGAATCTGCCGGACGGCGTCGCACATGAAACATGATAGAACCTGCAATACATACAAAGAGAGAGACAGAGAGAAGTTTAAAGTTAGACACTTTCTATATTTCATTCGAAAATCTGCCAGCTTTTCAACTTTGTACGGTCTTTGTACTGCGAATCTTACCAAAAAGTTCTGTGTAAACAAAAAAAAAATGGTTGTTGGCTTGGCCCAACAACTTTGGCTACGCCACAAAGCACAAACGTATGTTGCCGCCGCCGCTGTTTGACGCTATGTATATCTTGTTTAAATTACAAAAGCAACGGATTATACAGTAGTGGCAGCGTTTATTGGGAAAACTGCTCTTTACTTTTAGAAAACGATGTGTTTTGTGTTTCAAGCAATCGAATGACGTCATTATTTAAAGCAAATCGGATTTTTATATATTATATTTTTTTCAATCAATAAACAAACAAAAAATTTATTCTTAAAAAAAATCTATCTATCTATATCTGTGTACTATTCATAAATATAAGATTGATCAAAATTTTAATTTTTTTGTTGTTTTTATCCTGATTTTACTGTAAATATTTCACATTTAAGGGCAAAAAAAATATGTATATAAAGTTTTTAAAGTCTTGGAGTTTTCATGGCTCACAAAAACATTGGAATGTAATCCACTTAACTCTTAAGTATGTTTTAAGTTGGTAGGATTAACGTCAATGTTATTTTGTGGTTGACAAACTTTTCACTTTATGTTTGCTTGTATTTCGTCAAAAATTTATTAAATCTGTAATAATATTTATACGATACAATATTCGTTATCATTCATCCGTTACCGCTGTTTGATTGCAATCATTTTGCATATATAATCTATACTCATATTTTAATAATAATATAACAATAAACAAAACTGAAAGTCAATTAAGAAACAAGTCAATCTGACAAAGTGACAATCTGATTTTTAGCTGTGTAGATTCATGAAATTCCTCGATTTATATAGCAGTGTTGCAGCATGTTGCAGTTTCAACCAAAGTCGGCAGCAGCTGCTTAGTTTGCTTTGTTTTCTAGCTTGTGTTGTGGCAATGTACAGAATGTTAAACGAACCATGCAAAATATGATGCCAAAGTGCCCCACTGAATACTGAATAGCAGCTATATAGTTTTGGGCGAGCCAGAATGCAAAATGCATCGTAAAACGAGAAGGGAGTAGCAAAGTATAGTACGGAACTTGAGATGCAGATGCAGGGAGACTAAAAAAGCAACAGCAACCAAAAAGGGGTGATATTTTGCAATTTACAGGGAGTGGGACGATTTTGTAGCTGCGAGATGTGGGGCATGTCGAGCAACAAAAACTTTTAAAATGTAAACTGAACTGAACTGAACTCAACTCAACCGAAAGTCGAGACGTGAGCACGGGGCGTATGTGCAATGTGGAAATTGGATTTTCTTTTTACCGCTAGGGAAAATCACAGCGCTTTCAATTTCACACAAAAATATAAAAGAAGGAAACCAAAAAGTCAAAAATGGCCCGCACACACATCAAACAACCAACAAGAACAACAATAAATCCCTTTTTTGTGCAAATATAAGAACCACATTTGAACCACATTTGGAAAATTGTTTTTTCTTTCTTTTTCATCAAAGCTGTCAACTGAGTTGTTTGTGTTTTTGAGTTAAGCAGATTAAAAGCAGCTTGTTAAATAATAACTTTTTTTGCACTTTCTTGATAAATACCACAAAGAAAATCAATGGTTATAAATTAACAAATATACTTTTTTATTAAAAAAAACATTATTTAAAAGTTAATAAAGACGAAAAAAGTTTTAACTGGAAAAATAGTTTTTAGTTTTTCATAAATTAAAATCAAAAATATTAAGAAAAACAAAAAATTTCAATTTTAATTAAAATATCCATGTTGCAGAAGTATAGTAGAGACAACGTGATGAGATCGAGATCATTAAAAATAATTTTAGTTTTTTAATCAAAGACATAAAAGCATGACAAAGCATTCATATTAACAATCTTTCATAAGCAAATTTTCTTTTATTTTAAGGAACATTGCTTGTTTGTCTTTAAATTTTTGTTGATGTTAATCAAACTAACTTTGATTTGCTATTCACCGCTCATTTAGTTAATGGAATAATGTATGTGTCTGTTATTTATGGCCAAACGATGCACACAGTTCCACTTTCAACTTGCAAATTGTAAATCAATCAACCAACAGACAGACCACCAACAGACACGACAAACTGGCCACAGCAGTTAGCGTAAATTTGCAAAGGCGACTCATTTTGCATGCATGACCAGGTGCCGTGCTTAACACACACACAAAACAAACTCACACAACACTCACTCAAACTCACACATAGGACGATGTCTGCGCCCGTAAGGACAGCAAATGCATAAATGATATTTATGCTGTCAATAACAGTTGGCCTTCACCTCCCTTTGGACTGCTCGTCGGTGTCCTTTCAATTGGTTTGGGTATTTAATTCTCGCATAGGAGAGACCACAAGCAATGCACTTTATTGATTATTATTAATTTATGGCATTTATGCATTAAATTAAAAGCAACTGATTTTTTAATGAACCAATTAAGATTTTTATTTATTTTTTTAATTTTTATTGTTCAGCAGATGCTTGACAAATTATAAAAATCAAGTAATTGAAAGAGCTATAATATAAAAAAAATTAAATATCACACAAATTTAAAATTTAAAAATTGTGATAATTTCAATGTCATTATAAATATCTTTTGTTAGCTTAACAAATATGTTTAGTTAATATTGATAAAAAAAAAGGAGAAGAGTAATGTCAACCAAAAAGACGCTTGTTTATATTAAAAAAAAATTAATAAAAATTAATTACTTTGGCATGCCTAAATAAGGCTTTTTAAAATGATTATTATTTCTAGAGCTAAATTGGCTTTCTTTCCCAATACAGTATAAATTTAAAATACGTCTAGTTGAACAAGTGACTTTTCCAAATTGAATTTAAATTGCGTATGTTCAATGATGTCCTCGGCATCCTTGGATGTGCGTTGATATTTAAATAGAAATGGTTTAAAAAAAAAAAAAACAGTGTATTATCAACCAAAAATACATTTATCTTTGTATGACATCATTGAACAAACATAGATAAATCGGCATCCTTGGTTTTCTTTTCCAATGCCATATATATTTTAAACACTTCTAGTTCTACTTTTTCAAATTTATTTGTATTTCTGTTATACTCTTAATTAAGTATGTTCAATGATGTCCTAGGCATCCTTGGATTTGCGTTGGTATTTAAAGAGGAAATTGGGTTAGCAGCAAATGCAGAAACAAAAGGGCAATAAATGAAAATTATATTGAGAAAGTGAAGCAGAAAAGCAGACTTTACAAAACAAGTAAGAAGGCTCTAGTCGAGATATCCCGACTAGACGATACCCTGATCCCTATACTTTCCGCGTACAGTCAGTGCTTGCAAGCATGTGTGTGTGTGTGTACGCGCATACAGCATAGCGCATACAAAACTTCAATGTCCCATATCTCCGGTGTTTATTATCCGATTTCGATAAAAAATTTCACAGATTGTCATTATTTTGTTTTATAATTCAAATTGCATCTCAAAATTTTCAAAATTCAAGATTTTTTTGTTATCGATCCCATGTGTATATCGGAAACGGGAAGTGTTATCGAAAATCGGAAACAAACTTGTACTGCCTAGGGATTACACGAGCTTAAGTTCCAAATCTGGAGTCTCTAGCTCTTATAGTCTCTGAGATCGACGCGTTCATACATACAGACAGACGGACAGACGGACATGGCTATATCGACTCGGCTTTCGATGCTGATCAAGAATATATATACTTTATGGGGTCGGAGATGCTTCCTTCTACCTGTTACATACTTTTGCACAACTTCATTATACCCTTTTTCCCATTTTTAATGGGATCAGGGTATAAAAATAAATCTCTTGGATCGTTCAGACCTGGTCAAAAGAATACCAATGGCAATAGCTGAAAACACGATATTTTCTCACATCAACACACACAAACAAATATATATTTTTATATATATACACACTCGAATGTTGATAGTGAAAATTTTACATAGGTCCTGTGACTACACAATGGAGTGCAAGTTTAAATGCCTGCAAGCCATGAAATTGCTTTGGTCAACAACAACGTGTCAATATCACATGTATGTAAGTTGTGGCATGTACGGCTTTGCATTTTTGGTGTGGGTTACGTGCATAAGTGCGCATAAATTGGCAACAGGACAAAAAACAGGCAAACTATTGTTGTCCGATGCCGAAGCTGAAAACAATGCAGCAAAACAAGACGACGCAATTGCATAACAAATTGACACGCGCCCTTTTCAGAGCCTCTCATTACTGCCGCCCAACCATATCGCTGGTCAGGTATGCCACAGACATGTGGCCAAACACATGACACACACAATCCTTTAAACTCGCGCGCGAGTGTTTGTGTGTGTGATATAAAGTTACAACCGCATAATGCTGGCTACATTAATTGTTATTAGGCCCGATTTTGTTCATCCCTTTTTTATTCTCAAATGACACAGGTAACGCACGCAATGACTGAAAGTGAATCAATATCAAAAGATACCCCAAGAATTATGTCACATATCTTTAATAATTTCTTTTTTAAATATTTATAGCATCTGCATTATTTTGGACACCTGGACTATGTAGAAATGTCATATATCTAAGATATAATATAATATAAAAATTGTATATATGTCTAAGATATAATACAAGTTTAAAAAAGAAACAACGCTCGATTTAAATTCGCATTTGGGCGGTTTCCAAAGCTGAAATTTTCAATCTTCGGTTTAAAGAAGAACTTCTCTTTACGTTTTCAATTTTTATTTCAAATGTTTGCGAAACAAATTTGTAGTGTTAATAAGTTAATTTCATTAAATAATTTCAAAGAAAATTTAAATCAAACATTTTACAGACAGTTTCTTATGACTACTTCAGTCAGCCACTACACCAACAAGTCTAGCTATTTGTTTAACCATATTAACCGAGATTGATATTCTTGGTTGCTTTACACTGAACCCTGACAGTCAAATTAGCCAAGAAAGCATGGCAAAGTTTTTGACTTTAGTTAACAAGAAACCAAAAGCTTTAAGGCAGCATGTTGAATCTGTTCTTCTGCTCTGGTGTTGTTGTCTAACTGACTGTTGAGCTATTTCACATTTCACATGCCTGGCACAAAGCCGCACAAGGCCAGCCAGCTAGCAGCAGTAACTACTTAAGTAGTCAGAGCAGCACTTAAACAAACAGACAAACAAACACTTTCAGTGTGCACCTCACACGTTGTGCAAATTAAAGCAATGAAAATTTAATTAGCTAAGCTTTGCTGCCATCCAAAGGACAATGTCTAATACATGTTTAAAGCTCGGACACATAAAGACACTTCAATTGGCGACAACTTTATTAATGCTGCCCATGGACCCCTAACATGGTGAACAATCTGAGCATAATTAAGGTTGCATCTTGATTCAAAGTTAAAGGTACGTGAAACTGGGATAAGTCGTCTCGTATGTTTAAAATTTTGTATAAATACACAAATTTGTAATGAATACGATGTGGAAACAATTATTCTATGTGTTTTATGCTTTTAAGTTAAATATAAGGTACATTTTATTTTCTGTATCATTTTCAAATGTTGAAACTTTAAAATAAAATTATAAGGTTATAAATCACATTATTTTTCCCCTTAAAACAACTTTAAGCCCAGAAACCAAAAGAAAATAATTTGAAAAAAAAAATATAATTTAAAAACCAAAATAAATAAAAATCGAATTACGCAGCTTTCAAGCAAAAAGGAAAACAGGACCTACCCCAGTTTCACAGGCTTCATTCCATCCCGCAACAATTTTCTTGTCTGGAACGCCACTTAAGTGTATTTTCTTTCCTTTTTTTTGGGTGTGCGGGCGGGGGGCTATTTTAGTCAAGTGCCACCCGAGGCGGCTATCAACATTTTTGCTAGACAATTTGGCAGCAAAAGCAAAAGAAACAATAAAAATTTAATTGCCACACTTAAAGAAGCAAAAGAGAAGAAATCCACAGCCCCAGAAGAGAAAAGGTAGATGTACAAAAAATACCAAGGATCAAATTGAGAATGGCAGCAATACATGACAAACAATACTAACACAGTTTTATAGCAAATAAAAAAAAAGTTTTGAGTTTTTTCGGTCAAGTATTTTTGACATTAATAAAAATAATAAAAACATAAGTCAATAATACAATACACAAAAATTAATAAAATATATATAAAAAAATGTATAAAAAAAACCGCATAAGAATGATGACCTTTGAAGATTAGAAGAGTTAAACGTAAAAATTTACGACTTTTGATTTCTTTGTCGGTCAGAAGAATAAAGGTAGGACCATTTTCTCTTACTCTTTCATATCATTCATTCGCTGATGCAAAGTTTTTTGTACATTTTTAAACGAAAAAGCTAAATACCGACCGTACACACTTTTCTGTTGTCATTACGAAATTTATTGATTTTCGTCTGTTTGTTTTGGCCGGGCCGGGCAATAGACGGATTATACTTGCAGCAAAGTTTATATACAAAGTTATATATACATATGTGTATATATATTAAATTTTTTTTATACATGTACATATACCATTTATACATATTATATCTGGCTTTTGGGAATTAAGGGACCGGGCTAACTCCACTGTGTGGCTATATTCTTCATTTTTTTTATGAATGTTAGCCAAAACGCTATGCGCTATGAGTTGTGACAGGAGTGGAAGCTAAATTTATATGAAATACCATGTGAAAATTCAATTTGCTTGCAAGAACAATGTTAAGCACAACATACACACAATGAAATTGTTAAAAACGTGAAATTCAATTAAATAAATAAAAAAATTCCAACCAATTTTAAAGTCAAGACTCTTGAAGCACAAAACACAGGCACACGACGTTTCTAACACTTGACGCGAGAATAAAGTTTTTAATTTGCATATGTTTTAATTGTGATTTATTTGTGGTTTGCTTTCTCGTTTGACTAACCGTCAGATGGGACACTGAGCTAAGCTAGTGCGTTAGCTGTTTCGGCCGGTTAAGGCCACAACAATGCGTTGACACAGCGCAAGGATAACTGAGAACTGAGCACTGAACACCACACACTGAAAACCGAGCAGTGAACAGCGAACAACAAACATTACGAGCGTTAAAGGCAATGAACAAGAGCGTATGAGCAACGCGACCAAAAGGCACTGACTGACGTGAGTCACTTACTGACAAACCGACAAACTGACAAACAGGGATAAACAGACAGACAGACAGAGAGGCAAGGCAGCAAGCCAGATATAAACTCACTCACTCACTCACTCAGTAGTGAATGAATGCATGAATGAATTGAATGAATGAAAATAACCAACAACAAAAAGAAACAGCGCAATGTAAAGAAACTGTCTGTGTGTCTGTAATATAACATTAAGTTTACACTGCATTCAGTGTGTGTGCTCGGGAGAATGTCCCAACAGCTTTCTGCTGCTGTTGCTGGTGCTCTGTGTGTGTGCTTAAGTACATTTTTGCCACAAAATAACTATATGCGCGTTATACAGAAGACACACACAAACATTAGCTGCAAATACACACACTACAAATATGCAGCCAAGGCAGCTGAATAAATGTCGTATATGTGTAGGGAATGGTCAAAGTTAGATTCTAAATGACGAAATAAGCAATTGTGCGTCTCTTTTGCATAGTGTATAAGCTTTTAGACACGAAAAAGCTCTAAGTTGAGCGTTAGTTATCGAGCAATGTGTTTCGCGATAGTTTATCGATATATGAGATGCTCACTTTTGATTTTTTCCTTAATTTATCATAAGAAAAAGAATGATACAACACTTTAATATTTCGAGTATACAACTGTAGAGCAAAAAAAACCAACAACATCTCGTATACAAGTGAGATCTGGGTTGTCTATACGCCCAAGCTAAAACCAGTCGGGAATTATTAGCACCAACAAAATAGGAATTTTAAAATCTCATTTTTGGGCTTGTGTTCCTCTAAATGAATTGAATATAGCCGCAGTTGCAGCTTTCACGGGCGCAAGATATATTGCAGCTGAAGTTTCTCGCTCAGAAAATTAACTCTTCTGTGGGCGGCAAGATGCCTGTCCACTAGTTGGTGACGGAGCTGCTGCTGCAGTCGGAGGTGGTTCTACAGCGGGAGTGCTCTTAACCGAGGCCGGAGGAGTAGCAAAAGTTAGTGGTCGATCACTTGCCGGTAGTCATCCAATTCTTGCTGGTTGTGCAGCTGTCGGTTGATGCTGCTTGAAAAAGCCAAACTCTGGAGCTGATGTAACTGGGGAGGGATAAAAGAAATCAGACCTCCTGATGCTGGCGTATAGTATTTATTTATTATTATTTTTTAAATTGCCTTTGCGCACCAAACCAATTACTGTTACTTTTGCTGTATGTGTAAACGGAGGCCAGCAACTGCAGATTTTTTTTAATAACTTAGACTTACTTTCTTTCAACTTGCCACAAAACAACTTGGACAAATCAACATTGCTGAGAGAGCAATCTCTGCCAATAATCGACTTCGTTTTCTCTGTGAGGATATATCATCTTATCGTCAACTCATAACTATTGCTGAGCTCCGCCAATATAGCAAGGGCTGGGCATGGGATGTCTATACGTTCAAGCTAAAACCAGTTGGGAATTATAAGCACCAGCGAGTTAAAATATTCAAAATCTCAAGGAAAATATAAATATTTAATCTAAAAATATTAATCTAACTTCGGATACAAATATTCCCGTAGCCTTTAAAACTAAGTCTAAGACCGTGAGTTTTAATATTTACCGAACAAATTTATCAAAGATATTTTTGAGTATTTAAATTTAAACGTAATTTTTACTGCGCAGCTAATACTTATCTCATTAAATGAGCAATGATTAAAACTGTAATTTGTTTAATAATATGGTATACAAAAATGCCTCTTTACGTTTTGAGATAAACTCACGCACATTACACACTATATTCTTTCTTTTACACCTCTAGATAAGAGCGCATAAATCAAGCGCTGAGCATATCATCATCATCATAATTTGACGCTCAATCAAACAATCGATGTACCCCAGAACAGAAGCAAACACATCAAGGAAAGAAAAAAACAAAAGTAAGTTCAGCAACAATATAGATGTCTGTTTCTGAGATAAAATGCGGGCGTATATGCCTTGGAGTATAGATGTAAGTGTGTGTGTGTAAGTATGTTTGTGTTTGTGTGCATAAAAACATGAGTTATGTATACTCGAAGCTACTTTTCGGCTAACGAGCTCCGCTCAGTTAACGTCTTTATTGTTGGCCAACTTCCACTTGAGTTGGTCTAGCTTACAAAAAAAAAAACAATGGTTTTTCTTGGCTTCAGTCCTTTAAACTGTTCATCTACGTATGTACATTAAAAATGAGCAATAAACTGCGTACTGAACTTAAAAAGCTTTAATGTCAAGCCAAATAGCCAAGCATAAAGTATAGACAAATTGTTGAATAACGAAATAACAGTTAAAACGAAACAATTTTAATAAAATATTAAAATAACAATTTAAGAATATATGTTGTTCTTTTGCTTATAACGACTATTTTTATGTATACATAATGAATAATTTAAGAATCTTAACATTTCATTGTGTATAAAATATATAAATTGTAACTGGAAAGCAAAACTTTCCTAAGCCCAAAGGCTCTTTTATGTTATCAAATATGAAACTAATGTATAGTAAAACTATACATATATAGTTATTAATTGTTATTGTGATAATATAATATATATTTACTATTATCACAATTACAATTAATAACTCGAATTTACTTAAGAAAGTAAAACACCAAGAAGATGGGTTTTATTTTCGCTTAAGATATCGAGAAGCGCTTTCTTTATTTTCATTTAATGCATTCAGTAGACGACCCCCTATAAAGTAAGGGGGCCTTGTTCCAAAAATTCCGAATGCCAATCGGAGAGATCAGCAAACGGGGGTTGATGTTAATATCATTGGTGTCAGCAGCAATGTCCTCACTATACGTTCATTGAACATTTCTGCTCCCCAAGACAAGGAAGATAGATTGCTGGCATTGTGCGGAAGCTCTTGCTGCGAAAGCCAGAACCACTTGCGAATTGTAAGCGTAGTCAAATGCAAAATATTCTACACGATCGTATTGCAATGATCAAACCGGATCAACGGTTATATAAATTCTGCAATATTAATACTAAAATATTAGCATAATAAAAACCAGTTTCTGCACAGTTTCTCTACAAAGAAGTATTTTTCCGTCCGCTTGTTGAAAAGATATAATCAACCCCTAATTGAAACAAAAGCAAAACTATTGTACAAACACATCACATAAATTGCAATCATTTCTGTTGAGGTAGTAAGGCTTTGAGCCACGCAACTCATAAATTAATAACACAATTTCCATGATCCTAAGGACACAAAATAGCAAACCGACGAGCAAATAATTCAATTTTGTGCCGTGTAAATTTATACACGAGTAATATATTTATATAAAATTTCTCAGTCTTAGTCTCTGTCTCGTTTTTATTTGGACTCGGGCATATTGGCAATGAGCCAAAAAGTAAAATTTGCATGCTGTTACCCATGATTTCAATGAAGTTGATGTGATGAGTTAGAGGAAAACTAAAAACATGTGTGTGTGTTTGTGGGAGACATTCTCAACTGGAGCTGTCCCCTGCTTTGTGACTAGATTACATTTCTTGTCTAAACCCCTAGCCATTCCGAAGGCATTCCAAAATAACTTTATCTGTCAACTGAGCCATGTGTAAACAATAATTTGAAAAGCAATTAGGCGACAGCAGGACAATTACTACCCAAGGAGCATTAAACTTGAACGCAAGATGATTATAGTTATTTACAGTTTGTTTTTGAGAATGCAAAAATTAAAAGAAATTAATTTTTACTTCTTAAAAAATACAATTATGCATAATAATATACATAACTAACACACAGCAAATGGGATCTGGCATCCTTTAATGGAAAAAGTTTTCATTTTCCTTCGGTAAGTCGGTTATAACAAACTATGAGATATACTTTAAATTTATTGTTATTATTATTTTGTTTGGGAATGAATGCACTGCGACCTTAGAGGTCTTTTGTTCCCACTCTTTGGCCTATATTTTGACGGGTCGATGGTTTCTTATTACAAAACATTGCTTTAAAGGAATAAGAGCTAACGTTAAATACAATACACGTTTATTATTAAGTTAAGTTAAAACAAACAAAAAACCATGGTAAAAAGTTTTCTATGCTTAACTTTAATCATGACACAGCTCTAAAATATATTTTGTTAACTTAAGCTACTTTTAAATTAAAGCCAATTAATATAGAAAAGTCGAAAGCTTTTTGCAATTATTCTAATGGAATTTGTCCCGGGCATGGTGCTTAAAGGCATGAAAAGCACAAAGAGAAATATAAAAAACATAAAGAAAGAAGAAAGGACGAGCTGTTAACCCAATTTGACTATCTTACGGCTACGCATCGCATTGCAGACAGACAGACCGAGTCGGGGCGAAGGAGCCGGAACAGAAGCTTCAGTAAAACACGAAAAAGAAGAACGACCTTCAGAATGAACTGCACTGGGAGACAGACAAGAAGCAGAAGCAAAAACTTTATCGAAGACACCAGAGGCAAAGGTATCAAAATTATGCGCGTGCATTTTACAAGACTTATCAGGGTGGAGGTTGGTTGAGGAGCGTGGCATCATATTAATGAACAGCCACGTTTGTAACACGGCAACAACAACAACAAGTTATAATAAAATCCATCCTTTAAGCTACATTACATAATTTCAATCAGAATGTTTCATTCATTTTTCTGATTTCTATCAATTTTTTATACCCTAAACCCATTGAAAACGGGTAAAAAAGTACAATGGTTTTGTGCAAAATTATGTAACAGGCAAAGGGAAGCATCTCCGATCCATCCCATAAAGTATATATATTCAGTGTCAACAGCCGATATAGCCAAGTCCGTCCGTCTGTCCGTATGTATGAACGCGTCGATCTCAGAGACTATAAGAACTAGACACTATAGATTTTGAACATAAGCTTGCCTAATCCCTAGGCAGTACAAATTTGTTCATTTCATTTTCGATAACTTTCCCCGTTTCCGATACATACATGTGATCGATGAATTTGAAAAGCTTTGAGTTGGCGTTTGGAACTATTAGACAAAATAATGACAATATGTGAAGCAATGCGGAGCTATGGTACATTATAATTAAGTAAAGTATGCTGCATATGCGTTCTCACACACAAACACACACACACACATACTTGCAAGCACTGGCTATACGCGTAAAGTATGCGGTTCAGGGTATCGTCTAGTCGGGATCTCTTGACTAGAGCCTTCTTACTTGTTTTTGTAATGCTTTTGCTTCAGACATAAACGAAACGTCAGCAGGATATTTAGAAGTGTTATGGTCAGTTGACCTAAATGATACATGTATAAATGATTGTTGTTGATTGATATACTACTCGTATAAGCATATGTAAAAATGTGCGTCATTCGAAGTAATTGACACGACACTCGAATAGATTATCTGGTTGTTCAAGTTCACATCCAAAAGGTCATATTGAGTTTCATATTTTTCTAATTTATTCGATTTTCGTCGATGGCAAATCAAGTTAGTAATTAGAATATCGGATTTATATCACCACGTAATTAAATTGAATTTTATATACATATATATATATATATGTGTATATATATATATATATAATTTGCATAATTAAAACAGCTCACATATATATATATATAGCTCACATATATATATATATATATATATATATGTGAGCTATATATATATATATGTGAGCTGTTTTAATTATGCAAAGAGTTTCACGAGGATTCCGAACTTAACAACAGACTAAAACAACTCGATATTATTGTACATTTGTTAATAAAAAAACACTTAAATGTTTTATCAGTTAAGACCAAATAATGTTAGGGGAAATTGACGAAACTTTATTATACCCTGATCCCATTAAAAATGGGAAAAAAGGGTATAATGAAGTTGTGCAAAAGTATGTAACAGGCAGAAGGAAGCAACTCCGACCCTATAAAGTATATATATTCTTGATCAGCATCAACAGTCGAGTCGATATAGCCATGTCCGTCTGTCCGTCCGTCTGTCCGTCCGTCTGTCCGTCCGTATGTATGAACGCGTCGATCTCAGAGACTATAAGAGCTAGAGACTCCAGATTTGGAACTTAAGCTCGCCTAATCCCTAGGCAGTACAAGTTTCTTTCCGATTTTCGATAACTCTTTCCGTTTCCGATATACACATGGGATCGATAACAACAAAATCTTGAATTTGGAAAACTTTGAGATGCAATTTGAATTATAAAGCAAAATAATGATAATCTGTGAAAATTTTATTCAAATCGGTTAATAAACACCGGAGATATGGGACATTGAAGTTGTGTATGCAGTATGGAGTATGCGCGTACACAGACACACACACACTTGCAAGCACTGACTGTATGCGTAAAGTATAGGGATCAGGGTATCGTCTAGTCGGGATATCTCGACTAGAGCCTTCTTACTTGTTTTTTAACTCATTTTAAACTTTTTTTCCGATTCACAGTCGTCTCGGGATAAAGTATTTAAAACCTTGATTGTAAATGCAAACGCAAGTTTTGAATAAATCAAATATTAAGGAAAATTAAGAAATTAAACATGAATTATGTTAACCATTGTATTAAACGAGCATAATACTTATGCATTTTTTAAGCTCTAAGAACATTTAAGACATTCAATTTTCCGAAGAATGTATCATAAAATTACTTTATTTTATAAGAGTTAAGTTATAAAATGTTGCAAGCATACTTTTGGAGCTATTTTTTAGTCCTTACTATGGTATACATATATACATCCTCAATAGTTTGTTCGGAAGCAGCTTTAAATCATAATTTCTGTTCTCTTTTCACTCTCCATCTAATCAAGCCTAATAAAAGTCACTTCATTGGACCAAACTTTTCGATTTCGTTGAACAAACACTCAATTATGCAGCAGCACTAACAAGAGGGTGAAAATAAAAAAGAAATTAAACTTTTTGCCCCTTTTTATAAATGCATAAAAAAGTTTTCTTACACAGCAAACAAAATTTTCTAGCATACATTTCAGTGCTAAAGAGAAATGAGTACAAAACTTAACGAAATGAAATTAAAGCTGAGCGAATGACACATCAGCTAAGCAAATATTAACGGTAAATAGATAATATCTCTCTGTCTCTTATTAGTGCCGTTATATTTCAGCGTACTTACGTCTTATGCCCCAATCCATCATTTTGTTGCTTTGTTTCTTGGTGTTGCAAATGAAATGCTAGATGCACAAGTTGTTGTTGTTTTTGTTGCTGCTGTCGTTCTGTACGGCAATTGGACAACATTAGCGTCGTAAAAAAGGCCGGAAAGGAACCGGCTGCGACTTAATGTTTAATATTTCTTTAATCTCTCTATCTGTCTCTTTTGCACTACATGCCGTTAGATAAATTCTAACGACAGCAACAACAACAACAACTACGACAGCAAAACACGCACAAATTAAATTGAACTGTTCCTTATTTTGACAATTTTATGTATGCCTCAAGGAGAGTCAGGACACAGTCAGACACACACACGTAAAAAGGCAGGCAACCGATAGTCTAAGCAACAACAACATCAATAATAAGAACACAAAGCACAGCACAGGAGTAAAAACTGTTGCCGGCGATAAGGCGCTGCTCGCGTTCACTTTCAGCTACTTTCAGGTGCTTTCAACTTTCAGAAATCTCCAAATTCCGTTGCTCGATGCGCTCGTTTCATCTTTACTTTTCGTGTTTTGTTGCTTTGCACCGGGCCGTGCTGTGCGGTGTGCTGCTGGCCCGAGCAGCATTTACTTCATGACTGACAGAACGAAACGCAAGCCGAAAATCCAAAGCGCACAGACACAATGCGCTGCTGACGCTGGCATCGACGACGCTGTTAACGGCAATGCGAGCAGAGCACGCTTCGAAGGCGAAGTGTGACTGTGACGGTGCCGAATGTGCATGTTGAGCAGATAACGGTGCTAGCTGCAAACGGAACAAGGTGGGATAGACAGAGAAAGCGAATAGGGGAGAGAAAGCGAGAGAGAGACACGAAAGTGAGAGTGTGAGTGAGAGTGTGCAGGCGGCTTCGGCACTTTAAGCTCCGAGTCGGGTGCGTCGACATTGACGAGGACGAGGACGTTGACAACGACGACAACAACAACCACGCCAAATACAACAACAAGTGGAGCGTAGTTTTCGAAATAAGTTCAAGTGACCACATTGTTGCTTCTGTAGTTAATATTATTATTGCTAATGTTGTTGCCGCGCAGGTGACGCTGTTTGCAATCGAAGTGCGTGACAGTGCGGTGGAGAGAGTAACAAATGTACAAGTGAGGCTCAAGTGAAGAAGGAGACATTGGCACAGTGGACAGTGGATCAACAAAACAGGACTCAACAAGCGAGCAGCCGAAAAGCATGCTGTGTTTATTTTATAATTTAAAGCACACAAAAGTATTGAGAAGCTTAAAATTAATGAGCTATAAACAAATACTTCCTTCATTTGAAAGGTCTTCTTCAGCTTAAGCTCAAGAGCACTCAAAAAGAAAAACTGCCAAGTAATGCCACTGTGCCAAAAATAAATAAATATATATATATATATGAAACCCAACCACAAGTGTAAAGACGACGAAGAAACCGAAGAGCACACGTTAGCGTCTTGCATTCACCGTTACTCGCTCTCCCACGTTCAACCAAAAATATATTGAAAGCACATTTGGAGAGAGAGTGCAAGAGAGTTACAAACATACACTAAGAGAGCACTGGTAAAACAAGAGCGAAAAGCAACCAGATATAGGTAACGACATCGAAATGCTGTTAAAATGCCAAAAGAAAAACAGTAAGGTAAACAAACAAGAGAGCAGACAGCAGGAACAAAAGCAATTAGTTGAAGTTTTTGTAATTGTGCTGATGCAATTGTTGTTGTTATTGTTGTTTCTAGTATTAAAGTGTGCCATGTTATCGATAGCTTAGTTCTATAAATAACAGATAAGGTCAGCAGTTATGAAGAGAAGCAGCCAAGCTACTAGAAATAAAAGAACCAAAATTGAGACATACATCAAATTTTTTAAGTGTGAGGATATTTGCGAGTCAAATGTTTAAGTGAAGTTTATTATTGTGCACCCTAAAGGTGTCAAACCAAAATGTGCCACGCAATTAAGACTAAGAGAGATACAGAGTGCGAGGCAACAGAGCTTATGAAATATTCACATAAATGCGGTCGCATTTACATTTTACACCTTTTGAATTGCACACGCAAAAAACAGAACAAAGCGCCAAAAGGAATACGACGAGACGGAGAGATTTAATGTGTGCGAGTGCGAGTGTGTTTGTGTATGTGTGAATAAATGAATAGGAGACCAGCAGCATCAGCAGGAGTAGAAACAGTAGAAGCAGTAGCAGCAGAGCAGGCGGCAACATGTGGCTGTTAAGTAGCTGTGCTGCAAGCTTTAAAAATTTTACTCCTTATGTGTCATGCTATGTGTGTGAATACGTGTGTGTGGGTGTGTGTCTGTGTGTGGTTGTGAGTTTAATGTCTACATTTGCGGTCGCAGCATTTGATTCGCTTTGTTTCCTTTGTGTCCCTTATTTAAATGTCATTTATGTTTGTCGTTTTACTTTACTTTACTGTTGTTATGTGTTATGAGTGTGCGGCATTGGCCGACATTGAATTCCCAACGGCCTTTTTATATACTTTATTGTAGAAAGTTTATCATTTTTGTAAATGTGTACGAATGTTGGTATGCGTGTGTGTGTATGTGTGTCGCGGATTACCTTCGCTTTGTCTGTTATGTTTATTCCAAATATTTGCATATACGTTCATTTGCATGTATTTTATTATATTTCTTTGCAATTGTTCGTTTTTTGTTGCCTACTTTTTGGCATGCATTACAGGCTAAATTTAATATAAGAGGCAGCAAATAGACAACAAAAAACAACACCTTAAAAAAAATATATATGATTGCTTTCTTATTTTTTTATCCGAACTGTTTTTAGGCCATTAAACTTTGGTAACTGTATGAATTCGTGAATTGTTACAAACATTTGGGAAACTGTACAAGCTTTAAGCAATCAGCTTTTGTCACGCAGCGGCAATTATCCTTTGGCTACATGGTTTGTGTATTGGGTATGGTAATTTTTAAAAACAAACTTTTTGATGTTATACAATTTTTTGTAAAAATATACACAAAAGCTGTTCTTGAAAATAATATTTACTTATCAATCTTATGCCTTTAAAATTATGACCTTTAAGCTTAAATTTATTAAAAAAAATTTTATAGCAACTTAATATCTGTTTAGTTATTTTTTTTGTATTTTTTCTGATCCATTTAAGATTATATAATATTTATTATTATCATTTCATTTAAGTGGGTCACTTACGAAGCTTTTCACATATGTCATTCTTCATGTTATCAGTTTGTTCTTTAGAGTTCTTTAAGAAATAACTTTACACAATTGAAAAGATTTTTTTTACTCTTTGCATTTTCTCGTACTTTGTCACAACCGTTTGAAATGCCAGCAAACAACTGAAACAAGTTTCAAAGTTTTGTACAAAATAACGAAACTCTTGAAATATGAAAATAGCAACAACAAAATGTTGTGTTGTTCTTGTTGTTCTCATATTTATTGTTGATAGGCAAGTCGTCAGTCAGTCAGCATAAATATTGATAAAACAAAACTAATCGCATGCTAAGGTCTACCAATTTCATATTTATGAATGAGTTGCGTGGCGCGCACATTTTTCCCCCGTTTGCTTCACTTATAAAAGGAGCTAACTAAGTGATTTTAAATGGCCCACAATCAGGCAAAGGAGAGAAGTTTAAACTTCGAACTTACCACGTGACGTCGGATGATTCATGAGTATCGATAAAGGGCACTCATCGTCGTCAAGTATGTACTCTGTTCCATCGCTGTTAACCTATCGAGAAAGAGTGTGAGATTTTAAGAATTAGCACAAAATGTTTTTTTAACAGAACCTTTCAGAATTTCAAAAAGACAAAAAATACCTCAAAAATTAACATAAGAAACAATTAATTTTTTAAAATATATGGCAAAGAAATATTTTACAAACAAATTCGAATAACGATTAAATATTTATGTGGCCATAAAAAAATAAAATAAATTTAAAAAAAAATATCAATGCTGCTTTATAAAATACTCATTCTACTTTTGCCTACTTTTTTATAAGATTGCCTACTTTTTATAATATTATAAAAGCATTTTTGAAATTTGTTTAATCAACAAAACTGAAAGTTGTTAGAATTCTTTATAATCAAACAAATTTTTATAAGGTGCTACTCAAAACAAGGGCATAAAACAAACTACGTTAAAGTTTTTAACATATTAAAAAATATCTTGAAATTGATACAGATGTTTGAAAATAAAAATTTGTTATGCTTGCAAAAGCTGCATAATATAATTTTTCTGATTTCCTGATCATATTAATCTCCAGTTTTTAAAAATTGATAATTTACAAACAAACTCTCAAAACAGTTACTGTATAAATGACTTTTAAGCCATGGACGTTACATAAAGTCAACCATTTTTATAAAGATAATCTGTGTATTAATTTTTACTTATTTTTACTAAATGCTTCTAATATTTTCGACATTTGTTAATGTGTTCTGAGGGCTAGCAGATTTTACTTTATCAAATGAATAAATGCAAAACAATAGAAATAATATATTAAATTATTTCTAAAAAATAACAAAGGAACATTTTTGTTTTGTTTGATTGTGAAGTAGTCAGTATTAAAAAAAAAAAATTACAATACAATGCCATCAACTCTCATTTATAATGAATATCTAATCATTTCGAACCTGCACAAGACAATAATGTAGAGGATCTGCCTTCTCTAGGCCATATTTGGTGAGCATTTCCCTGACCACAGCCTGAGCGCAATCGCGTATCGATAGCAGTAATGTTTTATAAGGCACATCCTGGCACAAGCTCTCGCCATAGATCTTAAGAGTGCCACCCGTGTCTGGTCCGCCGTCACGTGATCGAAACTGTTGCAACTTCTTTTCCAGTTTTTGTTGTCGCCTTCGCCGCATCACCGCCTCCGGATTTGAGATCGAGCGTGTGAATGACGTTTCCGGCAGCTCTGTATACAATTTACCAGCAACAGCATCGTTTGCATCTCCATTATTGCCAACTCCTCCACCAGCACTGCCATTCATATGTGCCGAGGAGGCAACGCTGCCAACACCGTTGCCCAGTCCAAGTTGACTGCCATTGGCTAGCGGGAGATCGGAGCTGAGCTTGGCCATCTTTTCCTTTTTCTTTTGCTCCTTCTTTTCACGTTTTGAGAGCTTGCGTTTGAAATTTAAATCCGATTGCTCAATGGGCTGAAGAGAGAAATTAATTAGATTTTGTAAAACATTTCAAGTTGATATATTATTATGAAAACTTACTGTCGTCTTTTGATCAATGTTCTTGAGCAGAAAGCGTCCCTCTCGATCATCTATATGCCAATTGAGTTGCACTAGCAGCGGCTTCTCATCTGCATTCAGGCGACGCTCCTCGAAATTTGCATGCACCTCGTAGAGGGCGTAATTGGGCACCGAAAGCATACGCATATCGGGACGAAACTTCTCAATAAGTGTGTCTGTGTGAAATCAGAAAGAAAATGTGTGATGTTAATGTAAAGCAGGCGAAAGAATTAATAACTTGTTTCTAGTATTAGACACATATTTGGGCTTCACTTCTTGCTATCAATAATAATACTAACAATTGAATCCTGTAAGATCTGTTCTTAACCTATTATCCTTCTTTCTACAGCGACTTTTTATGCCCAGTTTTTGTAGCCCTTCTTTGACTAACTAAACAAAAGTATGTTTTAGAACTGTTTTGATTGTTCAACAAAAAACTTTATATTAATTTAAAGTTAAATTATTTTAAACTTGAAAGTGTGGATTAATTTTTTCGTGAAATGTGTAACGCTTAGAAAGAAAAAACATCCCAGCCCATATATATATTCTTGATTCAGCATAGTTATCTGAGTTGGTATAACCATGTCCATCTACATCTGTTTCCACGCAAACAAACCCCTCAGATTTTGATCTATCGAACTGAAACTTTGTTGTGGTTCTTCTTTACAGATCTTAAAGAGATTTTACTTTGCTTAACAAGAAGGCTATGCAAGGGTATAGAGTATTCTGTATGACAGCCTTCCCTATTTATTTTTACTTAAAAAAGTGAATATTGCAAATTGGATTGTATTGATTTTCGTAAGAATTTTCTAATTGTTATTTATATTTATGTTTTTTCCAAAAATTTTTGAACAGTTTCATAATGACTAAGTAAAGAAAAAGTACCTTTTAATCAACGATACTAAAATCCTTTTTAAGACATTATTTAGTTTTATTCTACTGGATTGTCATCTTCGCTTTTTGCAAATTCTGGATACACAAATATACCATTTTAAAAAGCAAACACTCACCTATGACATCTGTGACTGTTGCATCGCTGGCAACGCGAATGCATTTGGTGGCCACCTTTTGGCCAGCATCTTGGAAATAGAAGCGCATAACGCCATGGAAGAGCAGATTCTACAGAAAACAAGAAACTTTATTAACTGGCTTCCCTTCCAATCAAGTCATAATTAAAAACATACCTCATCCGGTTCGGAGAGCGCAAAGAGATCCAATCGATTGGCATTCCATTGCTGTATAACTGAACGTACTGCCTCGCGATCCAACATTTTCTTATCATGTGACATACTGTCCCAAGGGTAGCAGGTTGTGAGGGGGCGGGGAGGAATAGTAAGGTAATGGAATTTTTGGAATGTTTATCGTATTTGTGACTCCAGTGTGACGTCGTTTATCTTCCCCCTTTCTTTTTCGTTTGTTCCTGTTGTTGTTGTTGTTTCTGTTTTCCTTGTGGCTAACTGTAAACAAAACAAAGGCAGAAGGGGAAAAAATCGTGTTAAAATTAGATTCTAGGTTTACAACATCTACGAAGCAGCAATCGTAAAATAAAAATCAACTTGCAACAGAATGTTGCATTGCTGCCTGTGGCGGAATTTTAATGTGCAAAAAAACAGTGGAAGCTTAAAAAATAAAAGTGAAATTCGCAATTAAGGGTAAATACGTTTTTATATATTAAAAAGACAATAAATTAAAATAATATCTTTTCAAATCGTAACGAAATTTCCAATGATGTTTTATTTATAAAATTTTAAGGCTTAAAAATTTTATTTAAATATTTAAACTTATATAAAGATTTAAATTTTAAAACGTTGAGAAACAAAATAATTTTATTGCTGTTTTTAAAAAAAAAATTATAATCAACTTTTTGCTGAGAAAATAAAGTAGAACATATATGATTCAAACATTTGGAGTGTTATTTCCCCTTCATCAATAAATAATCGCAGTTTCACATCATTTACAATAATAACTCCCAACACTTAAATAAACATATAGAATTTTGTGTAAATCAAAAACAAAACAATAATAATAAAAACCTCTTGAAACGCTTTTAATAAGATGTATTTTTCATTCATATTTTTAGCTCTTTGCTTTTGGTGCAAACCAAAATTAATTCGGAAGTATACCATAAGTTAAGTAAATGATGAGGGGATAGTAGATTTAATTTAACAATTAAAGTCATGAAAAATAGCGTTAAACGATATTACACCGTTCATAAAGTGCGTAAGCCATGAAATGTTTAACAACGTACATAACATTAATAAGCTTGTTTATACAAGTTATTTAAGAGGCAACAACTTAGCAACTTATTTCACAGATATCATAGGCTTCTCACCTAAACAACTCTTAAAGTAATAACTGACTTTGGGTAAAAAACAAAAGACCCCTCGCTTTATTTATCAAATGCATCCACACATGGCACATGCTGTTTAACATTGAGTGTATGTTGTGTACTTTGCCAATTAAAGAGTTTCATTACATGTTCCTCTCCCTACCCGCTTGTACTTACCCCTTCATCAACAGCTGACTGGTGACCCCAAACGACAAAGCAACAGCAACTTCATCGGGGCACAAAATGTTGTGAGAGAGCAATTTAAAATGTACAAATAACCTCAAGATGTTGTTCTTAGGGCGTGCCTATACAAGAAATACGTTCAAAGTTCATCAACGATCAACGGTTTGCGATGTCAAAAAGCGGAACTATGCCTGAATCCCCTGAAACCCCACTTCTGCACCCCTCTTCCTTCTGCTGCCATAGCTGCTTTACCAATTGCCTGTTATGTCTTGATATCTGTTGCTCTGTTTCTGTTTCTGTTGTTTTGTTTTGTTTTCTGTTGCTTCTTTATTCTCCTACACTCTTTTCGTACATAGTTTAATAACCGTCAACGGTTACGCTTCGCAGAATTCGTCGTTGGCTGCACAGTCAAAAAAAAAAAAGAAAAAAAAACAAACGTTGAAGAAGCAGTGGGAAGCGGGGGGTTGAAAGCAACATGGCATCACATACACACATACTTAAAACAAAACTCTATAAGGAAACCTTGCCTAAGTTAAGCCATTTGTCGAGGGCGTATGTTGTCAGCACGGCTGTCACTCAAAGTAAAAAATTGTTTTAAAAAACACCAAAATAAAAGTCGAGTGTTTGCGTAGAATAAAAGAAAATACAAGAAAACTTTATCTGAACTTGCTGTGGTGATGTGGTGTTTAGTTTTTCAAAGTTTTCTTAAGCCAAGTTCAATTAAACCAACTAAGGAACTGAGATTTTAGAGTTTATGTTTTTTTTCCATACATTTTGCACTGTTTGTTAAACTTTTTGAGGTACCAAGATTAAAATTTTTTTTTTTTTTGTGCTATATCCAAACTTTTTAAGAAAGGTTTTAATAAATTTTGCTATGCAGAGGCATTTAAAATACCAATAAATCCATCTTGAAAGTCTTTAAGAAATCCTCTACAAAGGTTTTCATTTTCGATTCAAACTGAAGCTCATTTAAAAAATTCTCTTTTCTTGTTATCAATAAATGTCATCAAAAATATTAAATGCCCAATTATTTTTTAGCCATAATTTTTGGGATAAAAGTTTTAATTGCTTTCAAGATGTACGAGATGTATTTTTAACAGGGTTACTTTTACTTGAGTACTCGGTTGTTGGTACATTTGTACCTAAAGTCGCAATTGCAATGCAATTTTTGTGGCTGTTGCCCCGGAAACAAACTTTCCCTTGCTGACACGCCCACTGTATCTGCCCTTGCGCCGGTAACTGCAGGACAAAGGAATTGCATTGGTGCGTAACCTCAGCAAAGAAGGTTTTTTTTTGTGTTTTGGCATTTAATGTTAGGTTTGGTTTTGAATTGCATTTTAATGCTGCTTGTTTGGTTGCTTGCCAAAAAGTCGGTTGCTGAGCAGCTTTTAGGGGTTGTTTAGAGTTAGTGTTTAGAAAGGGTTGCAGCAATATTGATAGCTTGATGGAATTTCCAATATGTACTTAAATTTTTATTTTTTAATAAGTTTTAACTTTTTTTCGGATGTTCTAATTTAATATAAATAAATGTTTAATTTAATTCTAAAGATATTTTTAAATTATAATAATCCGTAGCGTATAAATTAATCATTTTTAATATTCCAGCATAAAAATAAACCTATTTTGAAATAAAAATCTTTTTAACGTCAAGCATTTTTTTTTTAAATTAGAATTTGAAGGAATTATTTTTAAGACTCTTTTAATGGAGGTCTTGTAAAAACAACTGTTTCTTAATAAAAAAAAAAAAAAATCGATTAAACAATTAACAAATTAAAATAATCATCGACTAAAACAGATTTAGATGAGCAGTTCATTGTTCATTCTGAAGTGAAAGGAAGAATAATGACAAAATATTTTAAATAATTTGCAACGCTTCGCTTCAGAAGACACAAAGAGTCAAAATACCAGCGAAGCTAAAAATTTAAATGCATTATTTTTACAACATTATTAAAAAGACATAAAAGTGACATTCACACCGCCGACGCAACGAGCAAAGTCAACAATTAACTTGTTGAAGTTGAAATTGTTGTTGCTGTCGTTGTTTGTGCACTGAGCCCAGAGATTGCGACTATTGATAAAGGTGTAGGAAAGCCGGAAAACCGCAAAGGCAACAACAGCAAGAAACAATAAAAATTACTGTCGCTTGATAAATAGACAGACAGACAAAACAGAGAAAGAAAAACAAGCAAACAAACAGAGAGACAGATAGAGAGATAAATGTATAAAAAAAAAAAATACCGCAAGACAAAAGCCCAAGAAGACAAGAGACAAAGGCCTTCTCATCATGCCTCATGGTGTTGCAAAGAGGTGAATGTACCCCATCAACAATCTCGGTTTGAATTGGGCGCGCCAAAGCCTCTCAACTGGGTCTGGGACACGTTTAAAATGTTGCTGGCCTAGTCACTGCCTTTTGGCTTTTGACGTTTTTTTTTTTATTATTTTACCTTCTTTTTTTTTTATTCAGGAGCAACCGTTTTTTTTTTAAGCACCTGCGTTTAGCAAGTCACGATACTTGGCCCCGACACAGAAAAAAATAAATGCTCGGCTTGTTGAAAACAAAAAATAAATTTGACTTGTAGCAGCTTAGTGTAAATTATTAAAATTTGAATATATAATTTTTTTTTGCTTTTAAATTTTATCATACCCTACTGATTGTGAATGATTAAAAAGGAACGAAATATTTTCTATGCAAAATTGAACTTCCCGAACCGAGCTAATAGAAAGAAAATATTATGAATATATAATATTCTTCTTTGCTTATTTTGTATTAAGAAAATTTATCGAAACATAATTTTGAAGCCAAAAACAACAAAAAATTTAAATTTAAAATCAAATAAAATCAAAATATTTCTTAGCTGTCTTTTCCAACTCTTGTTCAAAGCTTACTTTTGCCAAGCGATATTTACTGCGCATAATTAAGTTAGCTGCCATTGAGTGGCGCTTAATTGAAAGTCAATAAGAAAGACACTAAGTCAAGTACAATAACAATAACAACAACAACAATAAGGCGCATCTGCCAATAGTTGTCAATGACAAGCGTAAATTTGCTTCAATCAGCAGAATCCATTCTTTGCTTGTGAATGGGAAACAAAAACAACAACGACCGTTATTAGCCGTGACACAAACCTTTGCGCCGTTTGTCACATACATATTTTTGCATGTCTCTTTTTCTCTGTTTGTTTATTTGTCTTTCGCAGTTTTGCTTTGCTTTGATGAGTATTTCTGTGGCTTCTTCTTGGGCCGGGGCTTAAAAAGCCAGCCTGTGACACTTTTGCACTTAATTCGAAGTCAGCAAAAGAAAAATGTGGTGAATGATGATGGTCGACGAAAGAATACACTCACTGAAAAGTGCTAAAACCAATATGGTAAGAGTATGAGAGCTACAGAGGAAGAGGGAAATGGAGAGAGAGAGGGATAGAGAGAGAGAAAGAGAGAGAGAGAAAGAGAGAGAGAGAAAGAGAGAGAGAAAGAGAGAGAGAGAAGGAGAGAGGGAGAGACGAAGAGAGAAATAGAGAGGGACTCATGACTAGAGAAAGTACAGATTATCTCTTTTATCTTAGATTTATTTATTGCAACACTGAAAACATGAAGACATAAAACACTGCAGACCAAGGAAAAAACATACTTGAAAGGCTTTGAATTTTTTTCACCTTCTAAATAGAGTTTAACACGCTGCATAACAATTGATTTTGGGTTGAAATTATTTTATGGCTTTAGTCTAGTGGCATAACTAATAGTTTTCCCTTTTTAAAGAGCATTTAAAAATACACAACACTTAATTTTTTATAATCCAATTTAATAAACAATTTATATGCCGACAAACGATTGTAAAATATTTCTGGTTACATTTATTTTTTTATTGCGAAAAAAGCTTAAAAAAATAATTCAGTGTTATATATTTAAAAACATGTAAGGTTATTATTATTTTTCCAACTATTTGTTTTAGTTTTTGTATTTGCACTAGGGTTTAAATCTAATCAAAGCTTTAAGCGAGTCTGACAATTAACAAGGAACCGAATCTATCTGCTTGTAAACACTCGCTTTTGAATTCGGCTTTTCAGTTCCTTGCTTTATTTATCCGAAAGGGCTTAAAAACACTTTAAAAAAGTACCATAACCGTTGTTGGTGCTTTATTGTCGGCTTAGTTGCGATTTTGTTGTTTTGCTTTTATTTATATATATATATATATAAACACTCAACACTTTTTTGAATTTCGTATTTTTCATCATCGTATGTGAAAACTGAAAACCGGCAAATGCGAACCGGCATACCAAAGTGGTTGTTGACTCTTTTTTATATATTTTTTTTTACTTTACATGGCACCAAAAACAAAAATAAAAAAACAGCAACAAAATAAACACACAGGTGAGTCTCTCAGCCAAAATATGAGTCAAGTTTGTTGCTATTGTTGTTAGTTTTTGCTTATTGTTGCTGAGCGCATGCTTAATTGGTTAGTGGAATTGGGTTGAGCGCAGAGATTTTAATGAGCCTCGAAGTGCTTGAAAGTAAAGAAGACGAAGGGTGGGGGGCACAGCAGATGTACTCATGAATCAACCCAAACAAACGAAATGTGGCTTAGTTAACTTAAATTTGAATTTAAATAGAGGATGCCCCAAACAAACAGGAAGGGACAGACAAGCAACCAGTAATGATCGTGACGAATTCGGAAAGATCAACGCGGTTTTTTACTGTTTTTTTTTGTTTTGTGTTCATTGTTAAATTTGATATAGTAAGAAAGCATTATTCTGTGCAGGCAACAATTGTTTCGAATACGTTTACAAAAGTTCAGTGAAATTGGTAATTATCATTTGTCACGATCTGTCGTGATCACACCTTTAAATAACAAAACACAAACAAGTTCAACACATGTTAAGTGTTAAGCCTTATTTACAATTAGTATTTGTATGCCCTGATCACGATATGTTTGTTCTTAAAAATAACTTTGCACAAGTTACTGATACTTTAACGAGGGCAATAACTTAAGGATTTAGATGTAAAGTATAAAAAAAAAATAGAAAAAATCATTGAAAGTAGATACTAAATTACTTTTTACAGAAACTAAACTATTTTCTGTAAACACAAAATAAAACATTTTTGAATGTACATTTTTTAAAATTGTATATAATGAACATATATAAAAAAAAATTTTAAACGTATATTAAAATATATATTTAAAGTATATTAAATTGAGAAAAATTATTATAAAAATTTTTATATTATTAAAGTTATTCTATAATATTTTAATATATTTGAAAAAAGTTAACTTATATGCTTTATATGCAAGTTTAAGAAATTAATTAAAACTTCATTAAACAGTATGAATAATTAAGTTGTGGTATTAAGGTTGTATGAATACTAATACTTGTGTACTATTTGTCATATTCAATTCTTTCTGGTTTCATCCGAACTATTTGATTGGACAATTAAGTCATTTAGTCTATTTGAGTGGAAATGCAATTTAACCCAATTACAGAAAAATGAATACCTTTTCTAGTCGCAGCCACAGCAATCAACAATAAGCCAAACCTAAATGTACAAAAACGTATACGTATTTACTATGTACATACATAATTATGCATTCCATAGCAACATTTTGTTCGTCGTTCTCTTATTGAGATGGCCGCTCCCCACACACGTTGCTTCTATGCATACTTAATTAGTTAATTTCCCATAAACTGAACGCTGTGAGAATATGCATAGAAAATGGTAAATATTCATATATGCGATAAGTATGTTCATTTATATGTCTGTGCTTACGATCAAAAAATTAAACAATGAGAAAATACGAAGAATAAAAAATATTAATACAAAAAGTTTAATTATTTGAGCATGCAAAAATGCGCTAAGCAAGAGTGCGAGTGAGATAGCGCAATAGAGTGATTTGCATTGCTCATACGACGCATAGGCTGATTTTTATTTATTATTTTCATTTTGCGTGCAACGAATTCGAAATGCGATATAAATAATTATATGGGCAAAAACCAAGTAAGCGGAGTTAGATCGAACAAAAAAAATTATTAAAGAAAGAAAAGAAATAAAATAGCTACGCAATCCATAAACGGAAACTATAAATTAACTTTCACTTGTTTGTTTTTTGTTGCTCTCAAAATTGTCCGTGTTTATTAATTAAAGCGATGACCATTTAAGTCGAAAGTTGGCTTATTTTGTGTGCTTTGCGTTTTCTGTTCATTTGTTTCTCATCAGTTGGCCCACAATCAACAGGTTGTTGACTGATTATATTTATGGCTTTATCTCTATGCCATTATCGTGATTTCGTCTTGTTTGGCTAGGTTTTTATTTACTTCTGATTACAGGTGGCATAACAAATGGAAAACCAAAAACTTGATTTTATCTATTTATAATTTGTCATTTATATGCTGAAATTTATTTATTTTTTTTTTGCTTCAATATCTATATATAAAGTCTAAACATACAATCTTATCTATCATTTGGCATTAGAGCATCAAAGTTTTTAGAATTTTTGTTGTTTACCCTCAAAAATAATAAAACATACGAATTTTTTGTACAAATAGTTTTTATTATTGAGGTAGCCGCTATTCATACGTTTTATTTTTCGAGTAGCTATAAAAGTCGAAAGAATGGAATTTTTACGAATGGGATAACAGCTATGCTGTTATTTGGGCCTTCAGAAATGACCTTCTGTCGAGACCTTAAAATGTGTCAAATTGAAATATATTTTGAATTTTTTTAACAAGTTACTGAAAGAAATTTGTATATTATATTTTACATTTATTAACTTTATATGTTTATTTTTCATTTGCTCTTATTTTTTGAGTACTCGAACTCTTTGCGATTGAAGTTCCCAACTAAAACCGTTTAAGTCTTAGTATTCCAGTTTTTTTTATACATCTATCTTTATATATCTTAGCAGTTTAAAGCCCGGCAAACAATAGCAACATACAGATATGTATAACTAGTATTTGCTTTATTATTCAACTTGACAAAGTTGAGTTGCTCTATAATAAAACAAAAAAAAAATTGCACAATTCGCAGAAATGTTATATCATAACGAAACTCAACTGAATCGAGAAAAACATCGCTTTCGACCCCTCTCTCCTGCCCATACTTTCTCCCTTTTCTGTTTGTTGTTGTTTGATACATAGCTTGCACAACATTTTTGTTAACTACAGCTGCAAAATTCATTCACAAAAACGCTTTAAAACAATATGCAAACCCAATCGTAAGCAAAGTGAAATCTTTTGCGTAATTAAAAGTGCGAATTAGCTTTTATTTTAATTATATTTATACCTTGTGCGCAAGTAAATTGGGGCATGCAACAGTCGGAAATAGATATAATGAATTGAATTTATATTGGTCTCTTATGTTTTGTTACTTACTATAAACAAAACTAGTACAATTTATAAAATTTTGAATTCAATTCATGTTTATGTCAATTTGAACTTTATCACAGATCTTCTAATCATTTTTTTATTAACAATCTCAATGTTTTCTATATAAACCATTGATCTTCTACTTTGTATTTCCCTTTCTTTCTTAATTTCGATTTATTTTTAACGGTTTAAATGCCTTATCTTCCCACTTTCACTCAATCACAAACGAAATCTTCATCAAAATCAAATAAAAAGAGAGAGGAAATTTTAATCAGAATAATTATTTTACTTAAGTAATTTTGACTGCAGTGCAGGATATCTTTTAGTCAAAGCACTTTTTGTTGGCTTATTTTTTTATAATTATAAGCATAATTATAAAAAGCCAACAAACAACAGGAAAAAATGCAGTTAAAATGACTTGACAGAGTTGCCAACTTGCTTCAAGTGTTTGTTTTACTATTGTTGTTGTTGTTGTTGTTATTGCAATTTTAGCATATTTTTTAGTTGGTTGTAGTGTTGCAGCAGTCTAATTGGGCCAGGAAGCAATTTAACCGGTTAATAGAGTTACCTGCGCATTTTGTTTTGAATGCAACGCCACGCCGTTTAAAAATAATATGTGAGTAGAAGATATACTAACTAAGGTATATAGCATACATACTATGTATATCTTCCCCCTTAACTATTAGAAGTTCACATTGGGTGCATTTTTAATGTGGGAAACAAATCATAATGTGTGTAAACCGGAACCCGCTTTGATGTTTATGTTGATGTTGATTACCAACCCGACCCCCTGCCAGCAGCAGTAGCAGCAGCAGCCAAATGGCTGGGCACTTATATATTTAATGGCAAACTATATATCCGACAAGATACGACCAGTATGAAAGTACAATATTCACTCCCCTCCGATGCGATGCCATTCCATGCCATGCCCCTTGCCAACATATAAATCTTTGCGCACTTCTTGGAAATGCGCAACTTTCACTGCGCCAAACAACGCCCATAAAAAGATCCAAAGACCAAAGAAATTCAAACCGCAGAAACTCAACGATAAAATGGGAGAAAGAGAGAAAGAGAGAGAGAGAGAGGTACGACATAGAAACAAAAAGAGAGGCAGACGAAAAGACAGACGAGACGAGACAATGCGACAATTGACAATCGGCAATAAAATTTCAATTAGCGTGAAAATGTCAAATGCTTGAGAAAAATAAATAAACACAAAATAAACTTTCAAGCGTGTTAAGAGAAAACATCAAGTGAAAAGCAACGAAGACCAAAACAACAACACCAAAAAATCTTGAGCCACATTTTCACAATCAAATTAGCCTTATCAATCAATTTATTGCTGCACTATCGCTGTAATTTGATCTTTGTAGTATTTTCATGCCTATAAAAATAATTTATAATTGCTACAATTATGAACTGCATTAGGCAGGAAATACAGTATTTGGTGAGTTTAATGATTATTTAGTTGATAAACACATTTGCAATTATAACAAACACTAAAAACAAACCAAATAAAAAAAATGTTTCTTTTTACAAAAAACTGTTTGGAATTTGTAATTGATGTGACAAATTTTGGTTTGTACCCGCAATATAATTTTTTTTTTATTCAGAATACAAGTCAATAAATTGTAATTTTTTTTGGGATTTTTTAAATAAATTTTTTAAGCTTATATGTATTTTTAGTTTTATTCATGTTTTTTAAAGTGATACATTCAATTTTTTTCTTATTATTTGTGTAATTAGGTTCGATTGTTAACTTTACATTAATTTTTTAAGCTTATTTTCAATTATTATTATTTAAATTAACATACTATTTTGATTTACTTTTAACTTAAAAAAGATTTTACATCACTTATCGAACCTTCTAATTTTTAGCTTTGTCTTTTTCTTTGACCCTATCACATTACTTAAAAGCGAAATCTTTGACAGCCTCCGGAGATCAATTGAAAGTGAAGGGGGTTAAGCTGTAAAAACAAGTAACATAAATAACATTTTGTTGCTGTTGGGTAAAAACCTTGACCTAAGGTTGCAGCCAGCGCAGCAGAAGCATAAGAAAAAGCTCGAAAAATAAATTAAACGATAATTGCTACGAAACATGATTTAAGGTCCAAAATCTCAACTGCAAGTAAATGTCTCAAGTGTGTCACACATGTAAAATAAGACAAATACCAATGTGCAAGAGTTAAGTAAACTTTGTTGCACAGTTGACAGTTGATTTAAGTTGCGCAATGACGCAGTTGCATATTAATTAAATATATATATATATATATACATGGAGCATTCACAGATGCCACACCAACTTTTTTTTTCCCAACAACATTCCACAGCACATGTGGCCTTTTAACCGGTTATGATTTGTTAAATTTAAGTTAGTATGGTTAAATATGCATATGTATATATATATACATATACATATATACATTTACACATCAAGACTCCATTCATCTGTCGGCTGCATAATAAATTAAATCAATTGAATTGACAAGGCAGCAATCTGTCGTCAATCTGGCTGGGAATCATACTAAACGAATAAGAAACAATATGAGTTTGTTTTGGAACAAAAAAAAAGCAAATGAGTTTAATTTATATTATTTTATTAAATATTGTATGTGCAAATTATAATCATATCAAGAAACCTGCTTAAACATAAAGTTGCATGGGAAAAACATTTTTTTATTATTTTTTTTTTTAATAAAACTTCAAAATTATTAATCTGAAGTTTTTATAGTCAAGTTTAAACTTTTGGAATTTTTTATAGTATTTTTTTGGACTACATTAACTGAAAAATCTTTTATATATTTCAATAAAATACTTCAATCTAGGTTAAATAAGACAACAAGATATGCATTAATTGTTCCATAATCTCTAAAAAAAAAAGGCAGATGTTGTCGCTAAATGTTGGATGTTGGTTGACCCACAAACATATATGTATATATATATATATATGGAGAGACAGAGAACGGTACAAAAACGGATAACATCTTTTGTAATTACCTGTAAAATAGTCGCTGCTGCAAATAAGCAGCGAAAAGCAAGCAAAAACAGCAGCAGCAGCCGTTGTCTTGCAGTGTTGCCAAGCGTTAAATTTGCAGCTGTTAAAAACGGGATTTTAAGCCGAAAAAATAATTACAACAGCAGACGAACAGAGAATTGTCGAAAGGGGGAGGAGGGAGGGCTTAGAGGTGCAAACATCTTGCACAAATATCGCCATCGTCACATTTGTAGAGCACCAAAAGCAAAACCAAATAGCCAAAGGCAAATAGCCAAAGGTAATCAGCTGCCAGACAAACAGCCAAACACCCAGAAAGATCGACAGACAGACAAACAGACAGACAGAACATTATAATTAGTTTGAATGAGGAGCAGTCGGCGGCACTTGAGAACCCAAAGAGCATCAGCATAACAACTAACAAGAAAACCAACAACAACAACAACTAACAAAAAAAACTACATCATAATAAAGATACATTTGCAGGCAGACAAACAGTCAGTCAGACAGACAGACAGACGCACATTAAGTCCACATTATGCATTCATTTGAGTGTTTTGAGACACTCAGACAAACATAAAGACAGACAGACAGAAAGACTGTTTTGTACTTATGGCAAAGGCAAGCAACAAAAATTCGGCAAATATGAAACAAAAGACGCTGACAGCAAAGTTATTAGTATGTAGTTTTTACTGTTAAAGATTTCTAGATAAAAAAATATACATATTTGAATACCGCAACATGAAAATAAAATTAATATGCAATTAGAGACACACTTTGAGGTAATTCTCTTTTAAACCAACCATTTTTTTGGGTGGTCTTTTTTTTAACAGCTTTTTTATATTCCTAATTTTTGCATTGACTTCTTCTAATTATTTTTTTATTTGAAGAATCAAAAGAATTAGATAATGACAGACAAAAAAAGAAGTCGATAAAACAAAATATAAATAAAATAAATATTAAAATTGTCACATTTTAATTAAATCTTTTGTTTCATTCTAATTTTTGAATTTAACTTATACATTTTTTTTAAAAGTAAGTTAAATAAGTTGGAATCTTAGTATTTGAATACAATAAATTTAATCGAAGCCTTTTTAATTTTTATTATATTCCATTGGGTTAAATTAAAATACAATTACCAACAACACTTATGCAACAGATACTCGACATTATGTTCAAGCCGCGGTTCAAAAGCTGGCCTGGTAACTATTAAGTATTGCCTGTTACTTGCTTGAATTTCTGTATGCTGTTAACGTTAAGGGTGGAAATGTAGCAACAACACGCATTTCCATTCCTTAACCAAAAAAAATAAAATAAAATGATGAAGAGCGAAGAGAAGTCGAGGAGGGCAGCGACCAGGTACAAAACAAAACAAAACCAACAACAGACTCACAGAGCGGCAAAATCAAGATCATCGTTCAGGCAGGTAGCTGGTAGCTGGTAGCTAGGCCAGAAAAGGATCATAAAGAGAACACACGATACACACACACACAGGGAGAGAGAGAAAGAGCGAGGGAAACTGAGGTGAAACAGGGTCGGTGCACTGGCGCAGAACGTGGTTGAATGTTTGAAAAAACTGTTTTCAGTTTTATATGAATTATACCAATTGACAATTTTAGGGCAACATTCCAGCAACAAACCAAACCAAACCAAAAACAAAAAAAGTACAGTCATTAAAGATGCCCAAACAGCGTTTCCCTTTCCACTCTCTTCTCGTGTTGTTCATTGTCGCACCTTTTGTCGCACTTCTAGCCATCAATCAATCAATCCAGCTATCAATCACTCGCAGAACAACTTTAATAAAAATTGAAAAGTCAGCACGAATCGCTTGTAAGCGCAAATGTTTTTCAATTCATGCGTTTATGTTGTGCATTATGAATTTTGAGTGCTTGATCCGCCTCTTTCTATATTCCTAAACACCCCATTGAATGTTGTTGCATGTTTGAGACAGGCCAATACATAGTTGCAGCCTATTTTTGGTTAAGATTTCCATTTGGTGAACTGTGAGATGATGTTTAATGTGGACAAAGGAACATTTTGATTATTACGTATTGAAAATGTTTCTAATTCTCTTTCATTTATATTTCATTTAATAAATTATATCTACAACCAATTTTTAAGTTGCGATAAAGTTATTGATTTTTGCATTTTAATATTTTAATGCAAAAATAAGGTTAATAATATTTATTTATCAAAGTTTAATTCTTAAAAATCCTCAATTATTACATCAGAATTGTTAAGGCTTGTATAAAAATAATAAGAAAATATTTAAATGATTAAATTGTTCTAGATCGTAATAGAATAAGTTTCTTCGAAATCAAATCGAGATGAATTTTTAAGGAAATGTTTTTCTATCTACAACTAACATTTTCTTGCAAAAGTCAAAGCAAGTGAGTATTCTGGCTTGAACTTTTCTTTTCTTTGTTTTTTTTCTCTATGTATATTCTCCAAATAGAAGACATACGACTGTTATGTGCGTATGTAACCCTACAATTTTCAATTGTTTAAAGAAATTGCCATTTAAAAAGTTCGCATGTATGCAATAAACAAATCTCAACGAATGTTGCTACAATGGTCGAAGGGAGTTAGTTAATGTTGTTGTTGTTGCTGCTGATGTCGTCTTCGGTAACATGAGACCCTGAGTTTGTTTAGTGTGCACTCTGTTTGTGGAATGTGCGGGAAGAAACACGGCTTCTACAACACAACTACGGGTACTTTAAAGCCAGAGTGGGAACTGTGAATGGTGTTGTGTATGTGTGTGTGTGTTTGTATGTGTGTATGTTTGTGTTATTTTATGAATTGCATGGTCAGTCAATCGGATGAGGGCGTCGGTTTTGCGCAATTTGCGGCAGTCCCTTCATATTTTGGTTGGCTTGGTCAACAACTTTCTCACGAGACACCAGCTTCAAGTAGATATCTTTCGTTAAAATGCATGAAACCACAGCACATAACATTAAATGCAAATAAACTGGAACAATATGCGACAGCAAATCTACACACACACACACACACACACACATACAAACAATCATATATTTAGATTCAGATCGGGACTCGGACAATAGCTGACAAACAAAAATAAACTCATGGGCAAACATTCAGCTCTCAAAATCACGGTCAGGCGGTACACAACAAAAACTATGCATATATATTTTTATATATATATTGAAACTCAAACAAGTTTTGCTATTGGCGCATTCGCATTTGCAAAACGAGTTTGTCTTCCAGTAGTAAGGGGCGTTGAGCGCGGTAGGGGCGTGGCACTGACCGCACTAAATCAACGCAAATGTCTAATCCATTTTGGCGCTCCTTTTTCCTTTTTTTTTGTATTTTTTTTTGTATGTCATTTGCATTTTAATTTTAAGCATTTAAGCTAAGTGGTCGGAAATTTGTTTTTAAGCTTAAAAAGTGATTCCAAATCCGGTGAACGATTAAGAAAACATAACATAATTTAAGATTTTCATATAATATTTGTATGCTAGTGAATTAATTTTATATTTGTGTGAAAGAAACATAATTAAAATCTTTTTAAATTATTTCCTATTTATGTCTTTATGTTTTCCTATGTAAAAAATGTTTTTGTCACAAAAAATACAAAAAAAAAATGTTAAAAGTATTTTTAAAACTTTGTAAGAATGTATATTAAAAGCAAAATCATTTAATTGTGACTTCTAGGCTTTAAAAAACTAAAAAAATTTGGATCAAAAGTTTCTGATAAAAAACCAACAGTTTTGATGTTTCAATATGTTTCAAACTAATCTTCAAATTGTTAAAAACTTTAGAAAAATTAACTGGAATACTTTTGTTTTTTTTTTATCATCTTTCAATTTTTTTTTCAACAAAGTTTAAAAAAATATGACAACTGTTTATTAACTTTTAAAATTAATTCCAGGGGAAGATTTTTTTTATGCCTAATAAAATTGTTTTGGATATTTATATTTCCTTTAAATATGTACTCAAAATGAATTACAAACAAGGGAGAAAAATCTAGGACTGAACTATAATATTCTTGATTCCTTAAGCGATATGCACAAACGTTAATATTATTCGTATATTTCCCCTTTCACATATTCGATTGATCTCAAAACACACGCAGCAAGCTCTTACTTAATTTTTCGCTTCAGCTTTATTGTCTGCTAATTTTATGAATTCGATTTCGCTTGAAATAGACACGATACCGAATTTAATTTGTTTATAGAACGGAAACAAAAAAGGGGAAACAACAGCAACAACAGCCGCGGGCAGCTGTGCCACAAACGAAACTTAAACGAAAAAAAAAAGAATCTCAAATTTCCAGGCAAAGCATAATAAACTATAATTTGTGCAAAACAATAAGCCGACAACGATACCAATTCCAATTTGGATGTCGATGCCGAAAACGATGCCAAAATCCGTCGACGAAACCAAAAGTAAACAAAGGCAACAAGAAAAAACAAAAACTTGCCGTTGCATATGCCAAAAATAAACATTCCTCGAGACGCCTCCGATTACGAATTGCAAAATAGGCGCAAATAAGCGTAAAAAAAGATTGCGCAAGTTAAACAGGGACCACAAAAAAAAAAATAAGGGAGACAGTCAGTTGGAACTGGAAAATGCAGCTAAGCAAAAAAAAAAATAACTGGAGCTTTTAATTTGAGTAATCTAGCATGCAAATGATTCATTTCAAAGTTAAGAGTTTAATATATATGTTTTTAATATTATATATTATTTTATTTATTTGTTATTATATTTTAAACGAAACATCTGCCACGAAATAAATATCTAACAATGTCTCTTATCTTAATTAGTTAGAAAGCAATTGACTTATTTAGGAAATCATTTAGTAATTAATTTTTTAAATTTCTTTGATTTCTAAATATTTTTAAAAAAGATGTAAGAAATGTGGCTGAACAAAAATTTAATATGACAGAATATTGTTAAACTTATGTATTTATTTTATGTTCATTTTTAAGGATAAGTATTCTATATCGATCGAATGCAAGCTTAAAATATAGTTTAAAAGAAAATATATAAATTTTTTTCAAGAGCTGTTTGTTTTCTAAAAAGAATATGTTAATTGAATCAATTTTTTGTCTTTTTAATTTTAATAAGAATCAAATGAAATCAAATCAGAAATGTAAAACTAGGTCTTGATATAGCTGTGGCATAAATAAGTCAATATTTAACATCGATAACTTTATAGGTATGCCGCGTCGCAGATTGTTGCAATACCGTGTGCGGCACATTGGAAAGTAGTTTGCCCTCAATATTCACCTTACAAACATATAAAAACAATTTTTTTTTTTGTCTTTTCATTTTGTTGTATTGTTTATCAATGGGCAAATATTTGATACCGAGTCTTTGCTATGTTGTAATTAGATTAGCTTGCACCTGTAACTACACACACATATACAAACACACACGAGCATAAGTGTAATTGTGTATGTGTGTGTGTGCCAGTTTCTCTCACTCTTTCTCTTTCTACCTTGCACGTTGCATGGGCGTTTTTGAGATCGCTTCGGCCTACATTTACGGCACTTGTTTTGGTTGTGTTTTTGTTTTGTTTTGTTTTGAGTTGATTTTGCTTACACTATTTAATTTGACTTTACTTATTTATTTTGTGCACCTTTCGTGGAATCAATTGGGTTTTGTTTACCTTTTCTGGTATTTTTTTTTTCTTTCTTTCTTTCTTTCTTGTTTTGAGCACATTTTTGTTATCGGTTGCTCTAAATGCAATTGCATTGTGGCTTGTTGTTGTTCTTGTTTGTATTTATGGGCCAATACATATTTGCCTTATCTGTATTTTGGGGGGGACAGCCAACAAGAAACTCTTGTGTCGCATTTCTCGATAACGCAAATATTTAGTTCAGTTCTAAGATTACAAGCGGAAAATAATACGCGCACAAACCTAAGATAAATATCGTCATATTGAGCTTTTATTTGCAGCCGTTTTGAGTTTTCAGCTTTTAATTGGTGATTTGCTTTTCAGTCATTCTGTAATTCCAGTCGAAAATTCCAGTTATGCAAAAAAAAAACAAACCAATTCAAAGCTAAGCTCATTTCGAGCCAAAGCTTTGTGAGTCATGCAGCGAGCAAAAGTACAAAGTTCAGTTTGGCAAAAAAAAAAACGCAAAGCACAGCAAAAAGAAACTCAAGGCGCCAAAAGTGGAGCTGCAATTGGGCATGAAATACACACATACATAGACACATTTACTTTTTAGACAACTAACCGCAAAAAAATACAAAATAAAACAGGCTGACTGCAATAAAAAAAATCAACAAAATAAACTTTACATAGGTAACAGTAGCTGTAGCTGTAGCTGTAGTTGTTTTTGTTCTTGCTACGGTGGCGGTGGGCAAGACAACATAATAAAACAACACAACAGAGAAAGAAGGCAACACAAAACAGTACAATGACCGAAAGTAGTAGCTAAAAGCAAAATGCGCCATGCCAAAAAGGTAGTCAGCATGACACCCACCACTGTAAAACGTCGTTGTAGAATTGGCTAGCAGCAGTATGTAAAAGCTGAAAGCTAGTAGCTAACTAAACGCGCACGCGCTCTTGTGTGTGTGTGTGTGTGTGTGTGTTTATGTATGTGTACTTATTTTTAAACCTGTTGTCAAAGAAAATAGCAAAAGCAACAGCAGCAGCAGCAACAGCAAGAACAACAACGCGTCGCTGTTCGCGTTGTAGAGCTGCACATAAAAATTCCGATCTTCCAGTCGTCGTCGCGCCGGCGCTCGGCTCCAACAGAGTAAATCTCTGAGAGTACTCGCGGCAGCGTCAGTGGCGGCTGCGCTCAGAAATACAAAAACAGGTATAACTGTGTTGGGTTTGTATGCGTGAGTGGAGTGGAGACTTTTCGAACGCTGGAGGAGCCAGCAGAGCAACATCTTCACGAAACGCCAGAGTAAAATGTACGCTGTGATAACGAAGGTGAACAGCAAAATTTAAAGCAGCAAAACACAAGAACAACAACAATGAATGTCGACGCACCCTTTTCTTATTGTTTTGTTGCTTTTTGTTGTTGTTGTTGCTTGCGTGTAGATTTTGAAGCGCAAAACCACATCCGAATTAACGTAGCTTCTTTTACCTATCCACCAACAACAACAACAATGCATGTATGCAATGTGAGGAAAAGAGCCTGACAAAAGCATGTAGAGTATAGCGGGTGGCGTCCGACATTCTACACAAGTAGAAAAAAAAAGACATGAAATGGGGGGAAACAAATGTAGGCAAAATGCCGACGCCGTTGAAATGCATTTCGACTGTTGTTGTTATTATAATTGTTGTTGTTGCTAAGCCGGACATGGCAATTGTTTCTGCTGGTTCTTTGACAGGGTAACACTGACTAATGCACTACAATGTTTTTTTTTCTGCACTCAATTGGCAATAATTAAGCATAATTTGCGTCTTACCTTTTGTCACGTTTCGCCGCGCTTATTTAAATCCAAAAGAACACGTTTATAATCCACTCGGCATAACTTAGCACTATTTGTTTGTTAACAATTTTACACTCGGTACCACTAGCAAATATTAGGTGGCAAAATTTATTGCCACGCTTAATTAAATTAACGCAGCTATCAAACAACTTTTAACTTCTTTGTTGCTGCACATTTTGTCGCAATGATCGCGCACTGATCGGGGAAATAAATGCTTACGAAAAGCAACTTAAAAAAACTTTAGCTAACGCTTTTCACCTTTTATTTATTTGTAATTTGTGCAAATAACGCTTATGCACAACACTTTACACTTGTTGCGTTATTGATGTTGCAATTTTTTTTCTTTTCCAACGAATTTGTCAAACAAACCAAGCGCGAACCACGCGCGTACCACATTTGAAAGCGACGACGTCTGAATTGGAACTCAGGGCGAACGACGCGACAAGGCGCAATGCAAGCGAGGCGAATCAAAACACAAAGCGAAATGGCTAAGTCTATCGATAGCTATTGAATGCACAACTGTTGCACACTGTTAATAACACAAAATTGTAATGTTAATTCACTGGCCGGATAAAAATTTAACGATATTTTGCAAAAAGTTGTATGTATGACTTAGATTAATATGTGGGCAAATTCAACAAACGATTCCATAAATGTGGAAATTGAGTTTTAATATTAATCACAATTTTTCTTAAGTTAACATTTTCTGCTAACATCCGATACCTATCGATACTTTGAGGCAATAATCTATCGCTGCGAACGAATGTTGGCTCAGAAAACAACACAAATAAATAGTTATTTAAAACAAACGCTAAGTGATCTTGGATGTGTACACTATCATTGGCATTTGCTTGTGCTCAAAACGCCAGGGAAATAGCTCTCACAGTGCAGTTGTAAAAAAACATAAACATTGTATAAATAATAGCTGCAATGCCATAACAAAAATGATTGAAATTAAAGCAAAATTAGTGCGTGCAGACTCAGCAATTTATGCCACTGGCGAGTGCGTTGAGTGTTTAATTGAATTCACGCACAAAGTCTTCGCCGACGAACAAAAGCAAAAAAATGATCGAAATGCCAACGCCGCAAGGTAAACAAAGCAACTTTCCAATATGTTTGCTATGTTGATTATAATTATGTTTGCAGTTTGGAGAATCTGGCCTGGGCTTCGGTCCAACTGCATTGCTACAAAAAAACCACCTACAGCAATCCATCAGCGGATAAAACCGCCGAACTAGCCGAGCTCATTGGACGCACAGCCTTGGATGCCGTGACACAAGCTCCAGGAGAAGTTATTGTTGCCACCAAACCGAAAATTCTATTTTGCGATTTAAAATTGCAGCCGGGCGAGAGCAAGATGTGTAAGCGAACTCTTTTTAGAAAGTTAATGTGATTAACGCAATATAATAAATAATATATTTTTTTTTGTAGATTTCTTCAATGAGCTTGTGCCACGCGATGGTCCACCCACATATCGTGGTCATGATATACGCTACTTTTACAAAATCACCATTGCGACGCAGCGCGTCAAGTCCAAGGTGCAGACATTAACTGTGCCCATTAGGGTGCTACCAATACCGCTTATCGCGCGGCCGGATGAGCTGCCCGTCACCGTGGAAACAAACGAGGAGCTGGCGCCAACGAATCCCTTCTTGGAGAAGCGTGAAATTAGTGAATTGGAAATATCCTGGCATCATTTAAAGGTGCGTTTGTATTGTAAAACAGAAACTTCAGGGATTACTTGATTTGACTTTTCCATTCAGAATGTTACAGCTCGACGTGCTCCAAAGTTTTATCGTATATCGAATAAGCGCGGATTTGTTGGACGTTTCTGTTTGTTTAAGCCTGCCTATAAGCTAGGCGAGGATATCGTTGGCAGTTTGGATTTTGGTAACTGTCAGGTACGCTGTGTCCAGTTCTCGGTGAAGTTGCAGCAACAGGAGCTGCCTCTGCGACCAGAACCGGAGCAATCGTCAGTGTCCGCCACTGGAGATGATGCATCCTCGCTGAACTCCTTTGATATGGCCAGCATTGCATCGGGCATTGTGCCCGATAATATGCACAAATCGGAAACATCAGGCAGCGCAAGAAATAAGGAAGAATCAGTGCCAACCGGCAAGCTGAGCACCATTGCCACATCACATCAGGTGAATGGATGGAACCAAAAGATCGAAAATATATTAATTTTTGGATTCTCCTTCAGGTTTGCTATGCAACGTTGCAGACGCAGGTGGTTGTACCCATTCCGTTGCATGTTACGCCCACATTCCGCACAGGTTTAGTTGACGTCAAGTGGCGTTTGCATTTCGAGTTTGTCACCAGCACGCTGATGGACTTTGGAATACCAAATCCGGCAGCGGGTGAGCTGAAGGCGCCAGCGGAGCTGCCTGTGGAGACAATGGTATGGAATTTGCCAGTGACTATTTATGCGGCGAATCCGTTGCAGATCTATGCGCCAAGTCAGACGTATAATCTCTTAATAAAGTGAATATTTCGTGTAAATATTACGGCAATAAATAAGTTTCGAATTTGAAAGTTCGCGCCTTGCTTAAATAAATGTGGCTGTACGGCAACTGTATAATAACCGCGCTGCCACATCGGCTAAAATATTTGCCGCAGTGTGGCAACCTTGAGCTTTTAACATTTGAGTAAATGTTAATAATAATGTTAATAATCAGTGTTGGGCACCTGCCGAATGAGCAGACAAAAAAACATTCTCTAACGAAAATATATTAGAAAAGGATTACTAATTGTGATCTCACAATGTATCAGGAATATCTAAATCAATTGCAATCATCACTCTTTCCCATGAACTCAGAACAGCTTAAGGAGCTGCTCAACAACGATGACAAACTGGACGAGAAAGTCGACGAAGTGCTCGAGACGCTCACAACACAAAAAACTCGATTCTTTGAGGAGAATCGCAATCGGGCCGAAAAAAACATTGAGAAAGAGCCAAAAGTGATTGAGCTGCGCGCCAAGATTGCCGAACTAACTGATGAGGGACGCACCAGCTGTGAAGCAGTCCAAAATCTACTTTCACAAATCAAGGAGAAATCCGGTGGCGTCAGCCAAGAAACTGCCTTGGCCCTGCTCCAAACAGCTGCCTCCGAGAGCGAGGAACAAACGGAGGAGTGTGTTAAAAAGTTCAACGACAACGAATTAAATGTTGATACATTTTTGGAGGAATTCTTAACCAGCCGGCGCACAATGCATCTGCGCAAACTGAAGGCCGAGAAAATGCTTGATCTGATCAGGAAACAATCTGCACCACAGCGTCACAGCCCGGGCGGAGGAGGAATGCCTGCTTATGGTAATATGCACGGTGCCGGCAGCGGTTTTTATCCCGGTGTTCCCTATCCAATGACGGGTCCTATGATGCCAATGCCGCCGCCGTCGCGGCCCTATTAAACAATCGTCAGTTTTTAGGATTTTATGATTAAATTCAAAATGCTGCCAATGCAAAAAAAAAAGGAAAACCAAGTATGACTCATGAGTTGCTTTGTTTAGATTATTAACTACGTGTTAAGCAAAAAATAATATTATGTACGCAATTGTTTGACACGATGTTTCTGGCAAATAAATAGCAACGCTTATCGAGTTTCAAATGTTGCCATTTGTAGTTTTTTAAATGCAAAATAATTTTATTACATATCTAAGCAAAACTTTTGATTTGAAGACCCTCACAATTTAAAATTTAGCACTGCTAATGACGGTTGACTTTTTAAAAAAAGATATATACGCTGATTAAATATGAAAATATATTTTACCAATAAACGAAATAATAATGATTAATCTCATAGCATGCATTTAATACACTATTAAGAGAGAAAACAAATACAAAGTGAAAATGTGAGGATAAAGAGAAGAGTTTTTTTTAAGATCAGTTGAAAATGTTAGAAAAAATGTATGCAAAAAATCTGAAAAGAATGTGTTACGTCATTTCAAATAATTAAGCTTAGGCTGACGTAACTATCTTGAACATTGAACGATAAATATTCTGCTATTGATTGAAATAAACTTTTACCAAATTATATTATAGACAAACTTCATTAAAGCGAAATATGCAATACGACTTTATTGTTAACCAAATGTTCTCACATATGAATAAAATATTCAAACTCTTGTGTGCTGCTTTTAAAAATATATATTTATTTATAATAATAATTTTAATATGAATAATAAATCAGTAAACCGTCTCTGATCGAGTTAAAAATCTGGTGTTTTTATTGTTTAAAATGTATTTCATTATTAAGTACATTTGCTGCTTCACAATTTGCGCAAGAATGCGACTTTTTTTATTGTATTAAAACTATAAACTATGATATTTGATTAATGTGTTTTTATATAAATTAAGCGAGAATTAATTACATTAATTAGGTAGTGAAAACTCTTCAGTGTGAGTGTGGATTTGTGTTAAAAAATACAATAAAATAAAAACATGTTAAAATAATGATTGAAAAAAAGACATAAATGAAGCCATAGGCTGGGAGGCATGTCAAAGTGAGGCTTATAGATTAGAATGAAATTAGGAAATATGTTGTTTGTTTTTTGTTTTTGGAAGGATTGTGCATATGCTCCATATATGTTATGTATATGTTGTGATTGCTTTAGATAAGCCTAGGGGCAACAAAAAAAATTGAATTTTACTTAATTGCTTTGCTTTCAATTTCAATTTCACGTTTGCTTAGTTTTTTTGTTTTGTTTTAAAATATTTCCTCTTATGAGAACTGTTAGTCTTTTGAATTCCATCGCTTCGTTTTATATAAATATGCATATATCAAATACATACATATATCAATTTTTATATAGAATATGCTTAATATGTTATATATAAAATATGTTTAAATTTCTTTCGGCCGGTTTTACACTTTAAAAGCTTGTTGTTCTTGTTGTTGTGATTGTTATCAAAATATAGATTTATATAGTAAAAATATATGCCTAAAATGTTTGTAAACATTGTGATGAAGGTGCATCATGACGAACCGAATTCCTTCATCCATTTCTCATATTTGTCCAGATCCGCTCTGGATACACTCTTGTTGCAGCGACTGATGGCTTCGTTGAAGTCCTTTTTGGACACGGGCAAATCTACCTCCTCGGTGGCTAGCTGACGAATTTGTTCCGGCGTCAAGCCGGCTATTTTTCTTCTCATCGACATCATGCTCGCCTCCCTAAAGATACAAGAATATATAAAGTGATCTTTTAAGCTGTAAGTATTGTTTGTTACTCACCTGCACACATTGGTTATATCGGCGCCGGAGTAGCCGTCCAACTGATTGGCCACATAGTTCAGATCGACGCTGTCATCGACTTTTACCTCACGCAAATTGATCTTTAGCAATGCCTCGCGACCCTCGTCCGTGGGCAGCGGTATATAGATACGTTTCTCTAGACGCCGACGCAGTGCCTCATCGATGTCCCATGGGAAATTGGTGGCTGCCAGCACCATAACAACCTTTGCCTGCTCATCACCACCGCCAACGCCATCCATTTGCACCAGCAATTCGGATTTTACGCGCCGCGATGCCTCGTGCTCTGACTCAGAGCCACGCCTCGAGCACAACGAATCAATCTCATCAATAAATATGGTGCTGGGTGCATAGAAACGCGCCATCTCAAACAGCAGACGCACCATTTTTTCTGACTCTCCACGATATTTGGATGTCAGTGTGGCTGAGCTGACATTGAAGAATGTGGTGCCACATTCAGTGGCAACCGCTTTGGCCAGCATTGTTTTGCCAGTGCCGGGTGGACCAACCATAAGCACACCCTTCCACGGACGTCGTATGCCCTGAAACAAACAAATGAATATGAGTTTAGTTGGGTAAAGATTATAAAAATACGATTAAATAATATACAAAATTGTGGCAGTTAGTTTAAGAACTATAAGTACAACAAATACTCGCAACATCAAAGAATCCAACAGAGTAGTATTGTTGAAAATCGAATAACACATTCAATAACTACTTTTTGTTTCTTTCTTTGTACAAAGCATGAACGAACATATTTATCTGCAGTTTTTTATAACCGGTTGCGAATTCAAAACGCCTACAATGTTAATATTTTTGGATGTTGCTTGTTCGTTGCCATTATCATAACAAATACAAGGTTAATCATGAAGTTAATTAAACTAGTTTCTATTTAAGTTGATTACTGATTGATTAATATTATTATATGCAACATCTTTCAACCGTTTTTCAAAATATATGAATAAATCATTGCGATAAATTATTAAGCTTAGGTATCACATAAATATTATTATATGATCATAAAACTGACTAATAAAGATATATATATTTGCCCTTATCACTATTTAAACGCACATAAAGTGTCTTTTGTTTAATGCCACTGTTGATTTGATGATAAAACTAATAGACTAACTGAATGATTCAGTCAGTGCATTTGATTTGATTCTGATGACGCACCTTGAAATAGTCCGGCATTAACATGGGCAAGACAACGGCTTCCTCTAGCAACCGCTTGGCATCCTGCAGATCAGCAATGTCGCTCCAGCGCACCTTCGGATCCCTTTGCAAGATATCACGTTCTATGCGATAAGCCAAATATATATGTTAAGTAGTTGTTAGCTTTTGATGGCAACATTCTACTCACCCAATATATCCACTAGTTCGGCTTCGATGTGATTGTTGGGTTGAAATTTGCGCTCCTCTTCGGTTGATTGTTGCTCAGCCGCATCTCCATCGCCGTTGGCGCCATTTGTGTTTGCTGACGTTGTATCATCATCTTTGCTATCGTTGTTGTTGTTGTTGTTATTATTATTATTGTTGTTGCTGGCATTGTTTGAGAAGGACAGTTTGCGTCCGCCGACGCGACCATTAGCGCCGCCACGTGCGCTACTGGAGGTGGATGCTGCCGCTGAGGATTGGCGACTACCGCGTGCCGTTCCCGGACCATTGCGTGCAGTGCTCTGTGGGATTGTGCTGGGTCGCCCGCTGCTGCTGCTGCTGCTGGCTGTAGTTGTACGCCGGGTATTCGTTGTTGTTGCACGTCGACCCACTGTTTGGACAGGCGGTGGCGCTTTGGGCGGTCCCCAGACATCTGGATCTTTGGGTGGCGGTGTCCATATATCCGGATCAGGTTTAAACCAGGCAGCAGGATTTTTGCTCACACTAGTTTCCTCGTTGAGCTGTGTGCGCAGCTTGTGTGCAAATTTCGTGTTCTGCAAATCTAACGAAATGTCCATCAGTGTACGTTGTATGGCCTTGATCTTATTATGCTCCTCACTGATCTGCTGATTGATCTTGAGAAAGAGTCAAAATGTTAGTTTTTAAGTTGCATTTAAACTGTAATGTTCCACTTACCATACTCCATTTGCCTTTGCGCATGGGATCCGCAGTGCTCTTGAGCAGGCGCGCCAGCATGCCCTAAAATGCGAAAAAAAAAAAAAAAATTGGAAAAAATATTAAAGACTATCAATAAATAATTTATCACCTTGCAGATTGATCAGCATATACATATTAATCATCCTATTATCGTTTAACAAAAAACCTATCGCTCAAAAAAACTTTTACTTTTCCAAGATATCTTAACGGAACCCAGCTATTATGAGTGTTATTATTGTATTTGACATTTAAACAATAACTTATCAGCAATGGTCTACCGTATCATATATAAATATAAATGATGTAAACATGTTTGTTTTGCCATAACATAAACAACAAAAACAATAAAACAATCAACTGAAAACTGAGCCGTACACGGAAGAAGAAAAAAAACCGTTGTATGACTCAGTTTGGAACTTTATGTTTCGTCTTGATGTGCTAAAATGTCTGCAAGGGATTTCTTAACAAACGACAAACAATATAAGATAGCTGTTCTTTCCGGTTTGGTCGTTTGCTTTTTAATTGTCTTACCTGCAATCCCTCGTAGTATATGCAGGCGGAGTCGTAGTTGCCAGTCAGGGCCATGTCTCTTGCTAATTTGGCATTCTCGCATATTTCTTCAATTGTAGTTTTGGCCATTACGGTCATTCCTACCCAAGTGGTTGTCTTTTGCTGGCCACCTCGCAGTAACTGCTCGAAATCGGAACAGGTTGTTGTCGTTGTAACCAAAAACGAAACACAAGATTACTCCCAATTAAAGTCATAAGCATTTGTTGTTGTTCTTGTTATTTTTGTTGCTGCTGCCGCTCAAGTGCGTAAGCTTCTCGCTCAGACTCTCTCTTATGAGCTGGCCTTTGTATTGTTTGCTCTCAGACAATAGAACGGAAGCAACGCAGGCAGCGGCTTTGTCATTTACACACAAACACACACACGTACACACACTAGCACAGAGAGTTGGAGACAATCGCACGCACACTTGCAGGTGAAAATGGAAAGTAAGTAGCGGCCGCCTAAAATAACCGAAAATAATAAAATAAAAAGATGGCAATGCCAATGACCGAACTACTACAAAAGTACTAGACCGCACATACACACACATACATAAAAAAAAAAAGACAGCAAGTGCGCTAATTATAAGCACAATTGTTCGCCTCGATGCGGCTGCGGCTGCTAATGCTGCTGGTGTCACCAAACTTAAAGAAGCAAACGTGCAGCTGCGCTACGCTCCCATTTCCGAGTTGAGTTGAATCGGAATCCGATTGGGAAAATGTGATACAAATTTTATAAACCTTGCAGCTGACAAATAAGGCGCTTGACCTTGTTGAGTCGTCGCTTTTGAATAATTCTTTCAAGTCAACGACGTTCAGCTTTGTATGCAAAAAAAAAACACAGCACACACACACGCGTTCACAAATACACTTAACACACACACACACACACCGACAAAAAACGGCCAAAGAAAAAACAGAGCTCAAATTTCCGCGGCGTTTAAGTTTCGTCAAACAAATCTTACATACACACAGGCCCACTTGCTGCCGTCACTTAAATGCACATTAAATACAAAGTTAAAGCAGATTCACGTTAATTGGATGTTTTGATATTCCGAATGCAATTCCACTTGCATTTTTAAAACAATTAAAAATCTTGTATGCGCTACGTGGGGGCGTCAGCAGTGACGATTGCTTTTTGTCTTTTTCTATGATTTTTTTCGAGGCCAGTTTACTTACGGTTATGGACATTAGTATACTGGCTGTATAACGCGACGTTACAAGCTTAAACTGAATAAAAAACAATATATATTTAAATTTAAATGCTATGCAATAGCTGAAATAAACGGCTGCTGCGACTTCTGCGGCGATTGTTGTTGCTTAATACTAACGCAATGCCAGAGAAGGCATTAGATGTCATTACTACCTATCGATATTTAGTTTAAAATCGGACTTGCTAATTTCAAACTACTAAAAATACCAACAAAAAAATATTAATCAAGTATTTTATTCAAATTAAATTAGCATCCTCAATAATAAAAATTACTAGCTAACGATAATAATTATTTTCACTTAAACGAAAGGGATCTTGTCACAATAAGGCTGTCCGAACGAAACTATTTGATATGCTTCAAGCTTCAGAATGATAAGTGAATTTGACATCACAAAATACCTAAAATTAAAAGTATCGCTTGAATGACACTCAAACTGTTTGAACGACAGCTTGATAGTGTTGAGAGCCCCTTGTAGATAACAAAAGAAGCAAGCGCATTATCAAAAGTCTCATATTATTTTTAGTTTAAGTTGACTTAGGAACGGAATTTGTTTGTTAGACATAGCGCTTACGTTAGCGCCGGAGTAAAAATGACAACGCCCACGCTTGCATCACTCGAAAAGGCCCTGAAAAGCGATGCCAAACTGCAGGCAGCGGCCACACAAATTGCCAGCGGTAAGCGATGGAAATTCATCAAATTATTAATCAGCTGTTTACTTTTGATTTTATTAACTGAGAGCTCTTTTGTCCACTAGAGCTTACCTCTGGCACCTATAATATTGACAAATTGGCTGAACAATTGGCCTTTGCTCTGACATCACCGGATACCGAACAACGCGTCGCTGGCACAACTCTCTTTTCTGCTGTGCTAAACGCTCTGCCTCCCGATGTGCTTAATTCCAAGGAATTGGAATTTCTATGCACCTTCTACACGGATCGTCTGCGTGATCATCACAATGTGATGCCAGCCATTATTGATGGCATGTGCGCCCTGGTGCGCATGAATCATTTGCCTGGCGAGAGTGTGATTCAACTGTTGCATGCCTTCTTTGAGTATACAACGTGCCAGTCGCAGACGCGAAGCGATCGTACCAAACTCTTTGATATGTTCAAGTTCCTGACAGCACAGTTCCAGCCGGGTAAGCTTACCTTAAGCAATAAAAATGGCGTTAAAACTTATTTCTTTACGCACTTACTTGTAGAGCTTACAAAAATGGCTGGTGACTTTTTGTTTGGTCTGATAAATTCAATTGATGGCGAACGTGATCCTCGCAATTTGGACATCATATTTAGTTTTATGCCCGAATTTATATCACAATACCCACTGCTGCATTTAGCCGAAGAGCTTGTCGAAGTGCTTGCCTGCTATTTTCCCATTGACTTTAATCCCAGCAAACAGGATCCAGCGGCCATAACACGTGATGCTTTAGCTGAAAAACTCACCAATTGCCTCGTTGCCACCGAAGAGTTTGCTGAGGTGACTGTCTCTTTGGCCGTGGAAAAGCTGGAAAGCGATCTTTTAGTTGCTAAACTTGATTCCATTGAGTTGCTGGTAAGGCTTTTGTTTGTTATCTCATCCAACACTGTTTTGTCTTATTATTTCAAAAATGTCTCTTTTAACAGCATCAAGCGGCTCTTAAGTACAAGCCGGCTGCACTGGAGCCATATTTCCCGAAAATTTGGCAGGCACTAAAGGCCGAAACTTTTCCTGGCTCTGAGAATGTTGATGTACTTCGTAATGCATTGAAAGCACTTGCTGAGCTATTAAAAAGTGCCGCCAAAGAACCGAATATCAGTCATAGCCATCAGAGCACCGTGTTGGGCGTTGTGTTGCCCCATTTGAGTGATGTCCATCATCGTCTCTTCCATCCAGCCACGGCTATATCGTTAATGTGCGTCTCTGGCGATGCGCAATATGCCGCTGACAAGATTTTGAATACGTTCCTTATCAAGCTGAAGACCATTGAGCTAAATTTAACCAGCAGCAATGAGGAGCGCATAAGGATTTATCATATCGTCTCGCAAGTGTACAAGCTGGCTGCCTTGCGTGAGGCATTAGAGAAACTGGACAAAACCATTTTGCTGCCACTGCAGGATGATGTCATTGCTGCATTGCGTCTGTGCGAACGTGAGGATTTCGACGCCAAACAGCAAGTGGATCTCGAGCTGCAACGTGCCGCCTTGGGTGTTCTGTGTGAATGTGTGCCGTCACTCAGTGAGTCGCAGCGTGCTCTTATCTACAAATCGCTGGTGCAGTTAATCGGTCATCCACAGATCGATCTGGATTTTAAAACACTGACTGTCAATCTGGGTGCACTGCAGCCGGTGGAGTTGCAGTCGAATTTTATTGACATATGCTTGCGCAATTTTGACATATTCTCGGAGTTTATAAAGCGCAAGATTTATGCGAACCTGTTGCCGCTGCTGCCACAAATTGCGTTCACACAACGCATCCTGGAACTGGTTATGCGTCAATCGTTTACGGCTAATGTTGCGGAACAGTCACGTCTGCTGGCTTTGGATGCGTTGAGTTCACTGCTCAATCAGGAGGATCAACGTTTTGTGGTGGAGCTGCAACAACAATCGAATTTGTTGCACAAACTTATTGAGCTCGCCCAACAAAGTCAACCAGAATTGTCACTATCATCACTGGAACTAATTGCTGCCTCGCTCAGTCGAATTATGCAACAGTTGCCGCTGTCCGAACAAAGCGCCATTGTCAGTGAATATTTACCAACCCTGCAACTGCAATTGGCCTCACATCTCTATGTGGCCAAGGGGCTGTTGGGTTATCTGCACAAGGACATCACTCTCGATGATCATTTCGAGCGCCTGCTGAATGATCTAACTAAGCTCTCGCTTAGCTCTGACAATGAACAGTTACGCGGCATAGCACACCATTTGCTTAGCAGTTTGGTTAACAAAATGGATGACAATCCAGCGAATAGGGATAAGGTGAAACACATTACTAAAAAGCTCAAAGAGGCCCTTAAAGAGGGCGACGAACGTGTTGTTCAGCTGCTAGCCTGGATTGCCAAGGGCCTCGTTGTTGCTGGCTTTGAAGAGGCTGCCGATATTGTGGGCGATGTGAGTAATAAATTAATACTGAATAAAAAACAATCTCATTCTTTAATTCTTTCAGCTCTCTGATCTGCTGGATCATCCCTCATTATGCACCGCCGCTGCTTTGGCTTTTGACATTATTGCCACCGAATTCCCCGAACTGGATTTACCTGTGGTGAAGTTTCTGTACAAGCAGAAATTCTTTCACACCATTATTGATAAATTGGGCAGCAAGCTATCCAATTATGGCGATCATCATTTAAAGGCATTTATCTATGTGCTAAAGGCAACACCACATTCAGTGGTTAAACTAAATATAAAACAATTGGGACCACTTCTATTCAAAACCCTTGACACACAAACGGATGCACAATCGCTGTGCATAGCTTTGGCCATTTGCGAGAACTTTGTGCATCAGCAGGATGAGTATTTCCAGTCGCATTTGGGACACATTATACCCAGCTGCCTAGAATTGTCCAAGCAAAACACAAAGTTAAATATGGTGAGTAATATTTTGATCGATATGTTGTCTTATTGCTTGGCTAAAAACATTATCTGCAAACAGCTTATTTAAGACATAGCATTGCCAGCTTTGAACAATGTAGAGTCTACATTGTAAATACCTACATAAATTATATTTTAATACGTTTTATATTTTTTTACACAGCATGTACGCATTGCAGCACTGCAGTTAATCTATGACATTACCAAGTATCCGACTTATGTACTGTTGCCGCACAAGGTTGATGTAACCCTAGTACTCGCAGCTGCTCTCGATGATCCCAAGCGTCTTGTGCGCAATGCTGCGGTCAAGGCACGCAATGCTTGGTTCCTTGTTGGTGCGCCGAATGGCGATTAGCAAGCCGGCAAAATGCAAATGTTATTGTTAGCTATTAATCTATTGACACAGAGAGCAATATACGCACAAATGTTATACTGTTGGCATTTTTATTATATCATCTGATTGTTTTTAGTTACGCCTTTTTTTAATAGGGATGCTCGCACTGTGATCTTGCCATAAGCGCACATTTTTGAGCACGTTGCACTACCTCCGGACAGCGACGTTTTCGCATGAAGCGACAATCCTGAAAGAAACCCTCGTTGCGTGGAAAACCGTGCGTAAAGTCCTGGAACGTGAGCAGTCCCAGACCCCAAATCTTGCCGCCACGAAACTCTCCCTCGTATTTCATTCCATCCGAACGCCAAAATATGCCATTGCCATGAAACCAGCCCTGATAGAACTCCCCTTCGTATCTGTGGATAAGATAATTTAAATGCTATTGAGATACAGTTTAAAATTATTCTTAAATAATTAAGTAATAAAATATGTATTCTGTTATTCAATTTTGATTTAAAAATATTATTGAGAAAGGGAAAGTATGATAAGTTTTTTGATTAAAAAATAATAAATCAAATGAATATTTTTAAATCCACACTTAACCAGGAATAATGGATATAAATAATAAATTAAAAATAATATATACGTTTATAGTACAAATTCTATTCTTTCTCTCTTTTTACCTTAAAAAAAAATACTATACATACTTGAAACTTAGTATTGAAGTCTACAGGCTAATTGAGAATGTGTTCTTATAAAACTAAAAGTTAGACGTAAACCAAGTTCTTCAACAAGCAAACTTAATTTAAAAAAAATTCTCGATATAGTTCACTTAAATTTAAAAAAGATTTCTTGAAAAATTAAGAATATATTTTTGATTTAAAAAAAAAAAATGTTTACTCACTTGGCGCCATCAGGAAACCAAAGGCAACCCAATCCCTGGCTAAGACCCTCCAAAAACTGTCCATCATAGCGAGTGCCATCAACCAACTGTAGATGTCCAATGCCATGTTTTTGTCCACGTTGATTCCACTCGCCAATATAGCGGCTGGCATCCTCGTAGCGCCAACCGCCCACCTTGACGGCACCCGCACTATACTGACTCTGGCCCTGTTGATGGTGGTGCTGATGCTGTTGTTGCTGCTGTTGGTTCTCAATACGCGCAGTGGTTACGCCCACGCTGCTCACTATGATTAGAAAAGCACTGTTATGACTTGTTTGGCCAGTTGTCATCCAAATCCAAATCGCACTTACTGTCATCATCGTAGTCATCCATGGCCATTGCTTTGAAATGGATTTTTTTTTTTGCGCTACCGCACTCAAAGCGATTCAAGCAGCTACTGAGCATGCATTTGATGGGCAGCAAACAGAAACTGTGGCACCTTTCTGTGGCTTCAATGCAATGGCCCCGGTCTAAATCTAATTAGCATATTGAGCCATTGCATAGTGGCATCCAAATATTGAAATTGCGAATGCGAAACTACAATACGTTGACAAAATAAAATAATTAATTCATAATGGTATTCGTTTGTGTTTAAAATTTTGTTGGGCTTAAATTTATAATTTTATTTTTAAAATCAATTTGAATTTGTTATTCTAAACAATTGTTATTACAAAATGCAATATATATTTAAAACCAGATCGATATAAATTCTTGTTTCAAATATTTAAAAAAATAAAAAAACAAATGGATAATATAAGTTTTTGCCATCTTTGTTTCAAGAAGTTTAATATATCAAAAGAACACATATTTTATAAATACCTCAATTAAAAAAAAAATGTTGAACAATTTATTTGTACACATATATTTATAATTTAGACTGCATTTAGTTCATGTTTGCGTAAGGAGATCAAATTAAATAACATATTAAAATAATTCTTAGCTTAAAAATAATTAATCAAGTATTTGCGAGTTTTTAAATTTTCTAGTTACCACTGTATCTTTTTACTTACCCCCAATTTTTGCATTCACCCAGTTTCACACGGCATAGCCCAACTGTTGACAAGTGTTGTCAAGGCTGAACGAAAAGGTAAGTTGTAGTAGGAAGTAACGGTAGCCATGACAACATTCACGCGAGGCCACAACAAATACCGATTTGAAGTTTTATATTTTAAAGAAGAGCTAACATTAAAATGCTGCACCAGGGAATAATTCTACGCGAAGGACATGTTACAAGAACAATTTACAATCTGGTAAAGTGACTTATAGAATTATAGCTTGATAATTAGTTAAAACATTCGGTTTTTAGATCAAGGATAAACGTTATGAGGATGTGATTGAGTGCATTGCCAACTGTGGAGAGGCAGCTAATACTCGAGCAGGACTCTCCACGCTAGGACATTGCTACTATCATGCCCAGAAGTACGAGGAGGCAGCAAGTTGCTATGAACAACTTTGTCAGCTTGTGCCTACTGAATCCAAGTACAGGTAAGAAATAACCGGAATGAGAAAGAGAATTAGTATTCCCGACCCGGGTGTTAATGATATACACTTGTGCTTTGATGGACTTTGTCAATATTTTGTTTGGCTGTAAAACTAAAAGTTGTTCAAAATGAATGAGTTGTGTATGCAGTATGCGCGTACATACATACACACATACTTGCAAGCACTGACTGTACGCATAAAGTATAGTGATCAGGGTATCGTCTAGTCGGGATTTCTCGACTGGAGCCTTCTTACTTGTTTAAATTTTAAAATTCTTAAATTTCTCTTAATTACCACCTGAAATATGAACAATATTAAAATAATTTTTTTACCCACTTTTAAAGTTTACAATCATTATTTGATTTCTCCTCGCAGATTTTACTACGCTCAATCTCTTTACCAGGCTGGAATCTTTGCGGATGCGCTGCGTGTACTTAAACAGATTGGGGACAAGGAGTCGGAGCTGTGGGAGCAATGTCTGCAGTTGCAAAGTGCCATACTGTACTCCAGCGAGGATTATGCTGGGGCGCAGAGTCTGCTTAATCAGCGGGCTGGCAATACGGCGGAAACACTAAATGACGAGGGTTGTCTGCTGTTCCAGGCGGATAAGCATGAGGCGGCTGTGCAGCGTTTTCAGACCGCTCTCCAGGTGGGTGGCTTTAATCCTTTGGTGGCCTACAATGTGGCACTGGCGCACTTTCAGAGGAAGCAGCGAGCTCAGGCCTTGGACTATACAGCGGAGATTGTGGAGCGTGGCATGCGTAATCATCCGGAGTTGGGCATAGGGGCTCAGGTGGACACGGAGGGCAGTGCTCGGAGTGTGGGAAATCCCATTACCATGGCCTTATCGGGAATAACACAGGCTCTCAACCTGAAGGCCGCCTTGGAGTATCAGGATGGTAATATGGAGGCGGCACGGGAAGCACTTTTTGATCTGCCGCCACGTGCTGAAAGTGAGCTGGATCCGGTTACACTTCACAACATGGCACTAACGGATGCACAAGGTCCAGTTGCTGGTCTACGCAAATTGGCCTTCCTGCTGCAGTTGGGCGCTCCTGCCTGTCCCAAGGAGACCTTTGCCAACATCCTGCTTACCTGTTGCAAACATGAGCTCTACGAAACTGCAGCTGATATTCTGGCCGAACATGCGGATCTTACCTACAAGTATCTATCGCAATATCTTTACGAACTGTTGGATGCATTGATAACGGCTCAGACCAGCGGAGAGTTGGCAGAAAAGAAGCTGGGCACACTAGCCTCTAGTTTGTCAGGCAAGTTGAGGAGCTTAGCTGCAAGGGTGCAGGAGGTGAGGGCAACCAGTGAACAGCAGGCGCTCAGGGATGCTCTCAAGGATTACGAACAGGCCTTAGAACTGTAAGTATAAATTTGCGAAGTTATGATTGAGTGATGATAATTCAAACAATTGATTGGATAATTTTAAAAATAATCCTAATATTTATTTTCTTATATATGTATTTAATCTTTAAAATAAATTTGATGAACTATTTATTAGTGTATTCGAATTTATTTATCTTTTTCTATTCTATTTAAATTGTGTGTAAATTGTGTTTAAAAATGGCTCGTTTCAATCAATCATAATCGGATAAATACTTAAAGCTATTGATAAATATTTCCTAAATTATTTCTTATTAACAATTTATTCGTTTCCCCTGTAGATATTTACCCGTGGTTATGGCGCGTGCCTGGATCTCTTGGCGTGACGATGATTTCCTTGGCGCTGAGCGTGAGTTTCGTTCGAGTGCCGAATTTTGCTCGGAGAATGCCATCTGTTCTGTGTGGCGTCTTAATGCTGGACATGTTCTCTTCATGCAGGATAAGTACAAAGAGGCGGCTGCCTTCTATGAGCCCATAGTGCGTCAGCACTCGGATGATGTAAGACAACCAAGATTAAGCTTAAGTCTTCTTCTTAATTCATAAGCTATACCCATTTGCAGATCATGTCTGTTTCTGCGGCAGTGCTGGCTAATCTCTGCGTCTCCTACATCATGACATTCCAGAACGAGGAGGCTGAGGAGCTGATGCGCAAAGTGGAGACCGCCGAGGAGCAAAAGGGTAATCAGGGCAAGCAGTATCATCATCTATGCATTGTCAATCTCGTTGTTGGCACTCTTTACTGTGCCAAGTCCAACTATGAGTTTGGTCTCTCACGCATTGCTCATGCTCTGGAGGGTGGTTCAGGTGCACGTCTCTATGCGGACACCTGGTTGCATGTGAAACGTTGTATATTAGGCCTGCTCACTGGCATGGCCAAACAGAACATTATCCTACCCTATCCGGCCGTACAGGAGGTGCTTAACTTTCTTAAATCCTGCGAAGCATATGGTCTTTTTACGCCAGCTAACATCTATACGGCAACAGAGCAGGCTCCAAGTGAGCCGTTGACTATTGGCTTGGAAGCAAGAAAGTTAAGGTTACTCTTGATTAAGTTAAGCGAGTATGAGAACTATTGAAAGGAATGAAAAAACGTTCAGGAAGCAATTTCATTTAACCAAAATAAAGCTGAATATAATTTGGATGCAATTTATCAATATATTTGGAAAAATTTGATAAACATCTATGCACCTTATCATTGGCTAAAGATTTCTTAATATTTAGTTTCAAAGATATCTTCAACAAACTAATCCCACGTAAGTATTAAACAAGAAAAATTCCGACTTGACGATTTACGCGTCATTGTTGGAGTTTCTAAACCGAATTTAATAAAAATATCACAGATTGTTATTATTTCAATTATTTCAAACGCCGTCAAAGTGTGTATATCGGAAACGGAAAGAGTTAATTTTCCTAGGCCTCAAAAACAATCTCACAGAATAGAATACTTTAATAAGTTTCTATCAAAATTCAATTTAAAAATATTTAAAAGCAAATGAATGGTCTTACAATTAAAGTAAATTGGGAACAGACCATGGAAATTCAGCAAAAAAAAAAAAATAAACTGTTGCACAAAAATATTATACCCTTTTACCCATATACAATGTTTTCGTGTTTACTCAAGGAAATTAAAATGATGAGCCAACCGAGACTCGACAACATTTTAATTGATTCTTATACAAGGGCTAATACAGTTCATTGTCGATTCTTATTCGGTCTTGGTGACACACTGATTTTAATCTAAGCTTAATATATTTTTGGCAAAGAGATATCAAATTTTCTCAATATTATTCTATTGCTATTTAGTTTTATTTATCTATTTTTAAAATTTGTACGACACATAGTTATAAACGTAACCTTAACCGGTTAATTTTTTGATCTACTTCATGTAATGGGAAAAAAGGGTATAATGGTTTAGTGTAAAAGTATGTAACAGGTAGATGGAAGCATCTCCGACCCCATAAAGTATATATATTCTTGATCAGCATCAACAGCCGAGTCGATATAGCCATGTCCGTCCGTCCGTCTGTCTATTTGTCTGTCTGTCTGTATGTGTGAACGCGTCGATCTCAGAGACTTTAAGATCTAGAGACTCCAGATTTGGAACTTAAGCTCGCCTAATCCCTAGGCAGTACAAGTTTGTTTTCGATTTTCGATAACTCTTCCCGTTTCCGATATACACATGGGATCGATAACAACAAAATCTTGAATTTGGAATACTTTGAGATGCCATTTGAATTATAAAACAAAATAATAAAAATCTGTGAAATTATTAAAATCGGTTAATAAACACCTGAGATTTGGGACATTAAAGTTGTGTATGCAATATGCAGTATGCGCGTACATACATACACACATACTTGCAAGCACTGACTGTACGCATAAAGTATAGGGATCAGGGTATCGTCTACTCGGGATTTCTCCACTGTTTTTTTCTCTGTTAACAACATGGTCCACAAATGGCAAAATATAATTAAGCACTTGAACTCTTTTACGTGGATGCCAATAAGGTTCTCTATCTTTAAGCAAAAGGTGCCTATAACTAATAACAAATATTAGAAAAACGATTCATAATTAATAATACAATAAAAAAAAAAATATTATATCATTTAAAAAGTATTATTTATTCTTATTGGCCCTGAGCGGATATAGGTTGAGACTCTCGCCCAGCTCTTGTAACACGGTCAGCGTGCATGGAGTAAACTGTAAACCACCTTGATTGTCTACCATTTGCATATGCTTTAACTCCAGATCACCGGGAACTAATGGTGGCTTCCCTGCATCACACGGCAGAACATTGCGCAGAAGATTATGAAAATCCGCTAAACGTTCCTCAAAAGAAAAACAAAAGTGCATTGGATCAATGGCAATGTAGACCTGACCCAAATCCGCTTGCCCCTCGTTCGCATCGAACAAGCCTCGTCGTCGCAGATGTGTTGCATATCTTGCTCCCGTCATAACGCCACATAGAATATCCACCATAGCAGCCAGTCCAAATCCCTTGTGCTCGGGTGCAAAGGGACGAAGACGCTGGGCACGCAATGCAGCTGCCACAGAATTGGTGGGCTGCCCACTGCAATCCAAAGCAAGATTATCCGGCAGCGTTTTCAGCTGACCATTGCAACAATCCAGCTCCAGTTGCTCGATTGCGTGGGTGGACATACCCAGATTTATGAGAAACTGCTCCTGTTTATTGCCTGCAGCAAAGCCAATGCAATTGTTACCCAGCAATGGTTCTGTGCCACCTTCCGGTACCAGCAAGGGTGGACCATTTGACATACAGATTCCAATCATGCGCTGACAAAGCGCTTGACAAGAATACCAGGATGCCATTCCAATGCTATTTGAATGTTTTGCTGCCACATAGCCAATGCCCTGATTCTTTGCCTTGCGCATAGCCAGGTCCATGCAATAGTTGGCCACCACAGGACCGGGTGCATTCTGGCCATCAACCAGAGCAGTTGCCTCACGCTCACTGAGAACCTTTGGGTGCTGGCGAGAATCGATAGTTGAGTTTATTAAATCAGCTGCAATCACGGGCAATCGATGAATCCCCATGCTTTTGTGTCCCATATAATCAGCAGCAATTAGAGCATCAGACATTTCACTAGCTGCCGCGTCGGGTACATTCAGTGCTACAAATACATCTCGCACAAAACGCTGTGCCTCCAAAACTTCCACAATGTTGCCAGCATCGGAGTCGACGTCAGCACAAGAGTTGGCCGGGGGCACCTGCTGACCCCCACATATAAGCAGAACTCGCTTTAGGTTATGCCACTGAGTTTCGGTGCCTTGAGTTCCAGATTGGGTTGTTGTTGTTAGACCGCCTACATTTGCTTTGACAGTAACCTCCTTTGAGTTGCCAGTCACAGTTGTTTCGATTGGTTGCACTTTTCGTAGTGATTTTATTATTGTAAGTACACGACGCATTTTAATTTATTTATATAAACTGAAGTTCAAATTTATTTTTTATTTGTTTGCTTTCAAAAATGTTTAACAAAATGATTACATCCGTAAAGTATACTTGCTCAAACATTTACTTCAAAAAATCATTTAAACACAATTTAAAATTAGCCATTAGTGCTTTACATTATTTGATTTGAAGATTGGTGTGCTATTATATTTTTGTTTTCTAGTTTAACAGATAGGTAACGTTCGATACCTAAATATAAAATATTAAGCCGTAGTTTCCATCTTTTAAATTGAATTTTAGATCTACCCATGTAAAAGTTTTGCTTTTTATAGCATCTGGGTAAGGAAAATATGTTTTTTTTGTGTCTTATTATATTCAAAACATTCTTTTATCAATACGTATCACATGCTCTGGACATGTTTTTTATGGTTGTGTGAAAAAACTGCACGTTTTGGTAGTTGCGTCTGTTTTCGGCCATTATATAACCGGCGCAGCGATCTTATCTACGTCTCTCCCTGAGAAACTTACAATCCCATACAAACAGGTTTGCTTTAATTCCTGATTAAATTTGTTTGCAACGATGTCTGAAAATGCTGCCTGTATAACCTTTGCAGATTTTCTAGTTATTTAAGAGATTTAGCGGTAAATGATATCTTATTTCATTCGCAATCAAAGCCGAAACAGATGTCAGATTTATAAATTAAAATACAAGCTTAAATCTAATGTTTCAATAAGTTTCTATCAAAATTAAATTTAACATGTAGAAAGAAGGCTCTAGTCGAGAAATCCCGACTAGACGATACCCTGATCCCAATACTTGACGCGTACAGTCAGTGCTTGCAAGTATGTGTGTGTACGCGCATACTGCATATTGCATACACAACTGCAAGGTTCCATATCTCAGGTGTTTATTATCCGATTTTAATAAAAATTTCACGGATTTTCATTATTTTGTTTTATAATTCGAATTGCATCTCAAAGCTTTCCAAATTCAAGATTTTGTTGTTATCGATCCCATGTGTATATCGGAAACGGGAAGAGTTATCGAAAATCTAAAACAAATTTGTACCCTAGGGATTAGGCGAGCTTAAGTTCCAAATCTGGAGTCTCTAGCTCTTATAGTCTCTGACATCGACGCGTTCATACATACAGACGCACGGACGGACAGACGGACATGGCTATATCGAATCGGCTGTTGATGCTGATCAAGAATATATATACGTTATGGGTTCGGAGATGCTTCCTTCATACTTTTGCACAAAACCATTATACCCTTTTTCCAATTTTTAATGGGATCCGGGTATTATGATTGCCTTTTGTCAATATATTTCTTACTTGTTTTTAAAATTTGGTTCCGCTTGTTCTGGTGGCAGTTTCTTTTATTTTATTTTCCTCTTTTTATTCTTCTCTTCTTTTTTTTCTTTTTTTTTTGCTGCGCATACTCTTAGCGTTTGTATTTTGAGTGGCCCAATAAAGCACAATAAATATACAAATAAAATGTTTATACTTTTCTTATTTGTTTTGTGTTGTTTTATTTCTTATCGATGCAAGCACTGATGTGTGCGCTGATGACTTCCAGCGCTGGATTAAGTTCCGACCCTATACCCAAATGTTGGCTTTAGTTTGCTGTCCGCGTGTCCAGCGTCATTTGCAGCTTCTCAATGTATTTAACACGCTGCTGGTGGAGGAAAATATCAAAACAATTGGCTCGCTCCGTGCCAGTCTCTCAGAGGCCAAGAGACTAGGACTGCATTTAAGCTGCGCCGATGCATTTGTGTTTATTTTTTCACACTACCGTGATCTTTGTACATACGAAACCTTCGAAATAATTTGCCGCATCTAATTTGAAACTAGTTGAAACAGTTTAAGTTAGATTTGTTGTTGAAGAAGTGAGAAACTTTTTAAATTTGAATTAGTCTTTTTAATAAATTACAGTCTAATATGTCAGATTTCCAAATAATAAATTTATGGCTAATTTAAATAAACGACATCTTTTACCCATAATTAAATTTGACTTGGATGCTTTTCTACAAGACGACAAAAGTTGGTGCATTACTTCAATAAGCCACAAGTTGCTAAGGCACAGCGATTGCTTAACAAAATGCGCTAATTAACTGTTTGGCGGAATCAATTTACCTTGAGCAGTTAAATTGGTCGGATATTGATGTCTTAAGAGGACCAAGGAGCATGCGGGACTGTGGCTGTGCAAGTGAGCTTTAACAAGTGCTGGCAGCACCAAAGTTTGTCGGCCATTTGTCCCGAAACTTGGTAGTTAGTTTGGCGGGCCAACAACAAGCATATTTCATTTCATTTATTTCAATGAAAGCGAAAGCGAATGAAACTTACGCGAAATCCCAACAAATTATCACAAAAGCTTAACAAACTTGATCTGATTATAAAAGTTGCTGTGAAAAAAGGAAACCCTCTAAGCTATACCAAACAATGTATTGTTGTTAAAAGTTTTTCCAACATGTTGCTACTATCATACGGACCACACGCCATAACATTATCGAAATTTTCAATACTATATTTTCATACAAATATTCATTCCATTACAATACTTAAAGTTCGTCATGTCATGTGATAGAATCTTTAACTTTCCATGATAGAATTGCGACGCTTTGTTCACTCGAGTGTTTCAAAACATAAAGAGAGATTATTTTAATCATGCAAGGTCAGTTCATGAACATAGATTCTGCCTAACAATATACTATGTTTAGAAGTATATACATATAAAATAATAAGTGTGCTCGTTTCGCAAAGAATATTTACAAAGATTATGTTAAGAGCGGATTACAAATAGATAGACAGAAAGAGAAGAAAAAAAGAGAGAGAGAGAGAGAAAGAGAGAGAGAGAGAGAGAGAGAGAGTGTGCGTGTGAAAAAGACTTATTGACGAAAACAGTTTAAATACAGCACACAAAGAGAGAAAGAGGAGGGAAGTTTGCAAAATTGAAAACCATATCAAAACATAAACATAGCGCCTTTACAAGCTGAGTATTAAAGCATTTAACAATTGAATGGGAATACAGTTTTACATATGTATTTCCGATACCGACCGGTGACTTTGTCCCGCTTGTGTTATCCGAATATGAGATCGCCAAGGAGCTGGGGAAAGCCCGCACACGGCCGACTTTAAATGAGAGTCATCGGACTCTCGTTCATTCGGGAACTTCTCAGCAAGAAAAGAGAGCTTCTAAGTGAGTGGTAATTTTTAGCGGGCATTTGATGATATCAATTTGATTGGCAATCATCTAGCTCAGTTCTTGCACAGCTCCTATCAGCAACAGATTTTAAACGGCTTTCAATGGCAAACACATCGCAAACGCTGGTGTTAAAGCTGACGTTGCTTAGCCTTTGGGTACACGTTGTCTTGACCCAGAAGCTGCCACCAAACGGTTGTGCCAGTTTATTTCAATACCAAAAGTTCGGCGATCATTGGATTGGGCTTGCCACGCCCCCACAAGATGGCCTTAAAAACGTCAACTGGAAGCTGAAATTTATGGCACATGGTTCCGACCTGGTATGTATGTAGGTAAAGCAACAGCTACATCGCATTGTTCTGACATAAGCCATTCACCCTTATAGCCAGGCAGAACGGGAAGCTTGCGACCATTTCCGGACAAGAAGACTGCTGTACAAAATATGCGTGACGGAGGCAGTGCTCAAGTACATGTACAATTTTTGGGCGTTTGGGACGAGCTTCCAAAAATAGTGCTTATTGAGCTCAATGGTCAACAGCTGTGCTCTGACAGTGGATGTAAGTAATCAATCAATTGATGTTGAATAACACAACTTGTATTTAAATGTAGTAGATTAGGTAGCGCTCAGTTATTGCTTATAAAGCGTCACCATGTCAACATACTGTGGTATTATGATAATTATATTGACTATTCAATGATAAAATTTTGTTTATTGTTAAATCTCACGTATAAATGTATCCTGTTCACTTATAGATGGTTCACCCTCATCGACAGCAACACGAAGGCTACACATGTCTGTTTCATCGACGTCTTCATCGTCCTCAAGTGAATACATTCCACAAACACAAGGTACATCTGTTACCAGGCCACCAGTAATTGTTCCAATAATCCAACATGTAATATCGATTGGATTCAACTTAAGTGGTAATCCAGTTTTAATGTCGCTTACAAGCAAGAAACCTTTTGTGATTGTGGATTCGCCAACGCGTACAGACCCAACATCGGAAGAGTGTGGTGTGGAAGGATTAGTTGGCCTACAGATTGGTGGTGAAACATTGCCGAGGGGACGTTTTCCCTGGCTGGCAGCGCTCTACCACGACAGCAATCAGGACCCACACAAAATCGAACTATCCTACAAATGCGTGACATCACTGATCTCTGCACGCACTGTTATAACAGCGGCGCACTGCGTATACGGGCGTACGCCTGCTCAGCTGAGGGTTTATGTCGGACGTCATGACATAACCGTGCACCCCGAGAAGGATGCCACTCTAATGACTGTGGAGTCAGTGCGCACGCATCCTGACTTTGTGGGCAACCTGGTGCCAGATTCGGATGTCAGTCTGTTAGTGCTCACAGAGCAGGTGCGATTTACCACTTATGTGCGGCCAATTTGTCTGTGGAGTAGCAGCACGCATTTGGACATCGATGATAGTGAAGAAACAGCCGTCGCCGGCTGGGGCATCGATGGCGACTTTAAGCCAACGCGCTTTCCCTCAACTGTAAAAGTGAGAGCAGTTTCTACAGAACAGTGCCTGAGGGAAATGGTCACCGCCAAGGACTTCTTGACACGACGCACACTATGCGCAGGCAACAGCGAAGGACATGGTCCTTGCTTGGGTGACTCGGGTGGTGGATTGATGGTCCTACGCAATGGTCGCTGGTTCGTGCGAGGCATCGTCTCAGTTGCTCAACGGTCCGGTAATGGCTGCGATTTGTCAAGATTCGTCATCTATTCTGACGTTGCCCGACATCTCGAATGGATTGAGCGAAATATCGTGAGATGAGCATTTACAATAATGCTAAGAAAATAAACAACAAGCTGCCTGCTTATCTCAGTTAGTAATGTCCATGTTTCTGTGTCTGTGGGAGGGTCGACGCTTTTCGGCTTCTACTCTCAGTTTTTTAAGTCTAGGCGTTTTATCAACGGCAACACGATGTTGTATTTCCAGTTGGCTTTGCATGCTGTCTTCAACGACAAACTGAGCGCAATTGATGACGAGAACCGATGTATTCAGCGTAGTATGGTCGTTGGCGAAAGTCGGGTGCCTAAAATACAACGTTAAATAGAATATTTCATTAAGTTTGCAACAAAATTCAATTTAAAAATATTTAAAAGCAAATGAATGGTCTTACAATTAAGCTGAATTGGGAACAGACCAAAAGACAGAAATTCAGCAAAAAAATAATAAAATGTGTATAACAAAATGTTTTTGTGTAGTTGCAATAAACAAAAATATGTATAAAAATAAAAATAAAAAAGTATTGTTGACGATGCCAACAACACGCGGTGTTCCCAAGCGGTCCCCCATCTAAGTACTAACCGCGCCCGACGCTGCTTAATTTCGGTGATCGGACGAGAACCGATGTATTCAGCGTAGTATGGTCGTTGGCGAAAGTCGGGTGCCTAAAATACAAGCTTAAATAGAATATTTCAATAAGTTTGCAACAAAATTCAATTTAAAAATATTTAAAAGCAAATGAATGGTCTTACAATTAAGCTGAATTGGGAACAGACCAAAAGACAGAAATTCAGCAAAAAAAATAATAAAATGTGTATAACAAAATGTTTTTGTGTAGTTGCAATAAACAAAAATATGTATAAAAATAAAAATAAAAAAGTATTGTTGACGATGCCAACAACACGCGGTGTTCCCAAGCGGTCCCCCATCTAAGTACTAACCGCGCCCGACGCTGCTTAATTTCGGTGATCGGACGAGAACCGATGTATTCAGCGTAGTATGGTCGTTGGCGAAAGTCGGGTGCCTAAAATACAAGCTTAAATAGAATATTTCAATAAGTTTGCAACAAAATTCAATTTAAAAATATTTAAAAGCAAATGAATGGTCTTACAATTAAGCTGAATTGGGAACAGACCAAAAGACAGAAATTCAGCAAAAAAATAATAAAATGTGTATAACAAAATGTTTTTGTGTAGTTGCAATAAACAAAAATATGTATAAAAATAAAAATAAAAAAGTATTGTTGACGATGCCAACAACACGCGGTGTTCCCAAGCGGTCCCCCATCTAAGTACTAACCGCGCCCGACGCTGCTTAATTTCGGTGATCGGACGAGAACCGATGTATTCAGCGTAGTATGGTCGTTGGCGAAAGTCGGGTGCCTAAAATACAAGCTTAAATAGAATATTTCAATAAGTTTGCAACAAAATTCAATTTAAAAATATTTAAAAGCAAATGAATGGTCTTACAATTAAGCTGAATTGGGAACAGACCAAAAGACAGAAATTCAGCAAAAAAATAATAAAATGTGTATAACAAAATGTTTTTGTGTAGTTGCAATAAACAAAAATATGTATAAAAATAAAAATAAAAAAGTATTGTTGACGATGCCAACAACACGCGGTGTTCCCAAGCGGTCCCCCATCTAAGTACTAACCGCGCCCGACGCTGCTTAATTTCGGTGATCGGACGAGAACCGATGTATTCAGCGTAGTATGGTCGTTGGCGAAAGTCGGGTGCCTAAAATACAAGCTTAAATAGAATATTTCAATAAGTTTGCAACAAAATTCAATTTAAAAATATTTAAAAGCAAATGAATGGTCTTACAATTAAGCTGAATTGGGAACAGACCAAAAGACAGAAATTCAGCAAAAAAATAATAAAATGTGTATAACAAAATGTTTTTGTGTAGTTGCAATAAACAAAAATATGTATAAAAATAAAAATAAAAAAGTATTGTTGACGATGCCAACAACACGCGGTGTTCCCAAGCGGTCCCCCATCTAAGTACTAACCGCGCCCGACGCTGCTTAATTTCGGTGATCGGACGAGAACCGATGTATTCAGCGTAGTATGGTCGTTGGCGAAGGTCGGGTGCCTAAAATACAAGCTTAAATAGAATATTTCAATAAGTTTGCAACAAAATTCAATTTAAAAATATTTAAAAGCAAATGAATGGTCTTACAATTAAGCTGAATTGGGAACAGACCAAAAGACAGAAATTCAGCAAAAAAATAATAAAATGTGTATAACAAAATGTTTTTGTGTAGTTGCAATAAACAAAAATATGTATAAAAATAAAAATAAAAAAGTATTGTTGACGATGCCAACAACACGCGGTGTTCCCAAGCGGTCCCCCATCTAAGTACTAACCGCGCCCGACGCTGCTTAATTTCGGTGATCGGACGAGAACCGATGTATTCAGCGTAGTATGGTCGTTGGCGAAGGTCGGGTGCCTAAAATACAAGCTTAAATAGAATATTTCAATAAGTTTGCAACAAAATTCAATTTAAAAATATTTAAAAGCAAATGAATGGTCTTACAATTAAGCTGAATTGGGAACAGACCAAAAGACAGAAATTCAGCAAAAAAATAATAAAATGTGTATAACAAAATGTTTTTGTGTAGTTGCAATAAACAAAAATATGTATAAAAATAAAAATAAAAAAGTATTGTTGACGATGCCAACAACACGCGGTGTTCCCAAGCGGTCCCCCATCTAAGTACTAACCGCGCCCGACGCTGCTTAATTTCGGTGATCGGACGAGAACCGATGTATTCAGCGTAGTATGGTCGTTGGCGAAAGTCGGGTGCCTAAAATACAAGCTTAAATAGAATATTTCAATAAGTTTGCAACAAAATTCAATTTAAAAATATTTAAAAGCAAATGAATGGTCTTACAATTAAGCTGAATTGGGAACAGACCAAAAGACAGAAATTCAGCAAAAAAATAATAAAATGTGTATAACAAAATGTTTTTGTGTAGTTGCAATAAACAAAAATATGTATAAAAATAAAAATAAAAAAGTATTGTTGACGATGCCAACAACACGCGGTGTTCCCAAGCGGTCCCCCATCTAAGTACTAACCGCGCCCGACGCTGCTTAATTTCGGTGATCGGACGAGAACCGATGTATTCAGCGTAGTATGGTCGTTGGCGAAGGTCGGGTGCCTAAAATACAAGCTTAAATAGAATATTTCAATAAGTTTGCAACAAAATTCAATTTAAAAATATTTAAAAGCAAATGAATGGTCTTACAATTAAGCTGAATTGGGAACAGACCAAAAGACAGAAATTCAGCAAAAAAATAATAAAATGTGTATAACAAAATGTTTTTGTGTAGTTGCAATAAACAAAAATATGTATAAAAATAAAAATAAAAAAGTATTGTTGACGATGCCAACAACACGCGGTGTTCCCAAGCGGTCCCCCATCTAAGTACTAACCGCGCCCGACGCTGCTTAATTTCGGTGATCGGACGAGAACCGATGTATTCAGCGTAGTATGGTCGTTGGCGAAGGTCGGGTGCCTAAAATACAAGCTTAGCTTAAATAGAATATTTCAATAAGTTTGCAACAAAATTCAATTTAAAAATATTTAAAAGCAAATGAATGGTCTTACAATTAAGCTGAATTGGGAACAGACCAAAAGACAGAAATTCAGCAAAAAAATAATAAAATGTGTATAACAAAATGTTTTTGTGTAGTTGCAATAAACAAAAATATGTATAAAAATAAAAATAAAAAAGTATTGTTGACGATGCCAACAACACGCGGTGTTCCCAAGCGGTCCCCCATCTAAGTACTAACCGCGCCCGACGCTGCTTAATTTCGGTGATCGGACGAGAACCGATGTATTCAGCGTAGTATGGTCGTTGGCGAAGGTCGGGTGCCTAAAATACAAGCTTAAATAGAATATTTCAATAAGTTTGCAACAAAATTCAATTTAAAAATATTTAAAAGCAAATGAATGGTCTTACAATTAAGCTGAATTGGGAACAGACCAAAAGACAGAAATTCAGCAAAAAAATAATAAAATGTGTATAACAAAATGTTTTTGTGTAGTTGCAATAAACAAAAATATGTATAAAAATAAAAATAAAAAAGTATTGTTGACGATGCCAACAACACGCGGTGTTCCCAAGCGGTCCCCCATCTAAGTACTAACCGCGCCCGACGCTGCTTAATTTCGGTGATCGGACGAGAACCGATGTATTCAGCGTAGTATGGTCGTTGGCGAAGGTCGGGTGCCTAAAATACAAGCTTAAATAGAATATTTCAATAAGTTTGCAACAAAATTCAATTTAAAAATATTTAAAAGCAAATGAATGGTCTTACAATTAAGCTGAATTGGGAACAGACCAAAAGACAGAAATTCAGCAAAAAAATAATAAAATGTGTATAACAAAATGTTTTTGTGTAGTTGCAATAAACAAAAATATGTATAAAAATAAAAATAAAAAAGTATTGTTGACGATGCCAACAACACGCGGTGTTCCCAAGCGGTCCCCCATCTAAGTACTAACCGCGCCCGACGCTGCTTAATTTCGGTGATCGGACGAGAACCGATGTATTCAGCGTAGTATGGTCGTTGGCGAAGGTCGGGTGCCTAAAATACAAGCTTAAATAGAATATTTCAATAAGTTTGCAACAAAATTCAATTTAAAAATATTTAAAAGCAAATGAATGGTCTTACAATTAAGCTGAATTGGGAACAGACCAAAAGACAGAAATTCAGCAAAAAAATAATAAAATGTGTATAACAAAATGTTTTTGTGTAGTTGCAATAAACAAAAATATGTATAAAAATAAAAATAAAAAAGTATTGTTGACGATGCCAACAACACGCGGTGTTCCCAAGCGGTCCCCCATCTAAGTACTAACCGCGCCCGACGCTGCTTAATTTCGGTGATCGGACGAGAACCGATGTATTCAGCGTAGTATGGTCGTTGGCGAAGGTCGGGTGCCTAAAATACAAGCTTAAATAGAATATTTCAATAAGTTTGCAACAAAATTCAATTTAAAAATATTTAAAAGCAAATGAATGGTCTTACAATTAAGCTGAATTGGGAACAGACCAAAAGACAGAAATTCAGCAAAAAAATAATAAAATGTGTATAACAAAATGTTTTTGTGTAGTTGCAATAAACAAAAATATGTATAAAAATAAAAAAGTATTGTTGACGATGCCAACAACACGCGGTGTTCCCAAGCGGTCCCCCATCTAAGTACTAACCGCGCCCGACGCTGCTTAATTTCGGTGATCGGACGAGAACCGATGTATTCAGCGTAGTATGGTCGTTGGCGAAGGTCGGGTGCCTAAAATACAAGCTTAAATAGAATATTTCAATAAGTTTGCAACAAAATTCAATTTAAAAATATTTAAAAGCAAATGAATGGTCTTACAATTAAGCTGAATTGGGAACAGACCAAAAGACAGAAATTCAGCAAAAAAATAATAAAATGTGTATAACAAAATGTTTTTGTGTAGTTGCAATAAACAAAAATATGTATAAAAATAAAAAAGTATTGTTGACGATGCCAACAACACGCGGTGTTCCCAAGCGGTCCCCCATCTAAGTACTAACCGCGCCCGACGCTGCTTAATTTCGGTGATCGGACGAGAACCGATGTATTCAGCGTAGTATGGTCGTTGGCGAAGGTCGGGTGCCTAAAATACAAGCTTAAATAGAATATTTCAATAAGTTTGCAACAAAATTCAATTTAAAAATATTTAAAAGCAAATGAATGGTCTTACAATTAAGCTGAATTGGGAACAGACCAAAAGACAGAAATTCAGCAAAAAAATAATAAAATGTGTATAACAAAATGTTTTTGTGTAGTTGCAATAAACAAAAATATGTATAAAATAAAAATAAAAAAGTATTGTTGACGATGCCAACAACACGCGGTGTTCCCAAGCGGTCCCCCATCTAAGTACTAACCGCGCCCGACGCTGCTTAATTTCGGTGATCGGACGAGAACCGATGTATTCAGCGTAGTATGGTCGTTGGCGAAGGTCGGGTGCCTAAAATACAAGCTTAAAGAGAATATTTCAATAAGTTTGCAACAAAATTCAATTTAAAAATATTTAAAAGCAAATGAATGGTCTTACAATTAAGCTGAATTGGGAACAGACCAAAAGACAGAAATTCAGCAAAAAAATAATAAAATGTGTATAACAAAATGTTTTTGTGTAGTTGCAATAAACAAAAATATGTATAAAAATAAAAATAAAAAAGTATTGTTGACGATGCCAACAACACGCGGTGTTCCCAAGCGGTCCCCCATCTAAGTACTAACCGCGCCCGACGCTGCTTAATTTCGGTGATCGGACGAGAACCGATGTATTCAGCGTAGTATGGTCGTTGGCGAAGGTCGGGTGCCTAAAATACAAGCTTAAATAGAATATTTCAATAAGTTTGCAACAAAATTCAATTTAAAAATATTTAAAAGCAAATGAATGGTCTTACAATTAAGCTGAATTGGGAACAGACCAAAAGACAGAAATTCAGCAAAAAAATAATAAAATGTGTATAACAAAATGTTTTTGTGTAGTTGCAATAAACAAAAATATGTATAAAATAAAAATAAAAAAGTATTGTTGACGATGCCAACAACACGCGGTGTTCCCAAGCGGTCCCCCATCTAAGTACTAACCGCGCCCGACGCTGCTTAATTTCGGTGATCGGACGAGAACCGATGTATTCAGCGTAGTATGGTCGTTGGCGAAGGTCGGGTGCCTAAAATACAAGCTTAAATAGAATATTTCAATAAGTTTGCAACAAAATTCAATTTAAAAATATTTAAAAGCAAATGAATGGTCTTACAATTAAGCTGAATTGGGAACAGACCAAAAGACAGAAATTCAGCAAAAAAATAATAAAATGTGTATAACAAAATGTTTTTGTGTAGTTGCAATAAACAAAAATATGTATAAAAATAAAAAAGTATTGTTGACGATGCCAACAACACGCGGTGTTCCCAAGCGGTCCCCCATCTAAGTACTAACCGCGCCCGACGCTGCTTAATTTCGGTGATCGGACGAGAACCGATGTATTCAGCGTAGTATGGTCGTTGGCGAAGGTCGGGTGCCTAAAATACAAGCTTAAATAGAATATTTCAATAAGTTTGCAACAAAATTCAATTTAAAAATATTTAAAAGCAAATGAATGGTCTTACAATTAAGCTGAATTGGGAACAGACCAAAAGACAGAAATTCAGCAAAAAAATAATAAAATGTGTATAACAAAATGTTTTTGTGTAGTTGCAATAAACAAAAATATGTATAAAAATAAAAATAAAAAAGTATTGTTGACGATGCCAACAACACGCGGTGTTCCCAAGCGGTCCCCCATCTAAGTACTAACCGCGCCCGACGCTGCTTAATTTCGGTGATCGGACGAGAACCGATGTATTCAGCGTAGTATGGTCGTTGGCGAAGGTCGGGTGCCTAAAATACAAGCTTAAATAGAATATTTCAATAAGTTTGCAACAAAATTCAATTTAAAAATATTTAAAAGCAAATGAATGGTCTTACAATTAAGCTGAATTGGGAACAGACCAAAAGACAGAAATTCAGCAAAAAAATAATAAAATGTGTATAACAAAATGTTTTTGTGTAGTTGCAATAAACAAAAATAAGTATAAAAATAAAAAAGTATTGTTGACGATGCCAACAACACGCGGTGTTCCCAAGCGGTCCCCCATCTAAGTACTAACCGCGCCCGACGCTGCTTAATTTCGGTGATCGGACGAGAACCGATGTATTCAGCGTAGTATGGTCGTTGGCGAAGGTCGGGTGCCTAAAATACAAGCTTAAAGAGAATATTTCAATAAGTTTGCAACAAAATTCAATTTAAAAATATTTAAAAGCAAATGAATGGTCTTACAATTAAGCTGAATTGGGAACAGACCAAAAGACAGAAATTCAGCAAAAAAATAATAAAATGTGTATAACAAAATGTTTTTGTGTAGTTGCAATAAACAAAAATATGTATAAAAATAAAAATAAAAAAGTATTGTTGACGATGCCAACAACACGCGGTGTTCCCAAGCGGTCCCCCATCTAAGTACTAACCGCGCCCGACGCTGCTTAATTTCGGTGATCGGACGAGAACCGATGTATTCAGCGTAGTATGGTCGTTGGCGAAGGTCGGGTGCCTAAAATACAAGCTTAAATAGAATATTTCAATAAGTTTGCAACAAAATTCAATTTAAAAATATTTAAAAGCAAATGAATGGTCTTACAATTAAGCTGAATTGGGAACAGACCAAAAGACAGAAATTCAGCAAAAAAATAATAAAATGTGTATAACAAAATGTTTTTGTGTAGTTGCAATAAACAAAAATATGTATAAAAATAAAAATAAAAAAGTATTGTTGACGATGCCAACAACACGCGGTGTTCCCAAGCGGTCCCCCATCTAAGTACTAACCGCGCCCGACGCTGCTTAATTTCGGTGATCGGACGAGAACCGATGTATTCAGCGTAGTATGGTCGTTGGCGAAGGTCGGGTGCCTAAAATACAAGCTTAAATAGAATATTTCAATAAGTTTGCAACAAAATTCAATTTAAAAATATTTAAAAGCAAATGAATGGTCTTACAATTAAGCTGAATTGGGAACAGACCAAAAGACAGAAATTCAGCAAAAAAATAATAAAATGTGTATAACAAAATGTTTTTGTGTAGTTGCAATAAACAAAAATATGTATAAAAATAAAAATAAAAAAGTATTGTTGACGATGCCAACAACACGCGGTGTTCCCAAGCGGTCCCCCATCTAAGTACTAACCGCGCCCGACGCTGCTTAATTTCGGTGATCGGACGAGAACCGATGTATTCAGCGTAGTATGGTCGTTGGCGAAGGTCGGGTGCCTAAAATACAAGCTTAAATAGAATATTTCAATAAGTTTGCAACAAAATTCAATTTAAAAATATTTAAAAGCAAATGAATGGTCTTACAATTAAGCTGAATTGGGAACAGACCAAAAGACAGAAATTCAGCAAAAAAATAATAAAATGTGTATAACAAAATGTTTTTGTGTAGTTGCAATAAACAAAAATAAGTATAAAAATAAAAAAGTATTGTTGACGATGCCAACAACACGCGGTGTTCCCAAGCGGTCCCCCATCTAAGTACTAACCGCGCCCGACGCTGCTTAATTTCGGTGATCGGACGAGAACCGATGTATTCAGCGTAGTATGGTCGTTGGCGAAGGTCGGGTGCCTAAAATACAAGCTTAAAGAGAATATTTCAATAAGTTTGCAACAAAATTCAATTTAAAAATATTTAAAAGCAAATGAATGGTCTTACAATTAAGCTGAATTGGGAACAGACCAAAAGACAGAAATTCAGCAAAAAAATAATAAAATGTGTATAACAAAATGTTTTTGTGTAGTTGCAATAAACAAAAATATGTATAAAAATAAAAAAGTATTGTTGACGATGCCAACAACACGCGGTGTTCCCAAGCGGTCCCCCATCTAAGTACTAACCGCGCCCGACGCTGCTTAATTTCGGTGATCGGACGAGAACCGATGTATTCAGCGTAGTATGGTCGTTGGCGAAGGTCGGGTGCCTAAAATACAAGCTTAAATAGAATATTTCAATAAGTTTGCAACAAAATTCAATTTAAAAATATTTAAAAGCAAATGAATGGTCTTACAATTAAGCTGAATTGGGAACAGACCAAAAGACAGAAATTCAGCAAAAAAATAATAAAATGTGTATAACAAAATGTTTTTGTGTAGTTGCAATAAACAAAAATATGTATAAAAATAAAAATAAAAAAGTATTGTTGACGATGCCAACAACACGCGGTGTTCCCAAGCGGTCCCCCATCTAAGTACTAACCGCGCCCGACGCTGCTTAATTTCGGTGATCGGACGAGAACCGATGTATTCAGCGTAGTATGGTCGTTGGCGAAGGTCGGGTGCCTAAAATACAAGCTTAAATAGAATATTTCAATAAGTTTGCAACAAAATTCAATTTAAAAATATTTAAAAGCAAATGAATGGTCTTACAATTAAGCTGAATTGGGAACAGACCAAAAGACAGAAATTCAGCAAAAAAATAATAAAATGTGTATAACAAAATGTTTTTGTGTAGTTGCAATAAACAAAAATATGTATAAAAATAAAAATAAAAAAGTATTGTTGACGATGCCAACAACACGCGGTGTTCCCAAGCGGTCCCCCATCTAAGTACTAACCGCGCCCGACGCTGCTTAATTTCGGTGATCGGACGAGAACCGATGTATTCAGCGTAGTATGGTCGTTGGCGAAGGTCGGGTGCCTAAAATACAAGCTTAAATAGAATATTTCAATAAGTTTGCAACAAAATTCAATTTAAAAATATTTAAAAGCAAATGAATGGTCTTACAATTAAGCTGAATTGGGAACAGACCAAAAGACAGAAATTCAGCAAAAAAATAATAAAATGTGTATAACAAAATGTTTTTGTGTAGTTGCAATAAACAAAAATATGTATAAAAATAAAAATAAAAAAGTATTGTTGACGATGCCAACAACACGCGGTGTTCCCAAGCGGTCCCCCATCTAAGTACTAACCGCGCCCGACGCTGCTTAATTTCGGTGATCGGACGAGAACCGATGTATTCAGCGTAGTATGGTCGTTGGCGAAGGTCGGGTGCCTAAAATACAAGCTTAAATAGAATATTTCAATAAGTTTGCAACAAAATTCAATTTAAAAATATTTAAAAGCAAATGAATGGTCTTACAATTAAGCTGAATTGGGAACAGACCAAAAGACAGAAATTCAGCAAAAAAATAATAAAATGTGTATAACAAAATGTTTTTGTGTAGTTGCAATAAACAAAAATATGTATAAAAATAAAAATAAAAAAGTATTGTTGACGATGCCAACAACACGCGGTGTTCCCAAGCGGTCCCCCATCTAAGTACTAACCGCGCCCGACGCTGCTTAATTTCGGTGATCGGACGAGAACCGATGTATTCAGCGTAGTATGGTCGTTGGCGAAGGTCGGGTGCCTAAAATACAAGCTTAAATAGAATATTTCAATAAGTTTGCAACAAAATTCAATTTAAAAATATTTAAAAGCAAATGAATGGTCTTACAATTAAGCTGAATTGGGAACAGACCAAAAGACAGAAATTCAGCAAAAAAATAATAAAATGTGTATAACAAAATGTTTTTGTGTAGTTGCAATAAACAAAAATATGTATAAAAATAAAAATAAAAAAGTATTGTTGACGATGCCAACAACACGCGGTGTTCCCAAGCGGTCCCCCATCTAAGTACTAACCGCGCCCGACGCTGCTTAATTTCGGTGATCGGACGAGAACCGATGTATTCAGCGTAGTATGGTCGTTGGCGAAAGTCGGGTGCCTAAAATACAAGCTTAAATAGAATATTTCAATAAGTTTGCAACAAAATTCAATTTAAAAATATTTAAAAGCAAATGAATGGTCTTACAATTAAGCTGAATTGGGAACAGACCAAAAGACAGAAATTCAGCAAAAAAATAATAAAATGTGTATAACAAAATGTTTTTGTGTAGTTGCAATAAACAAAAATATGTATAAAAATAAAAATAAAAAAGTATTGTTGACGATGCCAACAACACGCGGTGTTCCCAAGCGGTCCCCCATCTAAGTACTAACCGCGCCCGACGCTGCTTAATTTCGGTGATCGGACGAGAACCGATGTATTCAGCGTAGTATGGTCGTTGGCGAAAGTCGGGTGCCTAAAATACAAGCTTAAATAGAATATTTCAATAAGTTTGCAACAAAATTCAATTTAAAAATATTTAAAAGCAAATGAATGGTCTTACAATTAAGCTGAATTGGGAACAGACCAAAAGACAGAAATTCAGCAAAAAAATAATAAAATGTGTATAACAAAATGTTTTTGTGTAGTTGCAATAAACAAAAATAAGTATAAAAATAAAAAAGTATTGTTGACGATGCCAACAACACGCGGTGTTCCCAAGCGGTCCCCCATCTAAGTACTAACCGCGCCCGACGCTGCTTAATTTCGGTGATCGGACGAGAACCGATGTATTCAGCGTAGTATGGTCGTTGGCGAAGGTCGGGTGCCTAAAATACAAGCTTAAATAGAATATTTCAATAAGTTTGCAACAAAATTCAATTTAAAAATATTTAAAAGCAAATGAATGGTCTTACAATTAAGCTGAATTGGGAACAGACCAAAAGACAGAAATTCAGCAAAAAAATAATAAAATGTGTATAACAAAATGTTTTTGTGTAGTTGCAATAAACAAAAATATGTATAAAAATAAAAATAAAAAAGTATTGTTGACGATGCCAACAACACGCGGTGTTCCCAAGCGGTCCCCCATCTAAGTACTAACCGCGCCCGACGCTGCTTAATTTCGGTGATCGGACGAGAACCGATGTATTCAGCGTAGTATGGTCGTTGGCGAAGGTCGGGTGCCTAAAATACAAGCTTAAATAGAATATTTCAATAAGTTTGCAACAAAATTCAATTTAAAAATATTTAAAAGCAAATGAATGGTCTTACAATTAAGCTGAATTGGGAACAGACCAAAAGACAGAAATTCAGCAAAAAAATAATAAAATGTGTATAACAAAATGTTTTTGTGTAGTTGCAATAAACAAAAATATGTATAAAAATAAAAATAAAAATAAAAAAGTATTGTTGACGATGCCAACAACACGCGGTGTTCCCAAGCGGTCCCCCATCTAAGTACTAACCGCGCCCGACGCTGCTTAATTTCGGTGATCGGACGAGAACCGATGTATTCAGCGTAGTATGGTCGTTGGCGAAGGTCGGGTGCCTAAAATACAAGCTTAAATAGAATATTTCAATAAGTTTGCAACAAAATTCAATTTAAAAATATTTAAAAGCAAATGAATGGTCTTACAATTAAGCTGAATTGGGAACAGACCAAAAGACAGAAATTCAGCAAAAAAATAATAAAATGTGTATAACAAAATGTTTTTGTGTAGTTGCAATAAACAAAAATATGTATAAAAATAAAAATAAAAATAAAAAAGTATTGTTGACGATGCCAACAACACGCGGTGTTCCCAAGCGGTCCCCCATCTAAGTACTAACCGCGCCCGACGCTGCTTAATTTCGGTGATCGGACGAGAACCGATGTATTCAGCGTAGTATGGTCGTTGGCGAAAGTCGGGTGCCTAAAATACAAGCTTAAATAGAATATTTCAATAAGTTTGCAACAAAATTCAATTTAAAAATATTTAAAAGCAAATGAATGGTCTTACAATTAAGCTGAATTGGGAACAGACCAAGCGAAATTCAGCAAAAAAATAATAAAATGTGTATAACAAAATGTTTTTGTGTAGTTGCAATAAACAAAAATATGTATAAAAATAAAAAAGTATTGTTGACGATGCCAACAACACGCGGTGTTCCCAAGCGGTCCCCCATCTAAGTACTAACCGCGCCCGACGCTGCTTAATTTCGGTGATCGGACGAGAACCGATGTATTCAGCGTAGTATGGTCGTTGGCGAAAGTCGGGTGCCTAAAATACAAGCTTAAATAGAATATTTCAATAAGTTTGCAACAAAATTCAAGTTAAAATTATTTAAAAGCAAAATAATGGTCTTACAATTAAGCTGAATTGGGAACATACCAAAAGACAGAAATTCAGCAAAAAAATAATAAAATGTGTATAACAAAATGTTTTTGTGTAGTTGCAATAAACAAAAATATGTATAACAAGTAAGCTCTAGTCGAGATATCCCGACTAGACGATACCCTGATCCCTATACTTCACGCGTACAGTCAGTGCTTGCAAGTATGTGTGTACGCGCATACTCTATACTGCATACACAACTTCAATGTCCCGTATCTCCGGTGTTTGTTATCCGATTTCAATAAAAAATATCACAGACTGTCATTATTTTGTTTTATAGTTGAAATGGCATCTCAAATTTTTGCAAATTGAAGATTTTGTTATTACCGATCTCATGTGTATATCGGAAACGGGAAGAGTTATCGAAAATCGAAAACAATCTTGTACTGCCTAGGGATTAGGCGAGCTTAAGTTCGAAATCTGGAGTCTCTAGCTCTTATAGTCTCTGAGATCGGTTGGCTCATACATACTGACCGACAGACGGACGGACAGACGGACAGACGGACAGACGGACGGACAGACGGACATGGCTATATCGACTCGGCTGTTGATGCTGATCAAGAATATATATACTTTACGGGGTCGGAGATGCTTCCTTCTGCCTTTTACATACATTCGCACTAGACCAATATACCTTTTTTCCATTTTTAATGGGATCAGGGTATGAAAATAAAAAAGTATTTCGATGATCGGGTGCCTAAAGTACAATCTTATATAAATATGTTTATGTATATGATAAGGGAAGCAGTCAGCACATTAACTGACTACTAGCACTTGTAACTAGCTGGACTTACGGAGAGGGAGGTCCTTCGTTGCGCACAGTAAGTGCGATGGTGGTAATGAGTGAATAGACTTGTATGAATATACTAAGAATCTAAAATACTGACTTTATTGAGTAGAAATATATGGTTTATATACAGATATTCTTAGACGATGATTGCTTAGGATATGATATTTTACGAATTGACCTTAACAATCAAAGATTATCCATGCGTGCACAGATACCATGTCTTAATATTATATTATTTACGACGCTGCCTGTAATACTATCTGCTAACTGCAGGTCGCTCGACAGATGAACGAATTTGGTGGATTGGAATTGCATGGTCATGAGAAAGGTGCGACCAGTGTACGTTTTTCGGCTCACTATCCGCTATTTTATAGCGTATCCGAGGACTGTTCGCTGCGTTGCTGGCGTGCACACAATTTACAGTGTGCGACAGTCACAATTATCCCATTTGATGCGTGGATGAGAGCCCTGGAGTCACCGGCTCTAAGGATTTGAGCGCACGTTTGTGGTCCTTGGAGCGTGATCATGCGCTTATCATATATGTTGGTCATACGCAAGACGTCGGGGTAAGCGTTATTGCTTTAAATTTATGTATTTACAAAGTAATAATTGATTTTTCTTTTCAGTGCATTACGGTTCATCCCATGGGCAATTACTTAGCCACAGGCTCAGCGGATCATTCGGTTCGTTTGTGGTGCACCACAAGCGGCAAGCTAATCTAGGGTTTTTGCTGATTGTCGTCAGGCGGTCATTAGTATAGCCTATAGTGACGATGGCTAAATGCTGGCCGTCGCCGGTGATGAGTCTAAGGTGCGCATATTCGATTTAGCTGCTGACGCCCAGCTAAGCGAACTGAAAGACTTAAAAAATTGCCATCGAAATTGAGGATAGTTTTTTAATGGTTTAAAATAATTTATTTGTATTAAGTCTGTATAATAAGTATTACTGTTACTATCAAGTGGAACAATGTGTTTTTTTCTTCTTGCCTTTTTAGCAATTCAGAAAAAGCATAATTTCGTATACTAAAATTTAATAATATTTAGTGATGCTTCGAATCGCCAAAACACAGTGTACAAACTTGTACATAAATAGCTACGTATACATAGATAATCATCATCATTGACTTGTTATTATGTTGAATCTGTTAGCTTCTTAGCAGCGGTGAAATAAAAGTTGAACAGTGATTAATTCAAATAACTTATTTAAATCAATGCAATATATTTATCAACTGAAACTTTTTTGCTACAAAACTGCTTATGTTTTACTACAAATATGTATGTGTGTATGTATATATAAAATCAAATATACTCACAATGATTTTGGACACTCGCACAGCCCATTGGAACAAAACTAAACATAAATCAAATCTATGGTGTTACACATTCAATTGTTTTCAAATTTCTATAGACAATCAACGCATGCATACTAAATTAGCGATCGCTCACTCAATCAAAGGTAAAAATAAAGTTTTTGAATGAGCAATAGTTTGGATGATAAACAATTTTTTTTCTTACAAAACTCTAAGCTATTCGACTTAAAAGTTCTTAAGTGTCTAAACTAAATATATATAGTAATATAAATATTGTTGTATAACATGTATAAATAATTGGTATGTTGTATTATAGTAATGTCACAGTCGAATCTGTTTGAAATTGTTAAATTTAATGCTTTTCATTAGTATCAACTGTGACTATCTGTGTTATTTATAAAAAATGAGTATAATTTGACACCGATTCTAACTGCATCCTTTAGCGTTTGTGACGACCGCGTATCAGTTGTAATGCCTTTGCCATTAGTGGTGCCTTCTTGTTTCGTATTGGAGCAGCTAGGTGTAAGAAATGTACATTTTACTTTAGTAATAAACTTTATAAAAGATCAAAAGGATATTACTAACCAACTTGCGCCGCGTCACGACCTATACCAATCACACGTAACCGCGCGTCGCCAACCTTAGCCGCATTGGGCGTGACATTTGCCAGTGCTGCGACACGTGCCGCAGGCGTAGCTATTAGCTTGCCTTTTGTTCCATATTGCTCTTGCTTGCGCATCACACTGCGTGGCGGCTTCACCATCGAGTCCACAAATGCCAATTGAGTTTTCCGCACGGGGGCCTCGCTGATTTTCTGTGCTGCTTTAATACTCTCAGCGATTACGCTCAGCTTTCGATCCTTTTCTTCCTCGCAGCGCTGTAAATGAATCATTATATAACATATAAAAACGCATGTCATTAACAATTATGAAATAAGTTCACCAAAAACATTTCACGCCATGTTTCCATTTCCTCCCTTTGTTGGCGGCGACAATGTCGCTGTACATGCTGCTCCCACAACACTTCGCTGTCCTCCATCAGATAGGGATTGTATTCTTCAAAAACCAATAGCTGATGTGGCGTAGCACGCTCTAGTACTGGACGCAGCACATCAAAAGGTACACCACCTGTATACTCTAGGGCTATATATATAAACGTATATAAGGTAAACAAGTTAATAAGCTTTCCCATTAAATGTTAGCACATTTTTAAAGTACCATCAATATTCTTTTGCAGCACACGGGTACACAGGTCGAATAGCGAAGGCACCTGCAAAATTTGTCCTGTTCTAACACCTGAGTAGATTTTGGTTCTGTATGGAAAAATGGAATAATAAGTTGGACATAGTTGTGTAGCACATTAACAACCGACCGCATTGTCTTGGATGATATGCTCTCTGCCAACGCTTTAGACTCATTCAAATTCCTTGACGCTCTGTGCGCACTGTTACCAAGACCATGATTGAAGACAACATCCATTACTGTTTGATTTCGCGGTGAAGGCTTGTAATTGTTTGATATTGTGGGCAGTTCTAAGGCAATGCTGGGATCCAGCGGTTCCAGCTTTGCTGAAGGTGCCAGCAGCTCGGGTTTCTTTAATAATTTGAAAGAATATTTTCCATAATTAACATCAAAACTGTCTTTGCTATTAAGTCTTACCTTTGTTGATGGCCCAGTACTGCTGCTGCTGCTGGATGTTGTTGCTGTTGTTCGTCTGGATGAACTAGAGCTTGAGGTAGATACGGTTTTAGTTACCGGCTTGGTTGGCGACCTGACTTTGTTAGCCGGCTTTCTGCCGCTGATGGGCATGTTGAGCATGCCGAGGACATCGTCAAAATTGGCTCCCATGGTCGAATCAAATTCGTCGACTGCCTCCTCCTCATTTTCTTCGACGTGCTCCACCATTGACTTTGTCTTTGATATTTTGGGCTTGGGTGATTCATTTCTAGCACGTGCTGGACTGCGTACACGTTTGGTTGACGATGACTTGGATGAAGATGAGGAAGATTTGTGTTTGTCCGATTTGTCTTTATCCATCTTTTGTTCACTGTGCTGAGTTTTGTCCTGCTTGGCGAATATAATATTGATTATAGAATGTACAAAATTTTAAATCCTATAATAGTTACCTCTCTGCTTTTCTCATGCTTTGATTTGCTATGATCGCTTTTGTGGCTGCTGTAATGCCTTTGTTTGCTGCTGTCGCTGCTACTCTTGTGATGATGACTGCTGGGCTTTGGTGATTCCTTCCGTTTGCGATGTTCACTAATGCTGCTGCTGCTTTTATGCTGCTCCTTTCGATGTCTGTCGCTGTCCTTGTGATGTCTGTCGCTGTCACTCTCCTTGGCTTTGATCTTATCATGGGTACTGCTTTTGTGCCGCTTGTCACTTTCGGTTCGGCTTTTTGAGTGACTTTTACTGCTGCTGCTTCTCCTGACGGTGCTTTCTTTTTCCTGACGGTTTTTCCTTGAGCGTTCCTCGTGTTTTTTTTTATGCCGAGTCTCTTCACCGCTAGATGAATTGCTGCCTTTGTTCTCTTGATCCTGGTCCTCTTCGCTCGAGCGTCTGTTTGCATCGTCCTCATTGCAATTGCCGTTACTCGTTGGTTCTTCTTCGGCAGCGACCATAGCCTTCCATTTTGTGACTAGAGTTTTGGCAGCAACACCAACATCGCCGTTGATTTTGCGCAACGCATTAACTGTCTTTCCAATGCCCGTCTCCTGCAGGTGCTCAAATGTGATGGGTAGATTAAACAGCTTTGTAATGCAGTGCAGCAGCTGCAGGCACAGGAAGTAGGAATTTAAGATTATTAGATAGGGGCAACAATATCTTATACATGGATTTAAGTAAGAAAACCTTAAAAAATTAACATGGAGGGATGTTAAATGTAGAATTGAGATAATAGATTATTAAATGAGAGTATCGATACAGTAAAAACTCATTTCGTATAAATTCTATTTACAGAATTACTTTTTACCATGCAATAGTTAAACAAATGTTTCACCAGGACAACGATATCAGAACATGTTTAATATGTATATATTATACATATTAAGTGTTGTATGCATTGTGTGTCGGCAAGGACATTCTGCATCCCTAAAGATTAATGTCTATCCGGTTTCTGTTCTTTTGATTCACATAAGTAGGGGTAAATATTTTAGAGTAAGGTCGTTTTTGGCAAGTAGTAAATAAATTCACGTATGTGTGTGTATGTATGTATTTCATCTTACACGTTTGTGTGCATGAAGTGAATTGTATCAATGTGTTTGTATTAAAGTATTCTATTCACACATTTACTTCATTTGCAAAGCTGATTTTCTGAAGATGCGAACATTTCGTTAACACGGAAAACGCACAATGCTCTTTTGGTTTGGCAGAGGGGCGGGGGAAAAACTTACTCGTGTCTCGTCCTCGCCGTGCCGTTCAATGCTGCGCTGATAGTGTCGCACAATTTCTGCCAAATTGCTAGTGGACGTCATCACGTTGGAGTTGTTGAGTTGAGTGCAGTCGTAGTAATCTTGTTAAGTTGTAAGTATTGGGGACTTGAACTATAAAATGGCACGCAGGCAGCTTCACTTTTTTGCAGAAAGTTGCATAAAAAACAGGAAAAACTGGGGTCACACAACACAAAAACACAAAATATATCTCCTTTTGAGGAGATAATTTTTTTCTATATTATCTAAAGCACATTGCTTTTTGAATATTAATAATTCTATTTAATAACTATTTCACTTAACTGTGTGACTTTTCACTTTAAATTTATCGTTAGTCAACACTGTGTTATATCAGCTGACGAAGATTTGAGCAGCTTGCGCAAATTAGAGACACGTTAAGTTGGCTGCTAACTCAGCTGATTTTTTGACATTTGGTTGCCATCTATCGATAAAACGTCAGTCGATACTGCATCAAAAACATTACATGTCTTGCAGTGTTGGCAACACTGTGCCCATTTTGTTGTGAATTATTGTTAATTTTTTAATTTAATTTGGTCAGATCGTGCATACGCGTGCAACGACAGAAGCCAACTTACGCTCCAAGTGCAGCATGCGCAAGTTTCTATAAGCGGCAAAACCAATCAAGTAAACGAACGCGCCCAAATAGAAACGTGTTAAAACATGACCATGGGCGAGCGTGAGCCAACTTCGTCTCTCGTTCTGCCCGTTATACTGAGGCCTATTTTCACACAGGTAAGTTGCTTCACACAAACAAAGCTGTGGAGGGGGGCGTTGGCGTTGTTCGCTGTCCCAGTTAAGTGCAATGTTGCGTAAACGTAAAATTGTTTACAGCTCGAGCGACGCGACGTTGGCGCGGCACAGTCACTGCGCTCGGCCATACTTAAATCGGAGCAGAATAATCCGGGCTTCTGCTATGACCTCGTTGCGTCGATCGTGCGACGAGCCGATCTAAATGTCAACATAAATGAGGCCGTCTTGCGTTTGCAGGGCAACATCACCGAGGCTGATCGTAAGTTCCCACCTTTGTTCGCTGATGAATGTGAATGTGTGTGCATGTGCTTGTCTGTGTGTGTGTGTGTCTGCTATTGTTTCATTTCTGTTTATGCATTTAATGGTTTTTTTGTTGTTTTTCTTTGCACCAATATGCGGCGTAGTTAATGAATATCGCCTTACACGCACTGAGGAGCCATTCCAGGAGCTGAATCGCAAGTCCGTCGCACTAAAGGTGATACTCAGTCGTATACCTGATGAGATCAACGATCGCAAGACCTTCCTCGAGACCATCAAGTAAGTTCGGATTTATCATATTATAGTCAGTCGAAAATGAGAGATGAGCGAATTACACAGAATGAAATTTACTGTTTATAGCTAATTATTTCTCATTTCCCATTGACCACGATTAATGCATATAATCACACTGATTGTAATTATCAATTTACTACAGGGAAATTGCTAGCGCCATAAAGAAACTGCTCGATGTGGTCAATGAAATTGGTTCGTTTATACCGGGCGTCACTGGTAAGCAGGCTGTCGAGCAGCGAAAAAAGGAGTTCGTCAAATATTCAAAGAAGTTCAGCACAACGCTGAAGGAATACTTCAAAGAAGGACAGTAAGTTGGCCTTTTGTTATCATTAATTGTGCTGACGCTGCGTGTAAACAACAAGCAAATGGAATTCCACATATGTATACTATCAGCCGGTTTATTTAATCGCTTGGTATCTGGTTTTCTTATCTAACCGTGTGCTGACCGAGCTCTATAAACATGATGTCATCCCATTGGCGTTACGAATTCGTTTGTCTATCCGTTTATCAGTCAATGGAAGTTTGTGGCTTGTTTGTATATGCTTCTGCGCATTTTGCATTTAAAATCAAACTTAAATTGCATCAATGACTAACTTCTAAAGTGCTGCACAGTATATTTATCACATGGTGATAAATCCTCGATAAGAGGAAAACAGTTTGATAATTGACATTGTTTGCTTTAAAACATTTGCTGATAACGCTTTTCAATTCTATTCTTTTTTCTACTTCCAGACCGAATGCAGTATTCATAAGTGCACTTTTTTTAATAAGGCAAACGAATCAAATAATGCTGACAGTTAAGAGTAAATGCGAGTAGAAAATTAAATGTTTTAATTAATGCAAACTTAGTGGCATTTTAATTTTATGTTCTTACAACACACAAAAACTAACGAAAAACAAAAACAAAAGTATAAAAATATACAAATTAAAAAAAAAAACCAACAATTAAGCAAGGAACACAATTTGCAAAAGCAATCCATACCACAGCCTACATAAAAAAACGATAAATAGCGTATATAAATAATTGTAATCATAACAAAAATTCCAATACACATAACAAAAAGCCCCTATAATGTTTGGCAATTAGCAGTTGAATTTTATTTTCTTTTTATTTAGTCAATTGTGCGCGTATCTATTTTGTTTTGTTTACAATTTATTGTGAATAATTCAATCGTTCTCTGTTACCCACAACGTAAATATTTTCGTTCTAATTTAGGAATCGCGATCACAAATAAATTTAATGTTAGCAAAAAGCCAACAAAAAAAAAACGAGACACAGGAATGAACTATGAGGAAAAAAAAAATACAAAAAAAAGAATTTTTAACTGTTTTTAATTGTTAGAGTTTAAAATTTAAAGCTACACATATAAAAAGAATACATTAACTTAATGGTATGTTCAATTTGAAAACACGAAAGACAGTAGCTAAAACCGCTAGCAAACAAGACGGGAAAAATTATTTTATTTTTAATAAATGTTATATGAAAATAAAACAAAATATAAGAAAAGAGACATAGAACTCATATTGTAGAAATAGGAAAACAAACGACAAATAAAAATATTTATATTCAAAAAACAAAAAAAAAGAAAACTGCATTTCTTCACACCTATATAACATTAGCGGCCAACTGTTACGCTAACAGTTAACAGTAACTGTTATGGTATAACATTTGCAACCCCAAAAGAGAGCCAATGCTAAGGTATGGAGAATATTTCCCATTTTTCAGTGTCATTTGACAGAAAAATCGATTCGTTTTCACACTGGGCCAGTCTGGACAGGCAGTTGGATAGAAATCAGAGTACAAACCAGCCGAGCAGCGCGACCGAGATGACCCACTTTTCGGTTTTCGCATTAATGTCCAACTGCTGTACAAAATAAAGTTGCAATTTTTTTCTATACTAGTATTTAGTAAAACAAACGCGTTGTATATTATGTAAAACTAAAGAAAATACCTTTATCTAGTGTAAACTCTATGCATTTATGTAAATTGTCGAGCGCTAACGTGGATGTGGAAAACGGCGACCTGAAAATTCAGCAGTCCCAGCAGCAAGCAAGAAGCAGCAGCAAAAAGGTTCGCTAAATGTTCGAGTTTTCCTTTGACTAAGTATACCGAAAAAATACAAAATAAAAACTATATTCAAAAATAAGTTAAATAATCGTCTTCAATATAAGTTTGTGCAGTTGTATAATTAAAAAACAATAAAAGTTGGTCAAACAAGTCCTGAAATTTAGAGCGAACAATGAAAAACGAAGGCAGTGGGCAGGCGAGCGAGCGGGCACACGAAAAATTTCGCTGTACACCAAATGGGGGAAAAATGTTTTCTCAGCAGCCGTCAAACTAGCCCCACGGCTGTTCGGGGTATGTGTAACGTGAATATTTGCATTGTTTCAATGAAAATAAGAGAATTTCGCAAAAAGGAAATGAAAAACATAATCCACTAACATGAACCTGTGTGTGTGCAGTAAAAATTTAAATATATGCAGGTTTTAAGCCATGCAAACAGTGTTAAAAAATTTAATTTGAAAAAAGGTTAATAAGCAAGTGAAAAAGGGTGTTGTGGAAAGTAAAAGTGTAACAGCGATTGCCACTGAGACTTCGACAACGGCGTATCGATAAAACGATACAAAAAAAAAAAAAAATTTGCCAGCAATCCAACGTAAAATTACACACACACAAGCAGAGCCAGGCACATACACGCACACACATATGCATAGACGCATGCACGCAATGGCAAAAACACAAACACAACTAAACGAATATTGAATGAAAACAAGACATATATGAATGTTATGCAAAAATTCATCAAATAAGTGAGCCACAATTGTCAAACAAAATGCATTTTGTGCAAAAAGGCGCGCGCGCATTATACACACGCTCACATGTACAAGTACACGCACACATTAACACACTTAAAACGTGAAATAGCCCAGTGGAAGTGAAAGAGTAAGTGGAAGTGGAACAGCTTGTATGTGTTTGTGTGTGTGAGTTTCATATTCATAGCCGCAGTAACAGCCGCAGCCGCAGTAGCCATGATATCAGCAGCAGCAGCGCCGAAAGATAAATGAAAAGTGCCACATTTTGCTTTCGGGGGCGGTTTTGACACTTGGCGCGCAGCAGCAGCAACAAGAACAACAACAATAACTGTTAGGCCGCGTGGGAGGCGTAAAAGTTGTGTTTGCTGCTGCGTGCGTAACAGAAAGCACACGCACTCATACACAAACACAGATGCGTACATCGGTACGCAATAAGAAAGAATGAAAGGGACCTGAGAAGGAGGTTCGGAATGAGGCAGGTGTTTGCCATGCGGTCGGTCGTTTTGTATTCGCTTCATTCGCTTTGTGTGTGTGTATGTATGTAAACAGTAACAGCAGCGCTGCTTTCTAACTGTTACAACTATTATTGGATTTATTCGCAACTATCATTGCCCTTATTCGGTATTTTATCTATTTTGTTTTTTTTTTTATTATGTTATGATATGTTTTGCTCAGATACTCATGTATATTTATGAAATACTAGCTTTTTATTTTTTTTTTCTTGCAAATGCAACGATCTAATGTCACGCATTGGCAAACAGAAAATGTCAATAGAGCAAAAACAAGAGAAAGGATTTTCTATGCTTGTGTATGTGTGTTTGTGACAGAGTTAATCGAGGTATGTGTTCAGTTCTGACATGTGGCAATCATTCAAAGACCCGTGTGTATGTCTGCCTGTGTATGCATCGCGTTAATTTTGCCAAAAAAAAGAAGGGAAAATGAAAAAAAAACCAGGAAGGCGGTTTTTCAACCAAAAACTATGCTACGCTTTTTGAACGTATGTGTGCTTTTGTGACCCGCAGCAGCAAAGTGCTGTGTGCGTATGTGTCTTTGTGTGTGTGTTTTGTGAGAGTGTTTGTCTAGTTATAAATAGGCAAGATAGTTTTTGTGCTCGTTTTCTTGTTTGCCTCCACTCTCTTTTCCACTATCTCTTTTTTTTTTTTTTTTTTTTTTTAGCACTATTGAGGTCAAACTGTCAGCAGGATAGTGAACTTTATGAATTTTCCTTTCTAAAATTCGTTGACTTTAAAGATAACTTTTTCTTACACACACAAATGCTCGATACAAAGAACGCGGTTTGAGGTTAAAGACAAATGCAATTCCAAAAGATTTTTAAATATATCGATATCTGAAGGATATCATGTGATCACATGATCTTATACATTTTAAGCGACTATGAAAGTACTGTGCTTATTTTGTGATAAAAACCACATAGATGTTTGCTTAAACTTAAAACCGCATGGATTTCGATATACGATTTACATCTAACTCTCTTAAACCTGTCTTACTTTAATTAAAGTCGCCAAAACTAAATTTATTAGTTGCATATTCTCACGTTCTCACTAAAAGTTTAAAGGGTTTTTCATAAGAAAAAAACTGAAACTTCTACAGAACACTCAGCAGCATTCACCAGGTGCTATGGAAAGTCTGAAATGAAATAAAGTATGTACATAGTGCTATCTACACTCAGTTAGCAAAGAGAAGAAGCCGTTTTCAGCCTGTCAATTTGTTTGAGTTTGAAGAAGAAACTTGAGCCATATGCAAATTAATTGTTCTTCTCGACAAAACTTCTTCGACACGAGTTTTTGAAAGGGGCTCTGTGTGTTTGTGTGGACTTTTGTAACCTCAACATGTTGAAGTTTTTTTCATTTTTTTCCATTGCGTGTGCATCAAAAGTTGACGCGAGAAAAGTTTTTTAAATTACTTGCTAGATGAGCAATAGTTTAAAGTTCAATGACCCTCTAACTTCACGACGATTCACAGTTGTAGTTGTAATTAGCACGTTTTGCACTATGTATCGTTAAGATTTCGTTAACGATGAGTAATAGACCCGCATGAATTTAAAAATAAAATGCGTGTCAATTTTCCATTCAATTTACTTTGATGGCAATTGCCAAAAAAATTGGGTTAATAGAGTGTAAAACAGCGTCAGGCCGCAACCTACATTCGATTGGGATTTGGTTAGCGGGATGTGGATACAGGACGAAGAAATAGGCAAAGGATTACAAACAGACAGAGTGAGAAAGAAAGATAGAGAGAGAGAGAGAGAGAGAGAACAAACAGTATGCCTTGTACACAGGCCATGTGGCTAATCCCCACCCGGAGAAGTCATTAAAATTTAAAGCAGCTAGCAGCTGATGTTGTGGCATTATTTAGTCTGTTGTCAATTCGTTGACTAAATGTTTGTAATTGTTTGCCTGAACTATCGAGCTTGCTTGACGACAACGTTAAATGACCTTTAAAGTGTATTAAATATGAATGAGAATAATTAGCATGTGCGTGTTGCTAAGGATAAAACAAAGTATAGGAAAATATTTAGTCTGAGCCACACACTGTTGTTCATAATATTACAAAAATTTGTGAAAGAAGCAACTGTAAAGTAAAGAAAACCCACACAAACCGAAATATACCCACATATCAACAAGAGCTATTTAACGCCCACTTAATAATCATAATTAAAAAATTCTGCGCTCCCACACACACACCCACACACACGCACATATTAAAGGACAAACAGCGCTCTGTTAACCCATTTACAGAGCGTGTTAACATAGCGCCATTGCGCTTGCGCCAGAGTTGGTTAATCGTAATCTCTTCTTGGGACATTTTACTCCCGCATATATATTCTCTCTCACATAACCCAACTCTCACTCTCTTTCACACATATAACATAGGATAATGCTGTCATCTTGGTCGCACACTCCAATTTAATGCCATGCATACTTTTGCAGTCCAAAGATAAAGCACTAAACACACATTGTTGCTGTTGTTTTTTCGATAGCAGTTGAGTACACACACACACACACGCAACAACATACAAAGGAGCAGTAGCAGAGCAAGAGCGTTGTGCATAACAGCAACTAGTGGCCGTAATGAGACGTCGCTGCTATTGCCCTTCGCATTTGACTGCGCTTCGCTGTGCTGCACACACGTCTAATTAAAACGTTATTAGCGAAGGAAACACATATATACACATTTACATATTTAGCAGAGTTGGTGAAAATATCGGATAAAAATAACACAGTTTGCTGCTCATTTGGTTGTGATTTTTTTTGTTGTTGCAATGATTTAAAGTGATAAACAGAAAATTAAGGCATTTGTTTTTGCAAAGTGGACCGCAATATGAGGTAGGCTGTACTTTTGATATTTAAGCATTGATAAACGAGTCTGAGAGCCATCAAATTGCTGGCAACACCCCCGGAAGGGCGTTTAGTAAATGTCACAGCCCACCTGCTGAATGCTGTCATATACGCCCACATGGGCGTGGCATATATCCATAGCAGCAGCAGCAACAGCATCGGGATAAAGCTTGTCATTGCTTTTAAATGTCAAGGGACCCAAAAAACGGGTATCGGGGAAACGACAAAGTGATTTCGTATACAACCCAACCCCAGCCAACGCCATCGACGGATTAATGCAATTTATTTCTGTATCTGTCTGTGTGTGTGTGTGAGTGTGTGTCAGCTTGTGTGTGCACAAAATGTATTAAAAGTCGAGATCTATATTCGGAATTTCCCATGGCTAGCTAACGTATATCACAATACAAGCTGCGTAAGTTGGATCAAATTGAATTTACTCTGCATTTTATTATTGGATTTACTAGCTTGCAATGCAAGCAATCTATTACACCAATGTAATTTGTGGTATCTCCTGTCAGCCATAACGATGATTTTGCTATTTTCACATTTGTTTGTTGCTTTCTTTACTAGTTTGCCAACGTCTTGCGGCTGTCTAGACAAACAGGCGCCTGTTGAAATACCCTGTTGACTGTAATATTTTGGGAGTATACCACTTATAAGTGGATTGCCAAGAGTAATTCCTTCAAAATTTGATTGCAACTCAATAAATTTACAAAAAATAATAAACGTTGAATAATGTGTATTTCAACACTTATCCACATACATTTGTGTATATGCTAGTCATATTGCCACGCGCCAACATGTTGTATGAGTAATGCAACTGACTGTACAAAGTGTGCGTGCGAGTATGCGTTTGTGTACATATCATAGTGTGTGTGTATTTGCAATGGCCGACAGCGAAATCAGAGTGTTAGAGTAGAGTGAAAGTGTTGGACAAATAAAAAATGGGAGAACGTTAAATATAACGTACTTACGTACACGGCAACACAGTGAAGTATGCGTTACATTAAAAATAATAGTGAGAGCTTTTTAAATGTGAGTCACAAACACTTTTTGGTAACGTTTTTGAATGAACGTGACCTGAAGGCTGTAAACCGGCCTTCAAATGCGGTCACAACTGTAATTAACCTATAGTTCAAAGTTCAAAAGGCGCTCACACATACAAACAAGTTTGCCAAGTTGCGAGCGGGCCCACGTTCCACTGATACAGCCAAAAAAGGCAGTTGACCAATTTCCGTGGAACATAAATAAATAAATAAGTAAACGAGAAGGCCAAAAACGAGCCATGCATTAGACTTTAGGCTGTTTAAGTAATTTGTACGCCACCCTCGGAGTGATTTATAGTAGCCAAGATTCGAACACAAGATTGAATGCTATATTATGTTTATGGTTTTGCAGTCGTCAGTGGGGCAGCCACAGCATGCCGTACGAGTCGATGCACCATCATCAGTCGGCGGCCGCTGCCGTGGCCGCCAGCGTATCGCCCAATAGCATGCTGGACGGGCTCAGTTTGCAGTTGCGCGATGCGGAAATGCGACGCACAGAGATCGAGCGCGCGCATCAGGTGAGTCATCATTGCAGCATTACCTACGTGTATATATACGTGTACATATGTATAAACGATACTAACAACCCATTTTTCTTTATTGTGACAGGAAACTCTGGCACAAATACGCAATCTAAGCGGCAGCGCTCGTCCCGACACCGAGGCAGTGGAGAACCTGCAGTCTCGAGCTCGTGAACTGGAAAAGAAGGTACGTATTCTGTATATATTTAATACGCTGTACATGACTCACGCTCACGCTCCTTGTTTAGGTTGCGCTGGAAAATGTGCATTGTGAGGAGCTGCAAATTGAGCTTACTGCTGCGCTTAAGGCCAAGGCAGCACGCTCCTTTCATCATCCGCAGCATCCATCGACTTCGGTGTCTGCCTCAACATCGTCGGCATATGGCACAGGCTCAAATATTCCAACATCGGCCAGCAGCTCCACCGTTACTTGGGCACCGACAATCAGTCACCAGGACCAAGGCACCGAGATTGATATAATAATGGCCAAGATTGAGCAGGTAAGATAAACCGATGTTAATTGTATCAATCAGCAATTGTGATTTAATTCCACATTTCTGACTTTCGTCTTTACCAAAATGCTTAGGTTTTATACGTACCTTGAGTTGTTTGTTTATTTTTATTAAAAATTGGCATACATTAAGTTTGTGCTAGTTATTTTTTAGTATGCACAGATGGATTAGATTTATTGGTATTATTATTATTATTATTATTGGTATTACACACGCATCCCACATTTATAAGTAATGAAATTGTTAATTTGTATTGTTTGTGGAAAGTTTGCAATGACAACCAGTGTTACAATGCAAAAATAAAATTTTTTTGTTGTTAATTTTTAGCGGCTTACAGTTTTGTTTATGTGTTAGCTGTATAGATTGGTGTTGCTAGAGTTTAATGAAGGAACAGTTTCTCAGCATCGGTTTCAGTCAATGTTAAGTTATTAGTTGACTTAATGGAAATTTGAGACGCGGATGGTTCCAAAATACTGTCAAAGCTATCATCGCTGAACCCGTCACAATCACTGATCAAAGTTTCGGAGAATTCACTCTGTGTGCCGCACTCAGAGCTTGGAGGTAGGGCCTGTTTGAAGCAGTCCTCGCTGTCTGAGTTGCTGCTAATCTGCAGCTGGCGACGAATCTCTTCATTCTCTTCTAACAGCTGTTGAATTGTATGCTGGTTTTTCTTACTATCCTCCTCATCCAGACTCATAGTGAACAACATGACTAGTGTCATTTCTTCAACACGCTTCTCCAGGTTATTCGCAACCTCCTGAAGTTTAGCAACGTACTTCTCCCGTAGGTTATGTCTCTCGTAAAGTTTATTTTTAGTACAATGTTCCATGTACTTCTCCATTATTTGTTCAACGCCTGCCTTGCACTCCGACACGTTCTGTTGCAGCTCAGCATTTTCCAGCAACTGTTGAACCCGCTCATCATTTTTGCAATGCTTAACCATATTCTTTAGTAGTTGAGCATCATGAACAGCGCAACATTCAAGCACGTTCTTTTCTACATTTTGACTTTCGACCAGCAGGGTTGTTGATTTTTGCAATAGCTCATTTAAGTCACCAGATAACTTCTGTGCCTGAATAATCAGACTTGTTACGGTAATCGGTGTGTTTGCCATTTTGTCTTAAGCTTCTTTTACGTTTAATTTAGATATTTTTTCAAAGCCAATTTTTGATTTTTTCTTGCTTTTGACAAAAAAATGCTGAGACAATGTTAACAGTTAATCGTTAAGAAATCTTCTGTTTGTGTTTGCTAAAATATTTTATAATGCCTACTTGAACTGTCAGTAATGTAAAACAGTGTTGGAAAATTGTTTGAATCCATTTGATTGCGTAAAAATTTCAAAAGAAAACCATCAGCTGTGTTGTGTTAGAATCTCAATGAAAAATGATTAAAAATGTATTAATTCATTGTGTTTGCAGGATAATCGTGTTCTGGCGGAGCTGGAACAACCGCGAACTTCTGCCAGCGCCAGCATGTCAACGTTACCACCCAGTTGCATGATGAACGCGGGAAATAGCGAATTTAGAAGCATATCAAAGAGTGGTAAGTTGAATGTTATTTAACAAGCATTATTTCTGATTGATTATCTTTGTTTGTAGAACTCGAAGAAGAACTGAATCGATATAAAAGAGCTGTGCTAGGTGGCGGCTCGGGTGGCGGTCTTTCAGCTGTATCGTCCGGCTACTCGAGCCTGCCGCAATCTTTGGCCTCTACGCTGGCCAATGGGGCCAGCAATAGCATGAGCGGCACCAGTGTTGGTTCGCACAGTGCCGCTGCTGCCGGCGGCGGCGGTCTAACATCCATATCGGCCCATATGGTGCCCAATTCAATCAGCGGCATATCGTCGAGTCTGAGCAGCCATGCCATACATTCACTAAATGCGTCTGCCTACGGGGGTGGCCAGAGCTCCGTTGATAAGCTGCTGTGTGGAACTAGTGGAATATCTGGCATTCCACCATTGCCGGTAAATATTCACACGATGAAGGCTATGCCATCAGCATTAAGTCAGGTAAACCAACTATTTTCAATTGCAATGAACTACAAGCAACAAAAAAAACCAACAAAAAACTGCTATAAATGCAATTCAATTAGTTATTAACAAAACAATCAATTGCTTTGAAGCCTGTCATTCGAAATGGCTTTTGGCTTCCCTTTTGTTGGTGATCATCTACTATCTGCTTTAAGTAGCCTTCGTGTTTGTTCATTTGTTGATCATCCGTGCTAAACATAATGATGGCCTCTGCAATTTGCCGCTCATCGTGTAATAAATCAATCACGTTTTGTGCTTTGTTGTAGTTTCATTATTGAAAATATTTACATCAACACATTGCAAATACACATATAAATACACACCACACACAGACATTCACACGTCACTAATTTAAATACATACTAACATGTACATATATGTCAATTAACCAATACATTTGTTTGAAACGTACAATTTTGTTGAGTTAACCATAGCTTTCAAAAAAAATTCCAATGAAACTTTATGTTTTCGCATTTTTCAATTGATTTATTTTACGTAGCATACTTTCTTGGGCATTGACATTAATTCCGACTGCATGCACGTTGATCTGTAAACTTTCACAACTTATGTATATGGCATCCACTGTTTTTCTTCGTGTTAAGTTTAATAGTTACATTTTAAGATAATCGAAACTTTGCATATTAGAATAATTCTGATACATCACTTTTTATTTGTGTTTTAAAATCTATAAACACTTAAATATACAGAATAGAGATCAGAATTAATTTCTTTATACCCGACTGTTTAAAAAAAAAGTGCCTTCTAACTGCTTACCTACTCATTCTACTTCTTCATATATATGCATATATAAAGAACAACTACTTACATTCAAACCATATAAAATCTTTAGCAAAAAGTGTAGAAATTCTACGCTTTCAGTTTCGATGTTTAACTATCTAATCCATTGTTAATACTAAAATATTGTGTTCATATCAATTGCTTGGAAACGGCTTCAGTTCAATTAGCAACTAATATACTCATATATATATTTTTTCGTCTTCGTCACAGCATAATCAAAAAGAATTTCGTATATATATATACATGTTTATATGTATATGTTCTCATAGCCAATATATATGTATATTATGCTGTTTCTAGCTGGCTTTCATGTTATATATTGACAAATAAACGTGTACTCTGTGATCTCTTTTCCCGTTTTATGTGCTCTCTCTCTCTCTCTCTTGTCTCTCTCTCTCCCTATCTCTCTCTCTTTCTATTTCTCTCTCTTTGTACATTAACTCGATCTTCAATTTGTTTCTCTTCCTTATCTCCGCTGAAACTTTGGGGTTTGCTTCTCAAACTAACCGATATCTCTGCAAATCCATGTGTTTTATGTCTATGTGTGTCTATACAATAACTATCTATATGTGTGTATCTTAAAACCGTCCAACTATGTTTACTAATACTACACTAACCGAAACAACCACCACCACAACAACAACAACAACCAAAACACAATGTTAATTGAAAAAAACAAAAAAAAAAAAAACCAATCTCAAAAAATTCTTTGCTAAAACGCACATGAAATTGAACATTGAAAATTGAATTTGAAATTGAAAACGAGAAGCGCGGAACAATACAACTGTACAATTTACAGAGCACAACCATGCCTCTCCTGTCACTCAACTCGCATAATCTGCCGCCCGGCGGCTCAACAAGCTACTCGGCTCTGGGCCTCAGTGGCGGCAGCGGCGTTGTCGGCACCTCGCTGACCCATCCCACCTTGAGCAACCTCAACATGCTTGACACGAGCACCCTCCTTGGCCTGGGACCAGTTGGCAGTGGTATAACGGGCGCCACTTCCCTCTACGGCCTCAGCGCTGGTGCTGGCGGTGGTTTGGGCAGCTCCTATGCGCCACCGTTCATGGATGCTGCCTCAAGCGCCTCCTACCCATTCACATCAGCTGCATTGCGTCAGGCCTCCAAGATGAAGATGCTGGATGAGATTGATATACCGCTGACGCGTTATGGTAATCGCAGTTCGCCCTGCTCACCCATTCCTATGCCGCACAGCAGCTGGGGTCTGGACGAGTTCACCGATGGCCTCAGCGCCTCCATCATGCACAATCGCAGCGGATTGGCGCTGGGCGCCTTAGATCTAGACAGTGAGTATAAAGGCGCTTATATGTTTAGCCTGACTTCTTAAAATTTCTATTCTTAGCTCGCAACCACGCAATGAACGGCGCCAGTGAACCACAGGTGGATATGTTGGACATACCGGGCAAAGGTCGTTGTTGTGTTTTCATTGCCCGATTTCCCTACGATCCGCCGGAGTAAGTTATCTCAAAGCGAATTTGCATATTGTGCTTAAACAATTCTGTCTTGCAGAGAGGCTGAAGGGGAGCTTTCTCTTTGCGCAGGCGACTATTTGCTGGTGTGGACCAGCGGAGAGCCACAGGGTGGTTATCTGGATGCCGAACTACTAGATGGACGTCGTGGTCTAGTGCCCGCCTCGTTTGTACAGCGACTTGTGGGTAAGCTGAAACCTAAAACCTTCACAACAAACAACGGTAAGTGATATGTAAATCATTCCATATATAGGTGACGATTTGCTGGAGTTTCATCAGGCTGTACTTTCAACGCTACGCGATGCCGAAGATGGTTCCATGCAGTGCGACACAACGTCGCTGCCTTCCTTGCCGCCGCACAACCCATTGCTCACACACACGCACGAGGATCTGGCACGTTTGAGTGAGACGCACACCGATCTGGAGCACGACCAGGAAGACATTAGCGATAATGGTAACTAATAACTCCTAATTCAATTGCACAATCGTTAATGTTTGTTTTTGATTTGATTTCTATGCAAATGGCAAATGTGAGCATACAAATTTTTGAATATTCATATTGAATGTAGAAACGCATCGGATTAGGCTAGATTATTATTGAATCATAAGCTGGAGACTTATTAATAAACCTTTTCTAAAACAGTTCCAGCTCCGAAGCATTTGACGCTGGAACGGCAGCTGAATAAGAGCGTGCTCATTGGCTGGTCACCACCGGAGCCGGTGGGGTACAATCTAATCGACAGCTACCATGTCTATGTTGATGGTGTGCTCAAGGTTACGGTGAAAGCCAACGAACGCACACGCGCTCTAATCGAGGGCGTCGACTCCACACGGGTAAGTTAACAATGAGAAAGATAATATTCCAGGCAAATTCAATTAATGAATTTGTCTTTTCGCTTTCAGCCGCATCGCATTAGCGTGCGGAGCGTAACGCAAAACCGTCAGACGTCTAGGGACGCCGCCTGCACAATGATCATTGGGCGAGACACTTCGCACTTAGGCCCCTCGGCGGTGCGCGCCTCGCACATAACGTGTTCCTCAGCGGTTATTTCGTGGCTGCCGGCCAATTCAAACCACCAGCATGTGGTGTGTGTGAACAATGTGGAGGTGCGCACCGTCAAGCCGGGCATGTATAGGCACACAATAACGGGCTTAGCACCCAGCACCCAATACAGGGTAACCGTGCGTGCCAAGCATTTGCGTGCTGTTGGCCAACACACGCAACAGACACCCGGCCGACCCGGACAGGAGGAGGCACCAGGCGCCTATGCCGATTTTCGCACACTGACCAAAGGTCTGCCCGATCCGCCACAAGATATCCAACTTGAGGCTGGTCCTCAGGATGGTACCATTTTGGTGACATGGCAGCCGGTTCACAGACCCACGTCCACGGGGCCTGTAACCGGCTATGCTGTGTATGCCGATGGTAAAAAAGTGACGGACATCAATTCACCAACGGGCGATCATGCACTCATCGACATCGGCAAACTGGGCGTCTTTAATCCTCGTGCTGTTACCATACGCACCAAATCTCGCGATTCACAGTCGGCGGACAGTGCGCCCATTTTGATACCAAGTGAGTGATAGTAATTTCTCACTGGAGCTCTTTTAATAGTCTCCGAATCTCTCTTTTTAGACACCGTGCGTAACGCTGTAGCGCGCCGGGGACCAAATCAAATGGGCATGGGTCCGCAGTTGCCACAGCATGGCATGTCCACGCAGCAGCAGCAGCAGATGGGCATGCCAGGACAACCAGGTCAAATGCAGTCAAACATGATGGGTAACCAGCAGGATCACACGCAATACGATCCCATGCAACAACAGCAACAGCAGCAGGGCATGCAACAAGGCCAACAGCCGGGGCAGACCCAGCCGGGTCACCAGGTTAGTGTAGTCTGTGTAGAGCAGTTCAATGCCAGCTCCTGTTTCAGATCTATTTATATTCAGAGATCAGTTGACGCTCGCATTCACTGTATATACTTACTTAGATAAAAAAAAAATTATGTTCTGTATACTCGTTTTCTTATCATTTCGATGCAAATTGGTTGTCAGTTTTCTAAATTTGAATCTTTGAAAACACCCCATCCCTCACAATATTGTAAAGACGTTACTACAATTGTAGTATCCAAACGTACACTTTCATCAAAAACTCCAATCTGAATGCTTAAACCGTACAAAAAAAAACTTTTATGATTTGTATATACAAACTAAATGCACCATTAACCATAAATGGAATTGAAAAAAAAAAACAAAACACATACATACATATATGTTATTAACCAATTTATCAGTTCAGTTTGTTACTACATTATAAATTTAGTTTGAGTCTACATCAACTTAATTCCGGGTTAATAATGGATATTTTCAAAGGGAAAAGTATTCTTTTAACTACTTTCTATAACTACTTTGTCGCTCTATTCAATCTCTTTTATGAATTGCCTTTCCTACTTTGTACTTACTTACTTCTTCTACAACCCCTAACCCTATTTTCTGTGAATTTTTTTTGCAAAGTACTATTACCACATTATATACATACACTCTATATATATAAAACATTAGACAATCGCACAAAAATTCACACACGAAATTTGTATACAATTTAAATATGAAATGAACTGTTTGCCGAGAACTGTGAGAAAGTAAAATCAACGACTATAATTATAAGAAAAATTATATCCAAAAAGCAATTGAATTGAGACCTATAATTACATCCCCCCCCACCAAAAATAACAAAAACCAAATAATTTGTATGTATGTAAAGTTATTATTTAACTAGTTAACAATTTTCTGAGTTCTTTGAAGAGCGTATGCCAATTTTTGCCAGTGTTTGATTGTATTTTGATTTTGGGTTAATGATAATTATTTTTAAGTACCAGTTCACAATAGCATGTTCAAAATTGCTTATCTAAAATGCAATAATTTATTAACTTCATTGAGTTACTGAGAGTTTAACAAATAGAATTTTAAATACTTTAACAACAAGTATTGAGTGGAAATGCCAAGCAATTGTATTAAGGAAAACACAATGCAACGAACAATTTTAAACAATACAAGTTACATATTCATTTTCATTATATGAAACCAATACTGAAACGATACCGTTATACCCGTTACCGTACCGTACCGAATCTTCTTCGAATCGAATCGTTAAACAGCCCGACGGAAGCTCCGGCTTGTTAGGTGGCCTGCTCGGTGGCCTCTTCTCGAAACCCACACAGACTCAAGTGAACCAGAATGTAAGTTATACTCACAACATCTCTCATCATACCCATTCGTATTATTCAAACACTCACACACTAAATATACACAGCTATAAGTTCTGTAACTGTTACACTTTTGCCCTAGATTAAAATACTCATGTTAAGAGTTCGCTGCATTTTTAATAGTAATATTTATAATGTCGCATTTCAATAGCTTAACAAATTACTTAATAATATAAAATGTAGAATTATGCTTTTTACTAAAGCTTTATAGTACGAAAACAATGCTACAAGTGCGAATTCCTGTTAAGTTATATCTCGCATTTTTTAAATATTTAATTTAACGATTTTTATTATATATATAAAAATTTTCCAAAGGTAAGCGTTTGCCTCTAGGGAGTTTCAAAGGTATATATTGCATGGATAGTCCAGGGATCTATGTTCTTATATACCTTTGAAGAAGTATCTATAAGTTTAAACAAAATTAAATACGAGCTTAGTGATTTTGAGTTAAATCAAGTAAAATTTGTTAAGGTTTTCTTTTTTTTATTATCTAACGAGACGAAATTCAACCATGAATGTTGTTTTACTTAGGAGAAATTAAAAAATGAATGATATATATTAATCTTGCATATATCTACATAATTGAGCAAGAAATAAGATTTATGTGGCTTTACCCAGCTTTATTGAAAATATCTTGTAAAATATAACTAAATTATGTATATTGTAAGTATTTGTTTGAAAATGTATTCAGTAGGTTTTGCCTAACTGCTGTTCATATTAGACACATTTGTATAAGTATAGCAACACATATACGTATACATAAACATAAACATATACATATACATATACAACAAACAGTTACCTTATCCACCATCTACAAGCCTCTGTAGATATTTATACTCAGATTTGTGCTTTCTTATTTCCGAAAAACATTTAACAAAAACTAGCTTCGTATTTTGCCTCTGACCTACTATCAGCCATGGATATTATGATTTTCCAGTTGTTTGTATTTAGCTTATACTCAAAAAGCCTTTTAACACACAAACACACACTCAAACACACACACAGTAAATACATAGCATATATAAATACTTATATAACCTCTTTAGTTGTGTCGGCTTAAACGCTATACGCAGACGCCCGCACATTGCTAAAGAAAGTACCTCTATCTAAAGACAATGTGAATGAAAAACAGAGTACTAATTAAGAACAATCTTTGCGACAATCTAAAACAAGAAGAAACGCTAACAAAATTTCAAATTCATTTAAATTAATTCAAAATCATGCGCGTGATGTCATCGATCGATCAATTTATCGATAACCAGGGTTACCAGCCAGGCGCCACACAGCGCGGAATGGTACCAGGACGACCCCAGGGACCACAACAGCAACAACAGCCCTACGGTGCACAGAATCCAATGGGTGGACCCCGTTTTCGGGGACCCGTGCCGGGCCAGACGGCCATGCAAAATCAGATGACTGGTCAAATGCAGGGTCAGATGCAGGGACAAATGCCGGGTCAGATGCAAGGGCAAATGCAAGGACAAATGCAGGGACAGATGCCGGGTCAAATGCAGGGACAGATGCCTGGGCAAATGAGCGGGCAGATGCTGGGTCAAATGCCTGGTCAGATGCCCGGTCAGATGCCCGGACAAATGCCTGGCCAATTACAGGGTCAAATGATCGGTCAGGTGCCAGGTCCCATGGGTCCACGAGGCCCCCTCAACCAACAACAGCAACAACAACAGCAGCAGCAGCAACAACAAGGTCAAATGATGCCTGGCCAACAACTGGCGAATCAACAGCAACAACAGCAGCAGGCACAAAAGAAGCAACGCTACTTTGTGGCAATGTTCGACTACGATCCATCCACAATGAGTCCCAATCCGGATGGATGTGACGAGGAATTGCCATTCCAAGAGGGTGATACTATCAAGGTAAGCTCATTGTTATTTTGCTGTTTACACAGAACCACCAAAACACTTTGCAGCCACAGCCGCTGTTGCTAACTATTTAGGCGCCGGGAACTTGCTTCAGTTCGTCTCAATCGTCGTTAAAACAGAAACACGGGTAAAGATCATCAACGAATATCAGTAATATCAACAAATCAGCATCAGTTAATCTGGAAATCAGCGCTTGCTCTGAATTGGATGCAGAATTGGAACGATGCCAGAAATGAATTTGGCTGCGCTTGCCGCTAATTGAATGAACTTGAATCAGTGCATGTTTTTCCTTCGCCCGCCCCGCCCCTATTTACTTCATTCAGTTGAGATTGTTACTTAAAACATCAGTTACATAATAATTCCTATCAATAACTAAACTATGTATCTAACAAACTACTACTATACTATACCTATTACCCACACTAAGTAGACGTTGTTCTCTTCTCTAATAGTTCCATAAATATCCTTTAAGTTAGCAATATGCACTCTACATATACACTACCAAAACTAGCATTATTAATGTCTTTAATCCTTTTGGACTTTTGTTAATACTTACTTCCGTTTATTTCCCGCCTTGCCGTACAAACAGATCTTTGGTGATAAGGATGCCGATGGCTTCTATTGGGGTGAGCTGCGTGGTCGTCGTGGCTATGTGCCGCACAACATGGTCAGCGAGGTGGAGGACACCGCAGCCCAAATCAGTGGCGGGCAAATGCAACCAACAAATACGCCTGGCACCGCACAAGTTATGCCCGGCCAGACTGTTCCACAGCAGAGCATGCGCAATGTGAGCCGAGATCGTTGGGGTGACATCTATGCGAATATGCCCGTAAAACGAATGATTGCTCTCTATGACTATGATCCCCAAGAATTGAGTCCGAATGTGGATGCCGAGGTGAGTAGCGAGAACCACAGTCGAAGCACTCATCTTAAGAATGTACATTTTTTGGGGAAATTTTGTAAAAAAATAAATATTTGCCAATCTTCTGACATTCGTTTTTTGCTTGCAGCAAGTGGAATTATGTTTTAAGACGGGTGAAATCATACTCGTTTATGGTGATATGGATGAAGATGGTTTCTACATGGGCGAACTGGATGGTGTTAGGGGCTTGGTGCCATCAAACTTTCTGGCCGATGCGCCCGACCAGTACAACAATCAAATGGGACCTGGTGGCGCCGCAGGACGTGGCGCTTTAAGTCAGCGGGGCAGGGGCCAGGGACCCGGCGCAAGGGGACCACCGCCGCCGCCTCGAGATAACATGATGCCCGGCGTGGCTGGGCAACGTGGTCCACCAGGCAAAAGTAAGTGAACTTTGTGCAGACCAAATTTTGGTCAAATAATTTTTTGCATTTTTAGTTTGTGTTTTTGATTACATTTTTGTTTTGATTAACATACAATTTTTACCAAATATGATACTAAAAACTAATTCGAAAAGCAATTGCAGGCTTACTATATTTTTTAGTTTCAATTTTCATTTTAGTTTCAAAACAAGCAAAAATTAAATAAAAAATTCTCAAAGCAATTCTCTACAAAACATTTAACACTTCATAAGATAATTAAATATGCAGGTTTTTCAGACTACACAAACAAGCAGGATGATATACAAACATATATAGCAACTATCCTTGTGTACAAAGTACAAGATTTTGTTTTATACCGAAATATATATATTTTAATATATAAATATTAATTTGCAATCAGCAAAATTTTAACACTAACGAACACCACGATTACTTCTCTAAAAAAAGGAAATAAATTTATTTCGTGACGACACCGAAAATCTTTCACTCTTCTTTCTATCTGTCAAACTCTATCGCAAAATTTCCAACAAAAAAAAAAAATAATAATTTTATATAACAAACAGCTACAGATTAATTAATACAATTACTGATTTCTGAACGCCGCTAATTTCAAAAATTTATTTATTTTGTGTGTTATTATTCCGCAGAACCTTGTAATATTCTTATCCATTTCTTTATATATATATAAATATTTAAGCATTTTCCGTTGTAAAATATTTAATTATTCAAGCACCAGTCAGTTCGATAACCATTTAATATTTGTTTTTGTTTTTAATTTGGGTTCAAGTCACATTATGTTATTCTTATCAAATACAATATTATATAGACCCATAGTTGTTGTTCTTGTTGTTGTAAACACAGTCTTTAAATTACTTGCTTCTCTCTTTTTCTCTCTACTTTCTGTGTTGAATATTTCCATTCATTATATTTCTAACTAATTGGCTAATTAAAAAAAAAAAATATATATATATACAAATTATGTTCATATAAAATAAATTATTCGAATTTTGATGAAGAAAACTCTTCTCAAGCTTATAAAATACAATAATTTCATAAGTCCTTTGTTTACCTGAACATATAAAAAACCGACTTTCTTTATTGTCTTTACACTATTTTTTTTATTGAAAATATAACCGTTTTACCTTTTGCCGTTTGTCTTGCGTGACTATTCTTAGCCTTGCAATTTCCTAGATGGTCGCTTGCATGTTAACTTTAACCAAGTAAACTTTAATGTATTATGATTTGTTTAACTTTTAATATGTTGGTTATTTGTGTTTTTTTTTATCAATTGATTTGCATAAAACCGAGACTAGTTTCTTGCACCTGATTGTCGAATGAATTGTAATTCCTTAGTTGCTCACCGATCAATTTATAGAGTCAAACAAACCAAATCGGATAAAAACAATATATACTTGTATATATTCGAAAACGAACTGTAAATACATGGAAATTCGATTAAGAATGAATATACAATATGTATCCGAGATACAAATCCATTTCTCTATCTCTGTAGATATGAGTATGTATGTATGTTATTAACCTGGCGTAAAGACAATAATATCTCAGTCATACAAAAAAACTCTGAGTGATTCCTTTGAATCGAGTTTCTGGTTTCAGTTTCCCATGTGTACTACGACCCGTTCTTGCGCTGCTTCTTCAAAAAACTTCTGTTTTCGTTCTTTTGTTTTCATATTGGTTAAATGTTATCTTCTTTGAATGTTGCTCTTGTTTGTTTGCCATTTAGCCTTTTTGGATATTTTTTGAAACAATAAATTTTTTTTTGTTCTTTAGAGATATAACAACAAAAACAACAACACCGCAGGGGCTTAAAGCACATATACCAAAATGAATTTTCAAATAAATATGAGCAATCTTTTTGTAATTTATGTAAATTTTTCAAATGTATAATATTAACTTATTATTAATATTCTTAATATTAATATTAACAAAAATCATAAGACCCATGCCAATGGCCATGCAAAATCTATTGTCTATATTCTATTTGTATAAATAATTGACTCGTAAAATCTAAGCAGATTTATAGGGATTTTTTTCGTAAGACCAGACGCAAAGCGCAAAAGGTAATATTTATGATACTTACATACATACATAATATTCATAATCTCTCGATAAAATATATCTATACATATATATGTATGTATATATATATATATATATACTCATAATGTAAAATAAATTTAATTCAAATTAAGTAAACATAAATACGATTTTGACTCTTTGCCAACATTCCTAGCGATCCATTACTTTTTGACGCCTTTTACTGCGTTTTGTATTGTGTTTTGCGAGAAATCGTTTAGCAAGCAACCAAATTATAAATTTCAATGCCCCCTGTAAATGATTTGAAATGTGTTTTCAATTAATTTGTAATTTTAAAATGTTTAATTTTGAAAATTTTTATTTACATTCCTGATTTACTTTCCAACTGCGGTGAATTATATATATATATAACAAACACCAGGAAAACTCGATTTGTTCTGGGACCCACGCGCTTCCGATATATTTAAAAAGTAACAGGAAAATATCCTTACCAGGCAGCAATTGTAACTCAAAACTCTTTTAAAAAATCTTTGAGACTTCATTCAATTCAAGTTATCTTCTTCTTTTTGGTTAACTTTTATTTTGATTTAAATATTTTTTGTTTTTTTGAATTTTACTTACTACTACAACTTCTTTCAAATAATTTTTTGTAATGGTCTGCTGTGGTAAATGTGAAGTCTTTATGTTATATTCGTTGCTATAGATGCTCGCCCTGCTTCCCCTACACTGTTAGACAACACGGGCCATCCTGCCCCCGATCACCAAACGCAGGTAAATACTCTTTCTCTTTTGGTTTCCTTTGTTTAATATAAATACTTAAAGAAATAATAAAAAAAAACCGAAACTTTCTTTTGTTTTAAAAATAAATGCTAAAAAAAAATACTCAAAGAAAAAGTAAAGAAAGCGCAAAAAATATATAAAATCACACCTTATACGCTGCAAAAGCTACATATACTATTCTTAATTATACTACTTAAAACTACTACAGCTACAACTAACTTCTATCTCTGTCGCTCATTTGGTTTCGGTTCTCTTCTTCAAAAAACAATACAATTGTGATATACAAAATCATTCATCCAATTTCAAAACCACTTACTCACCATAAATATACATACGCCATAATACGATCTAGAGAATACGATACAATTTTAATATCAAATATCGTAAATTTTGATTTGATTCAATATGCCTACACGGTTCATTATTGTATTTTGTCAATATTTTCACATTCATTAACTGATCGTCCATTGTTATGTCTTGCTCGTTTCGTTTTGATCCACTATATCTATCTATTTTACTACTCAAACATAAATGTTAAGGTCTACCTCCCATTAATGTCTGCGCGTATAGTATTCTAAAACCCTAACGCATTTAAAACGCTTACAATACATGAAACAAAATTTGCTTATTTAATTGAAGCGATATACATATTTTATGTATAGCTAGCAACATGTTTATAAAACCTTGCGTAGATCAACATATTAACATCAGCAATAAAATACACATATATTAATACTTATTGTACATTTTTGTAAACAAATTGAATTAATGAAGCAATTCGTCCGTGTATATTAACCAACTCAATACTTAGCAAAATTTCTAACCGCACATATCGTTAGTGTGTAAATGTGTGTGTGTGTGTATAGCCTGTAAATTGCATTTGCATCGCAGCAAATACGTAGCTTCAGATACGTAGCCCAAAACAGATATCATAAATACAATATATACAGTCCCTTTAACACCAATCACAACTCACATTAGCTTTAATTTTTATTTCTTTTGATTTATTCATTTTTTTCAGTAATCGCAACATTTTGATTTTCATTTTTAAAGCATTATTTTTCTTTCCTGTTTTCTTTTTAATTTTTATTTGCCTACTTGTCTTATCTATAAAAACAGTTTTTACAAACCCGATATCAACTTTAACTCTCTTCAATAAGATATATATAGTTATCCAAATATCAAAATTAATTTCTGAGCTTTATTTTAATTTTTTGTTCGTGCTTTTTTTCATTTCTTTTGAACAACTACAGGTCTTAGGTTAGATAAGGCGTATGTAAATACATAATGAGTTACATTTGATGGAATTGCAAATAACACCCAAAACTTTAACCAAAAAACGATATACTATACCAACAGTTTCGATTATACACATTGCAAAACAACTATTGCTGATAAGATGTGATAAGCCCGTACTATTACATACTCGTACTCGTACATAAATATAACAACAAATATATCTAAACACATTTTTGTTTTCTTAATGCGTATACGCTACTTATTAACACATACATATACAACTATATATATATATATATTTAAATATATATATTAATTGCTACTATTACTATATGGAATATTGGATGTCATGTGTACAAATTTCTATGTGATTCACTGTATGTGTAAAAAATTCGATTCTTATTTTAAAGTAATTTTAGTTTCGTTCTTATTTTTGTTGGTTCTCCTGTATGCTCTTTATTTTGATCTTTTGCTTTACCCTCCATTAGCCATATACATTTTATTTATCTAAATCACTTAATTTAACTATCTTACTTCCTGGTTTTGCGTTAGGCTAATTTATGTTTTACCAAAATCCCCAAGTACTAAACAAAAGTTTATAACTTAACGCTGATTGCCTATCAACGTGTGTAAGATAACAAAGAGTATGGGATCAGGGTTTTAAAGGCATTACACACGTAAATATTCATAAAAATAGAATGGCTTGAACTTATATATTATATATACAGGGTAGAAGTAAACATACATTGACTTTGCAGTCAACATTTTTGAATAGAGTTTTAAATTTCGTTTTCTTTAAAAGTATTCCGAACTTGACTTGCTGTCGAAACGCGTTTTCACCATTTGATTTGTTACAATACATATGCATATATTTTATTAGATTTTATTTTGAATATTTCAAATGTATGTCTTTTTTGTTTTTTTTTTTGTGTTTTTTGGTTGATTTTTGAGCGTAGTTTTAGGCATCATTTCAGTTGAAGAAACGTTGCTAGTTCTACATAATTTTCACGTTTCAATCAAATGATTTATCTATCACAAATATTGACTTACTTGTACTGTCATTCGTTTTGATTGAATGAGGGAAATCGCCACAAAATCTCAATTGGAATACGCTCAAAGCAACAGTTGTGAAAATAACATTTGTTTTGAAGCAAAGTTCCGGTATACGAGATTAAATATTTCCTATTCTTCTATCTAAACACTTTAATTAGGTTTTTGCAATAAATTTTTTTATATATAACTATTAACAACAACTACTACATTATACGATACGTTGACTTCTAGTTAAATGTAGATGCAATTACTTACAATAATAATACTAACCAAAACCAATCCCGTCATTTAACTAACATATCAAAAATTCGTTGCCGCCGCAGCTACTACTACTTAATACTACTACCATAACTTAATATACCTAGATTGATAACAAAATTACGCTACGTTCATGCCAATCTTGAAAGAATGTGAAAAAATAAAAACCCATTGAAACTACTACAACTATTACGACCATATATACATATATAATGCGAAAAAAACCTACCCATAAAATACAGTTATTTAAATGAATAGTTGCCGTTTATTTGAAAAGTATTTTGAACGTTTGGAACCAACTCAACTAATTCGCTATATTTTGGTATATATATTCGATAAACGACAACTTTGCAGATGATCGGCCGCGTTGGTAATGTTGGCATGCAACAGCAACAACAACTCCAGCAACAACAACAACAACCTTATGGTCAGCAACAGACGCAAATGGGACAACAACAACAGCAGCAGCAACAACAACAACAGCAAATGGGCATGGGACAAAGTGGAATGATGGGCATGGGCCAACAGCCGCAGCAGCAGATGGGTCAACAAATGGGTCAACAGATGGGTCAACAAATGGGCGGTATGGGTCAAATGGGCGGCATGGGACAAATGGGCCAACAGCAACAACAGGTGCCTGTAACGACGCAGGCGCCAACGGGTGGACTCTTCTCCGGCGCAACTAGCCTGCTCTCTGGTGCTACTTCGGCTGCCACCGGTGGTCTATTTGGTTCAAAGCAACCGCCCAAAACGGATCCAATGCAACCACCTGGCGGTGTGCAGCCAACGCAGCAACAAGCAAACGCCTTCGGTGTCCAGCAAATGCAGCAGCCCGGCATGCAACAGCAGGGTATGCAGCAGCCGGGCATGCAACAGCAGGGTATGCAGCAGCAGGGTATGCAACAGCAGGGTATGCAACAGCCTGGCATGCAACAACCCGGCATGCAACAACAACAACAACAAGTGCCACCCCAAGCTCAGCCACCGCCGCAGGGGCCGGGCGCCGGACTGCTAGGGGGCCTCAAGGGCATTGCGGCGGCGGCGCCTGGCGGCGATGTACTTTCAAAAGGCAAAGATCTATTTGGAAAATTTGGGTTCGGCTTTGGCAAATAACCCTGGTCATTCCATAGGGTCCTGTTATATTATTCGTAGATTAGACCTATTATTATGATTATGATTATGATTATTGCTATAAACTATGATTACTAAGCTAATATACATATACATATATATATATATATATATATATATTTTATAAATATATAAATATACATATTCATATACGTATACACAATTATACAAAAAGATAATGTTTAAAAAGCAAATGCAAAACCAAAACAAATTGAAATGAAATAAATCCCTAAATAACTACGAACTTATGTGAATGATGTTGTGTAACGTTGATATGATGATGATGATGATAATGATGATAAAATGCAACTAATAGAACTAATGGTAATATTTTTTATTAATAAAATTGATAGAAATATTGATAATACTAAACACGCAAACACACACAAGAACATTGGCAATATCAAAGAAAGACAAAAACACCCAAAAAAAAAAAATATTAAAAATCACATAAATTGTTGTATAATTAAATTAATAAATAACATTTCCAGTTTAAGTAAATTCATAGCAAAAGAAACAAATTAAATAAACTATACATATAAAACAACTAACTAAGTGTAGACAAATGGAGAGTGTGTAAAAAAGGATTTTGGTGGATTGCAACTTCACACAGACAAACATAAACATTACACACTCATTATATATATGTATATAGATATACATATACATATATATAAAAACACATACATACGTGTAATAAGGCAAAAAAAGATGATAAAGGTGGGAGTAAAAAATACATATATTATATACATACATACATTATATTTACAAATTATTTGTTAAACGCACATTGTTAAATTTGCTACTGTTGCTGACCAGTTTATAAATAAATAATAATAATACAAAATATGAGTAATAAATTAATATACAAAAAACAAAAAATGAATAAAAAAACAAAACTAAAAGTGAAATCCAAAAAAACATACATATATTATATATATTTAAAATATATTAAAATCAAATAAAGAAAAAACCATGCAAAAAATTGAAATATACATTTAAATTACATTTATAAAAATTAAAACCAAAGTACACGAATGAAAAGTTGAGCAATATATAGTAAACGCGACGGACACGCAAAAATAATTATAGTAATGAGAAGGTCGTATGAGAGATCTATATGATATAGACTTACAATATATACGCATATACTACATACATTCTATACATACACACATGAATACATAATAACAACTTTGCAAGCTTTTGTCAAATACAAACTCCAAATCGCCTTTCACAGCAGCCAAAAACTACCAGAGATACCTAATACCAAAACTTTATCAATAGAATCCATTCTCAACTAATTCGAACTTGAATGCTTTGTTATTCTACGTATACTATATGCAACGGAAAAAAAAATCCAAATCGCATATAAGTGAAATACAACCAAAAAACAAACTTATAAATTCAATTAAGGTCGTGCATGTGTCGCATACAAAAAGATTTCAAAAAGATAAATCACAAGATACATTAGTTGCATGCATGACATGAAACGTTTCTACTGTTTTCTTTTTTTATTTTTTGTCTCAACTACAAATCAAACCTTCCAACTATTTACTATTGACTATCCATTAACAAACATATACACTTACATACATACTAACGATAAAAAATACAAAATGCCAATTTTAATGGTTGCTTTACCTTAAAAAAAATTAAAAACAAATATTTAAATGCCATATGCGTACTATTTACTTTCTTTTCCATAATTGCTTTTTCCTGTTTCCTGAAAGATGTTTCCTAATGTTTAATAATTGCTTTAGCAACAACATATAAAACAAAGCAAAAAATAAAAAACTAAAATACTTAAAAAACAAAATTAAACATACAAATTAATTGCGTGCATACAAACAAAATACAATGCGTACCTCTTGCTTTACACACAAAAACAGAAAAAATAAAAACAAAAATATATAAATAAAGTTATAAAAAATGTTTGTAAAGAGCGCATAGTATGGCATATTATACAGATACTATATACTATGCATAGGATATGACGGAATGAATTGTGAGCAACAAAACATTTACTTTAATCGAAACGACATTTTTTCAGCACTGGAATCCTCCATAGATACACTGACAAACACAAACACAAATACAAATACAAATACACACACATACATATATATATACAGAATGACCACTATAAAGTACAGAAATGAATGTTATGCGAAACTTAAAATAATCGTAGATTTCAAAACTCAAACTGTAAGTTATAAACTGGCCAATAGTTGCAGATACATTTAGACAATTGATTACCTATTATGTATGTACACATCAGAAGAAATAGTTAATGTAAAATCCTTACTCAAAACCAAAAACAAACATACGATACCAGTCGACTAACGACAACATGTGTTAAAAACTACATACAAACAACACAAACTCAAATCTATGTAATTAATGAAACAATCGTTAACTTTTCCCACGTAAATAATTTGTACCCTACAATCAAATCATTGTCTAATTTAGCCATACACCGGAATGGCAACAACAAAACCAAACAACTACTTAATTTACAAATACATAAGTCATAATATACACAGAACAGGAAGCGACATATGAAACCTCGGCATATCCGAAGAACGTTTACCCTTGCAAATTGAAACAAAATGATTCCGTTGACTACATTTGTATATAAGAATACGATTCAACTTCATTAGGGGTTATATATTTTAGCAAGGGTATACACAGGTCAAGATCGTTACAAATAACACACTGTGCTAAGAGAGATTTACTGATGAAAAGTACACAATTTATTTAACACGAAAGGCACACACACACACAATACAGAAGAGAACAAATAAAAAAAACCTGTTACACACAAGTTTATGAAGATAATAGCAAATGATGCAAAACTACGCAATACGGAATGATAACAACAAAACAAACAAAACAACAAAGAAAAAACCAAGTAAATTGTTATACGGTATTATTATACTTTTTCTATAACTTATAATTTCCTTATTGAATACAAAAGAAAACCAAAAAATATATATAAAAAAAAAATGAAAATGAAAAAATAATAATTAAATAACAATTTAAAAAGACACAAACGTGATTTTAATAGACATTTTTTGAAAAAATCCGCTCATGTGCTTAATATTGATTTCGAGAGCGGCTTTGATTTAAAGATTTTTTTTTACAGTTTCATTGGGCTAAGTAAAAATTAAAATGAAAATTCATTTGTTGAACTATTTTATATAATACTATCTTTATTATAGGTTGACTTTTCACAGCTGACGTGCAGAAATAGGAACTACTTACGTACTTAATTCGATGTGTGTAAGCCATTAGGGCGGAATAAAAATCTAAGTAATAGTAATAAAACGCAATTAAGTAGATATTTACAATGCGACGGCTGCTGTTGCTGTTATGTGTGATAAACACTTAGAGGTTGATTTAAATATCTTAATTGCTATATAACGGTCATATAAGCACAACACGTTGTGATCAACACGCGATCTAGCGTAGATAGATGTGACAAACGGATGGAACGTACGCCAAAGGCAGGTTGTACAAATAGACGCCAAACATACTTTAACGTCACAGCACTTAAAATAAAAATCGTGTGACGTAAATTAACATCAAAAACAAGAGCCTGTTGTCTGTTTAACGCCTATCCATTCGTATCCTTTCGTTCCGCTTTCGAGAAAACGGATTATCTTATAATTATTATAACCATGTTGGTCAGTTTAATTGACTACTGTTTGGCATCTAGCAGCATCAGCTCCGGCAGCTCACCACAGAAGCGAACATTGCTGGCAACGGGCAGAATTTGTTGATGCTTCAGATGCATGTTTTGTAGCACCAGAATCACATTATCGTCGGCCAGCTCCTTGGCAACGGATCTTAGCATATCCACAAATGTCGCATCGAACTGCATGAATCGTTCGCAGTTCAATACAATGGGAAAATCATTACGATACAATATGCAAGCGGTGCGTATTTCCGCACGAAGATTATCAACGCCCGTATAATAAATATCTGATTGTGGCACAATGTGCACATAATAGTTGGATTCGTGCTAAAAGGTAGAAGAAAAGAAAAGTAAGGAGTCAATTAAAGAAATGTTCTTGATTTACGAGCATATGCAAGGCAACGGACCTGTTTCAAGTAGACCTCAACTTTGGGATTGCCCAGACGCAGCAATATGCAAATCATGCTGACCACAATGCCAAAAAGCAGACCCATCTCAACACCTGCGACCAGGCACATAATAAGACTGCCTGTCCAGCTGAAAAAATCCTTTTTGCTTGTCTGCCACAGCTCCTTAATCGGTGTAAAGTCAATCTGTGCATAAGAAAAACAAATATTAGTTAAATAAAAGATTAACTTCGAAATCAATACGAACCATAAAGACAACCGCAGCAATAAGAACTGCGGCCAGCGAGGCTCTGGGTATATATTGAAAGTAGGGTGTCAATATCGATAGGGCGGACAGCACAATCAGACCCGTATAAATGCCAGCCATGGGTGTCCGCACACCTGACGCTTGACTGACTGCAGAACGGGTGAAGGCGCCACAAGTTGGCATTGCACTAAAGAAAGATCCAGCCAAATTACACAGTCCAAGTGTCAGCATCTCTTGCGAGGCATCCAATTTGCCGTCCTTAACTGCACGCACCAAGGAGAAGATTAAGCAAAGAGTTCAGCATTCGAAATATAACTCATACGCACCAAATGCCTTGGCAATAGCTACATTGGCCAACACAGCGACAATGGGCACCAAAAGAACACCGCTGCCCAATTCATGTAGAATATCGGTGAAAACGTATGTGCGGTTCTGGTATTCGAAAGCAAAGGGTGGTAACTTGATGGTTGGCATGGCCGACGACACCTTGGAGGAGAGCGCAAACGGCACCGCTTCCATTGAACTTTTGTGCACCCACAAGTAGACCATGAGTCCGCTGAAGAAGACAACCAAAGCATTACGGGAAATGCTGATGTACCAGAGACCCTTCTTAAGGCGTTGCGTCAGCGGCGTATCCCGCTTGAACTTCACTTGGGAGAGTAACTTAAAAGAATGGCGAGCAAATATTGAAATAAGCATGCTTTTGCTATTTGAAGAAGATTATTGCTCATAAAAATCGTAAGAAGTTTCTTTAGACTTACCCTCAACGAAAGCAACAAGCAAATGCAAGCAATGCCCAATATAGCATCCATGCTGCGAATATTGCTGAAGAAATCACCAATCGATGGGATCTTCTTCAAACGAATGCCGAGCAGGCTCTTCAACTGTACAATCACCACAATGATAGCAGTGCCGGTTGTAAAAGCTTTTGTTACTGGCGCTGGTATAAAGCTGACGATAAAGCCCAGTTGAAAGACACCCATGAGTAGCTCCACAAAACCAGCAAGAAAGGCTAACACTATAACCATTTGGACTGGCTTGTCTGCACAAAACTGTAGTGTCATGATGGCCATTAGGCTCGTCGGACCAATTGACACCTGGGGAATTGTGCCGAAGAACACATAGATGATGGAGCCAATAAATGCCGAGTACAGACCGTACTCCGAGGATAGACCAGCCAGAGCGGCATATGCTATACTTTGTGGTATAATTGTCAAGCCCAATGTGATGCCCGCTATGAGATCGGCAAATGCCTGAGGCCGATCATAGTTGCGTATCCAGGTGAGTATATAGATGCGACGCAGCAACCAATGTGCCTCCTTGGGTGCACTGTACTTGCCCTGCATATCCATGTCCAGAGTGTGCGCATGTTCGTAACAATCGTCGCCGTTTTTTGCCGTGTACTTAACATTCCCATCACAGCTGGCTGTCATTACAAAAAAGAAAAAAAAAATAAAATTAAATCGTTGAAACGCATTGTTATTGTAAGGTGATTCCCCAAGTTGCCCTACGGTCGTAAATGGTGGGCACTGTCGCTTGAGCTCGATTGCCAGCTAGGCCATTTCGGTGTTTGGCAATGCCAAACGTGCGCTTCCACGGCCAACGCATTTCGTACTGATTTCAGACAATTTTGCCAATGGGCAAAACTCCTAAAACCGCTGTAAGCCTAAATTCTGTTTTGTTATCGTTCAGGGGGTATTTTTAGCGAACAAGCTACACGGATTGTTGTTCAGCAGCTTTCAAAAAACCGAAGCTTTGATCGCGTTGATGTGCTGATGGGTGTTGTTTTACGGTGTGAAAACGAAATTAAGTCAATACAACAGTCATGCATGTCATATGGACGGAAAGAAACAATTACAAGTACAAAAAACAAATAATAACTAAGCTTCTATAGAGTGAAGTTCACATATGTTAGTATTGAATCGATCAAAGCACAACTTAAAAAAAACCTGTTTCTTATGTAACATTAGCATTAATTTGATGCAAAACTTAAAGGTTAATTTGCTTCCGTGTGGTAGAAAGCTGGCGTATTTTAATTTTTTTTTTTTTTTTTTTGCTTATTATGCTTACTATTCAATCAATTATCAAATCATTTTGAGTAATTACAGCAATGCCTCATCGCTGTGATTCCCAATGTAAATAAAAAAAAATGTTTAATTTGAATCTGTACGCAATATTTAATTTATATATTAACACAATCTTTTTCTAAGTATTTCTATATTCCGTTTCAAACGTTGAGTTGAATCATCATCAAACTAAACGTGAATAATTGTTTAGCGAAATGTTGCACACCCCTCGCTTATCAAATTGAAAGTTATTGCGCATGAATGCCAAATTTGCCTGCTCTGGAAGGAAGCATCTCCGACCCCATAAAGTGTATATATTCTTGATCAGCATCAACAGCCGAGTCGATAAAGCCACGTCCGTCTGTCCGTCCGTCCGTCTGTTTGAATGTGTCGATCTCATAATACTATATAGAGCTAGAGACTCTCGATTTGGAACTTAAGCTTGCCTAATCCCTAGGCAGTACAAGTTTGTTTTCGATAACTCATCTCGTTTTCGATATACACATGGGAGCTACAACAACAAAATCTTGAGTTTGGTGAACCTTGAGATGGAATTTAAATTATGAAACAAAATTTTGAAAATCGGTGGAATTTTTATTAAAATCGGTTGAGAAACACTCGAGATATGGAAAGTATGCAGTATGCGCACAGACACACACTCATATACATGGAAGCACTGACGGTTCGCGTTAAATATATTGAGTTCAGGGTATCATCTAGTCGGAAATTTTTCGACTTGAGCCTTCTTGTTTAATAACTGCTGACCTTAAATTGTGTAAATTTTATCTAATTCATTGTTTGAGTCATTATTTTTGCTAATTTGTTTAGTTTTCAAAAAAAAATGTCATTGTGTTTTTACATTTTAAATCTGCTTGTCTATTATTTTCATTGTTAATTGGTGTGCAATTTAAATATAACCATTAATGTTTGATCACAAATTACAGAATAAAATCAGATAAATGTTTTGTTATTTTTATACCCTGATCCCATTAAAAATAGGAAAAAAAGGGTATAATGGTTTTGTGCAAAAGTATGTAACAGGCAGAAGGAAGTATCTCCGACCCCATAAAGTATATATATTCTTGATCAGCATCAACAGTCGAGTCGATATAGCCATGTCCGTCTGTCCGTCTGTCTGTCTGTCTGTCTGTGTGTATGTATGAGCGCGTCGATCTCAGAGATTATAAGAGCTAGAGACTCCAGATTTGGAACTTAAGCTCGCCTAATTTCTAGTCAGTACAAATTTGTTTTCGATTTTCGATAACTCTTCCCGTTTCCGATATACACATGGGATCGATAACAACAAAATCTTGAATTTGGAAAAATTTGAGAAACCATTTGAATTATAAAACAAAATAATGACAATCTGTGAAATTTTTATCAAAATCGGATACTAAACACCGGAGATATGGGACATTGAAGTTGTGTATGCAGTATGCAGTATGCGCGTACACACACACACACATACTTGCAAGCACTGACTATACGCGTAAAGTATAGGGATCAGGGTATCGTCTAGTCGGGATATCTCGACTAGAGCCTTCTTACTTGTTTAGAGTGAAAACAAGTCGAAGTTGAATTAAAAGTTTAAAAATGTATCAGATATCTATAATGTTGAAATTGTTGATGAAATGGAGATATTTTATATATATATTACTTATTTTCGTAAACAGTTTTGTTACATCTTTTAGACAAACTTATGTTCAAATGTTCCTGATTAAGCCGAATGGATTTTAAAGATGCACTCTTAAACCTCACTCAAAATGTAAAAACCAAGGTCTTTTTCTTTATTTACATTTAAGAGATGTAGAATATAAACAAGTAAGAAGGCTCTAGTCGAGATATCCCGACTAGACCATACCCTGATCCCTATACTTTACGCGTACGTTCAGTGCTTGGAAGTATGTGTGTGTGTATGTACGCGCATACTGCATATACAACTTCAATGTCCCATATCTCCGGTGTTTATTATCCGATTTCAATAAAATTTTCACAGATTGTCATTATTTTGCTTTATAATTCAAATTGCATCTCAAAGTTTTCCAAATTCAAGATTTTGTTGTTATCGATCCCATGTGTATATCGGAAACGGGAAGAGTTATCGAAAATCGGAAAGAAACTTGTACTGCCTAGGGATTAGGCGATCTTAAGTTCCAAATCTGGAGTCTCTAGCTTTTATAGTCTCTGAGATCGACGCGTTCATACATACGGACAGACAGACAGACAGACGGACAGACGGACAGACGGACATGGCTATATCGACTCGACTGTTGATGCTGATCAAGAATATATATACTTTATAGGGTAGGAGATGCTTCCTTCTGCCTGTTACATACTTTTGCACAACTTCATTATACCCTTTTTTCCCATTTTTAATGGGATCAGGGTATAAAAAAAAATCACACATATTTTGACAAGGTAAATACGGAAAGTCAAAAACTTGTTAGCTAGTGTGGTTTTGCAAAAGTTTATTTATTTCACATTTATTTCTTTACAAAGCACGAAGATTGGTAATAAATCGAAGAGTGTTAATTATTATCGGTACAAAAATTAGTATAAAAGAATCCAAATAGGTCCTTTAACGGATAGTAGAAAGTTATTTTCGTTTTTTTTTATCTACTATATTATATGGGTATATTCATTTGTGCCAGATGATAAACACAGCCACAATTCAAGTATTTTTAGTTCTTAGTATGTACATAAAAATAAATTCAATTAACTGCCCGACTTGTCGTGTTGATTGTTGGTATTGTCGCAAATTGATAAAGATCAGCTCTTTTATAATCAACTTTATAAAGCTCAAGCGAGATTCTTTTAATAGCTTTAATTTAAGTTTATTATTCTATTTTATATTTGTGCGTGTTATTTTTTTTTTTAAATGTGCGCTGTGTATATTTATTACTTTTATCGTTATAAAGAAATGTTTTCAAATAAATGAGTAAAGCGAATTGATCTGACGAAAAACAACACCGTTTAAACTCTTCAAAGTTGTATCACTTTGTTGAATCCTTAAATTTGATTAACTTGATTAAAAAACATTTTTACAGAGCACTCAATTCACATTGTGTCTAATAACACGTACCATCGAAGGATAATTTTTTGGCAAATGTATCGGAATTCGGAACAGGACCCATAATATCCGTTTATTTAAAGTAGTATTTTTCAAGGATTTCAGGTACACTTTATAATTCTGTGGCGCGTTGGGCCAAGTGCATCGCTTCGCAATCTAAAGAAAACTGCCGAATGAGTGAATTTTGGAACGATAAATATGTGTGTTCCGGTCCACAGATTTGTCTGATAAAGATGAAAAATGAAAAGAGTCAAGAAAACGGCGACATGTCGCCCCGATACCAACAACAATGAGACACTTAACGCCCATTCGGCAGGCAGATGGGTAAACAACCTTTCAGCTATAATACATATAAATTGTACTATATATGCATGTATGTGGATGGGTTGCCCGACTAGCAAATATGTTATAACCAAGAGACAAAACTAGTAATTTGGTAACGAGCAATGGGCAAGAGCGAGTGCGCCAATGCTATTATTATATGCATAGTATTTCTGCGGATCTGCGTATTTGATAAGAGATCGTGTGTTATCTAAAAAGCGGGGCAGCGTCTAGCCGATCCCTGTGGATGCCAAGTTATTTTCCGTCTGCCGCAATCAAATGACCAATCAATCTGCAAGCTAAAAAACTGATTAACGAAAAATAACAGATCAATATTTATACTTGAATTTAGATTAATAGACACATAACTGATCAAGCTAACTAAAAAAGCACATATATTAGTTATTATGCACAATTGGGTGATAATCAATGGGAATGTCACAAGATATCTGGGACAGCTCTAATAAGCGGCAAGTGTTAGGGTCAGTTGATATTAGCATCAGGTTATAGAACTTTGCATGCCTTATACCCAACTAATATACATCATTTAAAAACGCATCTAAATGCATTTAATCAAAGTTTATATATACAGATAACACATTGTACTTATACAACATCTTGTTAAACTTATCACGAGGCTACCAGCAGATAATCGCTTAATGAGTTGTAACCATTATATCTTATCTATAGACAATGTATATAAACATAGATGCATATAATTTCTAACCTATATCTTAATTTCTCTAAAAATAGACTCCGCTCTTGGATTGTGCTAAAAATTTATACTTCAAGGTCGGCTGGTTTCTGGTATGCTGCTCTGATGGACAGTTACTCTTATTTCGCGACTTATCAGCACTATGTAAATATCTAAAGACACATTATATCGCAAAAGCAAATCTATTTTCGTCACAATAGTGGAGATAAGAAAAAAACATTTTTACAAATAAATATTGTTGCATTACTTATTTTGTGCGTACTAGCGGGTTGTAACAGCATTTGCGTATAAATATTTTAATAAAAACTTTTATTAAGAATTTCACAAGATCGGATTTTAATGTATAGGCTGTGATGAGCTGCTTATTTAAAAGTCGCGCCTTATATCAGCACTGGAAACAGTGCTGGACAACGGTATACATGTATTCGATAAATATGCTCTTAAAGTTTATCGCTAAAATGTCACATATCGACTAGTTTATTAAATATGTCAATATTATTAAAATTATTAAATACTTCACCACTATTGTTTACACATACAAAATTAAAGCCTTTAATTATTTTATGAACAAATTTATCCATCGATATTTCACCACATTCCACTTAAAGTTTGTAGGGCTGTACAACGTGTATCGATATATGGTCAGATTAGTTGAATTAAATATGCAGTTCACCTAACTTTTGTGCAACCTTGTTCGTTTATCGCAGCGAATAAAAATATAATTAGGAACAGAATTATATTTATCTGACGTTAAACGACATAAGCGCCGTCGCTATTGCTCGTTTTTTTTTTGCCTTAAAAAAGCTAGCCAGTGAAAAGCGCAAAATTGGACGACGAGGCATCCATTGAATGAAAGCAAAAATTCGCAAAATTCGAGTAGCGAGTGCGAGTGAAAAAGAGCAAAGGCAGAAGAAGAAGAAGAAGGAGGAGGTAAAGCAGAGGCAAAGCAGAAAACGACCAGCCACAAAGCACGAAAGGCTAACCCCCAAACAAAAAGAAGTGCGTGAATATTTAGAAAAATTAACGCCAGACCGCCATTAGTGTTTTTGTTATCGTCGTCGTTGTCAACGTCTTGTTTGTTGTTGCTCACAAAAGGTGTTGAATGCTGGCCCCGGAAAAGGTGAAGAAGAAGATCGGGCGACAACTACTCCATTAAACGAGCATATTGTCGACATCGTTCCGTCTCCCCCCTGTCTCCGTGTCCCTCGTTTCCGTTGTGCATCGTGACGTCGCCAAGCGAAATTCAGATTCAGCCACCCAGCCAAAGCCAGTGCGAGAAGACGAAATAAAAAGCAATTGAGCCAATAGACAGAAAAACAACAGAAAGCAGAAGTATTCAAACAAAAATAAAAAGAAAATAAAACACAAAAATCTAGACGAAACCGAGGATACGCATATAAATAAAATTGAAATCAGAAATAAGTTCAACTAAAAGCAAAGTTCCGTGCGTTCGTCGACTTTTGGTGCTGGCAATTGGCAATTGGCTTGCCCATCTTCTTCTATTATGAACAACAATAGCAAGCGGAAAAGTCGACCTAGTGGCGGAGGCGGCGGCGGTGCCAGCGGCATCTCAAGGTAAGAAGAAGCAGTAACTTTGCTGCTGCACTTTAAAAAAGCACAAAGCGAATGCAAAAGTAAACGCACCAAGATAAACGCGGACCAAGTTGTTGTTGGTTGCAGCCAGCCAGTGTTAAAAGAAAAAAAAAAAATACAAAATAATACGCTCCCGGTTCCGCTGCTGTGAAAGGTGAAAGCGCGCAGATCGTTTTTATGTTTTTATTATTATTATTATTATTGTTTGTTTCGTTGTTTTTCTCTCGTCAATATTCTATTTTTTTTGTTTGTTTTTAGTACAACGGCGTATCCAATGGAATTTGTTAAATTGTAGTGAAAACTAAATCAGAAGAAGGGGCAAAAAGCAATCAGGGCAAATTGCAATTACTTATATAATACACCACTCGTTTTTCGTGCAAGTGTTTAGTGTGTGTGTGTGTGTGTGCTTGTGTTTCTGACAATGCAAGTGTGTATGTTTATGGTGTCGCTTTGTCATATTTTGAACTTTGTTTACATTTCCCTTTCACAGGCCAGCCCCAACGCGAAATAAAAAAAAATTAATACGATAAAAAGAAAGAAGGAGACAGAAACAAAACGACAAAAAATATGTAATATAAAAAGCACAGTGAATAATTTGTTTAATGGCAAAACCAATAGTCCAGCAGAGCACCGGGAGCAGAGGAGCAGCAGCTAGTGTGCCTCTTTAGCCCTTTTAAATTATCAATTGAAATATGACTGCAGTGCATCCAATCTTACATTGTTACATATTTGTGCATGCATGTTCTACATGTATATACGTATGTAAATAAAAGAGTGCACAGTGGTACCATGCGACATTCAAACTGTTTTTAGCTAGTTGCGGCCCACGGCTGAAGCGCAAGTATCGCATTTTCTTTTTCTACTTTTTGCTTGGGCTCTTTTTTGCTGTTTCGTATGCAATATTTCTTGCATTGTCAGCAGTTTGCTTGCGTCGCTGTTTCGTGTTGTGCCTTGGCACACTTCGCCTCCCGCCGGTCGCACAAAATTTGGGTCACTTTACAATTTGCTGACCGAAACATTTGGTATCGCATCGCTCTTGTTGTTCCTTTCCGCCCCTCTCCTTCATCATTTATTTGTCCGTCATTCTGCCTATGCGCACACATACACTTGTACTTAAGCCCCCGTATGTAAATATATATATGTACATATATATTTGCAGTCTCAGACCTATTTAGCTCGCTTGTGTAAAGGTATGCGCAGATGCGCTATCATGCGATTCTTGTTGCCTGATTCCCCGGGCTACCACCACCTTATCAATGAGAGCCTCTCGCTCTTACGCATAATGATTCACTTTAAAACGCAATCAATTATTTCATATTCATTGACGAAATGTGCGCAGTGCATTTCAGACATGAATCATATGAATAAATGTGCTCCCCATTCCCCTTTCCCACCACTCCTTGTTTTGCTCAAACAGCCATACATACGTACACATGTCCAGCCAGTTACAGTGTTGTTGATATTTATTTGAGTGTTATTGTTGTTGTTTTCGTTGGTTTGTGCGTGTTTTGAGTTCATTGTGCGTTGCAAGAGTTGCGAGTTGGCCATTTCACGGTCATCGATCCTGCACACGCTATTTGAACAACCCCAAAAGGCGTTCGCCTAGAAACTAAACTAGTTTTAAAAGAAAATAATTTAAAATTCACATTAATCTATTGCTCAGCTTGTCTCAGAATACACTCAACTTTTCTTTGTAAACATTTATGTCCTATATAAATAAGAAACTTTCGTAAATAAAAGCGTTCTAATTACCGAGTGACTGCATTTTAGGATCATATTAAATATACCGCAATTAGAAAACAATTCAGCATTTCGAAAGTTCTTATCAACAAATCGACCTAGAATAAGAAACACACACAAAAACATCAGTTGCATGTGCATATGCATAAATGAATGTATGTATAAACAAACGTTGTTGTAGCTCAAGAACAGGGAAGAGTTTTCAAAATTGGGTTCACTGTTCAGCACAGTGAACACTTACAATTCCATATGATATGACCAGCGCATACATTTACTTTTAAACGCAGAGGCAGGGCGTGGTTTTTGGGTGATTTTTAAAAAAAAAGGGGCCAAAAGGCCTACAAAATCAACAACAACAACAACAGAAGGAGCTGCAGCAGCAAGAAAATAAAATCGATTTCGTAGCACAGCGCAGCAGTGCAGTCGACGTCGACCCTGAGCAGCAGCGTTCGGGTTCGATTGCTTCGCTTGTGTTTCGCTCGCTTTGTGTGCGCTTTTGTATGCGCTTGTTCATAACATTACGCTCCGAGCTGCAAATTGGCAAATTGTTAGTCGTACTAATTGCTTCGACGGTTGGCTCTTTTCCTTTTAGATACAACGCCAATAACGACAACAGTCTACGGCCAGCGAACAATAAAACGTCGGGTGTCGGTGCCGGTGGTGGTGGTGGTGTCGGTGGAGGCGGCGGCGGCGGCGGCGGTGGAGGAGGCACAGTTGGACGTTCGCTGGCGCAGGGCGTCTATAATAACACGTTTTTCATGCATTCGGCAACGGCGCTAGTCGGCAGTGTGGTAGAAGTTCGCCTGCGTTCGGGTAACATTTATGAGGGTGTGTTCCGCACATTTTCAGGCAATTTTGACATCGCACTGGAGCTGCCGGCATGCATAAAGGCCAAAAATCAGCCCGAAGAGGTGCCCAAACACATCATATTCCCGGCGGACACCGTGGTTAATGTTACAGCAAAGAATTTTGATTCGCAATATGCAACCACAGGCGCTTTTCAGACGGACGGCGCCATATCCGACAAGTGCAATGGTAAGCTCATCAGTCATATATATAACTATCTGTATCTCAAAAAGGGTTTGTATTCTTTGCATAGGCACACGCTTCGATGAAAAAGAGCTGGAGCCATGGGATTCGGGCGCCAACGGTGACATTGAAATTGAGTTGGATGGCGCCGCCAACGGCTGGGATGCCAACGAGATGTTCCGCAAGAATGAGAATCAATTTGGTGTCACCTCCACATTTGATGACTCATTGTCATCGTACACAGTAGCCCTCGATAAGGGCGATTCGTTGGAGTTCAAAGAAGCCGAGGCCAAGGCTGAAAAATTGGCAGCTGAGATCGAAAACAATCCCACATGTCGGGAGCGTTTGGATCTTGAGAACGGTGATGAAGAGGCACTATTCGCTGCCGTTGAACGGCCACCGCCAGATCATGAGCTGGAGCGTGAACGTGAACGCAATGAGCGCGAAAGGGATCGCGAGCGTGAGCGTGAGGATCGTGAACGGGAGCGTGATCGCGATCGTGGCAACAAGCCCCGTGGCAGCGGCGGCGGAGGCGGCTCCGGTGATTATCAGCTTCGAGAGACCATGAGCAGCGATCGATACATCACCAAACAGACGCGTAGCAATAATAATGGACCGCCAGCATCACATGGCGGCATGTCCTCGCAATCATCATCATCGGTGACTGGTTTACGGGATCGTGATACTCGCGAGCCAGTGGGACAACATGGAATGGGTCCAAGCGGCGGCGGCACACAGTCGCAGGCAGTGCTTCTACTTGCAGGCACTATTAAAAACACGGGTCCACCAGCCACATCTGTGAATGCTGCCACAGAAACGTCTGCTGGCAAGTATGGCGGCAACGGCGGTAATGGCCCAATGATGAAACCCAAAACTGTGCCGCAAGGCACTAAAATTATGCGTGGCAATCTTCCAAGCAATGTCGGCGGCGTCGGCAAAATGATGCGCGGAAACACGCCCAGCAATGTCGGCGTCGGCAACACATCCATTGTAACGCAAAGCAATAATGCCAATACCGTTGGCGGCAAGAGTGGTGGCTACCAATCCTCGATGGCCATACAGAACCAGTACACCTATCAGGGCAATTCACAGATTATTCACGGGTAAGCAGGTTTCATACTGTTTAAAAGAAACTTTTGCAGCACAAATTGGAACGCTTCAATTTTACAGGTTTCTCAAATTTATAAATTATGTCATTTTTATATATTTTAAAGTAGTTATTATCTCTTAAATATCTTGTTTCCCAGAATCCACTTTAGCAAAAAAGATTTAACAAAATAATTTCTTTCACCGCAACAGCTCTGGTCAGTATCGTAGTCAGGGTCATATGGGTGGCGCATCTAAATTGAACGGCGGCGATTCCGGCTCAAATCCGGGCAAACCTTTGCCACAGCGACAAATACGCCAATATCCGGGCTCCCAAAGCAACTCTGCGCTGAATTATGGTGGAGATACGCAACCGATGGGCAAGCCCATGCACAGTGTTCACATTCATGGTGGCCACAACAGTAACTCTCCGCCGCTGCAGACTGGAGGCCAGCAACAACAACAGCAGCAGCAGCAACAACAGCAGCAGCAACAACAGCAGCAACAACAACAACAACAGCAACAACAACAACAGCAACAGCAGCAACAACAACACCAGAGCCAACCGCAGCCGCAACGTCAAGTGCGTTCACGAGACAATCAGGTAATGCAGGATCTGCGTCAGTTTAATCAGAACTTTGAGCTAGCGCTTAGCAACACTTCGCCGCCACAACAACAACAGCAACAACAACAACAGCAGCAGCAGCAACAACATTCAATGCAGCGTGGCGGCTTGCAGCAATCGGTTTCGCCGCCTCAACAACAACAACAGCAGCAACAACAACAACAACAACCACAAATGGTGGCCATGCAGCATCATGTGCCGCCGCCACATCACCATCAGCAGCTGCCAGCACAGCAACACTATGTGCCTCAGCAGCAGCCGCTGCCGCCGCAACAACAGCAACATATGCCGCATATGCAACAAAAGGCACCAGCGCCACAACAGCAGCAGCAACTACAACAGCAACAACTGGTTGTGGACAGTCAGCATCAGCACGTGCCCAAACAGCAACAACAGCAGCATCAGGGCCAGCCTCAAGCACTGCCCCCACAGCAGCAACAGTTGCCAGTACAAGTGCAGGTGGTACAGGATGTGTCCAACCAGCCGCCGCAGCCCATTTACCATGTGCTGGCAGCGCCACCCGTTAGCGTTCAGCAGCCGCAAACTTCGCCCGTGGTTATCAGCTCACCAGTTATTCTAGAACAACAGGCACTGCCACCGTTGCAGGGTACACCCAAGCCGGAGGCATCGCCAGCGACAAATATTGGAAGTGTTGGTACGGGCATAAGCAACACCACGCCCACTGGCATTGCTAGCACACAATTGACTACTGCCACAGGCAGCAGTGGCAACGGGTCAGAAAAGTCCACACCAGTAACCAGTGGCGTAACGAGCGGCGTCACAACAACTGGCGCTGGTGTGGCAGGCAGCAGCAGTACCGCAACAAGCGGCACCACACCTGTGGTAAAGAAACCGCATGTGCTAAATCCGTCAGCCAAGCCATTTACACCACGCGGTCCAAGCACACCCAATCCATCGCGTCCACATACGCCACAAACGCCAGTGCCAATGCAGGCGATTCACACAACAACTGGTGGCCATATGCCGGCAACCAATCAACAAATCTACGTTGTGCAGAATCCGCACGCATTCCTGGCACCCTCACATCCAGGCGGCCAGGCGCCACGCATGCGACGCAATAACTACGGTTAGTAGCGAATACTATATAGAATGTATATCAGTGCATCACATCACTGCTTTTGTTCTTTCGTAGGTCAAATGGGTGGCTCACAAATACATGTGTCGGCCGCAACGGCCACTGGGCAGCCACTAATGGCGCCCACACCATTACAACAATTCATACAATACCAGCCCACACCGCATCCACAACATTTCCAGCCACAGTATGGGCCGGTGCCGATGCGCATGTATCAGGATCAGCCGCCACAGTTACAGTTTTTGGCTCAGTCAACGCCATCGACGACGCCATCACCTGGACAGCCGCATCAGAGCTTCCACCCGCCGCCACAGCCCTCCCCTGCCGGCGGGGGACTACAGCCCGCAGCATTCACAACCCAAGCACAGCCACAATACCAGCTAATGTGTGTACATCCACAGATCATGCCCCCATACTTCCAGGCGCCATCGGCGCCACAGCATCCGCCACAGAATCAACCGTACCTTGTAATGCAGCAGCATACCACGCAGTAAGGCTGCGCGCATTCTTACCGGAAACATTCGCGGCTGCCGTCATAATGGAAACAACAACATCAATGTCAAAGTCTCATAATAAACCCACTTCCCCAAACACAAACACCACCACTTCCACAACCACATCATGCACAGCAATACGCCACATTCAGATACACAAACACCCCAACACATATACATATATACACTGCATCGCCGGCATTCATTATCCACACTGATAATTTAATCGGAATTGGCTGGACAGATTGAGCTATGTTTCCCCCCATTCTTAACGTCATTATCAGGTGCGATAGTGCGCGGTTCATCCTGCAGCAACCATCATACTTATATGCATCGCATGCGAAACACCAACTCACACACAACTAGGAAATTATAAAATAATACTAAACAAAAATCAAAAAAAAAAAAACAACAAGAGAAATGGAAATAGAAAAGGGAAACTAGAGAACTTTTGTCAAATTTGCAAGACGTCAACAGCGCTGGAAAGCCAACAACAAGCACTCAAGAATATTTGGCAACACCGAAAGAAACGCTAAAATTTTGATGTGCATCAATTCGATATGTGTATGTATATCAAATTTACATATAGAACTCTTTTGTGAACCGAGTTTCCAGTGCACCGCAACCAAAATCAAACAAATCCAATTGATTGAAGTTGTGCTGTGAAAAAAAAACCAAAATCAAATCTAAAATTGAACTGAAGGCAAATACGTTAAAAGCCCAATTGAAAAGAAAATAGAAAGAAACAAATTAATATGAATTTTTGTAAAACTGCTTAAAGCGTAACTTTTGAATTCACTTCGGTACTTCTGGCCTATCTATAAAAAAATATTAATTTATGAGCTTTGCTATGTAATAAATGTAACACACGAAAACCGTATGAATCATCTGTAGATGAACACACAAAGCTCTCGTAACGATCAGGAAAAAATGAGTGACACGCAGATACATCGTAATACGGAGTCATAATTAAAAGCATGGTTTCCTCAATCCAAGCAAAGTTTTGAAAAGCAATGATTATTAATTATTTTGTATTCACTCTAATTCGAGTGTTTTTGAATTGCCTATCAACAAATCCAAAGTTGAATATTGTTTCATACAAAAACTTTGCTAGTTCTGAGGATATATACAGTGACGAATGTGAATTAAAGAGACAATTAATTATTTACAAAAAAAAAAAACATTGTATAAACTGATTGATTTTGTTGAAATTGAATTTTGTTTTCACTTCTACATTCTTATCCCAAATTCTCGAAAAAACATCATTTGAGTAATTTATCAATATCATTTATTATTATTTCTTATATTTTTGACACTTTTGTTTTTTTATTTTTGCATTATTGAACAATATTTGTAATTGCGCGAGTTTGAGTCGGGCTTTTGGGTTCTAGTGCCTCCGTTGTCCATCAGAGAAAACGTCTTAATCCTTTGCCAGTCATCAATCAGTTCGATTCTATTCAGTATGATCAATATGCATCTGTTGTGGTCCTGTTTTGTTTTGTAAAGTTTCCTTAAATGATAAATGAAAAGAAAGAATAATAATTAATAAAATAAAAAAATATAAAAAAAAACAAAAACTCAAAAAAAAAACGAAAACAAAAAAATCTAAAAATAACTTGTGTATTTATTACCGTTCATCAAAATTGGAAATTTCTTCATTTACAGGACCTACAATTAATAAGAATATTTAATATATGAATTGTTGCTCTTGGTTGACTTTTCTTTACCCAAACTCGTCAAAATGGCTGTGATATGATATAAAATACATAAGGTCACAAGCATTTTAACGACATGGTATAAGAAAGTTGCAATACAAACACGAAACACACGAACCAAACCGGCGACATCGATGATTGCAATTCACACGAAACTCATCAAAATGGCTGTGATATGACTTGACAATACTCACATATCACAACCCCTTGAAGAGTTACGCAAGAATTGGATGGGCGAAATACATTTCTATGTAATAATGAAATACAAACACTTGTTGGCTTTGTTGCAACGATATTGTTGTCGAAGTTTGAGTACACTTAACGTTACGTTGCCCTTTGCAATTTCCATCAAAGCTGGCTGTGATACGATTCAATAACAGTTGTATCATTCTCAGCCCTTTTTGATGACATTGAAAGTAAGACATGAACACCCACACAAACACACACACTCACACACACACACACACACACACATTAACTCATGTAAACGAACTCTAATAAAATTCACGTAACCAAGACGGTAACCGGCAGTGAGCACGACGAAAACGTTATGCGCGTGGCTTGAAGTAACGTAAAACTTTAATGGATTTTAATTCATTGCGTTTGAGTGCGTTTTTAACTGTTTGGTGGTGTTGTGTGTGTGTTGTGTGTGCGTGTTTATGGGTACATGTTTTAAGCATTTGTAGTTCCGTTAACTCTTAAAATTATTCGTATATATGCTTAATGCGTTACTTTGATGTTTTGTAGGTTAAGTAGTCGAACTCTGCTGCATGTTGCATTCACATACACATTTAAACTAAGTCCATGTGTGTATGTTTGTATGTACATATGTATGAATTGGTTGGCTGTAAAATGGCAACGTCAACGACTGACAATAGCGACCACCCGGCTCTGCCACAGCCTTAAATGTCTGCCACTCAGTCTAACTGTGAGCGGCTGTCTGCATCACGTATGTGTGTACGCATGTGTGAGTTGCGTATGTGTGTACGCATGTGTGAGTTTCGTATGTGTGTGATCATACACCCTTAGAGCGCGCCCTTTCTAGTATTAAGCGGCGGCAGTAGCAACAACAACAACAACCACCACTATTCGCATTTAACTGATGTTTAGGGAGCGTTACGAAAGATTTGTATAAATTTTCAAAGTTCAAAACTTCTTTGCTCCAAATTAAGGTATTGTAATTAAATGTAGCACTTTGTAAGTTAGAATAATTCCTTATAGCTGCAAAGGTTCGTTTTTGTAGGGTGTTGCCCAGTCGGCTTATTGATTTGTGTGCTAACTGTTGTTGCTGCTTTCGATGTTGCCACTATTGCACTCCGTGCAACCAAATTGTACAATACACATTAATATGTATTTGTAATTGTGTGAGTAGATACTAAAGTACACATGAGTAGAGTGAAAAAAACCAACGAAATAACGGACCATCCCTTATTTGGCACGTTCCCGGCGAAATCTCTTTCTCTCACGCTCTCTCACGCTCCCTAACGTTACTTTGTCTCTTTGTTGCTGTGTTTGCACTCTTTCTGTACCTACCAGCTGCCAAACGTAAGTGGGTATATGTGTATGAATGTGTGGTCTGTGTGTGTGTATGTCTGTGTTTTACTACTGGCGCAGACGGGCTTGCCACCCACCCTATTTCCAGCAGCAGCAGCACCAACAACAACAACTTCATCATCATCATCATCATCAACGTCGCCGTCGTCGTCGTTGTTGTCGTCTTGCTAGTCGGCATTTGTCGTGTGTATACCGAAATACGTAAAATTCATTTATAGCTCGTATCCTTTATGTTGTTGTTGCCGCCGCTGCTGCCGCTGCTGCTGCCGCTGCTGCTTCTGCTGGTGCTTTGTTCCTGTTTCGGGGCGACGGCCGCGGCGTCCTCGTCCTCGTCTCGGTCGTTGTCTTTGCCTTATCCTCAACCTCAGCCTTTATGTTTGCCCCCATTTTGTGTGTGTGTGTGTGTGTGTCCGCCCAATGTCGCTGCGTATTTTACGTCGCGTACTCCGCGTACTTTTGTGCCTTCAATTGTGGGAATCCTTGAAATCCCAGAAACTAATTTCTTTATTAAGCCGACTATAGACGATCTGTATGTGTGTGTATATCTCGGTAACTAGATACTGCATCCATGCATTGCATTTTCTTCATCCAGTGGTTCTCGAGTCATTGGATGTATATACAAACAATTTACATCCGCTTCAAAGTTTCCTGATCCAAGTTGGTCTATTATTGTATATATATATACATATCGAGTTTATGTTTGCACGTACATACTTATTCATAAGTATGTATATATACATATATATATATATATATATATATATATGTCTATACTAGAAAGTGTTTTTTTGCGCAGTTTCGAAATGGCCGCTAAGACTGAAGAATGAAAGGAATGAAAAAAAAAAACGCAACAAACGCCATGTTCTGCAAAAATTTTCATCATTAGATTTTCACTTTAGTTTTTCACTTGCTTAACTGTATTAATTGTAAGATTTGATGCACAAATCGTATGTCTCTCGGTTGTATTTAATTTTTGAATATATTTAAACATTTATTTATTGTGTATTTCCCATTGAATTGGCAATAATTTATTAACCGGTTTTTCTCGTGACGTTTTCGCCTTTTTTACAACCACACACAGAGAACAGAACGGACGACCAACTGCTGTCTGTTAGCTGCCACTGTTATAGTCGGTGGGCTGCCTGCCTTTCGTTTCGCTCGTTTTCTTTACTGTACGCTGTACAGTGTGTGTGCCGGCTGGGCAAGGACTTCGTGTTTTTGTATTCGGTTCGTTTGGCAGTTCGGGTCTTTCAGTATAGTTTACAGTTACATGCGATGGATGCGCGCGCGAAAAAAAAGGGAAAAAGGCGCGCCCCCATCCGTCAACCACCGAAAATGCACAAAATGTATTCCGTGTTTGGCTACGCTTACGCTCGCAGGAGCGACACACTCTCACACATACACTCTCCGTAAGTCCTTGGTTACAGGAAAGGAGCGAAAGAGCGCGCAATATATAGTGAGAGGCTCTCTCCCATATCCTGACGCTATCTCTGTGAGCAATTCTGTTAAGCAACATTTTTACATTTTGGGTCACCCTGTTTGACATTAACGACCAATTTAACGTTTAAAGGTATTTGTTTCAAATTTAAAATGAAGCAGTTTTTCGTTTACCCATTCAGTGGTAGATGTCCTCTTTTATTTCTATTCAATCTTATTTGTATTTGGAACACCCTGTTTTGCAAAAAAAAAAAAGAAATCAAAAATCCTTAGCAATAATAATTAGATCTGCATTTATTTGTATGTACTTCAATCTTTGCTTATCTTTGTTTATCTGCTTTAAAATTGTGATAATTATGTGGGGAGATATACGTGTAGTTAATCCATGCAATCCTAATGCACCATGTACGACCAAGCTACTTACACACATTCATTTTGACAAAAACCAAAAAATCCAATGCAGCAACCAAATTTGTGTTCCTGGTGCATGCACATGCTAAGAGATGAAAGAAAGATTTTTGGGTGATACTTTCAACTATTTCGAAAGTCAAATTAACATTTAATTACAAAACGATAATGATTTTAAATTGTATCAATTTCTTTATTTCAATCATCCGTGTACACAAAAGAAATGGTTCAACAGCATGAAATACTACACAAATATTGTAAATGTTAACAACATTAATAAATATTATACGAATTACACTGTGCATGGTTGATTGTAATAATAACAAATTGTGCGGATTGTTGAAAGGGTTTTAGTTTTTTTTTTTTTTACAACTGTGTGGTCTTGTCTTGTATTTGAGGTTAGGCTCCAGCCGCATCAGTATGCAAAACAATTAACAATTTCCGGAACCATTCCAGGGTTACGAGAAGCGTTGAAGCAGCTGAATCGAAAAGGTCTGGCAAGTTAAAACTAAAAACGAGATGCATATATATATGTATATCTACTTATTTTTGTTCTTGTTCATGGCATGATGATGAACAATGCCGAATGTCATTATTATATAGCTTGATGTAGGTAATGAATGTATTTTGATTTTAGTGAATGCAGTTTCACATGAATGCGAATGTATGTAGGTATGTTTGTATGTTTATGCAGGCATGATTGGTGTTGAGATACATTTTTGAATCATTTAAAATACATAATATATTGCAAAAGTTGTTGGCAAATAATCAAAAAGGTATTCTCTTTTCATTCTTTCTCTTCTTTTTTTGTTTTTTGTTTTTTTGTCTCTATATAAATCTGCAATCATGACATTATTTGTTTGTAAATGGTGTAAAATACAAACTGTGTATTACATTGTTTAATAATAGCTTAAAATGTATTGCAACAGGGCCAATTTCCAAATGCTGATATTAAATTTGAAATTCATTCATTTAGCGAATAATTGTTAGTACATTTTTATATGTATGTATGTATGTATATAAGTTTGTTTTGCATTTACGATACGATATTCGCACGCAAAATGTTATGTGAATCTTATGAACTAAAGGTATCTTGATCTTGATCTTGAGTTGAGTGAAGAAATGCTAAAGGCCTACCAACTAACCAAATGAATATATAAATGTTTGTGTGTGTGTTATATGTGTATGTCTGTGCCTGTGTGTAAATGTGTGTGTGTGTGTGTCGGATCATTACAATTATATTAACGAATATTAAAAGATATAATAAATAACTATAAATATCATACATAGATGATTCGCTATATATGTATGTACTATATTTCTATGTATGTATGTATATACTTTCTAATATTTTATCAAATGCAATATGTTCATATATATTTATACATATATATTTTCTTTTCTTATGTACCCCGTCCCGTAGATGTCATCCCACCCCTGTTGCCGCATCATCAATCAGCATTCTTAATCTCGCTTAAACTGCGGCAGGCATCTCTCTCTCGCTCCCTCTCACGCTCTCGCTCGCGCTGCTCTTCTTCGAGTTTGAGCACCTTGCTCTTAAGGCCACATAAGATCTCTGCCGTCGCTATACTCTTAATCGTACTCAAATCCAAATGTTCGCTGTGATTGTTGTTGTTGTTGTTGTCGTCGTTTTCATGCTCGCCATTGCTATTGTGGGTGTTGCTGTTGCTATTTTTGTTGCTGCCACCATGTTCTGTTGCATCTGCACGATCCCGTTCCCGTTCCCGCTCGGCATTAAGTTGCTGTTCAAGTTCCAGATTGCGATTGATCGCATTCAAGAGTTTGTGCTTGCCAAGCGCCAGGGCCAAACCAGCTCCGACTCCATTGTTGTTGTTGCTGGTTTCGGTGTTGACTTTGTTGCTGCTGCTGTTGTTATTGTTGTTGTTGTTTGAATCGATTTCCATGTCCAGGCCGCGATTGTTATTGTTGTCATCATATTTACGCTCATAGGCAGCAAGATCCTCATCATGTCCGTTGTTGTTGTTATTATTGTTGCTGTTGTTTTTGTTGGAAGTGGCGTCCCCTGGCGATGCTTCCAGCTCCACTTCACGCTTCACCAGCTGTATATCTGGCGGAGGCGTTGGTGTTTTTGTGCGTGCCCGATTGCCATTCACATTTGGAATTTGTACCAGATTCAAGGCTTCTTCGTCATCATCATCGTTGTTGTTATTGTTGTTGCGGTTGGAGTTTTTGCTGTTGTTGTTATTGTTGCTGTTGTTGTTGCTACTGCTGTTGGTCAGATGATGATTTTCAACGAGGCGTATCTTGAAATTGTTGTTGTGCGTCGATGGTGGCGGCTGTGGTTCCGGTGTCCTTGGCACAATCGTTGTTATCGGCTCCAATATATCCTGGCTGTGAGCATATGCATGATTGTTGTTGAGAGCATCATCATGCTGCTCGGAGCTGGGATAGCGATCCATCTCCTTCAGACGCTTCTCGCCGCCCTGCTCGCTGTTGTAGTGCATCAGGATCTTGCGCTTGGCCAGATATTTGTGCTGTTTGCGTGCCGAGTCGAGCATCTTCTTGCTGTTTGCCTGCAGGATCGCATAGGAGTTGCTTTCCGATTCGGCGACATTGTTGTTGCTGGTGTAGCTATTGTTGTTGTTGTTGTTGGTACTGTTGCTGTTGTTGTTGTTGTTGCGATTGAGATTCTTTATAAAGCTCTCGGCCAGTGTGGCCTTCGATTTGATGTGCTCACGGAAACCAGCATATCCTGGACTCTGCTGTCCAGCTCCAGGACTAGCCAGCGACAGAGGCGTGGCACACCGATTGGGTCCATTGAGCGATGATTGTTCCAATGCTGTGGCTCCAAAGCCAGCAGCATGTCCACTGGTTATATTCACGCTGTGCGTTCCACGCTCATAACGGCACTCGGTGCCATCACTTTCCAATGGTGAACTTATATCGCTAGCATCGCTGTCCAAGTTTTTCTAAGGAAAAATTCAAAACACGCTTATAGCGACTCTACATAAAGAAAGTGTCGCACTCTTGTCTATCCATACCTCTGTGTGTAGTCCCTTGATTTTCATGGCCTCCGCGACCTTGAGGAAAACAGGCAAATCCTCGTACTTGACATTAACCTGACCACTGTACATGAAGTCCAGTAAGCCAGCCATGTGGCTGGCCTCAACGTCTGCCATCAGCAATATGGGATGACTGGATGGATTCTCGAGAAAGATCTGCTGGAAGTACGGACTGCAAACAGACAGAACCTGCAATAGAAAAACAGAGTAAAAGCAGAAGAGAAGAAAAACAGAAAAATTTGTTAGAGCAGGTGTTCCTTGAAGTGCGCCATCAGTTTACCAGTTTGTGAGCCTTAAATATCTTGCCGCCAGCTGCAATGGTCACATCCACCATCTTCTCATCCTTCTGCAGGGAGTGAAAACCACGGCACATATTGCCATGGAAGTTGTTCCACGACAGCAGGTACTGATCTATGGTATTTGGATCGGTGTAGGGCTGTTGCTGCTGTGCCTGTTGTTGCTTGTGTTGCTGTTGCTGTGCCTGCTGCAACTGTTGCTGGGCTGCCTGATGCTGGGTGGCTGTAATATGAATTTGCTGAGCGGTGGTGGGCGGCGAGCTGGGTCGTGGCGTGGGCGTCTGATGTGGATGTGCAAGCTGATGATGATGTTGCTGTTGTTGCTGTTGTTGTTGCTGTTGTTGCTGTTGCTGCTGTGCCTGTTGTAGCTGCTGTTGTGCCTGCTGCTGTTGCAGCTGTTGCTGTAGATGCTGTTGTTGCTGTTGTAGCATTTGCTGCTGCTGTTGCAACGCATGCTGCAAGCCTGGTGGTGTCGACGACGAGGACATGCGATGCGGATGCGGCGATAGAGATGGTTGGTGGCTCATAAATCTTTGCTGTTGTTGCTGCTGTGCCTGAATATGTTGCTGCTGCTGTTGTTGTTGTTGTTGCTGCTGCTGTTGTTGCTGCTGTTGGCGTGCATGCTGCTTGATCTTGACCATGTTCTCCTGCTGCTCCTGCTCACGTTGACGCATCATCTCCTGCTTGATCTTGTACTGTTGCATGGACAAATCATCCACGCTCTTGGAGAGTTTCACCATGTCATTGCTGTTGAACTTGTTGCTGCTGTTGTTGTTGTTGCCCAGCATTGGCTTCAAATCGTACTTGTAGTCGCCAGTGGCGCCACTTGCTGCAGCGGCCAACTTTCGCTCTGCAGCCAAAGCGGCACGTTCCTTCTGCCGCCTGATGAGCTCATCAATCTCCATATAGGCGCCACTTGTGGCTGCAGCAATGGCAGATGCAATAATTGGATCATCCTCAAAGACGCTGTCATCCAGAGTTTCCTTGAGCGTCTTGGTGGAAGAGAACAGACGCAACGAAGGATCGTTTACCTGATCGCTGAAGTATACATCCATCAATGTGAAAAATGGCCATTCGCGTCGCTTGGGCTCCTCGGACATTTTGATGGCTTTGTACTCCTGCAGCAGATTGTTCCATTTCTTGATGATCTTAGACAGTGGCAGCGGCACATTAAGCTCACGTTCCACGACCCTAAGAAACCAAGATGAGGAAAAAAGTGAAAGAAAGAAGGGTAGCGATATAATCGCATATTAGGCGTTGGTGTTTTGAATGTTTCCTTTTTATTGAAGTATTTGCTACTTACGCCCAGGCATATTTGGAAGCGTTTCTTTTGCCCGTGAAGAGTGGTGAGAGTTCAGCGCGTAATCTGATCAATGATTTGACTTTTTCAGCTTCCCCTGCAAAAGTGAAATAAACAAGCAACAGAAAATTATAAATGAGTTTCAAATTAAACAATTGCGCACATTATGCAATCCATTGGGTAATGTTCAAAAGGCGAGGGATTGTTGTGGATACTTATGGCACCAAGCACAAAAAAAAACAAAAAAGTAAACCTAAATGAAATTACTGCTAAATGAGCATATGAGTTAACCTAGATATGAGAGTTGAGAGAAGTACAAAAATGAAACACGAGTGGGTTGTAGAAAAAGCACAAAAGATTATTGGAATATTGGAATTTGAGTTTCTGGAAATAAGATAATAGTTTAATGGTTTTAGTAATCTACGCGGAGCATTGATCTGACTAGCTCAAGAGTAAATGGCAGCAACTTTCCACAACTTGCCACTGCAATTCAAGTTTAAGCCATTTTGAGCCGATAAAGACCTCTAGCAATAACGACAAGGTTTCAATGAACCCGCCAAAGCCAATTCGCTTCGCTTGAGTCGGCCAAATCATTGGCAATCTGAAGATTGGCTTGAAATCTATGCCTGTTCAGCAGGCTTACGGGGTTGATATTTTGGTATTTGGTATTCGAAATCGACTGTTGCTGCTGGTTAATTGCTTAAACGAATCTGGCAACTTTTACCAGTTAAGACCATAAGCGAGACCAAAAGCAAAAACCAAAATCAAAAGCCAAATGCAAGATCAGCTTAAGCAAAGTCGAGGCTTCGAGTCGCATCTTGGAACTGTGTACATATATACATATATGTATATATACAATGTATTTATGGTATGTGTATGCTCATCAAGTATACGCCATGAGTAACAACACTCCAATGGCGTCCATAATGACTGAAAACTATTCAACGTTGAAGAATTCATTAGCAGATTTCACTTTCGCTTATGACGACGTTCGCTCATTTCTTTTTGCCGTCTTTCTTTATTTATTTACCGTAATTTCTACTCGTTCACTTTTTTTCTCTCTCTCTTTGTACGCCTCGTCGCAATCTGTATGGATATGTGATGGGTTTTTTTTTGTTTCTTTCTCATCTTCGTCCGTTTCTTGTCTCTTGGTTGCTGCGGTTGATTTCTTGTTTGAGCCAGGCCAAGAAGCCAGCCAGCCAGCCAGCCAGCCAGCCAGCCAGCCACAAGCTGTGCGCCTGCTACCTCGCGCAGTAGTTTTTGGTTGATTATATTTCTTGTTGTTTTTTTTATATTTTCTTTCCATACCCAAGAGAAAATGACTCGGCACAGTCAAAGCCGGATCTAAATTCAACAACATACAATGCACACTGCAGGAGACGGTGGAAGGCATTTTGGCAGACTTGGCGGCCTGCATTCTAGCTGGGCGAACAATTACTTTCTAAAAGTTGACTTGATTTGGGTTATTTTATAATTAAATATTTGACATTTGAGTGACACACAATAATTACTAAAGAAACCTAATCACTAATTAAATTTAAAGATCACTTTATCACCTTAGGACATATTTTTCTAGTTCATGATATATCTATTCAAGGCAAGGACGTCACTTTGATTTATATCAGTGGACAATTATTACACCTCGCAAGCGTCATCTTTTTCTGATTCATTTAATTGTCTAGCTGCAAAGTTTTTAACCTAGCCCAACCCAAAAAAAAAAAAACAACCAAATCTCGATAAACAAAAACCATGCGAAATAAAATTCGCAAAAATAAATATATACTATATAAACGTATAGTGTGTATGGATATATCCAAAAATATTTGCAAGCCACAATAAAAACAATCACAAACAGCAACCAAGGCTTGTAAAACAACCTCAACCTTCTGTTCGTGACATGTTGAGGTTCCACGTTCCCCATTCGCCAAGATACCAAACGAGACAGAGAGCGGAGGAGTTGGGTAGTAGGGGCGGGTGGCAGAAGCAGAAGTGGCTCAAATTGTAGCCCGGGGGAGCGGCTTACAGAAAAGTTTCACTTTCTTTGCAACAAGTTTTGTGCGTCTGCGCGCCCGCTCAACAGTGCGTTTGCGTGTGTGAGTTAATATGTGTATATTCAGCACACACACACACCTATACATTCTCACAAAGAGTTGTCTTCTGGTTTCTACTTTCCGTTTGCGCCCTTTATGTAACCCAAATCATCAGCAGCAGCTTCGTTGCTTGCTTGCTTGCTTGCTGTGATGCTGCTTCTCTGTAGACAATCCGAAAGGTCTGTCTTAGCAGCAACAACAATAACAACAAAAACCACAACAATAGCAGTCGCGGTCGCAGCACCGTTTACCGTTAGTTTCTCTTTTGACCTATATTTGACCAAAGACGCGCTGTTGTTGTTATTGTTGTTGTTGTTTTTTCACTGCACGCTATTGGTTCTTGTTAACTGCTTCTCTGCTTCTCATCATCTTCTTCTTTAGTTCTTTCTCTCAATGTGTTTGCTCAGCTCTTCTTTGTGCTCAATGTTCACTTCCGTTTGAAGCACTTTCAGAACCGGTTCTAGTCTTGCCTTAGGAACTGCACACACTTATCACCCATGAATCAACATTTGCATTTGTTGCCATGAAGAGAATCTTGAAACTTTTCTTTGGTTCTTCTTTCTAGCTCCAGCTGCTGGTTATTTTTATTTTTTTCTTACGCATAATTGGCTTTTTTTCATGACTAGCAATTTGTTGTGCTTCCTTTCGTTACGGCCCCTTTCTTTCGTTTTTGCCACGCTTATTGCACGCCCTTTCCCCTCCATTCCTCTTTTACTCATGCAATTCTCTTTCTTCTTTCTTTGTTTTGGCTGCTTCTTCGATTGTTTGTTTATTTGTTGAAATGCGAAATTGTTAACCGTGACGTTTCGCTTTTTCACAGTTTTTTTCTCTCGTTTTTTTCTTTTCTTTTTTGCTCTCTGTGTGTTCCTTTCTTTTTCCGTCTGTTCTTGGCGTGAGAATTTCTAATTAGGTCACTGGGGAAACCGTAGAGTGTTTCATTGCATATGGAAACCAGCTGAATTCAATGGATCATTTTTTTATCCCCAACTCTCAATAATCAAACGCATCCGAAAGTGATATGGGGTGCGGGACTAAGACAGAAAGATAGAACTTAGGCTTATTAATTGTTAAACTTCTTGACTTGAATTTAATATTTGTAATACTTTCTGGGAGATCAGCTTTAAACGAACTTAAAAATACCAACAAATAAAGCAACTGAAGATTAGTTGAAATATTCTTTCGAAGTCAATGAAATACGCATTTTTCAAAAACGAAATTCTGATTAACATTTTTAAATTTGATCAACTTTAAATTTTTATAAGGGTTTCTATTGAAAAATTTAGTTAGATTTGAATACGTCCGCTTTTGTTCGTTAAGTTCTTAACCTTTTTTTCTTACCCATCCTATAATTTTTTTATGTTTCTGCTAGTATTCAACCTTTTGTTTTGTGTAAGCTTGACGAAGTTAGATTTGAATACGTCCGAATGTTTTGTCGAAAATTCTTGCTAGTTGAACTATGCCCTTTCTAAATGTATATTTTAGCTAACAGCTCGCAGGCATGACCATGTTGGCAGAAAGCATAAAATTGAACAATCTCCTTTCCACCGATGTCGCAGTTCGTGAATACAATGTGAAACTTTTTGTACGAATGCAGTGCAATGCCAAGGCGAATGCAATGCAAGAATTCGACTGCGTTGGTGCTACACTCAACAACAACGGCAACCAGACTCCGAATGAAATACGAGACGCAGATGCGGCTTTCCACAGACAACGAGTGGTAGGTAGTAGCAATACTATCTGAGTTGCAGTCTGTTTTCTACTTGTGCTTGCATTTCTTAAGAGTTTTCTCTGCACGCCACGGACGGGCCACAAAGCTACAGACAATGCGCATACGCCCCATGCGCCGGCATCACAAGCGCTTTCCGTGTAAGTCATCGACCAGCCAAGCAGCCAAGCAGTTAAGCAGCTAACAGCTAAAGCAACTGCAACTTTAGCTATAGCCGCCAGGCTGGTATTTAATTCTCGGCTTTTACTTTCTCCCAAATGATGCAGAAATGAGTTGTGAGTGTGTTTGTCTGTTTGGCCATAATCTAAAGCTTCAGCGAATGTGATTCGCATCGCATTGCACCGCACCGCACCGCACCGCAGCCAGAAAGTAATTTATTTGTTATACATTTTCCGAACGAAAATTTAGAAGAAAGGTAATGCCAACACATAGACATTGATAAAAGTCAAAAGTTGCTAATTAACTGACATTTCAGACCAAACCGAGCAACTTGTTTGGTTGGTGGCGTCGCGATTTTCCACACAGACTCTTTTCTCTTTACAATTTCCATTTTCCATTTTGCAGTTGAATGTACGCTAACCGACTGTGGAAATTCCGCACTACTTATAAACATGACCAGACGAACAGACGAACAACGTGCAACAGCGTGCAACAAACGTTCAACATCAGCATTATTATCAACCATCCATCATGATTGTATATTTATTGTAATCATTGACGTTGTCAGAAGTAATTTAGCAAATATACAATATATAAACGTATACATTTTATATATATACAAGCAAGTATATATTTTATATGCTCGCTTTGCTTTGCTTGAAAAATTTCTCTGTTGCTTTTGGGAAACTTATTGCTTTTCATGTTGCTGTAGAAGTTAAAACCTGTTGTTGTTGTTGTTTATAGTTGCTGCTGCTGCGGCTGCAAATCGCTTGTTGCATTTTTTGTTATTGCTGCCATCTCGTTAGTCTTCGCTTGGTTTGCAAGAAGGTTTATGAACTTTAACAAAGATTTTCTTTCATTTCTGTCCGCTGCTTAACCTGCACTTGGGTTTTTTTTTCTTTCATATTTTTCGAAAGTGCAACGCGGCGTATGTGCAACTTGTGCACCGGATAAGTTTACTGCTCAAGTGTCTGTTTGTGTGTATGCGTGCTGTTTGCATTTTCTAATTGTTGTTATGATTGTCTTCATTTGTATGAAATGAAAATCACTTTTGATTTCTACTCAATTGATATTCTTATCAATTGGTAACTTTGAAATGTTTATCAAACACAAATATGCTTGTGCTTGTATAAGCTGATATATATATATATATCTAAACTTTTGAATAGTTTTTGATGAGCTCGCACAATGCGCCTGCTTAGCTTAGCTCAGCTTAGCTCAACCCAAACACACACAAAGCATTCAACATACAACTTTCACTTTGCGCTGTCAGAAGCAACAGCAAAAGCAACAACAACGAAAAAGTAAAGCTCTAATGTTAATGTAAATAGCGGTAAGAGTCAGGGTACACACACACACTCACACGCACATAGTTACGTGCCATAGATGCGATTGTGTAGATACAAAAAGACAAAGGTTCAAATGACTTTGGCGCGTCTTGCAAAATTGCAAAAAAAAAACAAACAAATTAAAAAACCAAATCATTCATTAAAAAAAGTATTGTAGATATTTGGTGGCTGTTATGTGCTTTCAAGAAAAATACGAAAAACAAAAAGAAACGCTAGACAATAAAATAAAATCAAATCAAATTGTGGCATCTTACATAAAAATATATATATATATATAAAAAACTTAACCTTCACCACATGAAAGCCAAAATTCGATTATATTTGTTTTAAAAAACAAATGAATTGCTTTTTTTTATATAAAAGTAATTTTTTTGCATTCGCAATTACCCACTTGGCTGTCAAAATAATGATTGTAAAACTGTGTTAAATTTTGAGTATCTATCTATTTGGGTAGATGATATTGTGTTGTAGTTGACATACTTAAATATTATATTATCGTATTGCAATCAATCATGGCCAATTGATTCGAATTCTAATCTATTGATGTTACCTATTATACAATTCGAACACACATGTGTCAAAAGGGTGTTAGAAAATAAAAGCAAAAAGAAAATACAAAATGCTTTTGTGGCGTGTGAAGATACGCACGCGAGGCTTTAAAAATTGAGGCGAACCTAAAGTGAAAGTTCTAATAAGTAAGCGAGCCAGCTAGCCAGCTAGCCAGCTAGCCAGCTAGCAACTGTTGTTCGTGGTGGGGTAACGACAAACGCTGAAAAAAAGTACTTACAACCAGCCATGCGGGCAGACGCCAAATTTTGGCTCAAATGCTGGCACAGCCGGCGGTCGGATAGTTGTGGTAGTCCATCAGCCGAAAAAATACAGAAATACAATACGTATGGGAAAGAAGCAAGAAAGGCAAATGAACGAACTAATAATATATTATATATGACTGGGTGCCATGAATAGATGGTTGAATGGTATTAAATTAAACATTTCTTTTCTACGCTGGCAATTGTATCTTTCAAAAATAGTACAAGAGACTCATTTGTATTTATTAGTCTGCAGTTAAACATCATAATGATGGGCATTAGTTGTAAATCCTTTCAGCATTCGCCAAAAAAAATATTACATTTTTTGTTTTCGTTAAAAGCAATTACAATAAGGCGTGGAAACTTTGAAAGATTTTATGAGCTTTCGTTATGTGAAGTTTGTTTTTATTGTGAAGATTTTATGAGATTTTGTTATGCATAAATGCATTTTTTTTGGGTACGTTTAGACACCTGTGCTTTGTTTCTTTCTGTTCGATAGGGCTATTATATAAAAGAGTTTGATTTTAGCCACGTTCGATAACCAGTTAAAAGGGTTAAGAAAGCAGCCAGGTAATACAATATATGTGTATACATATGAGCTATAGTAGAATTATTTAGCATTACATCATATTAGATACGTGTTTAGGGGATTAACTGCATATTTGTTTTTGACTAGGAAGCGAAAGAGTTCCAAACTGAAAATGTGTGAAACTCACGCTAGCTGTTGCTGTTGTTTTGGCAAGTTGATTAGCGTAATTAGAAAGCAAGACCGTTAACAAACTAAGATTATAGTTTCGTTAATTGGCAACAAACTAAACGAATGTTCAATGAATGCTACAAAGTATGCAATTCTTTTGATACTTCTCAAAATGAAATTTCTCTTTAACTCATGAGGGTGCTTAATGACATGGCTTTCATTAGATGCGACAACGAAGCGGTAAATGCGCGTTACTTGGCCGAATGACAAGAAACCAGCGCAGGTTGTTTTTGATTGCATAACCAACATTCAAAACGAAAATAGAAAACGCCAGCGACAACAGAAACAGAAAACAACAACAGTACTTAAACTTATTAATGAATGTATATGTATGTATATGTATATGTATATGTATGTGTATATGTATATGTATACGTATATGTATATGTATATGTATATGTATATGTATATGTATATGTATATGTATATGTATATGTATATGTATATGTATATGTATATGTATATGTATATGTATATGTATATGTATATGTATATGTATATGTATATGTATATGTATATGTATACGTATATGTATATGTTTGCCTTGTGAGCAATATAATTTGTAGCGGTTTATCAAGCAACGGTATTATTGAGCAACCGTCCACTTGAATCGGCTCGAATTCACTCCAACACTCGCCAGCAGCGCCAACATTTAAACTATTTTCTTGTTATGCACTTCAAAAGCAAAACGCGTGATACAAAATAAAAACACAAAAACAGCACACACACAACATTTTTGGCAACACAATTTAGACTTGGCCAACAGAAAAGACGATGAGTCATTCTTAATAATTGCGCGTGCAAATTAACAAATAAAAAAAATGCCAGGAATAATAATATTTATCAAACTCAGTATCCAATGCATAGAAAAATCAAAACGTATCGAAAGCAACCAGAAAATCGAAAGCACCAAGCCAGTAAGCAATAAACATGACAAACATTATTGCGCATACGCCGTGGATTCCAGAGAGATCCACACACTTTGCCCAGGAGCTGTTGCAATCGACTTATGTTTGTGCATGCGTGTGTGTGTTTGCGTATGTGGACCCCAAACAGCAACAAGTTGGGACATTGAACTCGAAAAGCCAACCTGCCAACCTGCAAACACAGCAGCAGCAACAGAAATTTGTAAACAAAACTCGATTATGTAAGCGCTTAATTATAATGGAAATGGAAATGCCAAAGCGACAAAGACAAAGCGACCGAGTCTTTAAAGCTCTCTGATTGGTTAGCTTTAGCTTTATTGTTAACAACAATACATTATTTTTGAAGGCTAAACATTACGAGAATTCGATTATCGGAGAGGAAATTTTTTTTACCACTATGCTAATACCACAAGTTTTAAGAAATGGGTCAGGACTAAGCGATCACCTGACACCAAAACAAGTTTATTGCGATGAATTGATTGAAAAGAAAAAGGAAACAGCGACAACAGCAACAAAAAGGAAACATAAATTGTACAACAAGCAAGGGTCTCTGCTATTGCTGGAGACAGCCACAAGCATGAGTAAAACATGGAGCAAACAAATGAAAAAGCAAGAAGAAAGACGAAAGAAAAAAAATCCAAGCAACAACTTTCACCTATTAATATTCGAGTCGTACAAACGGCAGAAGCAAGCGAGCTGCCAAAGCTAGCAGAGACCCGAGCTCTATAAGCAGTCAGCAAGTAGAAGCAGAAGAAACGATCGTTTGCTTTGCTTGGCGCAGTTGCTGCCGATGCTTAACAGGGGCAACAACGTTGATGGCGGCGCTTTCCGTTGAGGTAATGTTGAGCTGACTGCATGCAGCTGAAGCGATGCTAAAAAAAACAGACTCAAAGAGTTTCCGATCTCTTCTCAAACTTTCTACAAAAGTTTCTTACCAACTATTTCAGAAAAGTTTTTTTTTTGCATGATGTGGGTGTGACGGGTGTGTGTGCGTGTGTGTGATGGGTGTGTTATAATGTGTGTGTGGGTGGTAATCTATGTTGTTAGTTTAACTAATTGAGGCTTACGATTAATAATTTGTAAGCAACTTACAGCAATATCTGGTTGAGTATTGACAGTTAGCAGTGACTGTTGGTGCCATAATCTCGTTGACAGCCATATCCAATTGTAAAATGTTGTTTGATCTGTTGGTGTATCCTTCAGTTTGTGTTTTTGTTTTGGTTTTTCGAGTAGTTGTTTTTGTTTAATGGTAATCCAATGTTTAAAAAATGTAACACACACACACGCACACCGAAATGGTGCAAAAATTGTTTTGGTTTTGGATAGTTTCTCTTTGATTTGTGGAGTGCTTATTTGGTAGTTTGCCTTGTTTCCATTGTAAAATATTTGGAATTCAAGAGGCCCACTCACACGCGCGCACACACACACACACAACACACAGCACGAAGCGCCCGAAAAAGCAAAAAAACCAAAGCTCAAGTCGCAAGCACACCGATAAAAAACACTTTCACTTTTCGCTTGATATGCAGAGAACACAAAACAGTTAAATGTAACTTTCTTATAATATATTTGTTTCTATATTCCTTTTTTGTTGGTGTGGTTTTTTCAGCTGATTTCTGTTTGGTTGGCTTTGTGAAATTATATTCCAGGAGCACAAAAGTCAATAAAAGTCAACATTTTGATAGCATATGTTTTTTTTTTTTGTAGCTGCTCATATATACACCTAATAATAATAATAATAATAATAGTCCTATATTGAACTCTTAAAGTTTTTCTTTTTATTTGTTTATTCCTTGAACTGGCTTTTCTAACTTTAAAAAGTTTTGTAGGGTTCTTCACGTAGCTTCACTTTTGTGTTGTTGTTGTTGGTGCTGTTGAGGTTTGTTTTAGTTTTTGTTGGTTATTGGTGGCGATTCTTGCGCGTCGACCGTTTGAACGTAACGTCTGCCTCGAACCACAGTAGACGTCTGTGCGGCAGCGCGCAGTGAAACCAGCGCTTATCCTCAAAGATCGCTAAGAAATTTCATACCATTCCATTTTGTTTCGTTCGGCGCAGCGACGCTTTCGCTTAACCACACGCACACAAACAAACAACCACAAACACAAGCTCTTGCACATACACTCTTACTGAAGTTGAAGCTCAGCTTTGGTTCTGTGCTGTGTGCTGTTAGCATTTCCATTTCTTTCTCTGCACACTCACTCTCACACACTTACACAAAGCAACTTGCTGCTTCTGCTGCTGGTGCTGCTGTTGAGCTCGCTCAGTTCAGGTTTGGTTCTTCGTTGAAGTCTTTTGTTTTGGTCTGCAGTTTGGCTTTTGCCATGTGCGCGAGCTTTTCGCTTTGTGTGCGTTTTGTGGTGCTTTCAGTAAGAGTTTCGCCTTGGGAGCATACACACATACGCACACACACACACATGCTCAAAGCACTTAATTATTTACAGTTTATGGCCGTTTCGTTTCCATCACGTTTCAGCGGCGCTTGCTTCAAATGGACTTTTATAACTTTAACTTTCTTCGGTTTGCCGAAACGAATGCCGTTTGCTGCCAACAACTGCCTTCTAAGCATGCTTTTCTGCTTCTTTCTTTCTTTTCTTTTCTTTTCTTTTCAATTTTTTCGTTTCGTTTCGTTCGCTTCTGCTGCAGCGTATGGCTGTTGCTGCTTAGCTGCAAATTACAACTTTCGTCTATTTTCGTCAAGTTTTGTTTTTTAATTATATAATTTGAACTTTTTTTTATTTTTTTTTCGTTTGTGGACTTTGTTTTCGCTGTAACTTCTGCCGCAAGTAATTTGCTTGCCATTGTTGCTTCAGTTTTACTTTTATTTGCATAAAGCCAAGCTCACGGCTAATTACGCACAAGAAGAAGAGTGAAACTTCCAATGGATTCTTAATTATAATTTAATTGCCTAACCAACACAAAGTAGCAGTAACTTATCTTTCCTTTTTTATTCAAGTACAATTTCTTTGCAGTTGCATTCGGAAAAATCTTTTTCAGTTGCATTTGCTTTAATCTGCGCAGCAAGCGTTTCAAGATCGAGCCTCTCGACCATTTGCAGTTACGAGTATCAGTCTCAGTCTTCAGTCTCTGAGACGATGGTTAAAAGTATCTCAATGTTTAGGCATTTTAGTTGTTGTTTTCGTTGGCTCTGCACTTATAGTTGCTTCTTTTGTCGTTGAATTTTACTATCTATATTTGTTGTTGTTGTTGTTTTTGTTGTTACAGAAAACTTTCTAATGTAGAAGCCGTCTGCTGTTTCATTGCTGCTCACATTTTCCAACTCTCAAACTCTATTTCATCTCTTTCTGTCTCTCCCTCTCTCAGTTGCTTCAATTGAATTGGCCCGCTGCTCACACAGTAGTTGATAGGCCTCTTTTATATATATATATATTTTTTTTTTCTTGCTGGTTTTTCTGTCTGCTTTTTCTTTCTTTTGAGATTTTTTCCCAAGCATGTGAAATCGCTGGAGAATTTCAAATCAACTAAAACTATTGTGAAAGAAACGAAACAAAAACCTTACCAATTCTATGCACACACACACACATACATACAAATAAATGTGCATGTTTGATTGTATATGTAATGCACATGCAGGTGAGTTCACATAAGTACTTGGTAATCGCTTTTGTGTGATGCATCCACATCCATTATGATGGCGGTCAGCGGCATCCGTTGGACCGATTGATGGTAATACTGATGCCGTTATTCCGCGCTTACTGCTATTTGGGTGAAAGTTGTATGTTAAAACAACAAACTCACACAGCATTCAATACTTATGTATATTTCTGTATGAATGTCCGAGTGTAAGTCTTCTTTTAAGTGAAAATAAACTTAAGTTAAGAATTGTATTCAAAAACTCAATATTAAATGTATAAACTTATTTACGTTCAGCAACAAATTATTCGTTCATAATTGGCCTGCCAAAAAAAAAAAAGTTTTCATTTCGCACAGCAGTTTCTTTCATTATATAAACGAGTGCCAGAACCAAAAAACTGACTGAAATTCGAGAGCCACACAATCGTAAGTATAAAATGTATTTTCACTTTTTAATAATTAACATAAAATTATTAACCAGCAGCGCAACGAAAAAAACGAAGAAAGAGAAATGGGTAAGAACCAACACACACACACACACACAACAGACACCGAAAAACACAAAACCACATGACAAACAATGCCAAGCAATGCATTAAGACAGTCACCAAAAATGGCCACAGCACCAGACGAAATGTAAGAAATGAGCCATGAAAGTTGTAAAGTCAATCAAATGAGATTTCGGATTTCATAAAGTCGCGTAAAGAACAGAGCCACTGAGACGCTGAGCTACTGAAACCGCAGCCCACCAGCACCAGTCGCTGCGAATGACTTCAAAGACTTAAAATAAGGAAACATTAAGCCAAAAAGAATTTTAAGTGAAATGAATTTGAAAGCTTTTCCCAGCGCGTCTTGACCCAATTACCCATTTCGGGTGATACCCAAAAAAAAAGAATAAGCTTGCTCAGAAACAGAACAAAACAGAACGAGAAGATCTGAATATGACGGAGGAACAGTTATATGACGAACACGAATGTCAGACAATCGAAAGTTTATGTCATGCAACAGCAGCTCTAAAATTTTAAACTGTTGCACAGTGGGACAAAATTTAATGAGGTTTGAACTTTATTAAGTTTGAGTACATGATGTTTGTACGATATAAGTATAAGTATAAGTATAAGTTTAAGGAGTTAATAAATTTAACTGATAAAAAGTAATTGAAGGTTAAGAAGAAAACAAACCTAAGACGATCAAAATCTCTATATTCTTTAAAATTATATATATCTACAACTTAAAGCAAATATTCATATAATAAGCCATTACCCTTCCATTGAATAAGCTTTTCATCTGACCCACCGTGATGCAGCTTCCGTTGTAGCTTTATAATAAGCCGCAGATTCGGCATGCATAACAATGCAGGCTTAACAATTTATCGCGCACTGTATGACAGTTAAAGCTTCTTGCGCATGCCCAGATGGAAATACGTTAAGAATATACCTATATTCGAAAGTAATCGACACAAGATATTTAAAAGAAAAGTAAATATAAATGTAAAGAGTAGGTGTGCGAGTGAAATTCTACATACATATATAGTAGGTACTCAAAAATAAAAAGCAAAATACAACCATTTCTTTTGGAAAGTCATGTCATGAAATTATTCTTGTGTAGATGCGCGTATCTTTCATAGGCCTACCAAACAGCGTGAACAATTGAGAGCAGCCAAAACGAAAGAAAAGAAAAAGTAACTTCACACCAATACACACACACACACACACACACACAGATGGGCAGCTTGATCAACGTCTGTAGCTGGCCAGCTCAAATCGAAAAAAGATACACGAAACGAACACTACACTAAATAAAATAATAAAATCGAAACATAAAACATTCTGATTGTAAGAGCGTGGAAGTAGGTCAACGTCGCTGCTACCGCGGCTCCCCTCACCTCGTTGTCTTTGCCTTCGTTTTCGTCTTTGTCGTCGTCGTCTTCTTCGTCATCGCCAACGCGATCTCGAACTTGGCTTTGGTCTCTCGACTGCCGCAACAGCAGCGTCAGACACCAATAACCAAAAATCCAACAAGCACCTCAAACAAGAAGAATCAAAAACACGCGCACACACACACAGAAGACACACGCACTCGGTTGGAATACTTAAGCATCCGCGTCCACTTGCACTTTCTTTTTCAAGCGCTGCCGCCTCGCTGCTGGCGTCGACGCTGCTGCTTGTCACAAACTTGATTTGCCTTATAGTTTTTGTTGTTGGTTTTTTTTTTATTCTACTTCTGCTCAGCTCCCAGTTACAGTACAGCAGTGCAGGTTCGCGGCTTAAGTCTTTCGTTTGGGTCGGGCGCACGTATGCTCGTTTTAGCTTTCGCTTTGTTTGCTGGCTGACTGCTTTATTGTTTTGGGTGCCCTGCTGCTGTCCAAATATTCTGTTGTGCCTTACGAATCTTGTTTTATGTCTCATTTGCTTAAGGCCCTAATTTCACCAGATTGTATACCCATTTTAAATTGTGTAAGGAATTGTTATTATGTATTTATATTCTTTAGAAATTACACATTTCTTACGAGAATGAAATATTATTATGAGCGTCTTTAATTTGCAGTAAATGACGCGTTTTGTGATTTAACATTAGAGCTTAGAATTTTATATTTAAAAATGATTGCAGAGCATCTAATTCTTTTTTTAATTAACCTTCTTTGCAAAAAAAAAACAGACTAGTTTTGCGTTGAACACATTATTATAAAATGCCAGAAGTAATAAATATAATAACACATATAAAAACATTATTTAAGGTAATCAGACGTTTACTTGAAAAGTTATTCGTTTCCAAAACCCTATTATAACGACTAGCACAGGGTTGTTGCGCAAAGTGCTTGTCTCCATTAGAAGACTAACTGATCTAAAATATTTTGATGATCTAAAAGCAATTGTAGTGCTTACTTTTTTGTAAAAAAATTTGCTGCATACTCTTGGGCATTCGTAACAATTAAGATTTATTAATTAAACTGCAGAACACCTATACTTGAAGAAGTTATTATAGAAAAATGGGGGAGTCCATCGTGGATAACTCTAAAAATACCAAATAAAAAAACTTTAAAAAGCCAAAAGAGTTTTACCCAGATTTCAGTTAAGCTAAAATCATTGCATACAGCATAGGCGGTATATTAAAGTATATATTTTAAATTTCACACAACATAATGATAAGTACGATAAATTAAGATAAGACAAAGACAATTCCTATTCCCAATAACTAAAGCCATATACTTTTAATAAAGCATTGTAACATCCTAAGTTAAGGATAGATTTTATCTTTTTTTTATCGTCAATCGATATATAATGCAAACTTGAAGATTGATGTATCTATTCTTCAAATGGTTTTTGTTTCTTATTTTTCTGTCTACTTTTATTCGGCCATCAGGCAGGTCATCTATTGGGCGCTCAACCATAATATGCTAAAACAGTCGCCCTGTGCACCTTTCCTCCGCATGCGTTCAATGCAACTTGTTTTGTGTGCGCGCTCGCTTGATATACATATACATAGAAAAAACCATTTTGTTAATATTAAATCTGTACAAACATAAGCAAAAACGCATGACAAGTTAAAAATTATATTTAATTTTCATTTCTTCTACTAATTAGTGAATTATTCATCTGTACGAACATTTTCATAATTATGTTGCAAAAATAGGAATTTATCACCTAATAATTATTTAAATATGAGAAAACTATTTGTTTTCTCATAAATATAACGGAAAACAAGTTCCTTAGTTGTAAGGTAAATCCTAAAAGACTAGACGATACCCTGATCCCTATACTAAACGCGTATGTGTGTGTGTGTGTGTGTACGCGCATACTGCATACACAACTTTAATGTCCCATATCTCCGGTATTTCTAATTTGAGTCGATTTTGAGTATTTAGTCCTATGTCTTAAGTGCCGTCTCAAAATCTTCCAAATTCAAGATTTTGTTGTTATCGGTCCGATGTGTATATAGGAAACGGAAAGAGTTATCGAAAATCGAAAACAAACTTGTACTGCACTGTACTTGTAGGGATTAGGTGAGCTTAAGTTCCAAAGCTGGAGTCTCTAGCTCTTTTAGTCTCTGAGATTGACGCGTTCATACATACGGACCGACGGACGGACAGAAGGACATAGCTATATCGACTCGACTGTTGATCCTGATCAAGAATATGTATACTTTATGGGGTCGGAGATGCTTCCTTCTGCCTGTTACATACATTTGCACAAAACCATTATACCCATTTTTCCCATTTTTATGGGATCAGGGTACAATTATATAGTTATAAGTTTATTTTTTTGAATATAAATTTAGGGTACATACAGATAGAGCTTGCATTTAAGGAAGAGCATTTATTGATCACATTGTAAAAAGAATAAGCTTTAGACGTATGAAAACAATTGACCGATCGATTGAGAGAATTTTAATTGATCACTTCCGAGTAAATGATTATTTTTAGTTTAATTAAATCTATAAATACAAAAAATATGTATAACTTAAATATAACTTGCCAATTGATACAAAAAGCAAAACAAAAAGATCTACTTAAAAGGATAAATTCAAAATGCACGACCGAAAGATAACGAAAATAAAACAATGTAATTTCAAAATACCTAGAGAATTGTTGTGCCCAATAAAAACAGAACAATTTTCGCTCATTTGCATCTCTCAACGCTGTATCTGATTTTGTTAAGCTGTAAATTGTAATGAATTAGCGTAAAAAATGTGCGCCACAGCAAATTTCGCAACTTCGCGACTGCAGAGGCGACTGCAAAAGTGGGGATGGTCGATGCTTCCTCGAGATGCTCGCAGATATCAACCTTGATGTTGATTTATCGGTACTACGGCGACATCTATTTTAGGTTGCCTGTTGTGCCGTTGCCGCCTGCTTGATGCTGCGTGCCTGCGTCCCTGGCTATTTTTCTGTACTCCTCTTACGCGTTCTCTTTTTATTTCTTGCTCTGTCTATCTGTATGCTCAGGGTCCATAGGCTGCCAATTGTCTTGGGGCATCTGTCAGTCCTTCTAAGGTTCGTTTCTATTTTCTGAATTGGCAACGAGGCGGAGTATAGACGTGGGATATCTACGGAGGCGGCGGGAAACGATTACGGGTGACATCGGCTAATCGTCTATTATGCTCTCCCCGTCACACTTATTTGCTTATCAGCCATTTAGATTGTCTGCATTCGAATTGCTTAGTACAGCACCGTGCATCAAAGCTCTCAAGCTCTCTCTCTCTCTCTCTCTCTCTCTCTGTCTGAGTATGTACCCTACACGAAAGTGATCTTCGCTTAAAAAGAGAGAGTTAACAATTGTGAAGTCAATCTACACTTTACACTTTCTTTGATTAATTGATGTTGGTCTTTTCAAATGCACTTATGTTAGCAACAAAGTCTTATTTCAATAACGAAATGGAAGCGGGTTTAATTTTCGTCTATACCTTAAAGATATTGAAATTGTTTTCTCGACAATTAGGAAAACGGCTTATATGGATCGATTCAAATAAAATGCGTGGCACCGCATTCGCTTCTACTCAGTTTTTCTGTCTCTGCCAAACTAATTGAGTTCTTATCTCAATTTAACATTCCCCTGCAGCGGAGAGCCTTCGATATAAAGACGACACTTCGCAATCCGCGTGCCATTTGTTGTTGAGTCTAGGAGCCGACAAGAATCAAACGTGCGATTTTTATTTTCATCCTTTTCGTAGGCCTTAAAGGTGTGTACGCGTGTGTATATTTCTTTCATATAATCCACAAAGGAGAAATATAAAATATTCTTCTACCTCAAAAAATCTCAATTATTGGAATATGTGATTAATTGTAAAAGATGCAAACTTATGTTGTCAAGTGAAATATTTTTTTATTTTTGAAAAATCCATGAAATTAAAGTATTGCATTACATAAAAAAACCTCAAATTGCATATTTATTTAAATTTAATGCTCTAAAAAAGACTTAACGATGTCAAGCAATTGATTACAAGAGTTTTATCCTATAAAACATCCCTTCTATTGTTCTAGATAAACAACTATCAAAATGTGTGACGATGATGCGGGTGCATTAGTTATTGACAATGGTTCGGGCATGTGCAAAGCCGGCTTTGCTGGTGATGATGCTCCACGTGCTGTGTTCCCCTCGATTGTGGGTCGTCCACGCCACCAGGGTGTGATGGTGGGTATGGGTCAAAAGGATTCGTATGTCGGTGATGAGGCTCAGAGCAAACGTGGTATCCTTACGCTCAAATATCCCATCGAGCATGGTATTATCACCAACTGGGATGACATGGAGAAGATCTGGCATCATACCTTCTACAATGAGTTGCGTGTAGCCCCCGAGGAGCATCCAGTATTATTGACAGAGGCCCCCCTTAATCCTAAGGCCAATCGCGAGAAGATGACCCAAATCATGTTTGAGACCTTTAACTCGCCAGCGATGTACGTTGCCATCCAGGCTGTGCTCTCCCTGTACGCTTCGGGTCGTACCACTGGTATTGTGTTGGACTCTGGTGATGGTGTCTCCCACACTGTGCCCATCTATGAGGGTTTCGCTCTGCCCCATGCCATCCTGCGTCTGGACTTGGCTGGTCGCGATTTGACCGATTACCTCATGAAGATCCTCACTGAGCGTGGCTACTCATTCACCACCACCGCTGAGCGTGAGATCGTGCGTGACATCAAGGAGAAGCTATGCTATGTCGCTCTGGACTTTGAGCAGGAAATGGCAACTGCTGCCGCCTCCACCTCGTTGGAGAAGTCGTACGAGTTGCCCGATGGTCAGGTTATTACCATTGGCAACGAGCGTTTCCGTTGCCCCGAGGCTCTGTTCCAGCCCTCGTTCTTGGGCATGGAGTCGTCTGGCATTCACGAGACTGTCTACAACTCGATCATGAAGTGCGATGTTGATATCCGTAAGGATCTGTATGCTAACTCTGTGCTATCTGGCGGTACCACCATGTACCCAGGTAAACAAACTCCACATCTTGATGGAAGTTCACATTTTAACTATATATTTTGTATTTTAGGTATTGCTGATCGTATGCAAAAGGAAATCACTGCCCTGGCCCCATCGACCATTAAGATCAAGATCATTGCGCCACCTGAGAGAAAGTACTCCGTCTGGATTGGTGGTTCCATTTTGGCATCACTGTCCACCTTCCAGCAGATGTGGATCTCCAAGCAGGAGTACGATGAGTCCGGTCCCGGCATTGTGCACCGCAAGTGCTTTTAAATCTTTCCCTCGTCGCGAAAGATCCACAAAGACAACAACCAACGCCTTAGCAAAGTCACAAACCATAAAACACCACAACAACATCGGCGAGCTTTTCACCAACGCCAACGCGCTTCACATTAAACCAAATCAGCAAAGAAGAAGCGGATAACATCAACAATGTATTGCACAATCTATCATTAAAGTCACACTATCCATAAGAGATTAATCACTCTTTAAGCCTCCATCTTTGAAATGTTACCAATACCAAAAACACTGGCGATTTTTACATTCAAGAACTATTTGTGGAATTCGTTGGAGTGTAAAAAAATTAATTAAATATTTTTTAAACTCATCTAAACTGTACTATATGCTTATAGCTTTTATTCGCAGTCAGTGAAATAAAAGCCATATATATCTTCCATTAAAAATATATGAAAAACATTTTTTTCTATTGCGTATTTTCTTTAATGTTAACAACTTGAATATCATTTACGGTTTAACAATAGTTTTATTTATTTTTATATGTTTTTATTTTGTATATGATTTTGTGGAAATGCTTATAATAATTTATTAATGTATAATACCGAAAATACGTCAATATTTAAGAAGTGTCATCGAGAACAGAACAGTAAACTTACTTGTAGTATGTATGTAGTATATTTGTTAATAATTATGAATGTAGTTTTTTCTAATATATTTAACGACTTGGTCACTTAGAGAACACGACTTTGGTGTTGAGGGCTTCGAGTGTTGTATGCGAATGCATGAAATGAATAACTTGGCAGTGAAATGTAATTAATAGTAAATAGATTCTCTGTTTCAGCATTATTAGTTGGGATTTATTTTGGCTTTTTTGGGATTGGTGGAGATTCACTTAAATATGAGTATTCTTGTTATAATTTATGATCATACATACTTGTACTACATTAAATTGACGTAATTCTAATAAAAATAGGTATACAAATATTGTATAAACCGGCATTGCACTTAGTTTGGTAAATATGAGTGTCGACATATACATACATACACATAGAATATTCAAAAATAGACAGATCTTAAACATTTATTTTTATCTAATTATAAACGTTCTTAAAATCAAAAATATCATGCAGCTAATTTTTAGTTTGGTTAACAAGCTCCTTAAATTAATTGACTTGTTATCTCATTTATCTTCATCGTCTGGGCCAGCCAATAAACTTTTCTAATCAACATTAGAAAAGAATACTGACAGATCTTTATCGAAAAAATTATATTTTAGCCTACCGTTAACTTAAGTTATTTGTAAATAGATATTTACACATCTTACAAACTATGAATGGCGATGAAATATGATTTGAATATCGTTTTTGAAAATGTAAAAACTATTTATCCTGTTGACAGTCATTTTTCTGGGTTCGAAACTATCTGTCAAAGTTTATCGAAAAAATACTTTTCTTGTGTTAACACTACTTTTCGTCAGAAATTTTCCTAGTTAACTATACATTCATTGCCTGTTCTTGATATTGAATTTTTATTTTTTTTATGGAGGAAAAGCCGAAGTGTGGGACTCGCACCCACTAAAAACCCTCACAGTTCCTCTCACGTGTGTATGTGTTAGTGTAAATCGTTGTAATACTATTAAATTTGTAAATTTTGTGCATTTGACCCGTGGGCAATTCCCGACGCTCAAATTGAACGATCTTATGGATATGGCAGCAATCTTTTGAAACTGGCAGTGTTTGCGAGCAAATCTGTTTAAATGCACAAGAGTCAAGCGACAGGGAAATCGCCGCGCAAAATTATAGCACCAAGGATTCATCAAGCCCATTTGCAATGGGCACCAGACTGAACTTATCACACCACATCCAGATAGAGTCCTGATGTCGGTGATATTGCGCAACGTCCACAAAAGCCCCCGCAGAAAGCTCGCCGTGACGTTGACAACGTGTCGAACTGAAAGTTAAGTTGTGGGATTAGTTTCAAAATAACCGATTAACACACTGATCTGGTTACATACTCCACTTGCAGGCTGCATGACCGCCCGGCTGCCGGACGTATTCCATTCGGTCGTCGGCCGCATGGCAAACCCCGTTCGGTCCAGATTGATAGAGAAGTCACCCTGTGGACAGTTCATGTTGCGGTTATAGCAATCACCCGCTGAACCCAGTGCCTGCCGTTGTCCCCGCGACTCGGCAAACTCAAAATCATTCTCAATGATTCGCAGATCGTTAATGTTAAGACGCAGCTTACTAAAATGCGTACGTCCCGAGTTCTGATCGTTGGCGTACTCATGTGCCCGTGACGTTGGCGGACAGTGATCAATTAGCCGTGTCTTATACTCATAGTAGATGGAGTAGTTCTCCTGGGGCTCCACACTGATATACTCACGCGGCGTCCTACTATTCATCTGGTGGCAATAGATACGCAGCTGTCGTCCTCGTACCTGTATCGTGTACTCCCCATCTTTGTATACCCGATACTTTTGCTGCAGATCGGCGCAGGTCTGTGCCCCTCTACTCTCATTGAGCTTGCTGTTGCTGAGGCTACTGCTCACACTTCTTCTCCTGCAACTGGGTGGTGGCGTACACTTGATGTAATCTAATTTTGGCTTGCCGGCGACTCTATGCATATGGGAGTCAAAGTACAGGATGCGTCGCTTTTCATAACCATTGCAGTCACACTGTAAACAAGAGTTTTCAACTTTAGATCATAGACAGGCGCTAGCTAAATAGGTTTTACTCACAGGGGATATCACTTTGTATTGCCGTTTAAGACAGTTGCTGCAAATTCTTCGTCGAATTGGCTTCTTTCCATCGCAATTCTGTTCGTTGATGCTAACCCAGTTGACGCCTCGCCACGCCTCGCAGCGCACGTACCTTGACTGGTAGTCTTCGGTACAGTCTCTGGAGCAGCGCGTCCACTCTGAGGCAACCCACTTGCAATTGATCTTGCACACTTTGGTGATCTTTCGCAGTAAAGGCTTGCGCACCTTCAGAGCTTTGCAATAGGAATCGATAACGTACTCTTTTGGTTTGGGTGTTCCAGGTACCTTAGGCTTATAGACGCGAGCACAACCCTGCACCTTGCGCTTTATTCCCGTACCACATTCCACAGAGCACTAATAACAATGTAAAAAATTTGTTAGTTGTTTCTTCATTAAAAGCTTCGTTTTTCTTATGTCTAACCTGTTCCCACTCGCTAGTGTACTTAAAGTGACAGCAGTTGCGCACCGCTTTGGGCTGCTTATCGAGTGGACAGTGGTTTCCGTACGGATGATCACAGGTTACAGTTCGATTCATCTTGCACCAGTCACTGCATTCGCCCCACTCTCCCGTCTGCCAGTGACCCAATAAGCGTTGGTTTATCTAACGAACAATTGCATAAGTAACTGGAATTGCTTTAGGTGCATTTTGGTGACTCACCGTCACTTCTGGATAATATCGGCATGGCTCCATATTGCAGGTGCGTAGTAGGTCATTAAGCTCGTACTTGGTTTTTGGATTACAATGCTCATTGGAGACGGGCGTGTTGTTCAGATAGCAGCGCACCTCTCGTACTTGGGTTCCCGTGCCACAAGTCTTGGTGCACTACACAACACCACAAGCATAAGAAATAAGATAATCAAAGGATTTTTTATAAAGGAAACCCAAGTGAGGTACATACCGTGGACCAGTCCGTATAGTTCCAGCAACCCTCTCGGCATTGCTCGTGGCGTACAATCTCGTACTTAAGCTGGCAATAAGACATATCAACGATATTCGAACGCTGAATATCGGTAAATGTCTGTATACAATTGAAGGCCTTTTCCCGGGTGCCCAGCTCTCCACAAGCAGCAGAGCATTCTGAAATGCTAGTCGTGTTCAAGCTACAGAAGATTCAAAATTTCATATTTAATTACTCTCGTATAACATTTCCCGTTCTCAACTTACGTTAGCATGCAATCCGTATTGCAGCTGCGATACTCTGGCTTTGGCATCGCCGATTCATCGCAAAACTGTGCCGCTACTTTGAGACCCTGAGTTGTGCTTATGCAAGTCGATAGGCGATGCATTGTGCCTTGGCAGAGTGAGTCACAGCTGCTCCACGTTTGCATTTGCCAGCGATAGATCTCCACCTGTGTTTCTGGAATGCTTGGCTTGTCCATGGTATACGTATAGGTTAATAATACGGTGTCCTGATTCTTGGCAGCACTCAGGTCAATCGAAATGATCTATTGTGTTATAGAAAAAATAAACAAAGTCAGATTTGCGTTTGAAAGGATATGTCAAACTTCTTGTGTGTTTACCTCAACGATTAGATCACGGGTCAGCTTCCATGAGGCCGTAGTATTTACACGCTCTTCTGTGCTATTCGACCCATTGTAATCGACTGTTACACCCGCATAAGAATACTTTTTGGGATACGGAGTTACCAGCGCAAGGCTGTTTATAAGAGCAACATGTCTGTCATCGCTGAGAACAATGTAGTTCTGATCAGGATAGCCCGGCTGCGTGATTAGTATGTTGGAGGCACCTGCAAGGATACAAATTAATTCATTTTTTTCAAAAAAATATTGCATATGAATTCTTATTTTATAGTACACAGATATCGCAATGCAACAATAGTTTGCCAGATATGGCAATGTTATGTTAGGCGATATGAAGATATAAGTTCTGTAACGATAAATGCAACCCTGAAGAAGAAGAACATGAATTGTGAAATTAGTTCATTCGTGTTCATCCATAAAATCAGTTGCAACGCTGAAGAAGCAGAAGGGAAGAGTGACGTGTTACTTTTTAACAAAATCTTGAATCGTGATATTGATTCATTCATGTTTGTTATTGCATTGTGAACGTGTTTTAATAACTAATTACTGCAATCATTTCTATTTAAATGCATTAGAACATGTGTGTGTGTGTGCGTGTATAAAAAGATTGCTTATAGGCGCCAGTGGTGATATGAATTGTGGAAGAGTGTGTATTTTAAGTCAGTGATGACCTTTGACGGGTGTTTCGGCGCCAGTGGCCAGCCTGTTGATTAGCAAATCGTCCGACACAATCAATGAAAACGTAAGGCGCCTAGGTGCATTTTTATTGGAATTGCGTAAAGCTGATGTCTTGACAATTGAACACTCGACACGCCACGAGACACGTGTTTTAACAAACAAGGTGAGCACACAACATGTACCATACATACATATGTAAGTATATATTTACTAAGATGACTCAATTGGGCATCGAAGTCGTTAAAACTGTTTAATAGCACATTTAGTCCCGCAACGTATAAACAATTACCATTAGCATTCATACATCAAATCATTAGCCAAAATGTAATTATAGAAATGTATTTTTGTATTTGATTTTTATTTTTACATTTTTGGCAGTTGGCAACCGGTAAATTTTGGGCATACACACCTTTTGGTATTGTCGTGACGTAGAAGAGGCTCTGAGAGGGCTTCTTTTGGTTTAACAAATCAGAGACGTATACATTTCCGGTGTGTTCCTTACACGTATCGTTGCGCCCCTCGCACACGCCGCATTTATCTACAAACACAAAAAATATCATGTACCGATAAGTTCATGAATCAAGTTTTTTGATATTTGTGTGACTAATTACCCAGTTTGGCAATGGAATTGAGTTCGTTGTCGCAGCCAGCCGGTCGACAGATGCCGTTGACGCACTTATCGAAGCTGTCAACGGTGCAACTGGTGCCATCCTTGACCATGTCTTTCAGCAAAAAGTAAGCGCTGTTGTCCTCTAAGCGGCAATACAACTTGCACTTGTCTGTCACGTGTGTGTTCACTGTATTTCAATTGACATTAGCTTATATGTTTCACTGTACAGTTTTAAGTTTATGCTTACATCCATATTTGGGTATCCACTTAGCGGGCGTACTTATACCCGGTATTTTGAAGTCTCTGCCATTCATATCGTAGCATTGCTGCTCCCGGGCATCTATGGTGCCTGTGGGGCACGAGTGTGTGATGCACGATCGATACTTTTTGCGACTGCCCACACAGTACTTGCCCCCGTTTTTAGGCAGTGGATTGTTACACTCTCGTCGCGATTCCTGCACACCACCGCCACAAGTGAGGCTGCAAGGTGTAAATGGAGTCCAAGGACTCCAACCACCGTGCACTATCTGGGCCGAGTTGCCCGACCTTGGAACGCATATGCCCCTTTGGCACCAGAATCTGTTGTTGTTACAGGGCGTGCCGTCTGCCCAGGGTAGATTGCTGGAGCGGCACAGCTCACTGCGATGCGTATTGGCATTGCAGAAGAGCCTGCGACAATCGGTCTCAACGGAGCAATGAGTGCTCTGATTGCCATGTATTAACTGGCACTGATGGTCCAGTGAATAAATTTCACCAGGCAGTTTTGTATTCAAGTTGGGTATGTACGAGGAGGGCGTATTCTCCAGGCAGGACTTATCCGTTTTTCTAAGAAAATTTATAGCCAGGCTTAGAATTTATCGTAATTTTAGAATTTCAGCATGCTTACTCGAGAAACTCAGAGACATAGTGCTGGGAGCACTTGGACCATGACCAGGGATGCATATGATCTCCCATAACACTGGACATAATATGCAGCGTCCGATTGTTGCCCGGCTTCGTATTGTGGTTGTTGCAACGATCGTCGTCATCATGCGGCATGTTTAAGCTAAAAAATACTGGGTGAGATCAATATTTATGAGTAATAATCAACCCACTTACATGTGGCCCAGTTCGTGCGCTATTGTAAAGGCGGCTGGCAGACCATTATCTTGCACAATGGAACAGGAGCGAGCTTTGCAAACGGTGCCCAACTCAGCCAAACCCAAGGTGCTGCAGCGCTCCTCGCGCTCATTGCCGCAAATCTGATCGCTGTTAAAAAGTATCGTATTATATTATGTACTCTGTATTCAGATCAAGCTTAAATCATATTCTTACCGCGTAATTAACATCGCCGTATCATAGTGATAGCCCCCCTTGGTAAGGAACGAGCAAAACTGTTTAAGTTTCTCGGATGGGTTGCCACCGCGTCGATTGTTGGATCGATCATTGTTGCTGCCTTCACGTAACTCCAGCACATTGACCAGCGATATGCGTATGGAATTGCCAATGCTGGCATCCGCAAAGATGTTCGATACAATCGAGAAAAGTATGAGAATGTAGGAAGTGAGATCGTTCTTGTGAAACTCGGCCATTGTGGTGTCGACAGCAATGAGCACCTCCAGAGTGTACACCTGGTTGCCCAGATTCAAAAAGTGACGCTTCCGTCGTGTTAAATGCGTTGGCACACTTTGCGTCAACTCGAGCGCCTCCATCACCAGTTCCAAATCGGAGACAGCCTGTCTGGGATTGCGTTGCGAGTGCCGCCAGACACGATGCAAGATCTCGTCGCTGTCCGTCTGGTTGACCGGCTGAATAAGCATGGTGCCGAAACCAGTTTTAATATAACCAGTCTGTGGAATAATCGGAGGGGAAGGGCAACAGTTGCACACACACGCTTATTAGTAGTCATATTCGGCGATAAATTGATAAGCATAATTTGCAAAAAGGTTAATTCATTGCTAATGGCATTTTTGTGAAGGTCTCTCAGCCTGATTAACTGATCTTTCTACATATGTGATTTTTTATTGGCCTTACCATGCCGCTGCAGAGCGAGACGGCGACCGCCGATTGATTGTCGCCTTCGACGCGACCTTTATAGTAGCAGCCCAAATAATGTTCTTCATCATCTGATTCCTCTGTGCGATTGTTGAGTATGCGTATGACTCGAAATGTGTTGGATGGTATGAAGGATGTATCCTGATGTAGTACTAGATGCAGCTGTTGACCAAATATCTGCAGCATGTATTCCGGATGAGGATCCCAAATCTGGCTAGATTTGGTGCGGAATGTGCCCGTCATGCTAAACGCAGAGGTCGCATCTGCAAGAACACAAACCATTGTTGTAGTACTGGAAAAAATATTGTTTTAATTGCCACTTACCCCTGTGACTGCTATTGCTATCGCTGTGCCGCTTCGATTCGTATAACAAATCTTCGGCATTAAGACTAAAGTTGTGTATTTTGGTGGGTGTAACAAATGCACTTAGATTATCATCGCCAATGTCCTTGATGTCGCCGAAACCGGTATCGCTTTTAATATCGTTCTCATCGCCCCAATCGATCACAAGCGTATCGTTGAAAAACTGTTTGGGCAACGTTACATCGTAAAATCGATGCTGGTTGTTGTGACTTATGCTATCGCTTGGCCTCCTGCTTATCAGGAATATGCACAAACCGACCCCGAGAAGTATGGCCACCCCGATCAATAGGCAGACGTGTTGGCGCAGGTGAGCAGACATGTCTTGTATGGATTTATTCTTGTAGAACCACCATTCACAGGTCTTTTTCAGTACGAGCTGCAAATAAAAAGAAAAAGATCATATATCAATAAAGCTAAAAGCGCCACATTCTCTCACACCTTTAATGCAGCGCCAGTCTAGCGCTTGGTCTTTGGTCATTGGGCTATTGACCCAGCTGCCTCGCAAATTAAATGTAAACACTATCAATGCTAGACAAGCAGTTATTTGATTTGAGTGATTAACTCTTTGAAATAATAATTGAAATCGATCGAGTGACGCGTCAGGTCGGCGGCTGTCGCTGCTGACTTGGCCACCTATGAGTGACCACTCACAGATCCCACAGACCGGTTGGCCTTTGCCTGCACGAAAATCCGCACCACCACACCGTGCCGCTATTTGTAGATCTCTCGAGTTGTTGAAAGCACTTCCTCGCAGTGCGCACAAAAAATTTCGCACATTTTTATTTCTTTTATTGTTTAAACTGAAATGCTTAAGCGCAGAGGTGTAAAGTGTGCCAACGGCAATTTTTGTTTGCTTGCCAGCAAAAAAAAAACAAAAAAGAAGAGGAAAAAAGAAATACAATAGTCAAGAGAAACATAAAATAGTTAAGTACCCCGCGAGCGAACAATTTATATGCCTTTTAGTTTATTAATTTGTGTATGAGAAGCTTTTCTTTTGCTTCACCTCTTGCGGTGCAAACATTTTCAAATTTGTACAGCGAGCGTCGCATGATCAATGTGGTATTTATTGCGGTGCCAAAAATTTAATAGAAATTCATCTAAATAAAAAGAAAAATTCATAAAATTAGTTGCCAAATTTTACATAATTTGACGCCAGGTCTTCTGTGAAATCTTGTGACCGGCAACGCATTTATTATGCGACCAAATTGTCACATCGAACGTGTTTTTTTGACATTGATAAATCCATGACATCCAAACTGGATGCCAAGACGTAGCGTGTGCTCGCATTTCCGCTTTAATTACCCCCCCCCCCCCACCCAAAAAAAAAAAGCACACACACAAATTTGCTACTTTAAGTAGCTCATAATTGCTTGGTGAAAACCTTCAATTAGATGGCAGTCAATTTTCGTATCGCTATTGACCTTTTATATTCGACATTATTATAATTAAAGATAGATCAAATTGATGAGCCCTTAAAATGTTTATATCGTTCAGTCGCTTCATAACTCAAAATTATTGACAGAGCACTGCGATGAGTAACGAATTTTTAATATAATAACTTAAATTTATATTATTATGTATTTGCATACTTTTTTGGGCCAATGTTTGAGGCGTGGCCACAGCCGAAAGATTTTCTGTTTAACATATTCACAACACCTGTTTATAAAACTTATTAAACCAACAGGTTAAGTTTAAAAAACTTGTTTAAAGTGATTTCTTAAAACAAAATTGATAAAAGAATTTAACTAGAAAAAACACTTCTAACAAGTTGTTATATATAATTATTTGAAATTCAAATCAATTTATTTTTTTTCATAATCGAAACATTTTTTCTTTTCACTAAATCTTAAACTGGGCACAGAATATGCATTTTGCTTCGAGGAACTACCGATTGCAACTAAGAATGATTTTGTTATAAATATAGAATACACAAAATTTATATTGTAGATTTCGTAGCGTTGTAACGTACTTAATTTCATATTGTTTGTTGTCTATATTATAAATGAATATATATGTATGTATTTCTAAGATCAATATTCCTTGAAGAAATGTTTGTTATTAGGTCAGAACATTAATCAACGCCTCTATCTGTGTGTAAAGACTCATAACTTTCTCATAATTAGGTTTAAGAATTTCTATTGAACCCTGAATCGACTAAAAAATGTACACACGACCTGCTCCGTATCTGAAGCTGGGTGTATTTATATATTTGTATATATCTTTTGTATGGTGTGAGGCTTATCATAAATTTCGAGCAATATTTAAATAGCCGTTTGCGATTTGCAATGCAAATCTTTTGGCTCTTTATGTATTTAATTAAAGAGCCATTTTGATCTGATGTCTGTTCACCGCAGCGCCGTTAGTTATGCATGCGTTGGGGAAGCTGCTTATTAACTTGTTTCCACAAAATAAAAGAAAGAAACAGCAAAAAATAAGCAGCCTCATAAATATGTAAATGCAATGCGTGCCGCATTCTACTTTTATCAGCGACGAGTGATTGCCGTGTGTGGATGTGGCTTTGACATTTTATTTGTTGGTCTGTTTCATTTTCACTTAATACGAGAATAATTCATTTATTTTATTGTTAAATCATAATAGTTCCTAACCTCTGACTAATTAACCAAATCTATGAAGCGGCAGCATAAGAAACTAACCAAACAAAGGCAAGAAAAAAATAAATTTGAAGCAACGTTTGAAAACCAGTTAACACTTGACCACAAGAAACAAGCGATTTGTGTGTCAGTCGATATATATTTGCTCAAATGCTATAATTTATGCCAATGGCTACATTTTTGGCCGACACTCTGTCTGCGCAGACGACGACGCCGCCGCACAGTCTGCTCCATCTAGCAGCATGAAGGTCGCAGCTGCGCATTAGGCTGACTGACAATCGATGGCTGAAGCTTGAGCCGATACGCATTTGTTTGTGTGTTGTAAACCGCATACTTTGACGCTGGCTAATTGGTTGAGGTGCTGGTTGGGTGCTAAGTGAAACGCCCAGCGACAAGCAATTGAAACTTCTCTCGCACCACGCGACGTATGCGCAATATGTTCGCTTAATTATACGGCTTGTCTGGCTTGTGTGTTTGTGGCAGCAATTGTTGCGCTTAATTTGTATTTAATGACTTAATTGCAAAGCTGTCGACCTGCAACAATTTTGCTGCGGCGACAACGTGCCGTATACGCAATGTGACAATAGTATACATTTATCAGCTTTGCATGCGCCAAACAAACAAACAAGAAATTAGAAAATTAACAATTAAATTTTTGGATATTCACACAATAGATTGCGTGATTAAACAAAAGCGTAAACATACACAGATTTTTTATTGGTTGGTCTATAAGACGGTTTAAGATTTCAGCGCATTCTGCTGGCCATTAGCTCACGCTTAATTATAGCCATGGCTAAGACCTTATATGCAACAGTTGCAATAGTTGGTGGTGAGCGTTTTTTTTTTTCACTTTTTCTATTTTTCCAAAAGTATTCCTAATGCAGACACTTTTCACACAAAATTCGGCGCATTTTGTATTTATAGCGGTTGCATGTTAGTGATAAATAAATAAACTTGTTGAATTTATAGGCATGCTTAATGCATAATGCCTTCGACGCGTGACCGTTAGCAACAATTTCGCAATCAAGGCAATGGATTAAATAGTACAAAACGCGCAACCGCTTGGCCAAACAATAAAATGCCGGATTACTGTTTAATAAGCGAATGCTCGAAAGTATGTGTAAATATATTTCGATTTGCATTTGAGCATTTCCTGCGAAATGTTTTGCTGTTAGTTAGGAGACCGTGGGAAGCACTGGCGAAAGCCAAAACCAAAACAAAAATACGGCTAATCAACCAAAACAAAATAATAAAAACATGTCCAGAAGGCAAAGCTAATTTTTATTTTAACTGGAAAAAGTCTGAGCCACGAGCCAAATGCAGAAAATTCTGTCATTATTAACATTGGGTGAGTCCCCGCAAAAAGAATTCCCAAATAAGAATGACTGCATCGAGCTGTTTTTGTATATACACTGAATAAATTTGTTTCTAATGGATTGATAAAGTATTTTTTGCATTTGCATGCAACTTTGGCATTGTGTATCTTAATTGGAATCAGCATTGAACTGAAGTGCATTGATAACTTCACAATTTATAATTCACAATTGAAAGCCATCAGCAGCAGCAGCTGCACCAGCACCACAAATCAATTAACCTTGAGAAAAATGCGTTTGGCAAAAACTTAATTGAAAATATGCAACAAACACAAAATGCATTCAACAAAATTGACTTTAATGCCATTTAGCTCAACGCTAGTCGACTAGCTGGCTAGCTCGCTTACTGGCTGCTTGAACTGAATGGACAACGGCCATGTCTGCCATATGCTTGCCATATAATATCACCAGGCTCTCGTCATCATCATAGACATTTCAGTTGCTTATATATATAAATATATGTATACATAGTATATACATATAAAAAGAGGCAGCATAAGCAGCATCATCATCGCGTCTCTGTCGACGCATATGGCTCAGCCGGAGGTAGACCCCCAAAAGTAATTTCGTCGAGTTAATTATTGCGTGTTAACCTTGAATTTAACGAGTATATTTCGATCGTTTTAAAACTATAAAATAATCAACTTTGTTTAGCTTTCGTTTCATAAAATTTGCACAATATAAACTAAATAGAAATATCGAAAGATGGCAAAAATACAAAAATAAAAGATTAAAAAAAAATCATACTATTAGACACGCCAGGCGGCCAACAAATGTTTAGCTTTGATATTTCAATTCGCATAATAAAACAAATCAAAATATTATTACCACAGGCGTGTGGTGTGTGCATGACTAATGCTAAGAATCTTAGATCTTAGATCCCTATAATTCAAACGTTTTTTCCACTTGTCTGTAAAGTGTCGTAAACATTTTTAACTGCACTCTTCAGAGTCTCGTAATTTTCTGCCCGTAAAAGTAGTGCAGTTAATGTATGCGTATTTATTCAGCTTTAAGTTAATACTTCGTTTAATGGGCTGCCTTTTTTGATTTATTTGGCACACTTTTCGGCACAAATGGCATAAAATAACACACGCAAAGAGGGTCGAATTTTCAATTTATGGTCACACGCGGCGTATGCGTTATGTGTAATTATCTACAGCTGTATACAAATAGTAGATGATTGGGTGTTCGAAGGGTTTAATGTTCCCCCATATATATAATTATACGATTTTAAAGGCTTAAATATTTGAGTCACGCAACCAGTATTTAATCAATAATAATGATCGGCTTTTACATTGATCAATCTTAACTTGATTTATCAACATTTCTGCTTGGGTCTCTGTAGTGCATTTAATATTCCTCAATGCCGCACATTCTCACGTTCGGTTTATTTACATACTATAGTATTTATGCACATGTGTATCTGCAGTTGGATTGCCCACGTCGTGCAAAAACATATAAATTACAAATATTTATTTGCTTTTGGACGCTTACAAAGTGTGCGTGTTTATTTGGACAGTGCATGTATATGCCAAAGGCGTTGGCCTTATATGGTGGAGCTTTTTGGTATCAACGACCACCACCTGGCAAATTTAATTGCCAGCATATTTGAAATTTGTATTTTATTACTCAAATCGAAGCGGGGGGTTCTCTTACAATTGACAAACAAAATAGGTGATTTTTTAAAAAAAAAATTTCGATTAATTAACACTCTTTATTTAAGATGTTCTTCAACCTGATCAAATATTCAGTACATTTTCATAACATATATCTCAAAAACTATAAAATTTCCTTTGATATGCAAAAACTCTTTAATTTTTAAGCCATGAACATTAATGTCTCTCGTTGTATTACTTGCAATGGAATAAATGTTGCCACTTGAAAGGCATTCTTTTTTAAAACGGTGGGAGGTGTAAAATTAACAGATGGCCCGTTAGAAACTGCAAGTTATTGATGGTTCACACGCCCAGAAGCAATTTGGCTCAAAAGCATGTTTATACTTATTCAAATGCATAAATGTGTTAATAAGCACACGAGCCTTAATTGCCCTTCGTGGTGGGAATTCGGGGCTGGCCCGGCAACACGTTGCCAAAACGGAATGCACGAAACGTTTATTGTTTATTTTTGATGTGGTTCACTCAGGTTGCACATTAAAAAAAACAAAAAACTTGTATAATAACAGCACTATTAACTAAACTAATCACTGGGCTAAGTGTAAACACATAAAAGCAAAATATGCTTTTTGGTATGCCAAAAATTTTTCAAAAATCTATAGTAAACACCAAAACAAAATTGACTCAGTACCTTAGTATAAGATGTTTATTTTTTAACGACGCAACGATCGGTTGAGAAGAAGGACCGAAGCAACGTTTTAATTGAAACTGAACGCGATGCGCGACTAATAACGCATTCGAACCGCAATCCTTGTCACAATGCCAATGACACGGCAGCAGCAGCGAGTATATTTAAATAAAGTCACCTGAATTATGTGTTGTTATTTATAAAGAGGAAATCTCAATGCATAAACCCACGTAGTGCTGTGCGGCACAAAGGAGAAACCCCACGAAGCGGATGTGTCGGCGCTTTCCCGGAATGCAAATGCAAACGCTAATTTAAAGAACAGATTAGAAGCCAGTTTCAAAAACACTGCGGACTCCGTAGAACTACCTTCATTCAATTACAGGAAAGCGTTTGCGAGTTGCATATGTATGGAAGAAAGAAATCACGACTTTAGCATTTCTCCGACTCTCTTTGATGACTGCTTCGCCGGCCGGCTGACTAATCTGGCAACCATGTGCTGCAGCATTGCCAGAGCAAACAAGACAAACAAGCAAACAAGCAAAGAGCAGAACAACAAAACGGATCGAGCCTTGGCAGAGCAGAACAAAACAAAATAAATATACTTACATACATACATATTTGGCATCATGTTTGCTGTTTACCGTTAAATGTTTTGTAGTTTTGCGTTTTTGTAAGGAAGAAAAACTTAAGATGCCAGCGCAGAAAAAAAAAACATTATGTGCTTATTCTGCTTCTTCTTTTGTTGTTGTTTTTGTTTGTGTTGCGGTTGTTGCCATTGCTTCCACTTGTTTTCGCCTCCTCCCCGTTGTTGTGTCATTGTCAGTGCGATTTTTAATTGCTTTTGATAATACGCTTGAGTTATGGCTGTAACGCTTCTGACATTTCAATTTAGCTATTGTGTATCTGCCTGCATGACTGTCATCGACAACCCCCAACGGCATGTAAACATTCTGTTTGTGTTTATTGTTATTGTTATTGTTATTGTTGGTGCAGTCAATGTCTTGAGCAATGTTGACAATGCAGTCAGAATTTATGAATGGCATCCCTCAAAAGTCATCAAAATGGCTAGCAGCTGACAGGCGTCTGAATAAACGTATCCAATTGAACACGCGATTTGATTGATTGCATTCCGCAAGCATGGTCAATGTGATGTTTAAAACACTATCACAAGCCCAGTGGGCGTTCTTGATGGAGTCCAATGAATCTCGTTTTATCAAATCAAAATAGTGAAAAAGTATGTTTGTATGTTGTATATATAGTCTAAGGTATATTTATATTTAAAATAAACTCTTACTCATACACACACCTCTGATGAGTGATATTTTTTGTGTCATTATGAATATTTGAGTAGTCGGGCATATCTTGGATTCTGTACCTCATGCAAAATGGTATTTTCACATATTTGTATCCATGTATATTAGAATTCGAGCCGCCGCACACGAAACTAAATGTTGAAAACCTGAAAATTCACTTGGCCTATTAAGATATTCAGCTATATAAGCAAATTGCGTGTATATATACTACATAGGTAAGGATTATTAACGTAATGTGCTTGCTGTGTGAGAAAAAGGCGGCCAAAGTTCGAGTTCAATGAAACAAAATAAACATTCAAAACGCCAAAGAAAAGTGGAATGAATATTCATTTTACAAGAGATTCGCTTAGAAACGATTGCCGCCCGACTTTTTTTCGGATTTTTTGTTAGAAAATAAACAAATCAAACCAGGACTGGGTATGCTACTATTTTATTTGAATTTGATGAGGCGCATGTTTTGTGTCGGTTGTTCTGAAAAATTTCCAAAGCAAATGACCCATGAGCGAGCCAATTAATTAAGTATCGATACCATCAATGCCATACCATCAAGCAAGCCATCGGTTATTTAAGATCATGAGATGATAATCAGCAAAGATTCATGGTTTGCCCCAACAGCTGTCCGTGCCACACGTTTGTCCGCATCAAAGGCAAGATGTGAGGGATGTGAAGGGAACTTGTTGCGGCTTTCGCTGTCATTTGGCATTAAGAGATGCCCCATTACCATTCCAATTCGCTGTCAGTGTTTCTTTATGATGTTGTTCATGGCACCAAAGGAATTTTTTAGTTGCGGCTTTTAGAGGGCGCCACATCAATCATCGCATTTAAGCCGCGAGTCAGAATTAAGAGTTATTTCTTGTTATCGGAATGAAGTCGGGACTTGAGTGACTTTTAAGATATAGCCATATGCATCACTGTGGGAAATAAGTTCGTTCACAAAAATTCCCAGCTGCGACTTCTTATGAAAAGTTACATATATATATATATATAAATATAACATTCTGATTCCTTAACAAAAAATGTGTATTAAATTCGTTTCCGTCGAATTGGGAGTTTCAATTGGCTTGTAAAACTCAAACGAAGAATGAAAAGTTTTTGAAATTTGAACTACATTTTGGTCAGCTTATTATATTCATTCACTGCAACGGCTGTGTCACTCATTCAAACAGTTTCTAATGTGGCCAAGTGCATATAGAATAAATAATTATATATGTATGTGTGTGTGTAAAACAAGCATGCGGAAAAGCTTTGTGCAAGACCTTCACATGGTTTCATTTATTCTAATTATTGTCTTTTTTTCTGTTTTATGTGCAACATTTATTTCCGAGCACACCCGACTAGGCACAAAACAACACAATACTATACTATATGCGTCTTTGGTATGGGTGAGACTGGCAGTCTGTCAATTAACCTCAGAGTTTTGCGTTGATAATATAAGTTATGTCTTTTTAATCGCTTAAAATTTGCATGAGCTTTTATGCACAGTATGTGTGTGTTTGTGTGCACTCGAACTTGTGCTCGTATTTCAGTCTGTCTGTGACTCCATGTCATTAGCCAGGCCTCCGCTCAGAGTGGGTGGGGCAGCAAGGGGAACGTCGCAGTGTTGTTGTCCGTGACTTGAAGTGCAAGTTGAAGTTGAAGTGAAGTTTAATATTAAAGTGGCTGGAAGTCGATGCCTCTTTGCATTTGCAAAATTTCATTCAGAAAACAAAACGGCATAAGACAGAAAGAGACTTGGTGCTGGGTGCTGTATGGATGGATATGCTTGCCATATAAATTATTCATTAGGGCGCTACGAGCTCTTGCATACATTTTGTATCTGTCAGATACATCAAGCACAATTGATCGTTCGCTGCTTTGCCAACGAATGATGCACGTCAGTGAACTCCAAGACAACAACTGCAGTTGGCGTTATAAATTTGGAGAATTTGATTTTTGACTTTGTCTTCGTCGTCGTCTCGGTTTGCGTTTCACAACTGCCCCGACTTCTTCTTTTACTTCCAACGGGACACATGATTCAGCCAGACATACAAACCATACATACAGACATACATAATAAGAATACTCGTGCACAGGCAGTTTTTCAATGTATATCACAAATTTTGGCAGGTCAGTGCACTTTGCGCAACGCGACAATTATTTATTGCTCAAAATTGGGATTGAACGAGAAATATATATGTATATGTATGTATGTATTTATAAACTGTTGCTCAACATCAGGCGTATAATTAGACAAAAGCGAGCAATTAAAGCGCACTCTAATCACATTAACCACGGCTCATTTAGGTCGACATACATAAATATTCGTATACGCGATACGCTCAGGTCTTGAAGATCGAGTTCGTGATCGGTTCAGGATCCCAACTGTGCTATTTGCATAGGCAAGATCTTGAGCTGAGTTCAAGTGTTGTCGGAGTGATGTTGTGGGTACCATTGCCACCCAGCACGGTCAGCATCATTAATCTTAATGATACGAAAGTTGCGACTGATTAATTTGTTCGATAATTAAAATTGATTGGGCCCCCGGCTAGCTGGAGAGAAAACAGTGCGAGTAACTGGACACACGGACAGACCGCGTCAATATTCACAGTCGCTCGCATAACAAATGATCTTCAATAACCCAAAAGCGAGTACAAAAACAAAAAACAACAAATAATAATAACAACAAAAAAACGGAAGCAACAAATGGTCAGGGAAGGAAGCTAAAGCTCAATTTAAATGAGTGCGCCACAATGGCAACAAGAATAAAAAACAACGGAACGCACGAAACAAAAGTAAAAGTTGTCGGAACACCACGCACATTGAATACCCTTACATAACTATTAACTTAACCACACTTGTGAGTAAAACAAAGTTTTGGTTGTAACTGCTTATAATTATACTTATACAAGGTTTTTATAAACTTTCTTTATCTTTTTTTTCCCCGATAAGCTTAAAATCGTATTATAAACTTATACATTGATACCACGAGGGCTGCAGTTTTATCTTAATTATATTAAAGCTTTTGATAATATATAAGATAATAATAATAATAATAATAAGACTGCAACAAGATTATCGCACGATTAACAAACATTTATATTACATTAGAAGGCAAAGAGTTTCTTAAGTTAGGTAAGCTTTATCAGCTATTGCATGACACAGCTAAAATACACTGCTGCAAGTAGATAAAACAAGATAAGAAAAGGAACCGAGCAGCTAACACAGGTATTGTAGTTTATAATGGCAATTGCTTGCTTATCTCTAATATTTTTATTTGTCTTGCACATGCAACTTGTCTTATTGCTTCGATAAGATTTTTTCTGATTGCTTGGCATGTTGTTCTCACTCTCGTTTTACCACTCTTCCGTCACGGTTGCGTATTGGCATCAAACTGACACTCGCATTATTAATTAAAGTTAAGCTTACAATATAAACGCATACGCTCGTAATATACTTGTAGAATCTTGTAAAAATTGACAATACACATGAAGAACACAATGTGAAGTAATCGTGATTTACATTTAACAGAATACAAATAATTTAACCTTCTGAACCAATTCGAAAACAGGTGAGTACAATAAAGTGCCTCCTCTAAAAAACGGGTTAGACATATATGTTATATAAATGCTTTTAACAAGAGTTATGGGAATTCTCAGCGTGTTTCGCTGTCACGCAATTTCCGGCACGTTTTTTTTTTTTGCATATAAAGAGAAACAATAACAGATCAAGTTAGAAGGCTCTAGTCGAGAAATCCCGACTAGACGATACCCTGATACCTATACTTCACGTGTACAGTCAGGGGAGAGTTATCGAAAATCGGAAACAAACTTGTACCGCCTAGGGATTAGGCGAGCTTAAGTTCCAAATCTGGAGTCTCTAGATCTTAAAGTCTCTGAGATCGACGCGTTCATACATACAGACAGACGGACAAACAAACAGACGGACGGACGGACATGGCCATATCGACTCGGCTGTTGATGCTGATCAAGAATATATATACTTTATGGGGTCGGAGATGCTTCCTTCTGCCTGTAACATACTTTTGCACAAAACCATTATACCCTTTTTCCCATTTTAAATGGGATCAGGGTATAATTAACAACCGTAAAAAAAGAGTAAAACATGTAATTGTGACAAGTCTATTAACGGTTTTAGTTGTTGTTAAAGCCTAAAGCAATTCTAGCTATTGTGTTAATATGTTGTATGCAAAATGTAGCAAGGATAAGTTTTAGTTCTTAACAATAAGTAAACATGTCATTTTGTTAATAAACAAAGTAGCTTTGTATTTAATTTTATATTTAAAAACCCTCTCTTCAGCTGGGAAACACATTTTGTGTGTTTTATTTATGGTTTAAAGATTTGTCAGCATTAAAATAAAATTGAGTTGCTTATTTTGTATACTCTTGCAGAGAGTATTTTAGTTATGTCAACATAAAAATTCTATATTAAATAAATATTTTCTATGCGAGCTGAACAGTTTCGTTTAGCAAGTGTATGCAATTATTTGACTGTTTTTTTATTTGTTGCCAGTTGGTTTCCACATTCCAAAATTATGTCACAAGAAAAACGCGTCAAATGTATCTAGATCCTCGCATACTAGACTATATATCTAAAGTCGAATTTAGCGTGTCTAGTAGCAGCTAATAAATTTTCCAGACTCACATTTCGAGCAGACTTAAGCACTCAGAATCGGGCACATGTGCTACAATAATATATTGTTATAATACAGTCTGCATTTATATTTATTTGTGTTATTTTTACATATTAAAATTTACTCGTCGTACAATGAATGTTTGTGTTGTCGTTGTTGCTTTTAATTTAATTATTGCCAATTTATAATATTTTTGTTTATGTCTAGCATATATCACAGTTTTTTTTTTTTGCAATTTTGACTCTTTTATTTTTTTATTTTTTGCTGATGATGCTTGTGCCTGGTTTCTTTTTTCTGTTTGGTGGATTAATTAAAGCATTTTTATTGTTTCCTCGTTGTTGCTACTTTTTGATTATATAATGCTACATTTTATAGTTTCAGTGAGACCGGCAAACGTTCAACTCTCTGCACACAAGATTTTAATCATGATCATTTCAAACAAATATATTAAAATTCTGACACGCTTATACCTATTCAAAAACATAAGCACAAACAATGGGCAAGGTAAAGTAAATAAAAAAATTTAAAAAAAAAATCGCCAAAAGTAAAAAAAGACGGACATGTGCTATTTTTGTACCTCCGCCTTTTCGATTGCTCTCGTTTCTATGCCATGCTAAATATTCATTTTATTTTTTGGCTTTGGAAATTTTATTTTTGCTATAAATCTAACCTCAAAGCTTTCTCACTCATCATTTGTCTAAATTTTTTTTAGAACGGTTTTTTTTGCACTTTGTTTATTTTGCCGACATTTCTCCTGCGATTTGTTTGGCTTTGAGGCCTGCAAATATATAAACTAATTTTTTTTTTTTTCATCTGTATGTGTGTACATAATGCATGATATTTTTGCAGCACGTTTACACCCACCATAAGGTGAAGCAATTTTGGGCTGCTACTATTTTTAGTAAAGGGCGAGTTTATTTTTTTTTGTTTTTTAATTTCTCCTTTTTTTCAACGCTGGGCGTTTGAAAAGCATGAAAGTTGTGCATAAACATTGAATCAGTTTCAATACAATTAAAAATAGATTTTCCCCAACTTTTGAGCTCTTACATTTATAAATTTGGACTTAGGAGCTATAATTGTAAATATAAGCATATAAATACTTTATAAAAAGGAATAAACGTTTCAGTTTTCAAGACAAAATTATAGAAAAAAAAATTTAAATTGCATACGAGGTGTATGTATATAATATACCTTTTAGAGAATAGCTCAAAAAACACTTGCTTGCAAAAGTTGATTATCTTTTTGTAGACACTTTTCGTTGTTGAGTCGTTTTGCGGATGAATTTAGAATTTAACTTGTCGGTACTTGAAATGAAATGACATTTTTGACACCGTAACGAATTTATGCAATTATTAGCATTCTGTATGCATTTCAAATTTCCGTTGCACAGTTTTGAGAACTAGAGCACTTCTTGTTTCAACGAATTGCGAGATTTTGTGTTTCTTTTTTTATTTTTCGCCAAGCTTTCGTAAATCGTGTGGGCATCAAGAAAATGTTTTGAAACATTTACCGCGCAGTCTAAGCATGTGCGAAATTCGAAAACAGACTGAGGCATCTGCAGTGAAAACACAAAGTTTTCCTATATAATTTTCCAACTATTAGCGAGAAACTCACAAGATCCTCTCTGCACGCGGATCTTATAAACAAAGAGCAACGATTAGTTTTTCTAATCGATATACGGGTGAAATTGTTGTTTTCACATGCAACTTTCACTTTCTAACTGATTGGCTAGAATATTTGAACATTATTGGAATTTTCACGATTTCATTAAGTTGGCTGCGCATGAATTAGAATTGGTTTCATTTACAATTTTTGAACCCCAGTTAAATTAAGTATAAATTTCATACTATGATTTTGCGTAATATTGCATAACCGTATTTGCAAATACAGGGTGTCAAAGACTAAAGAGCATTTTATTAGATTTTCTCATCAAGTTCTTTCGACTTTTTTTGGCGCCGAAAATAAATTTAGAATTTGTTCCTATGCTGGTGTGTGTTTGGATACACATGTGTGTTAATTTAGGCGAGCATGCTTATTATACTCAGCACTTAATATTTATTTAAAAGAAAATAGTGTATATTTAGCTAGTAAAAGTGTTGGAGAATTATACCCTGTTAACCAAATTTTATTTTGAATTATAGCAGTCACAGTAATTTTATTAACATGAATTGAAGCTCGTCCAGATGAAGAACCTTATGTTTTATTGGGACAAATTTTAAGTGTTGTATATTTCTTATATTATAGAACTAGAAGGACAAAGAGACGGAGATAAGAAACAAAAATGATGCAACTAATTTAATTGTAAAGTTAGTTTTCTCATATAGTAGTATATCATTTTGATAGTTTAATTTAATTAGTTGTACTGTTCCACTTACAGGGTATTATCGTTTGATCGTTTCTTCTCCACTGTAGCTTTCTTACTTATTTCCAATTGCAATCTCTTAAAACACACAAACATGTACATATGTTTATTTAGATATTTTTGTATACAAAAATATATATAATAATATATTACAGACATCTGCAAATTACAAAATAAAATGCGATAAATCTGAAAATAAATATAGTCATAATATAGCGTCAAGGGCACATCGATCTTGACCATAGACGAGATACAGAGCCATATTATTGTTTATTGTTCATGTTGGACATCCGCAGTGTTTTCCCACTGGGCAACATCAAAAAAAAAAAAAAAGAAAAGCTTTTTAATGCTGCGTGCCGTGACATAATTCAAGTGCATATGTGTCCCTGAGCCTGGAAGCGGCGCGTGGCAATTGTGTGACTGGAATAGGAGAAGGGTGTGACAGTGCGGCGTTTTGGCTCATTGGATGGTGCGCATCAGCGAATGCTTCCTATGAATTTATGATCCCATAAAATCGGAACGCCTGGGCGAATGGGCGGGCATCTTTTGGCGCATTTCCCGAAACGCTGTCTACAATTAATTTGCGGTTATTGTTGTTGTTGTCATTTGGCGCTAATTGCCAAAAACATCGGTGACAAGTCTCGTGCCGCGCCCACTACTCGCTGCCACACCCCTGTACACTCTTGCCGCCATTGACATGAAAGCGACGAAGAAATAACTGCTAAAGTCCAAATGTGAACTGTGTGTGAGACTGTGTGATGTGGGTGCGTTGATCTCAACATTTATTTGGTAGTCAGTGAGTTCATCGAGATGTTCTAGGAAGTCCGAATACACGCAACAGTTATCCAATTTATTATGCAAACATAGAATGTGTGTCGTTTATGTGCCATTTAAATTTATCGTTTATTCCACTTGCAAAACTCGTTTTCCATTCTCTGCAATTGTTTCTTTTTTGAATGTTGATGACTTTATTGCTAATCAGATTCTTAAGAACTAATAACAGTGTGCTTGGCATTTAAGTAATCTTAGAGATCGAAACCGGTCTCACCCAGAAATAATCAACGCTCCAATTGAGATTTCAACAAACAACAACAAGAGCATAAAAATGAATGTTGTTTTTTTTTTCAATGATTCCCTAATTACAAGCATCATAAAATCATAATTAAACAATAAAAACAAGTTGTTCCGATGCGAAACTCACTTACACATACACAAAATTGAAAAAAAAAAAAAACAAAGCAATATTAAATTTAACATCACTTTTAACAAGACATTAAAATTTACAGGCTAGCAAATTTTATGGCACACCAATTGGGGTCAACATAAAAAGAGAAAATGAAAAGCAGGAAAGCTTAACATGCTGTTAAATTGCGATTTTCCATTAACCTCATGTTAGATCCAGTCATCAAATAAAATACTTTATATGGCTATTCACAATAATTACCTGGACGGGCATTGTGATGTTAAAGTTTGGCTTTCCAGCCTTTTGCTGTGTAGTGCTAGTTGCTGACATCTTTGAGTTCACCAAAAACCAATCACTGATCACTTATATGTATTTTCTATTTTGTTCTCTTTGTGTTTTTGGCTATTCGCACTGCATGTTTAAGTGCAATCTGTGCCAATGATTACGATTAAACACTCGATAAGTGCGCAGACGTAACGCCAACATGCAATTTAGTCCATGCAAACAGTGCCTTAAGCCTTCACAGCACAGCAACACTATGCACGACAGCAACAGCAACTCACGCAACGCGAAGAAACATTCGAGCCACAAGCAATGTCGTTGCTGTGTTGTGCGCATAAGCCCGGGCCAAGTTCAATAAACTGATTCACTGATACCAAAGTGCGCGGGGCACACAGGCACACACACACACACACAATTTGTAAGGCGTTTAAGCTGCGCGCTTTTGCAATTTGCGGGCCAAGCCTCGTTGCAATGCCAATTGAATTATATGGAGAGGTATCCTTTTCTTATTTCCACATTACTCTGTATTTGCGTGGGTGTGTGTATCTGAGTGGATGTATATGTGTGTGTACATGTGTGTTTGTCGCTTAGTCGCCCGCATGTACAAAAGAGGCAAATATGTTTGGCTCTGCATCCCGCAAGCAACTGAACATATCTCTTGATGCTTGGTCTCAGGGTAGATGTTGCTGTTGCTGTTGCGTTGATGCTGGCGCAGACATCAGCAGCAACGTTGACGTTGGCAGCGACGCAGACAAGCCCAAGAGTAGGAAGAAAACATTTATTCCAAGCGACAATACAGAACAAACAACTTGCAAATGTTGATGTTGGTGCTGCTGCTGCAACATTAACACAACAGCAACACAAAACAAAACAAAGGATGGGCGCAGTCGCTGCCATAACTTCTGCTCTTGATCTGCGTCTGCGTTGGCGTTGGCGTTTACTGCTTAAGGCATATAAATTATCTCCCAGCAGATGCTGTCTCTGTTGCTGCTGTTGTTGCTGCTGCTGTTAATGTTGCTGGTGCTTTGGTTGAACATCTGACGCCTGTCGCGCTTGTTTTGGCACTCATCAGCAATTGCCAGCGATTTTTTATACATGATTGTAACAAACTGAAAATTTCCTAATGAATTATTATTACAATTTAATGAAAAATGAGTTGTGGCAACTGTTGTTGGCTGTCCATGATATGATTATGTCTTTCAACAGATTGGGCAACTCTCTCGTAAACAAACCTCGAAAAGCAATGGACGATCTTAATTACAACAACTGTACACAAATGAATGAGATACTACAAATACATATAAAAATTAAAAAATACCCTATGAACAAGCAGGGGACGAGAAATCGAATAATCTTCTGGTAACAAGAAGTTTGCTAAATCCGGCAACATGGCATTCTCGGCTAATGAATTTCTGTTGCATATCAAACGAGCTATTTAGTGCCACATTAAACCCTTCTTATAATATTAAAAAAAAAGGCATATATACTTATTAACGCTTCATTTAATTTCCGTAGCGCCCACAAACAAAAAATTAAAGTGACAGCCAAGCAGAAGAAGCAAACATTCTGCGTATTGTATGTAAAACTGGTTTTATGTTTCGAGACCAACGATAAGACTTGTTCTTTGCGAACACAAGCTGGACGGCACAAGATAAGATCTAAGTTAATTGAGCCGGTCAAGTGCCCTACACGAAATAATTATGAGCCGGAACTACTTAAGATCGTGATTTAATTGGAATAGATAATTGGACTAACAATTGGTACATTAAGTTCTTTAGTGGCGAAAGGATCGGATAAGCATAATTTACTAATTACGCCGATCATTTTAAGGCTCAGTTGAAGACAACAGCGCCCACAACGTCGACCAAATATAAGATCCGTCTTATCATAAAAGGCGAAAAGATTTAACAAACAGTTCGCTTGTGTAGGGTATCTTGAGGCTAACATTTAAGCATATCTGAAAACAAAAGTGCTGATGAATATCTGGGCAGCAGCAGCAGAGTTTCTCATGATTGAGGCGCAAAACAAATCAACAACATTATAAACCATAAAAATTAATACATTTTTCGTATTCGCCACCAAATAAAAAAAAACAAGTAAGAAGGCTGTAGTCGAGAAATCCCGCCTAGACGATACCCTGATCCCTATACTTTACGCGTACAAGTGCTTACAAGTATGTGTGTGTGTTTACGCGCATACTGCATACACAACTTCAAAGTCCCATATCTCCGGTGTTTCGTGAGCGATTTCAATAAAAATATCACAGATTGTCATTATTTTGTCTAATCTTTTAAATGCCGTGTTTATGTTTTAAGTACCGAAAATTCAAGATTTTGTTGTTATCGATCCCATGTGTATATCGGAAACGGGAAGAGTTATCGAAAATCGAAAACAAATTAGAACTGCCTATGAATTAGGCGAGCTTAAGTTCCAAATCTGGAGTCTCTAGCTCTTATAGTCTCTGAGATCGACGTGTTCATACATACGGACAGACAGACGGACAGACGCACGGAGAGACGGACATGGCTATATCGACTCGGCTGCTGGTGCTGATCAAGAATATATATACTTTATGGGGTCGGAGATGTTTCCTTTCATCTGTTACATACTTTTGACAAAACCATTATACCCTTTTTCCTATTTTTAATGGGATCAGGGTATAACAAATCTAAAGGCAGAAACAAAAACAATACCAATACCCGGCACACGTACCGCTTCCCTTCTACCCCCTAACTCGAGGAGTACAGAAAATATAAATGAGTTGGAATTAAACGAAACAAAAACAAAGTTCATGGCAAATGCCAGTGGCTCATACAAAGCCGAGTCCAATTCCGATCGAATTTAAGTCTTGGGCTGGTCTTTGCTCGTGTCGCCTGGGCACTGTTCAATCCATCAAAAGAGATTATATTCATAAACTAGGAAGGCAGCTAGCTAGCAAACAAGAATCAGAATCAGAATCGGACCCGGTCTTGGATTGGGATTGAATCGCGAAACGCGTTGATGGCCACTGTTCTGCTGGAATCTCTTAATTTTTTTGACAGTTCTCATCAAATGTGTTGAAATTACTATTATTATATATACTATATTGTTGCTTATTGTTGCTCCCATTGTTATTGTGAGCAAAATTTACAAGAATCATCTAGCAGATAGCATGACGTACCATTATTCAACAAATGTTTAAGATCTGTGAACTCTATTAAAAAACCGTTTCATATCTTGAAGAATTTGACGCCATCACAATTTATATGTCTACACCCCTAGATCTTTAAGCATTTTCCAACATGTGTCAAAGTCGTGATCATTTTTTACGCACTTGACATTACAAATTTATACTATAAATATGATTGGGGAGATGGTCATTGTTAGATGTTAACCTTGTAATTATATATGTATGTTGATCTGCAAGACTTAAGTATTTCCATATATATTTTCGGTTAGTATGGTTTTTCTTTTTGCGTTTTAGTACACAGATTCCTGCAGCTGTCGGATGTTCTCAAGATATAATTTCTGTTCACTATGACATGTTTACATAAAAAAAAAGACCAAGAGCACAAAATAATATATTATTTGGAACAATACATATTCGTTAAAGGCCAACTTTCAATCCAGCTGCTTTATGTCATTGATTGCGTAAAAAAAAATTAACATACAATTTTGAAAGCGAGCCCGAAACATGTTTGTAAATATTACTATGTACAAGAGAATTGTCCAAAAGTGCTTTACAGCTTCCGGGGCCAAGCCAATGACAACAATGAAGAGAATGCAGCTGACGTATTTAATTGTTGATAAAGAAACACACGCAGAAACAAATAAACAAGGCCAGCCAAATTTTAATTGCTCAAATTAAGCACCAAAAAGGAGAGAACGTTGGCTTATTATGCAAAATCAAACTGATTCATCTTTATCCGGAATTGCCATTTATGTCATCGCTTGAATCTCAATTGGCAAGTGGGTTAACCACGCTGCATTAAAAGCCATTGTTTTTACCTGCTCTATCGTTTATATTAAGGTAATAAATAAGGCATTAATGCTCATTCATAGGAATTTATATATTCATATTAATATTTTTTAATATAATTATTCAGCACCATTTGTGGCTCGATGTATACTCATCGAACCACTTCAAAGCAGCTTGTTGTTCTTTAAGTTTGTTTTAAAACTTCCTTGTGTGTAGCTTGAAGCTGTTTTATTGTGACAACTTGCTGAAACATTCAATTCAATCAAATTAACGTGCAATCTGTTACTGCAACTAAATTGCAATACGGGTGGGGCTGTCCAGAACTATCAAGAGATGCATCATAAGAATCAATTACAATTATCATTAGTTGTTTATTTACTCTGAAGAAACTTGTCAAACCCGTCTAAGCTTACTATTGTAGGAGTATCTTTTATATGTTTACGTATTACATATCTTTCCCATTTTGTAGTGCTGACATTAAGTTTTTCGAATATAATGAACGACCTAAAATGTAGTTTTGTCAAATAGATATAAAAAATATTTAAAATATAAATAAAATAACTGCTTCTTGATCTCAGGCCGACGATAATTTTCAAACAACTAAAAAAATAAACTTTTTATTATTATTTTTTTTAATTTTTTTTTTTTGGAGAATCCGTAAATATTTTTGCTCAAAATTTATAATGTTCAATAATATGGATTGATGAAAAGAATAAATACAATTTAGGCAAACCCACACAAGCAAATAAATACATAAATTAAATAGCAAATAATTGTTAAGCAGTTTGAAAACCGAATCAAATCAAGGAACAAAATATTTTCCACTCATTAGCATAGCTACGTGTTTGGGATCTGTGTAGTCAGTCCAGTTCGCTTATTGCTAAATTGAGCTTTGGCTTATGAATCGATAATTTACAATCGATAAAAAGCAATACACAAGCAAGTCGGGAAATCAATCGGTTTTACTACCAGTCAATATGCATAAATGTTTTTTTTTTACTATCGAAATTGCAGACGCTGACTATTCGAGCGATTTGCATTATTTGCTGTTTTTTTTTATACCCTGAACCCATTCAAAATGGGTAAAAAGGGTATAATGGTTATTTGCAAAAATATGTAACAGATGAAAGGAAACATCTCCGACCTCATAAAGTATATATATTCTTGATCAACAGCCGAGTCGATATAGCCGTGTCCGTCTGTCTGTCCGTATATATGAACGCGTCGATCTATAAAAGCTAGAGACTCCAGATTCAGAACATAAGCTCACCTAGTCCCTAGGCAGTACAAATTTGTTTTCGATTTTCGATAACTCATCCCGTTTCCAATAAACATATGGGACCAATAACAACAAAATCTTAAATTTTGAAAACTTTGAGACGGCATTTGAAACAGTTAACGAATTAATGACTATCTGTGAAATTTTTATTAATATCGGTTGAACGACGCCGAAGATATGTAATATTGAAGTTCAGTGTGCAGTACGCAGTACACACACACACATACATACACAAGCATATGGTTCAGGGTATCGTCTTGTTGGGATATCTCGACTAGAGCCTTCTAACTTGTTTTTATTTACGGCGTTCATTAACCGCTGGAACTTATGACCCCCAAAAACCCAATATTTACCACGTTCTTATTCTAATTTATTATATATGCATATGTTTTTGTATATGCACAATCATGCCATCAATCTGAGTACTTAGCACTACCCGTTTGATTCGATTGGGCTTTTGATATTTGTAGTTGTATTGAATTTCTCAGGTGGCATGACAAATCCAATGATAGTTCACCTGTGGGTGGATATCAATGAGTGGATTGTCAAACAAGTTTTGTTATTTTTTGTTTTTTTCTTTTCTTTTTCGCAATTCGCAACTCTTTGCGTAGTGTGTCTGATTCTTTTTGGCCATACGATATGACCCAATTTCCTTGACACATGCCTGGCAGGTTTACAAAACCCGAAACTGTTACGGTTAACAATCAATTCTACTACTCTGATCGGGGGGTATTGCTGGCACTCATTACCTAGCAGGTTCTATTTCTATTATTTTGTTTTTTCTTGCAGATTTCATTAGTCAATAATTGACTTTGCCTGTCTGGTTTGTCAGTGAACCCATAAACACGAACTGCGCCCCGGGGCACCTAAAAACCCGATCCAGCCAGCCACAGCCGAAGCCAAAGTGTTAAATGCAAAAAAAAATATCACGGCCCGTGGCGTTCATTGAGAACCAGAACGGACAAGTTCCCACGCTTAGAATTCTTCACGCATTTACTTATTGGAGGCATGTCGCATGCAACCATATTTGAGGCAACCTTAGACTTTCGCCTTCTATTGTTGTTGTGTTTTGCGTTTTTATTGCAAATACAAATTGGCGGCCAGCCGACTCTAATTTATATAAAATTTCGTAATATTTATGTAGAACAGATGCGTTGACTTCTCACACGCAGATAGAGAGCAGCAGCCCACAGGCATGAATGGATGGCATTAACATAATCGTAATCATAATAAACACGTCCACGCAACAACCTCAGCCTCAGCACCAGTTTCTATCTCTCTCGCCCAGTTCCAGCCTCAGCCTCAGCCCCAACCCCTGTAACAGACTTTGTGGCACGTGTGTGTTTTTTGGACCGATGTTGCTGTTGGTTTGGTTTGGTTTTGTTGGTTGGTTGGTTAGTTTGGTTAGTTGGTAATGACCCAAATTTCATAGCTGTGCGCTAAATACGCCTAATGGTCGTTTAATTATACGACAGACAGCGACAGCAGCAGCCGCTGAAAACATAAATAAAACTAATTGTATAATAACAAGGCATTCTCCTCGTTTATTATATTTGTATTTATGTATGCACGTATGTATTGTGCTTATATCGATCAGTACAACACAAAAAAAAAGCTAAATAAATGAATTTTTAAACAAATTCGCTCTAGTATTATAGCGAAGCTTTTAACTCATTTGTGTTGCCACGATAAGACCGAGCGCCATCTAGCGGTTAACGTTAGAACAAAAATCGCAAGCACTCGCAGCTGTTGTTGCCATAGGCCTAACATCAATGATTCGAGTCTGTTGACTATACTATCGTACTTGCAACGACTATAATAATGAAATTGTAAAGTACACAAAGTGCTTTAATAATGTTATGATAAGTTTAGTAAAAATTCTTTCAAATACATTTTTAAATATTAAAATGTATTGATTGTAATTATTTGTATATATGATCTACTCCTTCACTATAATTTTAAATTTGAATTAAATTTGTATATGTTAAGCAACTTTAACAATGTCACTTTTAAGTTGTTCACAATTGTTTTATACTATGTGCATATCCAGAATGATATTATCATTGAATAAATCACTTTGATTTGATGGGCAAGGGTATGCAAACACCATTGTGATAGATCGAAGATAACGTTTACTTTATTGTTGTTGACTCTGAACCATCAACTCGTCAGCATTTGACAAATGTCTCATGTGAAGTTAACAAATTTATTATTAATAGAGCTCTACGCATTTTTAACAGCAACTGGCTGCTGTTGCTCATGCTGACGGCAACAGTTGTCTTTGCTGCTGCTGCTGCCGCCGCTTGTTGTTGTTGCTGCTGTTATTGTTATTGTTTTTGTTGCTTTGGAGCACAGTAATTTGTTTATATTGTTGAGCAATTGACACGCCTGCTTTACCTAAGCAAAATTGCTACATTTTTTTGGAGTGCTAAAATTAATAAATGTGTTTAGGTTTTTCAAAGTCTTTTCTTTAGGCTTTTTGAGACATTTCGTCGCGCTCTTCATGCTCTCTAGTGTCTCTTTTTGTTGTAGCTGTTGTTGTAGTTAGCTCTACTTGAAGGCAATGACTTTGTTGTACAGCACATGGTCCACAAATTGCGAATATGTTTTTGAGTTGTTTTTTTTAAATATCTCTTTGGAGAGTCCGTGCCCACAAGCTCTTTGCAATCAGCAACAAATGCTCAGCACATACATTCAAAACATAATAATAATATATTTAAATGTATATGTATGTATTCTTTACGGGTAGTTGGTCTATTTCTATACATTTTAAAATTTTAATTTCTTTAAATTTAAAGAATTTTATTTGCATACTTTTTCTGAGGGTATTGCAAAAATATTGGGTCTTAACGCGATATATCTGATCCACATACATATACTTGTTCAAAATAATGGTCAAAATGCTTTGAATTCTTTCAAGAAATTTTGGCATAGGATCAAATTACTCTTAGCAAGGGTATTTAATTTGCGGCACATCTGTTTAGCACAAAAATTATTGCAAGCAAGGGAATAAAATTGATTTTGAAATTAAATGTTTGCCATAAGCTTTTCTATTTGCGTAAATAGAACTTTATGTTCAGTTAATAAATGCATTTTTATACCCTGATCCCATTAAAAATGGGAAAGAGGGTATAATGGTTTTGTGCAAATGTATGTAACAGGCAGAAGGAAGCATCTCCGACCCCACAAAGTATATATATTCTTGATCAGCATCAACAGCCGAGTCGATATAGCCATGTCCGTCTGTCCGTCCGTCCCTCCATCCGTCCGTCCATCCGTCCGTCCGTCCGTCCGTCCGTCCGTCTGTCTGTCTATCTGTCCGTATGTATGAACGCGTCGATCTCAGAGACTATAAGAGCTAGAGACTCCAGATTTGGAACTTAAGATCGCCTAATTCCTAGGCAGTACAAATTTCTTTTCGATTTTCGATAACTCTTTCCGTTTCCGATATACACATGGGATCGATACAAACAAAGTCTTGAATTTGAATTATTAAAGAAAATAACGAAAATCTGTAAAAATTGTATTGAAATCGGTTAAGAAATACCGGAGATATGGACATTAAAGTTGTGTATGCAGTATGCAGTATGCGCGTACACACACACACACACACACATACTTGCAAGCTCTGACTGTACGCGTGAAGTATAGCGATCAGGGTATCGTCTAGTCTGTTTTTCCCGACTAGAGCCTTCTTACTTGTTTTGAATTTTAAGTATGCAAATATTTTATGTATAGACGCCAATATATATATATTTAAAAATATATTTTTAAAATGTATATATCTATAGCATATATGTATATAAGGTATATTAAACTTTATCGCACATGCACTTGTCCAAATAATAATATTATAACAAACGCATACAAATATGCACAAGTCTTGAAAAGATGAAACATATGTATCCATGTAGACATATGGTCTTATGAACATACATGTAAAACAACTAAAACATCAACTCATACTGGGAAACAGGGTATAACAAGAAGGGTTACATGTTCCACTTTTTCGAGGTCGTGACCTCTTGGCCAATGAACAATTTGGAAACCAACTAAACAACAGATTTCAAATTTAATTTCAAAAGACAGTATTTTCGAGGCATGTACTATATCGACCGGAGGCATACGTGCCCGGTCACAGATACACCCCAAACGTGGCATACTGATAAGAGCGAACTTTGTTCGATTGTGATGCTGTGGGTCGACACCGATCGAGGATGGTACCGCCGCTATCGCCATGGGGGCATCAAGTGCCATGCCATGTTGTTGTCAGAGCAAGTGGCATATGTTTGAACGGCCTGATCTTGACCAAGCCACTGTCGATAGCATCATCATCAACACAATATGTATAGCATAGCGTATGCTTGATCTATTCGAACGTACTCATGCGCCCGGACGGCTCGCGTAAGTGTAAAATGTGTGCTAACATGTAGCTAAACATTTGTGTAAATATTACCGCTACTGCCATCAAGTGACGTGCATCATATTTGCTACAAAAATTAACGTATATCAGCTGCCGATAGACATACATATATAAACATAGTATGGTATGGCTGAGTACTAAGTTGATGAATACTACAGAATTGTTGTTAGGGGTTTTGCTTTTGAATGGCTATGTGTGTGGTCTTCGGTCTTTATGTGGCATGTTAAAGCAGTGGCAGCGACAGAGACAGAGACAACGACAACAACAGCGACAGCGATAACCGGCATCGAAAGCAAATACGGAAATATTTGTCGAAGCCATGGCTGAACAGTAAAGCCAACGAAATGCAAATAAATAATAATATATAAAACTGGTCGATTTAATTATGACAATAAATTGAATTTGTATTCAAATTATAGTCCCTGGTTTGGCCACAAGCCCTCAGCGGAAACAGCAAATTGATGCTTTTGACAATTTTCACCTCAAAGGGAGGAGTGTTTGTGTGTTTATGTTTTAGCAATAATGCGATTATAGACACAGACATAAATATAAACGCAGAATATCATATATATATATATATATATATATATTCATATATTTCCTACGAGCTCCAGCTTCCCAGAAGTCTCTATTCAAATGTATAACATACATATTTGAGAGCTGCATGTTGGCTAATGCGCGTATATCCAAATAATATTCCCCTCATTCAACTGGATTCATAAATCATGGCTCCCAAATGTATAAATAACGCCCCGGCGACCGCACATAGATTGCAGCATAAAACCGCAATACCTCGTCTTAATTCTGTGGAATCGAAACAAAAGGCAACGCAACGGACTCCTTGAAATATTAATAAAAGGAAATCAAATAACTCTAGCGAAACATGCTATTAAAGACTCGTGTTTAAGCTCGACTCGTGTGCGGTTTATGGCAATGCTGCACCCATTCGCATACAAAGATAAAGCTATGTTGCCTTAAGCATCGAAATATTGCTTTTATATAGATAAAGAGATGAAGGCAGGCTAAGCCACTTTGACTTCTGAATTCAAGCAAGCAGAGTTTAGCATATGAATAAAGTCGATGCGAGATGCGCCTTTTACTGGAGAATCTGTGTCTGAAACACTCTGACCACTTTAAATTCAAAGCGATGCTAGATCTATCGATTTATATTTATGTGTGTATGTACATATGTATGTTGATGTTATTGATGATGCCACCAAAGCCGACACACATTCTCTCATACAATAATTAAATGAATGTCATAAAAATAAAATATATAAAATGAATTTATGTAAAGTTATGTTACACACTCCAGCTGCAAATGGCCATAAATGCGATAGGGCCAATACAAACATTCAAAACAAATGACAGCAAATAAATAAAAAATCATTAAGAGCGTTTCTTCCGAGTTTCAGATCACCTATTATGGATTGAGGCAGTCGCAGACAGACAATGACTAAACACCAAATAAAGCATCGAAACAGCATCACATCAAGCCACAAACCAGATTTAGCTAATTTCTGTTCAGCCTAATAGGCGGTTCTGGCTTTGATGTAAGCCAGCAAATCAGTTAAACAAATTATTATTTACCAAATTTTAAATATATATATATCTACCTAATAACACTAAAATCGATTTGCCGCGAAATTCATTCACAACTTGTGACAGGTCAACAAAAAAAAAAACGCGATAAAATACCAGTAAGGGCACTCAGTCATAGATTGACTGACTTGTTGATGCCCTACAATTGCAGTTAATGTGTAAAAGATTTTAAAACCGTTGCACATATTGAGGAATGTCTATTAGATTATGTTTACCAATACTTGCTTAAACTTAAACATATCTTTGCATTTGTGATACAACCCATCTACGGTATAAAACAAATATTTTGAAAAATTAGACACACAATTATTAAAGGTGTTTTCGCCTTGAATGGGCGACTGTCATTGTGGATAGATATTGGTAAGCAATTATGCTAATGCCTTGCTGAAAATGGCTAACAAAAATCCATATTTATATAATGAACGTTAGTGAGACTTAAAAAAAACACAATCAGCTACGAAATGAAAAAAGATTCGAAGTCCAAATTTGAAATCCGAAGTCATTTTCCAAATCAACTGTTCACTAGTTGCAAATGTTAAGCATTAATCTTGACTGATATATTAAAAATAAATTAATTAACATCTACGAAGACTTGTCTTGTCATATCATCATCTCTGCCGCACTGCGATTCTTGCTGACATTCATTTTATTTTAATTTTATAATCACTTTGGCAGCTTTTTTTCACATGAATTTTTTTAAATATTTGTAGCTTTATTTTTTTTTGGTTTTCATGTTAATTTTCAGCTATTTTTTAAGCACGAGTGTGGGTTTCTTAATGCGGGCAGGGTGAGTAAATTGGTGACTTTTATCAGCATGCAGAGCACGTATGCAAATACATTGCTCATAATAATATTTAAAATTCAAAACTCAAAACCATCATCAACTGAAGCTGAAATTGCCACCAACACCCTAACGTCACGCCCTGCCAAAACACTTGAATTCCCGAGTATTTATCATTATTTTAAGCCTTTTTGTGCTTTTTGTGTTTTGCTCACTGTAATAATTTACTCGTTTTTATTATAGTTTGTGCCATTCGAAAGGGCCCAGGCCACGCCCCTCTCAAATATAAATGTTAAGAACAGGTAACACATAAATTAAAACAGCTGAGCAGAATATTACCGAGATAATAATGAGATCTATAGCTTCCTATAACGTATTGAGTTGGTTATATACATTTTGGGACGAGTGACACTTGGTAAAATATCTATATAGAGAACATCTCATTGTGATCGACGATTCATGCCTTATGCTTTTGCATTTAAAGTTGACAGACAAATGTACAATTTCTGTCAATTGTTCTTAATTCTGCTGTCTTATATTTTTTTAGTGTCAATGAACGCTACAATTTTTCATTATATTTATTTAAAGTAGACAAAATAAATATCGAGAATATGTAAAAGCAAAAGCGACTGAGAAACACGCGCACAAAAAAAAAAACGTCGTACGACCAAAATAAAGACATTCAAATTCAACACAATGAACGAATTTCTTTATTTGAAATAAAGCGAGATAATACTTACAGCAAATATATTTCTAAAATACTCATGGCGCCACATAATAAATGAGAGAATTATTTTTAAAAAGACACAACAAAACCAGCCAAAACAAAACCCAAAAAAAAAGTTGCTAGAAAAATAAGAAAAATAAAATTGGGTCTGTCGGGTGCAGCAGCAGCTAACAAATAACTTAACACAACCTTTATTGAATCTAATCTTACGTAGTTTACAAATAAATAATGTATATTTGCCTTGCACATGCAACTTTATGTAATTTCTTAGATAAGATAGATTTCTGAGATAAGATTTCGTCTTAGCATCTTGTAACTCGTCAGTTACGGTTGTGTAGTGGCATCAAATTGACAAATAATTAAAGATAAGCTTACAATATAAATGCATACGCTCGTAATAAACTTTAAGAATCTTGTAAAAATTGACAACACACATGATGAAAACAATGTGAAGTGATCGTGTTTTACATTTAAATAAAAAAATCCCCAACCTTTTGATCCAGTTCGAAAATAGGTGAACACAACAAAGTGCCTATGTGAATTGGATTCAAACAATTTGTATAGCATTTACAATAAATGGGTGTCAGCCCCAATGCCATTTCACAGGGCTTACACATGGCAAGAAAGAGTCTTATCAGTCACAGCCATTATGTATACTAGAACATGTGTCGGATCAGGGGGTTGACAGGCATAACAACTTCCTTATACGCAACCAACATTATTTATGAATTCCATTTACATATTCCAGTACTCACTCGTCCCATGTACATACATATGAGTTCGTGTTGTTTTTCAAATTTACTACAAAGCCACTTGCATTGGCTCAAAGTTACAAAGTAACAAACATTCATCGTCCTCGGCTCTATATATATAGAGGTTGTAAGCTCTTGGGAATATTGATAAAATGCTAATGTCTTTGGCTAATGGCAAGTGTTTTCTGTTTTGTTTTGTTTTACACACACACACACACATTTGTAAATGTAAATATATCACGTCCCAACACCTAACAAACAGATTAATCTGGCGAATTCTCACACCTTGTAAGTTTCTCTTAAATGAAATTATTTGCAATTAACAAACATATCGAGTGCAGCATTTAATCTCTAAACAATTATTTCCAAGTAAAATTATATTCAAAAAATGTGCTAAATGTACAGTTAAATATTTTTAGACTTTTGTATAAGATGCACCTTTTGCAATTGTTGTTTGGCGAAATAAAATCCGGTTTAGCCACGACGACTTCAAAATTATAACATCAAAGTAACAATTATTAATTCATCTACCCATCAAGTGAATACAATAAACAGTTTAATTCAGTTCATTGTATTCGATAGTTTGTTAATATTTGTATTTCAAATTGTGTTTTGTGCAGTTGTTTCTAAGGAAACAATTTTGACATTCAGAATAAAAAATTAATAATATAATAAATAATATATTATATATGAAACTTTTTCAAGCTTCAAAATGTTATTTTTCGTTAATATGAGATAGGATGAGCGTCAAAAAGAGATAAAAAACATATCTAACGGAAGCACATGTCATGATATAAACGGCAATTAAACTTTACGTTGCCCTCTTGTTATATGTACATAAACTTATCTAACAGCATATATGTTAATATATCTAAATACGTGAGTCAGAGCTTATCTAAAACATCGCATAAATATATTTTGGCGCAAAATTCTAGCACAGATTTTTCTCAAATTAATTATAGAGTATCATAATGTAGATCAATCACATGAATAAAATTGTTTGCCTTTGATAAACGTCTGGTTGTAACTTATTCGTTTTAGTTTTATCCAATACTCGTAAATTTTATACAATTTAACATTTTACTTGTGCCGGCTTGAAATTGAAATTGTATTTTTTTTTTATTCGTTTTATAGATATATATATTTTTTTTTACAGTCTGTGCAGCCAAGCGTGTGTATTCAAATGCGATGGTCATAGCAACGACGCTTTCTTTGTTTCTCTTTGAGCTTTAGTTTAAAAGTAAATACAAAAAAAACTAAAGAAAAAACAATACAAACGTACACAAAAAAAAAAAAAAGAAAACACAAAACAAAAAAAGCAAAGCACGCAAAAAATAGCGACAAATCAACCGAATTTATAAAAGAAATGAAAGAACTCGACAAATCGATGCGAAATCGAAGCAATAAATTAAGTTGAATTTCATTTTCGGTACGCTGTTGAAAAAGAGAGGCAAAAACTCAAAACCCATATCACGCCAAGAAATATGAAACGCAGGGCTAGGCCCGCTCCCTACATATGTTGCCATTGCCAGTAAGTAACAGAAGGTACGTACCTGTTTCTCAACCAGCGGACTCGTATAGATAAATTCCTTCTTTCTGGAGTAGACATCCGGCTGAATGCCTTTGAACGAGTATCGCGGTGCATTGTCGTCCTGCTCCATTCGATCCTGCTCTATCCAGCTGTTTCTTGGTCGATCTTTGCGCCATCTGTGATCATCATGTGGCCATAGAGTCTCATCCGAATAGGGCATGGGTGCGTACTCAACATCAACCTTACGGAGCAACTGATGGGCTTCGGCTTCGGCTGAAGCCTCTGCTGGCAACTCCGTACGTTCCGCCGACGCCGCATCAGACATGGCGGGCTGGCTGTCAACCACTCGGCAATGGGGCACGTGCAGAAATGTGCCCGAAAAGTGTCTGAATTTGTTTGGTTTTGTGGCCAGCTAACGGCTTTTGGTGCTTCAGCTTTGGCTCGGTCAATTATGTATCTATTATGTTGATTTTGCTGGGCTTTTGCTTATTTAGTTAATTGAAATTCGGCAGTCGCTGCCACCGCACGCGCACTCACGCATTTGCGGCTGCCGCATAAGCTTAGTTGCTGTTGACTTGCCTGCTTACGGATGCTGGATTGTGATTCAGTAAAACGAAACGATTTAAGACGTTAGCAACAGTTAACGAGAATGCAAAGATAACAAAACAAGTAAGAAGGCTCTAGTCGAGGAATCCCGACTAGACGATACCCTGAACCCCATATTTCACGCGGGGAGTGCAAGCTCATGTTCAAAATCTGGAGTCTCGAGCTCTTATAGTCTCTGAGATCGACGCGTTCATACATACGAACGGACAGGCTGACATAGCTATCGGATGTTGATACTGATCAAGAATATGTATACATTATGGGGTCGTAGATGTTTCCTTCTGCCTGTTACATTCTGTTGCACAAAACCATTATACCCTTTTTACCCACTTTTAATGGGTTCAGGGTATAAAAACAATAAGATAACTAGAGATTTAAAGTATGTCATAGCAGACACAAACATGAAATCTAAACATTGTACATACAATGCATGGTAAAACGATTTTTGGCGCTTTAGTAGCATAAGCAGCGTCAATTTTATTCACGAGGTATACAAATACAGATACAATTTCTTATTTATACACACACTCAAATATACAAATCTACATATTTATATGTATATTTATATTTTTCATAAATTTATTTATGCATATATTGTATTTTTCATGCTGCACATTCAACTTGGAAACTTTTTTTTATAATTTTTTCTCTTGTTTCTTTTTATTTTGGCAACTTTTTGTTCTTAAAGTCGCATCGTTGGCAAGAGAAGGTTCTCAAGACCGAGTCAAAGTTGACCAGACAAGCATTCCACACACAAACACACACAACCACAATGATATGCAGACGAGCATGCGAATCCACGTTGTTATATTCATACATAATCATACCGTTAGAAGTTGAAACTGTCACGACGCGAAGCGGAAACACGTAATCCGAGCATTTTAATTATTATTCCTTAAATGAACATTGGCAGGCTGAACGTATTGTAATCAAGGAGGCTGGTCAGATAGCGCTATTTCGAATGATGCCAAGCATTCTCATCAGTGACCTTCTGTTTAGAACTATTTTAACTCAAACTTATTGTGATTACTATAATATTTGACGTTGGTTTTCAGGAATCGGTTTTAAAACTTGGATCATTGGAAAAATGTTCAAATCGCTGCGCGCGCAGAATAAAATACGAAAAAATGGTGGGGAAAAAAACAGAAAACCAAAAAAACGTCTAAAATTCAAAATCGTCTCGCGCGTTGTCGTTTCGCTCGGACGAGCTCCGTCTTCTGACTACTTCGGCTCATGCAGCTGCTCCGTCCAAAGCGATAAACATTCAGCAGTCAGCAGCGGCAGCGGCAGCACATACATACAGACGACGCTCACATCAATTTTGGACGACTCTTTGATATCAAGTAGTATTTTGGCTAAGATCGGCCGCCACAAAGCATGGGTTTTTGGTATGTTTTGCATGCTCTAAAACGTCCTGTTAACCCCAAGCGGCCAAGGCTTGAATGGCCGAACTTACCTGTAGTTCCTGCTAGAGAGAAAGAGAGCCGCTTTTCTGCCTTATTACACATGTGCTATTTGAAACGTTTGAAACCGCTTCTACATACACACACGGAAAGAAACATACATACACATGCCATATATGAACACAACACACAGAAAAAGCTTCAAAGAGCTTCGTTAAAGAGAGACTTAACCCGATCGTACTGTGTATATGAGACTGGCTTTTTTTTTTTTTGATCAATAACTCTTAAAAAAGCACGCGCAAGCTTTGCTCTCTTGTTTTGTGTTTGGCATTTTGAAGATTTAACAAGTTTCTATATTTTTAACGTATTTTTAAAATTATCATTAAAAGGTCTTGGGGATTTTTACTGAGTGAAAATTCTTCAGGTTAAACCTGAAAATTGTGTTTCATATATTAATCATATGTCTACAGAGTATTTGATCGTCGAGACAGCTACATAATTAAAGTTTAGTGGACCTAACCGTAGGTTATCAATTACTTTTATAAATTCGTCTGAGTAAGTACTTTATTATAATTGAACCCATAAGAGATAACCTTATATAAATTTAAACTAAAAGCATCTTTATCACAAAGCAAATAGTTTCTTATGCCAATTAAAAGATCAGTTAAGTTAGTTTTTAATATGGAAGGTAAGATGATAGCGTAAAGGATTTCAAGATTATTCTTAACGACGATAACATATCTTTTTTGAAAAAGTTTTCGTTTTTATTCGAGTGCAAAAATAGAGCACATTAATTAAAATAATTTCGTACATTTTATCAACTTTAACTCTTTCGGGTTTTAAACAACTCTGACCACATCAGTGGTCGGTAGCTCGGCTCTATCAATATTATGACTAAGAACAGTTTCGCGTTCATTTTTTTTTTATAGGAAATTACCATATGTAGCAATTGACCTCTTTGCATATAGAAATATTTTCTTTAATCAAACGCAGCAACCAAAGAATTAATCAATTAAAAGACGACTGGTCGTTAGCCACATTAAAATATAGTTGAAAATTAAAAATCCATTTCGCAAATGTTGCTTTTGCAGCACCGAGCACTTGGACAGCAATAAAAATTGCTAAAAATTTATTTTCAAACGCAAAAACGAAAAAAACAACAAAATGGCAAAGCTTATAACATTAATGAAAAGCAGAGCAGACCCGGCAATGTTTTAATTGCAGACCAATGCTGCAACAAGGCGTTGCATAGTGGCCCAACAACGTGCAACACATGTTGTGTAATTAACAACAGTCAAATTTAAATTACAGCTACAAAATTGAAAACAACATAAAACAGAAACCAACAGCAAGAAATGTTACAAAACGCCGACAAATTCTTTTCTTTATGTAAATGCTCATAAAAATGTTGAAAACAAAAGGGTATAAAAATTGTGTACATTTTGATCTTTGAGCTAAGAAATCAAATCGCTGTTGTGATATTAAAATAATTTCTAATCGAAAAATGTATCCACAAATTTGTGTTTTTGTATAGAGGCTAAGTGATTCAAATCTTAACATTATTTTTCAGTACTTGAATATTGAATATTTCTAAGATGAGCACAGTATGCAAATCACAGGGTATTTTGCAATCTATAAAGATAAATGTGTTCTTTTACAACAATTCTTTTCATTTACAAAATAATAACCATCAATTCGAAGAAGTAATACCCTGTTAAATACCTAAAATAAAAAAACCATAAAATTTTATTCAATGTTTCGTAACTTTTAATATATTTCTGGCCTTTTGTCAAACAGAAATGTTATTTACATTTGAAAACCAGAAGAGAACACTTCTTATTTTGCCATGCTCATCGCACGTTTAACATCAGCTGGTTATGATCAAACACACTTGAGACACCGAAGACAGCAGAGTATCAAAGGCAGAATCAAGTGATGCTGACCAAAGCACAGCCAGACAGCAACAGGCAGCAACTAGCCGCAAAACGTCTCAATATATTTGCAGCAGCTCGCCAACAATTTGTTGCTTGGGCCATTCTATCAACTTAATAATCATTTAGATGTGCCAGCAGCACGCGCACCCATAAAGTTTTGTTTCAAATTATGCCAAAACAGCTCTGGACCATTGCGGCTCGAACGCATGCAGATGCAGCTTCACTCTCTCTCTCTCTCTCTCTCTCTATTTCTCTTCGACTGGCCGTCAAGAACGTCCAAATATAGATACAGTCAATTGTGTATATGCATATGGTTCTAATATGCCTGTCAGACAGTGTGTCTGTTTATTTGTCCGGGCGTCTCCAACACGCGCTGCCATCTTAGTCATTACGGGATGTGCCTGTGTGTTTGTGTGTGTTATGCGTGCGATGCTTTGTTTATATAATTTGATGAGGCTTTTTTTTTGCACGCTTTGTGGTTTTTCTAAGTTTTTTTTTTGCCATCACGCTTGATTAATCAATATTGATCCTGATTGAATGATGGAAAGCTTACGAAAACTTAAATGACCATGCGAACGGCGTTCAGTGCGAGAGCTTTAAAGGCCATACAAAAGCAAAACAAACTATTATTATTATTAAGAGCTCAGGTTTTTGAAGTTTCGCTTGACAGCTGCTCAATCAAATCGAAATTCATATTTGGGCTAACTAAACACACAAACCTTTTTGACATTCAACCCCCCTCCCGCGATGCGAGTCATTGGCATGCGAATGGGATCGAAGATGTAGCGCTGTGATGTCTAAATTCTCGAAATTTGCAAAAATCAAACTCAATTACGTGCGCTGTCAATCAGAGGCAGGAATCGAACTCGAAAATCGGTCCAAGACATGCGTAAGAGCATTTTAGTGCGCAATCTGCGTGGCGTATGTATCTCAAAGATACATTTCGCTTAAGTGTATGCCATACATGATCCATTCAACTACAGACATATCCAAATACACATCTATGTAGTATAGAACATTTGTTTTTTTTTATAGATTCATTGCACGCGTACGACAGCCGACTATATAGAATCATAACCAGATGTCGATGGTGCCGCTTCTTTTTGTGCGTTGACCCTGAGACAGACGCCCACGCAACACAAAAATATAAACTATAGTATATCCGTATAATACACTTTGTATGTATATATATAATGTGTGTAGTTTTATACAGTTAGAGAAAGTGGTGTGTCTGTGGTCCATGCAAATTAGAAGCACAGACTTGCAAAAATTTGTAGGAACACTAGATGGCAAAGACTTCAAATGAAGCACTTGAGGAGTCGACTTTTGATATACCCCATTACTTAATGCCAGCCACGAGCATGCTGCTATTACAATGAAACTTTCTTATCAGATTTAATTGATGAGTTAATTTCGATCAATGAAGCATTTGCAAAGACTCTATTCGAACTATCTTAATTGTCTGTCCATCAAAAGTTTCATATAAAACTAATGTTCTTTTTTGAGTATCGCACCCGAATTACGATGAGAAGTACCGCTGGATCGTAAAAAATATAAGTGACCGATGAAAGGCAGCATCATACAATTTGACTACAAAACAAAAGAAATACTATTTCCTGCTTTGAACTGCCCGACGACTGCAGAAAGACATTAGGCATTAAAAAACTAATTCGATGAATGATTCTGTATAAAAATAAAGATGATATAGCTACTATGATGTCAAGATCTAAACTATTTTAGGTATATTCTACTTTCACACTTTATTAAGAGATCATTACGGGTAATATTAAATTAAACTTAAATTGATTTAGTTAACGCTTTAACTGAACGATAGATAAACTTGTTTATTGTTGATTTATCATAAATATTCAAATAGTCTTAAGCTTGATTGATAAATAACCTTTTTAATGTCCCCAAAAGTAAAACCATATTATAACTCAATCAAAAGATATCAACACTTTTTATATACACATATAGGTATGTATGGTAAGGAGTGAATTCTTTTAAAACCTTTTCAATTAAAACAATGTGATCTTTTTTTTCAATGAATTAAATGAGACAGACATTCGTGTGTTATTAAATGTAAGAACTTCATTTGAGAAGCACCCTCGAACGGGTTACAAGCAAAAATGTTTCATGTATTTCTTATTAAATCGTTGGTTCATTGATTCCAACAAACGAAATTGAATGCAAACGTATGTATATATATATATATATATATGTGTGTACACGTAAACTTATGAATATGCATAAATACCAAGGCGTATTAGAAACATAAGACCAACCGAAAATGCACACAAGTATTAAAGTAATGCACAACTCGAGTCGAAAATTTCTTATATACTTACATGCTTATGACGATTCTACGCTGCGTCAGCAGCACGAGTTCACATTTGCCAGCTAAGGCAGAAAAGCTAAAAAGCAACAACAACTGATGTGAGCGGCTTATGTCTTATGTCTTTCTGGCTTATGGCTTATATTGCTTAAGTCTAAGCTCTTGTTTATGGTATGAAAATGGGCTTATTCCATAGAATTGCACATGGTACTCGATCAGCGCGACGATGGCATCAATTGCAACACACAACAGCCCGCCATTTGCCACTTGGCTAAGACGAAGACGATGTTGGAGGCTTCAATTGATCCTCGATGATGATAGGCACAGCTGTGCTAGAGTCGCAGCTGCAATCATGATGAGCAGCCGGTGCAATGCTCATTTGCGTATTTTTGCGAATCGAATTCCGGCAAAAAGGCAACTCGATATACCCACATTGCTTAGCTTGCTTACTTACACCTTCTGGATGCCTTGAACTATTGACTTTACCACATTTGACGCGCATTTTAATTACATCGTGAGCTTTGTGTTGCATAATGCTAGAGGGCATTGGTTGTGGCGAGAGGTGTAATTTCGTGGTACGGTAGCGCCAACAAATTGTCATAATGATTAATAAACACAACAAGAAAACCTGTTAAAATGTTTTATTATATAGTTTTATTGACTATGAGATATCTAATCATATACTTAAGCTAAGTACCTTTATTATTCTCTATTTGACCCAATATGCCCTGTTCGTATCATTATTCGAGGGTATAATTAATATTGTTTGCATCTGAAGAGTCTCAGCCATGTATTTATAATTTATAAACTGGCTTGCCAGCGATTGCTGTCGCTGTAAGCTATAGAATTTATGTATGTATGTATCTATAAAGACAAAAACATACATATATCAACCATAATTGACCTTTGCCACAGTCACAGCAGAACAGCAGCACAATAGCAACGGCTAGATACTGGAGCCCAGCTTGAGCTATAGACCCCACACCCCAAGAGAAATGAATTATAGTCTTGTAAATTGTCATGAGCAATATTATTAATTGATCGCGGATAAACGTCATGTGGCAAAACAAAAGAACAACAACACCATCGATGTAATAGCTGAAAGAATTAAATTACATTTAAAAGACACTTAAAGCTGGCGCCATTTATGGAATATAATATATGCACAGAATCGCTTATTTGTTAACTATACATTACACTGTTTAATGTATTCTATTCTATACTTTATTTTTATATTTTAGCGTCGAAGCTTTTATGCAGATCTTGTATACAAATTAATTAAATTTATTTGATTTATAGATCGATTCTTTGTATTAAAAGCATATTTAATCTGCAAAACATTTTTGTTTCGATCTTACTTAAAAGAGTTGAAGAAATCTTGAAAGTATTTATGTCAATAAAAGTATTCAATAATTTGTCAAGTGACAGAATATAACAGTTTTAAATGAACGTGGTTAAGACAATTTCATAATTTATTTTTTACATGTATTTTGTTGTTAGCAAGGTAAATATTTATTTATATTTTTCTTATAAAGAGTAAGTTTTTCAAACATTTTGAAAGATTATCAAGAAGTCACAACTTTCATAAGCTCAATCTCATTAATCAGTACTGTAAGTCGTCTTAAATTAATTGTGCATTTTCCAACACATTACAATGACAGTCAACCTGCCAGCAGAGGGGAAATTCATAAACAAACTTAAACCAGTTTGAAATGAGCACACCCTCGGAACGGTCGCAAGCAATGGACGATGGCGAGGAAACAAGTCACCCTGACAACGAGGACAATAACAAAGGGTCAGGCAAACAAAAACATAGGAAAGCTCGAAAATCACCGAGTGTGCAAAATGACGATGAGGAGGTGAAAACCAAATGCACTGCCAGCTATTTTACTCTATGCGTTTCGGGTCAAATAGTGTCGGCCACATTTCCATTGGGTCCGGACAGGGAATACATATTTTGTCGCTATGAACTAGTTGCCGGACCCGATTGGCGTTTGGAATCCGGAGTGCAGCACGGCCTCACACAGATGGCAACTAACAAAGCCGGTCACTTTAATGACAAAATTGTCATAAACATGCCCATCGATGTCACCTACAAGAGCACCAGTCCGTTTGGCTGTAAGTCAGATACTTTTAACGATTTTTTTAGTCCTCTTAAAAATATTTCTTTGTAGGGCCACAAATTCTGATCAGCATTTTTGGACAAAGTTCGCGTGGTTGTGAAAGTTTATTGGGCTATGCGCACGTTCATCTGCCTATCTTTGGTAGTTGTCCGCAGAGGGAACAGCCGGCTAGCCTAAGTGAAGTTCCTATTTTATTGCCAAAGTGCCCGAGTATGTTGGCCGATGTCACCAGTTGGCTGTTGCGCCGTCGGCCAGAGCTCAAGGATCCCAAAGTGCTGCTAGACAATCTGCAGTGTAAGGGTAGGTTTGAAATGCATACATTTGATATAATTTATAATCATGTTAGTGTAACAGTTTAAAACAGATTGCATATATTTGTGGCGTTAAATGACTAGAGATTAAACAATCTATCTAAAGTTTTATTTAGTTTGGCTGTCTGTTTGTTTAACAATTGAAGTTTCATTTTAAAGAAAAAATATGTACTTGTCATCTGAGTTACTTACCTCTACTAAAAACGAGTTCTTTCCAAAAAGGTTTTTATGTGCTTCGCATATTGAATTATTTCATTAATATTACAGATTATATGAATAAAAAGTACCTGTTACATATCGTTTCAGGTCTATCCATGGAATCCTATGGCACGTTGGAGTTCCAGCTACATACAATAATGAGAGGAGCACGTAAGCTCGGCTACAACTGGCATGCCTAAACTGTCATATCGGAAATGTAAACGCTAAAAATGTGTGTGAATAAAACGTGAATTTTTAGCAAAGCAAAGAAAGCGTTTGTCTTAATCTAATTGGGCCTACGACGGTTTGAGGGATTTGCTTGCCTTAAACTTGACCATGACTTGTAGCTACTGTTGGGGAATGACGCGTTTCGCTGCTTGTTAGCGGTAATCCGACGCAACAAATTTGCAGCAGTTGGAAAAGAAATTGAAAATTTAGCGACTTTGGATTGGCCACACAAATTGGATTAGATAGCAATTAGTGTAGGACTGACTTGACTGAAGTGTTTTTTTTTTCTTTAGACGCTTGGGCCGTTACATATAAAGGCAGCCCAAGATTTTGGGCCAGGGCAGTCGCGTCCAGGCCGGCGCCAAGGGTAATCTTGAGTATCATTTCCATTGCTATGGACAGCAAATAGTTACAAAACAGTGTCGAATAGCAAGTGTATCCAGCCAAGAAATAAGTGAAGTTTTAGAATACCCTAGTCTTAGCCAAAAGTTACATGATGATAAGTCTGAATCAACCGAGTTTCGCGCACCAACGCGCTGGCGGCAATCTCAGCCTGGCAGAGAGTGTGCCGCCAGAGATTATGCACATGGTGGACCCGTACTGGTACCAATGGCCCCCAATGGAGCCCATGTGGTTCGGCATTATTGGCTTTATCATAACCATTCTAGGGTATGTATTTTTGTAATAATTGTATCTTTGAGAATAATTGAAATTATAAAAAACTATTTACGTAGTGTTATGTCACTGACCGGCAATTTTATTGTGATGTACGTGTTTACATCGTCAAAGGGTCTACGAACACCATCGAACATGTTTGTGGTTAATCTGGCCTTCTCCGATTTCATGATGATGTTCACAATGTTCCCTCCGGTTGTGCTAAACGGTTTCTACGGCACCTGGATAATGGGTCCGTTTTGGTGCGAACTCTACGGCCTGTTTGGTTCCCTCTTTGGATGTGTATCCATTTGGTCCATGACGCTGATAGCCTATGATCGTTACTGCGTCATTGTTAAGGGCATGGCCCGTAAACCTCTGACAGCCACATCGGCAGTGCTCCGCCTTTTAACCGTGTGGACAATCTGTCTCGTTTGGGCTCTTACTCCAATGTTTGGCTGGAATCGATATGTACCTGAGGGTAATATGACAGCATGTGGCACAGACTATTTTGCCAAGGATTGGTTTAATCGTTCCTACATCATTGTCTACTCCATGTGGGTCTACATGACACCATTGTCGACAATCATATTCTCATATTATCATATACTTAAAGTAAGTATTAGTGATTAACTCAGAGAAGGGTATTTATTTTAAGCCTGAATGATAACAAACTAAAACCAATTCTTTTAGGCTGTTGCTGCCCATGAGAAGGCAATGCGTGAGCAGGCCAAGAAGATGAATGTGACCTCTCTGCGAAACACCGAGGCAGAAAAGAGCAAGGCCATCGAAATTAAGCTAGCCAAGGTGGCATTGACAACAATAGCTCTTTGGTTCTTTGCTTGGACGCCCTATACAATTATCAATTATGCGGGCATCTTTGAATCAATGCATCTGTCGCCACTTGCCACAATTTGTGGCTCAGTCTTTGCCAAAGCAAATGCCGTTTGCAATCCTATTGTTTATGGCTTGAGGTAAGAATTAAAAAAAGCATTAAATGAGACATTCATTTTAATCTTTTCTCTTTTAATAGCCATCCTAAGTACAAGCAAGTGCTAAAGGAGAAGATGCCTTGCTTGGCCTGTGGCAGAGATGAAATTGCTGCCGACTCCAGGACTCAAGCCACCACCGAAATTAGCGAATCTCAGGCTTAAAACAAATATATATAGACGACTGCAGTAGATGGCAAAAAAATGACGACATATGATGTTCAGACACAGCAACTGACAGCTTTAAAGAATTTAAATCAATGTGCTTATTGAACTATTGGGCATAGTTCTAGTTGGCAAACATATGTATTAAATCTAGCTTTGCAAACACAAAAACCAAAAAAAAGCAGGCATTAAAAAATGTAAAAAAAAATAAACACAAAATGTTAAAAATAAAACTGCAATTGATACAAAATCAAACTGATGAGTTTTGTTTGAGTTTTTGAAAATAGCATTAAGATCTGAATATAAACTGCTTTATAAAGCACATTGCCCAAAGTGTTTTATGCCTTTTATTGAAAAATTAACATTTCAAACAGTCCTTGTCGTTGTCGGTATCAGAGTTGAGTTGAGATTTCAGTTGTAGTAGGTGTTTATGTCCAGTTCATTGTGGGTGCCATTGTTGCGCCGTTCTCGCAGCTCCTGCGTAATGAGTGCACGTCCTTGAAGCAATATAAAATCGATGAGTCGCTTATTGGAGCTAAGACGCAGTGCCTCCGGGTCGCTGCGTTTCCGCAGATAGTTGAAGCAGCAGGTTCTGTTTAAAAAACATTTTTTAGAGACTCCTGAGATATGATTTTAGAAGTGTGCTCTTATTGACCTACCGAAAATGCTTAGTTCCGCAGGCATTGGCACACTCCTTGCCGCATGAGTCGCAAGGTATCGCATTGGAGAGAGTGAAACACATAACACACATGCCTGAAATGTTTATAATTTGTATAAGTATCAAACCAAAGTTGTGTCTTTAATTACTCACATAGCAATATGATTTGCATATTCATTTTTCGTCGCACTTTTCTAAATCTTGGAAAATCAAGAAATGAGCTCAGTAATTTCTGAAACTCATAGGAAATCTTGTATTGCTCTGACACGTCTTGTACAGCAGCAGCAAGTGGAAGGACTGAGCTATCCGTAAATCATCTTTTATATACGTTCTCAAAGATGCGACGCACACACCCACACACTGAACAACACACACACAAAGACAACGCAGTAGTAGTTAAATTCAAAGTGGTCATTGAAGCATGTTGCATGGACAGTAAAGAGATATTCATTCAAGTATGTGGACATGCGTTGCATAATAAATTAACGCACAATTGCAGCTTGCGCAACAAGTTTATGTAGCATACTTTCGAAGGTGGTTGCTGCTTTTGGTTGGGGTTAACCGCAATCAGAACTGTTTGCAAACAGTTATAAAAGTTTTGAATGGACCTGCAAAGCGACACGCTCTGCATGTAAATTTTAGAGTAAGACTTCAATGGTTGCACAAAAAGAGGTTTCAGGCTCGACTATTCTTAGATTAGAGTTAAAGCTTTTAACTGTTCCAGTAAAAAATATTGCTTAAAAATATGGCGAATATGATTGTTTTCTATGCCTATGTGTGTCAATTTTTTTGTTGCCCGTTGGCTTCTAAAATAATGCAACAATCTATTTTGCTTAGGTGGGATTATGTTAGCCAATACAGAATTTCCCACTAAGCCGTTTAATTAACAAAAATTTTTTGTTTTTTTCTAACGTGACTTTTGTAAACAATTTGTAAGCTTACAACTATCTCCTCAACTCAAATTATGTTTTTAGAGAGTTAACAGCAAATAGTTTATACAATCAAATATTAAAAAAAAACGCAAACTAAACGATTAAGAATTTTCCTTAAAATATTCATTTAAAATTTGTACGATATTCGCTACGTTATTCATATTGCACTAGATGGCAACGCTGTCACTTTGAAGCAACAGCTGTGCAACAACAGCTGCAAAACAACAGCTGCGATAACGAATCGAACTTTGTGTAGCAAAAAATTTAATTATTCACTTAATAAAACTCAGACTGCATGACCATGTGGGAGCCGCCTCGACTAAGTGCATCGTTACGAGCCAGAACGGAACTTGAATCAAAAAGGCACCGCCACAACGGAATGAACCATGCCAGAAGAAAAGAAGCATTGTCCACGACTGCAAATTTAAAAGAGTAAGGCGACAAAAATTTTCACAAATGGTGAAATTACGTTAACATATGATAAGTTATTAAATCCATATGCAATTTATTACAAAGGAAAGGAGGACAGACTATTGGGCAACTGCTGGCACAGTTGCCGTCCGACAAGCAGCCGGTCTGTAAAGTGCAACTGCAAAAGCTGCGCAATTTGGTCCAGGAAAGCATGGGCTACGAGGAGCAGCCTCAGGTTGTGGAGCATGCAACGTTGTATTTGTTCTGGCTGCTGCTGGATCAGCGTGTGCTACCTATGGCTACCACAAATCGACTGCACACAATGTTTGGCAACACTTTCGACAAGAATCGCACCCAAATCCACAAATGTGTTCTGTCCGTGACCGATGCTCTGCAAGAGCACGAACTACTGGCTTTAAAAAGCTGGATCCATTCGCAGGGCAGATCATCTGACCGCCTACTCTGGGGCGAACATGTAAGATTAAGCTGTACTCCAGCTGAATGGTTAGATGTAAGCTTATTAACGGATCTTGCACCCGATGCGCTGCTTAAAAACCGCACAGTTCAGACGTTTTCAATGGAATATAAGACCAACGGTGTACAGGTAGCAGCAGCAAGAGAACCAGCCATGGACGGTTTCAAGCTAAGCTCACAGCTGGAATCGTTGCTGAGTCTATCGGAGAAAGCGGACGATGACGATCTGTTAGCTCGCGTTGGCGATATGTTAAGCTCTAAGCGGAGCAGTGAGATCCTTCAGAACGAGCTTATGGAGCTGCTAGGCTTTGAACACTTCGAGCTAGTTGGCCAGTTGCTGCAGGATCGTTTAAGAATAGCCCAGCAGCTAGAGCAATATGCAACGCGATCGCGTCGCCTGAGACAGGTGAAACAAAAGCGACAACAAACCACTACCGGCACGGAAAAGCGTCCCACTGTGGCAAGCGCTGTTGTGGTGCAATCAGCAGAGGAGAGGGAGTTGGGTAAGCAGCAACGGCGCGAGGAGAAGAAACTGCAGCGAATTATGCGCAACGTCAAGGATGAAAAGGACGATGAGGAAGCGGGTGGCGCTGTGGCTATATCAGCGCAACAACTACGAATGCAACATCAGCGCAAACTGCTGGAGGCAGCACAGCGCGAACCACTGCTGCTCCAAACCAAAGCAGCAAAAGCCGAACAGTCCACGTACAGGGCACCCATACGCTATCCCTATGTCTTCGATAGCCAAGCAGAGGCAAAACAGCATGCCGGCTTTATTGGCGGCAGCCGCATTACTTTACCCGATAATGCACAACGCATCGACAGTAAGCAGTGGGAGGAGGTCAAGATTCCGGCCAGCGAACCACCGCCACTGACAGTGGGCAATAAGCGCATAAAAATTGAAGAACTGGACGACATTGGCCAGATGGCATTTGCCAACTGCACAGAGCTCAATCGTATACAATCTGTGGTATATCCAGTTGCCTACCACAGCAACGAAAATATGCTAGTTTGTGCGCCAACGGGTGCAGGCAAGACCAATGTGGCCATGTTGGCTATTGTTCACACCATTCGTTGTCATTTAGAGCAGGGCGTCATCAATAGGGATCAGTTTAAAATTGTCTATATTGCGCCCATGAAGGCCCTGGCCTCCGAAATGGTTGAGAACTTTTCCAAACGCCTTAAATCTCTACAGATAAGCGTGCGCGAGCTTACTGGCGATATGCAGCTGACCAAGGCTGAGATGGCTGCCACTCAAATACTAGTAACCACACCAGAGAAATGGGATGTGGTGACCAGAAAAAGTAATTTAATATATAAATACTACTTAAACAATAATCGTTAATTCTTAGAATATTTTACATCTTATTTCAGGTAGTGGCGATGTGGCGTTGGTTAACCTTGTCCAGTTGCTTATCATTGATGAAGTGCATCTGCTGCATGGCGAACGTGGTCCCGTTGTTGAGGCACTTGTGGCCCGAACATTACGTCTGGTGGAGTCTTCCCAGTCTATGATACGTATTGTGGGCTTATCGGCTACACTGCCTAACTACATTGATGTCGCACACTTTTTACGTGTGAATCCAATGAAGGGTCTGTTTTACTTTGATTCACGCTTCCGACCTGTGCCTTTGGACACCAACTTTATTGGAATCAAATCGGTGAAGCCGCTGCAACAAATCGCTGACATGGATCAGTGCTGCTATCAGAAGTGCGTTGAGATGGTCCAGCAGGGCCATCAGGTAATGGTATTCGTTCACGCCCGCAATGCTACCGTTCGTACGGCCAATGTGCTTAGAGAGCTGGCCCAACAAAACAACACCAGTGCATCGTTTTTACCAACGGATAGCAATGCACATGGGCTGGCCATGCGTTCCATACAGAAGAGCCGAAATAAACAACTGGTGGAATTGTTTAACTGTGGCCTGGCAATGCATCATGCTGGCATGCTGCGTGCCGATCGGCAAATGGTGGAGAAGTATTTTGTAGAGGGACACATTTCGGTTCTCGTCTGCACAGCGACCCTCGCCTGGGGCGTTAATTTGCCTGCTCATGCGGTCATCATACGCGGCACAGATATTTATGATGCAAAACATGGAAGTTTTGTGGATTTGGGCATCCTGGATGTGCTGCAGATTTTTGGAAGAGCCGGCCGCCCGCAGTTCGATAAAAGTGGCGTTGGTACCATTATAACCAGCTATGACAAACTTAATCACTACCTCTCCCTGCTGACCAATCAATTCCCCATCGAATCTAACTTTGTGCAATGTCTGGCTGATAATCTGAATGCCGAAATTGGTCTCGGCACCATTTGCAATGTGGAGGAGGCTATTGAGTGGCTAAGCTATACGTAAGTAGCTAACATTTCCTTGGAAATATAAAACTTATATGTATACATAATTTAATTTAATTTATTTAGCTACCTGTTTGTCCGTATGCGCATTAATCCACATGTCTATGGCATCGAGTACATGGAGCTGCAACAGGATCCTACGCTAGAGGCGCGACGTCGCGCTTTAATCATGTCCGCATCGATGAGTTTGGACAAGGCCAAGATGATGCGCTTTAATCAGCGAACCATGGACATGAATATCACCGACTTGGGTCGTACTGCTTCACATTTCTACATTAAATACGACACGGTAGAAACGTTTAATGAACTTATGAAGCCATTCATGAACGAAGCTGATCTGCTGGCCATGATGTCACAGGCACAGGAGTTTCAACAGCTCAAAGTACGTGATGACGAGCTTGAGGAGCTGGATGAAATGCGTGAATACTACTGCAAACTCAAGGCATTAGGAGGCACCGAAAATGTCTGTGGCAAGGTACGTTACTTTATAAATTTGTTTTGGGAGGAAAATTTACATTTATCCCACTCGTTCTAGGTGAACATTCTAATACAAACGTATTTGTCCAATGGTTATGTTAAGTCCTTTTCGTTGAGCTCCGACATGTCGTATATAACACAAAATATTGGCCGCATTGCTCGTGCCCTATTCTCGATTGTGTTGAGACAGAACAATGCTATTTTGACGGGTCGCATGCTGCAGCTGTGCAAGATGTTTGAGCGTAGGCAGTGGGAATTCGACAGTCATCTTCGCCAGTTTCCGGCTATTAATGCCGAGACTATTGACAAACTTGAACGGCGTGGTCTGAGCATTTATCGTCTGCGGGACATGGAGCAGCGTGAGTTAAAGGAGTGGTTGAGAAGCGATCGTTATGCGGAGCTGGTCATACGCTCAGCACACGAGTTGCCTCTGCTGGAAGTGGAGGCAAGCCTGCAACCAATAACACGCACTGTGTTACGCATCTCAATAACCATCTGGCCGGATTTTACATGGAACGATCGAGTGCATGGAAAGACCAGCCAAAGCTTTTGGCTGTGGATTGAAGATCCGGAGTCCAACTACATTTACCATTCGGAGCTCTTCCAGCTGACTCGTAAGGCCGTTTTTAGCGGCAAGTCGCAGCAGCTGGTGATGACCATTCCATTGAAAGAACCACTGCCACCACAATACTATATACGCGTCACCAGCGATACGTGGCTGGGCAGCACAACATGTGTGCCACTCTCCTTCCAACATCTCGTGCTGCCTGAACATCATCCGCCACTGACAGAACTTCTTCCGCTGCGTCCGATGCCCGTTAGCGCTTTGGAAAACGAAACGTACGAATCACTGTACAAGTTCAGCCACTTCAATCCCATACAGACACAAATCTTTCATTGTCTCTACCATACGGACAATAATGTGCTACTAGGTGCACCCACAGGCAGTGGTAAAACAATTGTTGCAGAACTGGCCATTTTCCGTGCATTGAATTTGAATCCCAAGTCCAAAGTGGTTTATATAGCGCCATTGAAGGCACTCGTCAAGGAACGCATTGCGGATTGGCGGCAACGCTTTGAGCGCTCAGAACTGGGCATTAAAGTGGTGGAGCTTACTGGTGATGTCACTCCGGACATTCAAGCTATCCGGGAGTCGCAGTTGATTGTAACGACGCCAGAGAAATGGGACGGCATCAGTCGCTCCTGGCAGACGCGCGATTATGTGCAACATGTGGCCTTGATTGTGATTGATGAGATACATCTGCTGGGTGAAGATCGTGGTCCCGTCATAGAGGTCATTGTTTCCCGAACCAATTTTATAAGTTCGCATACTGGCCGCTCCATACGTATTGTGGGGTTGTCTACAGCACTGGCCAATGCACAAGATTTGGCTAACTGGTTGGGCATTAAGCGCATGGGTCTCTATAATTTCAAACCTTCGGTGCGTCCAGTTCCGTTGCAAGTGCACATCAATGGTTTCCCCGGCAAGCACTACTGCCCTCGCATGGCCACTATGAATCGTCCCACTTTCCAGGCCATTCGCACGTACTCTCCATGTGAGCCGACTATTGTGTTTGTCTCCTCACGCCGACAGACGCGACTCACAGCGTTGGATTTGATCACATTTGTGGCGGGTGATGAGAATCCCAAACAGTTTTTGCACATTGCCGAGCACGAAATGGAGTTGATCCTGCAGAATATAAGCGATCAGAACTTAAAGTTTTGTCTGGCCTTTGGTATTGGACTGCATCATGCCGGCCTGCAGGAGCCGGATCGCAAGTGTGTCGAGGAGTTATTCCTGAATCGTAAAATACAGATTCTAGTAGCCACTGCCACGCTCGCCTGGGGTGTAAACCTGCCTGCTCATCTAGTGGTCATTAAGGGCACCGAATACTTTGATGGCAAGGTAAAGAAATATGTTGATATGCCCATCACAGATGTGCTGCAAATGATGGGACGTGCTGGACGGCCGCAGTTTGACAACGAGGGCGTTGCCGTCGTTCTGGTGCATGATGAGAAGAAAAACTTTTACAAGAAGTTCCTCTACGACCCGTTCCCAGTTGAATCTAGTTTGTTGGGAGTGCTGCCGGAGCACATCAATGCTGAAATTGTAGCAGGCACCGTGCAGACAAAGCAGGCAGCACTGGATTACCTTACATGGACGTATTTTTTCCGACGTCTTCTTCGAAATCCATCCTACTATCAACTAGAGGGCATAGAGCCAGAGAATGTAAACGCCTTCATGTCCAGCCTGGTGGAACGTGTCATCTACGAGCTGCAGGGAGCTGCCTGTGTCGTTGAGCGCGAAGGGCAGCTAGTACCTACGTTTTTGGGTCGCATTAGCTCCTACTACTATCTATCATACCGCACAATGAAGCATTTTCTGGAGAACCTCCAGCCGGGCATGGAAACCAAGGAGGTGCTCCTAGCCTTATGCGATTCCTATGAGTTTGATCAGCAACCTGTGCGACACAACGAGGATAAACATAACGAAGAGCTAGCTGAGACAACACGCTACCGTCCGCCATCAGCAAGTTGGGATTCGCCGTACACAAAGACATTCTTACTGCTCCAGGCGCATTTCGGACGCCTGCCACTGCCTAACTCGGACTATCTCACAGACACAAAGTCGGCGCTGGATAATGCCACGCGTGTTATGCAAGCTATGGTAGACTACACGGCGGAGCGAGGCTGGCTATCGACTAGTTTGGTTATACAACAATTAATGCAGTGCGTAATCCAGGCACGCTGGTTCGACGCATGCGAGTTCCTTACGCTGCCCGCTGTCGATGAGAATAATGTGGATGTATTTCTCAATATATCTCACGATAATCACGACTACCTCACGCTACCCGTGCTTAAGGAACTGTGCAGTAAGAACTATGAAGTGCTGGCAGCGCCACTACGTGATGTTTTTGAAGAGCGTGAAATCGAACAAATATACAGGGTAAAGAAAACAATTTAAACATTGACATAGTATACTAATTCAAGACTCTCTACTAGGTAATTCAAGATTTACCTGAAATCTCAGTGCAAATTTCTGTTGAGGGTCGGTATTTGGGCGAGGAGTATGCGAAGCGACCACTGACATTTGGCACTGGTTCAACGGTTTGGACACCGCTGCATGCTAACGAGGATTATACACTGAGCGTCGACCTGCAACGATTGAATATACAGCGTAGAGCTGGTGGACAAAGCTTTGCCATACACTGTCCCAAGTATCCAAAGCCAAAGAATGAGGCTTGGTTCCTGACACTAGGCTCACAAACCAATGATGAGCTGCTGGCTATGAAGCGTCTGACGCTGCGTGGAACGCGCTCCTCAAATCGCATTTCCTTCCAAGCAACGCCTCGTCGCGGACGATTGCTGCTCACATTATATCTAATGTCAGATTGCCTTATTGGCTTCGATCAACAGTATGATCTGCATTTTGAAATCATTGATGCAAAGGCTTAAGACGTACAAATGTCAAATGAATACATACATCCCAATACCAAGATTGCAATCATTCTTTCAATTGGAGGCTTGTTGAGTAATATTTATGTAGTTATATCAGCGGCGCTGTTATGAAATTGTAGTTTTATTTACATACTTATAATCTGATCTGCCAGCATACATACATGTCAAACATTTGTATATTGCTGTAGAGTTATATGTTAAGTATTGAAGTTGAAAAACGTACTAAATACATAAATTAAAAAAAATTTAATATTCATATTGAATGGTGAAATTTAAATGATGCAAAAACGATGTGCTATGCTTTTAAATATTTATTATAAATAGGAGTTTGTGTACATTAATTTGTTATCTACTCGTAGATACGTTATCATTGGTACTCCAAAACCTTTAGTGGTGAAATTTCGCAGGGGTTCCCAAACCGGATTCTGAATATTTTGAACCGAATGTTCGGTTTTGACCCCAAGTTACAAAAAACAGACGACATTATTTTCAGAATAATGAAAATCTGATATTTCTATATACATATTTAAATACATATTCCATAGAACCTACCACAACTTTTGCTGATTACAAACACCAATCGCAATCGGTAGCGATATTTTTCAGATAATGAAAGCCCGAAAACAAAATGTTTGAACAATTTTACTATTATAAATTACTGATAATTATAGATTGTATAAACAAAAACTTAAAGCAAGCAACGACGAAAGAGCGTGTACAAATTATGAAATCGGCAAAGCTATAAAACATGCGCTCAATATATCGATAGCAGTCAGACGAGTTTTGTATTTTGTAGCCTAAAGATCGTTTGCGTACTGATCATTGCAATGTTTTCGCTTGTTTTGTTAGCCCTTACGCTATTGACATTGGGATGGTACTATCTTAAGCACCATTACTCATACTGGGAGCGCCGTGGCTTTCCGTACGATAAAGATGCCGGCATTCCATTTGGTTGTCTGGGCAGCGTATGGCGAATGGAAAAGGCTATGGGCATGGCCGTCTACGACGTGTACAAAAAGAGTAAAGAACGTTTTCTGGGCACCTATTTGCTGTATCGACCAGCTGTTTTGGTCCGTGATGCAGAGTTGGCACGACGTGTCTTGGCCCAGGATTTTGCAAGCTTCCACGATCGCGGTATCTATGTGGAAGAAGAGAAAAATCCGCTGTCCGGGTCAATCTTTGCGCTGCGCGGACAGAGTTGGCGCTCCATGCGGCACATGCTGTCGCCTTGTTTCACATCAGGCAAGCTGAAAGGCATGTACGGCACTTCTGAGGATATTGGCAACAAAATGGTTTCCCACTTGCACAAAGAACTGCCGGAGCAGGGTTTCAAGGAGATAGATATAAAAGCGGTATTGCAAACCTATGCTATTGATATTATTGCTTCTACTATCTTTGGCCTGGATGTGAACAGTTATGAGCAGCCCGACAACAAATTCAGGAAACTGGTTACCCTTGTCCGACGAAATACTCGGTTTACTGCTCTGTTTGGAATGATGATATTTTTGATTCCCTCGTAAGCAATTGCTTGTCGCTAGATTACTAAAAAACTAATATATCAATTATTTTTCTTTTTTAAGCGTTGCAAAGTTTTTGTTTGGAATTGGAATACAAAACTCTGTTGGACAAGCTATGTTAGCTATTGTTAAAGACACCATCGAGTATCGGGAGAAGCACGGAATTGTTCGCAAGGACATGCTGCAGTTGCTTATGCAGCTGAGGAACAAAGGTAGCATTGATGAGGATGATAGCAAAAGTTGGAATATTCAGACAACCGAAGATGGTAAACATTGAAAAAATGCATTGTCTTGAAACCATTCACTAATTACTTTTTACAGGTCGTTTAAAGAGCGTATCGCTGGAGTTAATTACAGCCCAGGCATTTATCTTTTACATTGCCGGACAGGAGACAACGGGATCTACGGCTGCGTTCACAATCTTTGAGCTGGCACAGTACCCGGAACTTCTGAAACGCCTGCAAGACGAGGTGGATGAGACTCTCAAGCAGAACGATGGTACAATTACCTACGAAGTGCTTAATAACATGGAATTCCTTGAGCTGTGTATAAATGAAACTCTGCGAAAATATCCCGGACTACCGTTGTTAAATCGTGAATGCACACAGGACTATACAATTCCGGACACCAATCATGTGATTAAGAAGGGCACTCCCATTGTCATCTCACTTCATGGCATACACCGTGACCCAGAGTATTTCCCAGAACCCGATAGATACGATCCGTATCGTTTTTCAGAGGAAACCAAGAACTACAATCCAATTGCTTATATGCCGTTTGGTGAGGGACCCAGGATTTGCATTGCCCAGCGCATGGGTCGCGTAAATTCCAAACTGGCCGTTGTAAAGATCCTGCAGAACTTTAATATCGATGTGATGAGCAAACAGGAAATGGAATTCGAAACTTCAGGCATTGGTTTGCTGCCCAAACATGGAGTCAAGGTGCGCCTCTCCAAACGGGTGCCCAAATAAATCGCTTGCACAAAGTTGTAAAAGCAACCAATAGCCTCTTACACGGCCATCAGTAATTGGTTGCCATGTATATAGTTGATAAGTATGTTAAGTCTCCTTATCGAGGCGTCCAAAAATATTTTTCCCTGATTATTGTATGAATAAAGTCAACAATTTTTTATTAAATGCTCGTAATGATTGTACTTGTGGTATCTCTCAGATAAGTAAGTACATGCATGAATGCATATATTTTAGTTTATGTATACAAATAGGTAGATAGATTAAAGATACATATTTACAGGAGCGCTTCTATGGATTTAGTTGCTTATCATTTATTCGGGGTATTGATCACCAATTATTCGTGTTGATTTAAATGTTCTCGTTTTGCTCCAATTGCTGCTGCTGCTGTTGTAATTGCTTCTGCTGCTGTTGACTTTCGTACAGTTTCTGTTTATTCTTTTGCCTAAAGATCTCCTTGCTGGCCTCCTTGATAGCCTCAAAAATCTTCGCCTGGGACATTATCTGCTTTTGTACATTCTCAACAGCTGGTTCGGCGTTGATGTCGATCAGATCACTCAAGCCCTCGGATAGATACTCATTATTATAGGGTTTCTCCTCGATCTCGTTACGTTTGAACAATGAAAATGGTGGGTAAGAGGGATAAGAGGTGCGTTTACGTCCACAGCCTGTAATGTAAATGACGGGTTTGGCTTTCATATTAAAGAAAAAGTAAAAATGAATTACCTGTAAATGCATTGCAAAACGGTCGTTTCTCATATTTCCACTGTATAACGCCACTCAGCTTGTGCTTAAAGTAAAAAAAATATAAGGTAATATTAAAATCAATTGTATTAAGTGAATTTAATATAATGTATGAGCACAATGTCCACAACGAATTTAATCACCACTCTCAAAACTTTTTTGCCTTATTTAAAGTAAATATTCAATTGCAGTGTACTATATTTGGCAGATCCTTCGATTTTATGTTTGTTGCACATTAACTTACGTTTACTTCATTGTTTTCTGTCTCTAGCGAAGCGTTCGCAGAACAAACGCATATTAAAATTGCTGTTAAAAATAAAAAAATCTCCAAAGTGGTTCTCATTTTTGATTTATTTTTCTACGTTTCGGTTTAACAAGAATAAATATTTTAACGCCTGCACTGCTTAACGCTTATTAAGCAATTGATGGAAAATCGCGTTTGAGAGCCTTGGTCAACAAGTTGGCCTCGCAATGTGAGACTTGTTCCTTTCAGGAGCTGACAGGACTGCCCGCTGTGCAGGGAATGTAATTTGGTTGCCACTTAATGGTATTTTGTGTTTTTCCCGACCTTTCGCCGACTCCGCCCACTTGAACATTGCATTGACGTTTGACACTTCTCCTTCACAAAGTGTTTAATAGGAATTACAAAATTCTTAATCTTTAAGTTGCACGTTGATATGAAATTTGGTGATAAGTAATATAAATACCACATATTTTGATCAGTGTAATTGCAACGCTGTCATGTTCTCTTTAGAGAATTCTATCTATTTATAAAGACCCGACTAGAAAACCCACTCACAGATATAAGTATATATAGTAAGAGTACAATATATGCACCGGTTTTTCGTTTCGATGTGTGTATTTTTCGGAAAAGTTTTCCTCAACGCGCTTCTTCAGGCATTTTCGGCAAAAACAGCGGGCAATTTCGAACCGATTCTCAGTGGAAGCAGAACGTAGACGGCTCCTATAAGAATTGATAAAGGAAAATAAAAAATATAGGAATTACATATACAGAAAGTTGCAACACTAGAAAACAGACATCAGGCATCAATATCGGGCAATACAATAAACAATTTGTGCAATTTGTATAAACAAAACTCAGATAAAAGCAACTGAAATATTTGTGGCACGCTTTTATTTTTGTTCTGTTAAATTCGTGTGCGAAAGTGTTGGAATTTCTGTGTCATTTATACTAAAATAGCATGTGAGTAAAACATTTATAAATTATACAATTAAAAGAACAAACAGCAACCGGAAAAAATATATTATTTTGATGGGACAAATTTTGGATACCTGTGTATAACACATTGCGTTTCACTTGTTCCTCTTCCATCTATAAATTTTCTTCTTACTTTTTTTTAAAACTTTTTTCTGTCGACACAAAGTGAAACACTAAAAATACCATGGCTATTTTCAGTTTTTCGTCAGTTTTACTGCCGCACATTGGTTTGACAACTATCCAGTCTGGTTCTGTTTGCATTTTTCCCTTTCAATTGCTGTTTGATCTGCTTTCATTGTTTATAATAAAAAAATATAAAAAAATGCGAAAATAATGCTGATGTCGGTATTATAAACATTTCAGCGCGAAGGGCCATTAGCGATCAAATTTATTGAATATAAAAAAATAATTGTTTCTTACAAGAAAGAAAAATTCTCGACAGGAAAACAAGACAAGAATATGTCAAATGACGTTTGCTGTTGCATTTTAAACTTTTGTTGTGGCGTCGTCTTTTTTATATATTCTTAAATATGAAAATTGATTTAATTTAAGTTTCTCACTCTACTATTTTTAGAAAGATATGTCAGAGCCCACAGCCGAGCAACAGCAGCAGACGCAGAATGGCAAGGAACGTTCCAAGTCAACCGAAGAAAAAGAGATACCACGCGAACCGGCGCTGGTTTGCAAAGACATCAATGTAAGAAACGACTATTTAAATATGCAAACAAATACTTACTTAAGTAATTTTAATTCGTTTTATGAGTACAGATTAAGACTGAACTAGAGTGTCTAGTAAAATTGCTTGATGGTAAAATTTCCAAAGAAGAGGAAGTGGCAATGGAGGAACTTCATCAATATTTGATTGAAGACGATGGCTCCTGGGCGCTGGGAGATAATTTCCTGGTATTTGTGCAGCGTGTACTGCGAGACTCGCAATCCTTTTCGCCGGATACTCGGATACATATGTTGCGAACGTTGGCATATGCGGCACTTAAAGATGACGTGATTATAATCTTGCATCAGGATCGTCGGGATCATACGCTAATGAATTTCGCACAGGATATTGACAAGCATACACCCGAGGAGCAACAGGCCTGGGCCATGTTTGTAAGTTCTAAAAACTTTCAATTTTAAGCATCATATTTTTAAACCGATTTTTATTTCTCACTGCTAGACATGCAATCTGTTTGAAAATTTGGGCCCATCAGAGTGGCTTCTGTACATTTCGGAGTGGGATTATAATGGACAGACCATTTCTAATATACGCGTTACCACTAAAGTAGCAGTTCATTGCATACTCTCCAATTGCCCACAGCTAAAGAACATTGGTACCATGATCTTGTACAACATTTCAATCAAAGAAGTGAAAACTGTGGTAGGTATAGCTTACGAAAATTTTAATCATAAACGCTCAGCTCACGTTTACTGGGAATTTTTAATAGGTATTCGATGACATTGCTGTGGAGTTGGCAATGGCCATACTACAGTTCTTCCAGAGCAGTCCTAATGAAGATCAAATCTTTCGCACACTAAAGGCGCTGGCACGGTTTCTTGAGGTACTATTGACCTATATTCACAGCATGCCATTTTAAACTGACACCTGTCAAACTTTTCTTTTTCATTATTTGTCTTAGGTCTCACCGGACGTACCGATGATTATTCAAATGATTGGACCGCATCCAAAACAATTTGCTGGCAAGAGCGAGCGCTGCGACGAGCTGATAAAGATAATCAGTCGCAAAGTGCCCGCCTAAGAGCAATAACAGAAATTAATAACTCTTAAGATTATAAATTTAGGCACGCCTTATTTTATACACAACAATGTACTTAGATCTTTCAACTTTTTTGACTAGCATTTTGCTCGACACAATAAACATTTTTATTCTTTAAATTACGGCATCACCACAGCATAACTTCAACAGGGGAAATCCATTGCCGCCACTGGCACGCAGTTGTAGCCAGTGCTTCTGATTAGAGACAAACATTTCCGATGGCAGCTGAGTATCCTGGCCACTTGCATCCTCTGCTAAGTTGAAAAAAATATAAGACTAGACCAAAACTTAAGTGTGACCTTACACTCACGTGTCTTCTTGTCAAAACGTGGCGACTGTGTTATAGAAATGATATCTTCCGGCTTGCGTAGCAATATCTTGCCCACACCCTTGCACATGCGCAACACCTCATGATTGCTCAGTTTATCCAATTGCTCCTCATCCAACAGCGTGCAGGCAAGGATCCACTCACGTACATCATCAAAATCGTTGAGCAATCGCACAGCGCCGTTGACACTAAAGCGTATGCGCTTCTGATAAATAAAATCCAACCAAGCCTCACATATCAGCTTTAGCACCAGCTTGAGTATGACAATATCTTTGGTTGCGCGTATGGTGGGCAAAAAGATCTCATCCAGCACATAGCCAACATACATGCTCTTGACGTCATTGTTATAGACGCTACGCTGCCAATGACTAGCAGGGGGGAAGCACAGCGTAAAATTGGCCAAGCTGAGAACGCGGCAAACCGCAGACAATATCTGAACACATTCATCGGTAGTTTTCTGTCAAAGCAGACAAACAATGGTTAAGCGAAATTTTGATGAGATATTAATATGACATACCTTAAGCAAATCTATGTTATTAGTGGATTCAGTGATGAGCTTTGTGCGCAACGCCACGCATACAAGCATAAGTATATCACTCAAATCGGCAGTGAGTTTCGGCAGTTTAAAGGTAGTGAAGACATTCAAGCAAAGTCTTACATCGTGCTCCAAAACTTGAAAGAAACGATCCATTTTCCATTCGCAGCATAGCAGCTTTGCCTTCTCGGTTACCCAAATGCGCATCGAGTGAACCGAGTGATCTAAATATAGCTGATAGTTTTACAAATCTAGGATGCAGTTCCTTAAAACTTACCCATTCTATGGAGTATAGGTATTTGTTCAGCAACTGGCAGTAAACTAGAATTATTGTGAGCCTCCGTATTGGCAAAATACTGATTACTCAGGTTAACTAAATTGGAAAAGATGCTGATCCACACAGTGCCCGTATGTGTGCCATATTCCTGTTGTGCGACAAGTGAGAATTTGTATAACTTATGGTTTTACTTATTTTAACTCACATTTTTGGGACAATCGCGATATTGTTCGACAACTTGTTGAACCAAACATTTTGGATTACTCGAAGAGATGAGTGTCAAACGAAAAAGCTGATCCCAAATATTATTGCACATAAAACCGGTTAGAATTTCGCCAATGCCACGTAATGTGGAATAAACCGGTTCGGGAATATCTATGTGAATGCAAATATTAAATTTGTCATACATGTAACTGCTATTTATGTTGTATGTGTATTCTTACCATTAACGTTTTGTTGGTAAAGCCAACAGCGTATGGAATCAATGTGCGTAAGACTATAGCAGGACATGGGCGTGTCTATCCACCATAATAGTATGTGATCCAATATGATGCCAACATATGACCAAAGCAAACGCAAACCTCGCACAATATAGGAATTCACATCCACATCACCCGCTTTGCGACCATCTGTACGAGATTAATCTGAAGCCTGGTCTATCTGTATACTTAAATTATAGACATACCAAATATAGTTGGACATATTTCAGTTGCCTTGGCTATTAATTGTGCTATGAAAATGCGCTCCTTTTGTAGAAAACTCTCAGTGTATTTATAGCGCAAATTTTGACCCTTTGATTGCTCATCTTGAATGTTTGCATCTGCCAGCTGCATGGACTTGTACTCCTGTGCAGAATCCTGGGCATACTGCTGATAATCGCCGGCGGCAAATGAAATGTTCAAAGTACGCAATATCTCCAGACTGGACGAAGTAGATTCGTTGGTGTGCTGCTGCTGATGCTCCCGCCACGCATCTTGTTCACTCATATTAAAGAGGCCAAACACAAGATCCAAAGCATTCTGTTCCACACGCGTTTGTGCGACATACTATGAGGACATAGCTAAATAACAGCTGGTGAAGATTATGGACACAATACTTACCTGCAGCACATATCCGAAGTCAATGTTCTTAAGGGACATTAAGAGAGCTGGATACATGTTGCTGCAAACATTGGCATGCATCTCCTCTTTGCACTTGCCACTCAACTTTGGCTCATCATCGGCCTGGGCATCTTGCTCCGACTGAATCTGTGGCTGCAACTGCTTTCCTGACTTACTATGCACATTACGGCATTTGTTATATAGTTGAGTAATATGCAGCGCCCAATTTAGCCACATTTCCGACTGCATTGACTTGCGCAGCAGTAAAGTCAACTACGAGGGTTAAGGAATAGCTAAATTCAATGCAAGACGAACAGCACAACAACCAAAAAATAATCTACCCACCGCACGCTTAAGCACAAAGGTCAACTGGCAGAAGCGTCTATCGTTCAGCTCCATGATCAGATTGAACTTGCGCATGAGCAGCGCATTGTAGGGACTACGCTTGATCTTCTTCGAGAGCGATTGGAAGTCTGCATTTTTAGTTTCATCCTTAAGACTCCAGTAGAGCTCCACCACATGTTCACATTCCTCCAAAATGGTATCCTAATTGATAAACCCAAATAAATAATAAACCCAATAGCTAACCTGACACTTACATGTTCGCTAAATATAGACGAATTCACATCGATTACAATACGTTTGGTGATGCGTCGCAGCTCCAGGCCCAGATTGTTGATTTCCGCGAACGTGTGCATTGGCTGCGATTTGTTGCGGCAGTACCATTTTGGTGTCGTGCTCATTTTCAGAGTTGCTCCGTCCGGGCAGGGGGCAGCGAAACGCAATCAAACAGACACACGCACACAGACAGTCCTTAGCCAATCACCTGCCCCGCTCCAAATAGCTTTTTAATTATTGTGTCTCCCAGGCACGCATCAGTTGGGCTTTTCCTATTTCCGCGTCTAGTCTAAGTTATCAAATGCAAATTTTCTACAAAAGTTTAATCGATGGCAGGACGCGAGGTCGCATCACCTGGCAACGCACGCATGTGATAGCTTTTTTTTTGGGGGGGGGGGGCCTAAACAACTGCAACATTTGGGTTAGCTGTAAGTTTAGTTGCAGATACAGCGAATCGCATGCCATATCATTATATAGCCATTTAATAACATTGACAGACATTTATCAATACACCCTACATGCCAATTAACGGATGTCTAGGTTCACAGATAAAGTTCGAAAAATCTGAAGAAAATGAAAATGTTTCCAATTGCTAAGACAGCCGAACCTATTATTATTATTGACCACGACAAAACTAAACCTAAAAGTAAAAATTAAAAGTGTAGGGTATCGTCAAATCAAGTACACAATTTTTTTTGGAATAGAGTGTATTTTACTGTAACAAGGTAAGCCCCAAAGTGCGACAGCAGTTGCTCAAGAGACCTGGTAGGGTTAATATATATAATACAATAATCACGTCAAGTTTATTGATATATGTGTGGTTATAGATAGGTTTGATTTTATAATTCTTGTTGTTTTACTTGAATAAACGAGCTGTAAATATTCAACACATTCTTTATCTTGCTTTTTGTTTGTTTGATTTTCGTTATCATCTATGCTTATTTTCTCATCTATACACATCAACATCTGGTTTTGTTTTGCTATCACATTGAATTGTTACATTTATAGTAGTAGTTGCTGCATTGGTGCCTGCTTAAAATCTTTAAAACATGTTTTAAATTTCATCTCAAACATATAGGTATACGTGTGTATCTGTGGGCTGTGTATGGATTGTAGTTTTGTAATATATGTTGTGTGTTGTTTTTATGTTGTATGTATGTTTGTTGAGTGCTGTATGCTGCTGCGTCCGTGACTCATGGATAAACACAAGGGTGTCTATCACAGAGTCACAAACCTAGCAACAAGCTACACACATTTAATTTGTAAACATTAGCTGAACGTTAAAGAACTTCTTCATCTCTTATATCATCGTCGTAATAATAACCGCGCCTTTTGCTTTTATATATCTGAAAATTGCCTGCGCTTCTTGTAACTATACACTATTTTAGTGGTTGTTTCTTAGTTCATTGTTCTCTCTCTCTCTCTTTCTCTCTATCTCTGTCTAACTGTCCTCTGTTTCTCACTTGAACTTTTTTTTTAGTTTTTTTTTTTTTTTTTTTAAGATATATTAATAGTTTTAAAATATATAGAAATAATATATGTATACATATAGATATATATACTTCATCTGTTTCACAAGTTGTAAAATATATGTATAACGTATTTATATATATATATATATATGTATATAGATTTTGTATGCACTTCTGCTATGTCTATGTTTAAGCCTAACCACGCTTTGCTTAATCCTCTGTAGTAGTAGTATTTGTAGTTGTAGTAGTATCCTGCAGCTCTTCGAGAGTTGGAATATCGTCTTGTAGTTTCAGCACTTGCAACCTTGGGTTATAGTGCCCGGCTAAATAATATGTATCATTGTTATCGTATATGGTTTGATATTGCTTCGAATCGGCGCCAAACTTGTCCTGGTAGTTAACAAGCTGCAGCACCTCGCACCGATGCGAAATTGTCTGCACATCATTCTCATCCTCATGTGCCGATTCAAAAAGAGCACCCTGTTGGCATGAAAAATAATTATCATTTCATATTTTAAAACAAGCCAAATATACATTACATACCGGATATTTTAATTTTGGACAGCCCGTGGTCTCCTCCGGATGATAGAACCAAGCCACGCGCACCACTCTATTGCCAGCGGTGGTCTCCCACATGGACTCGATGCGCCCAATATAGGGGCGATCCGGTCTACCAGTGGATAGAAATACTGCACAGTCCCCTACCTGCAATTGAAACGTAATACCTAAGTCATATTTTAATTTGATTTTATTTGCGATGTTTACCGTTATAGTCTCCTTGCCCCTTTTGATTGTTTTATAGAATTGCTTTCTGGCGCGTCCCTTGACGCCCGCCTTACGGTAGGCGGTGCCAAACCAACCCCACAATTGCCGCTCTGGGAGAAAAGCTGCAATTTTGCTACTTCCTTTGGAGTTGTTGTGCTCAACCAAATCATCGCCCTTGACCTGCAAAATAGATAATAAAACAATTTAAACAAGATTAACAAATAAAGTATAGCCAGGCTTTAAACTTTACCTCATCGGACACCTCGGACATTATGTTGGACGTGGTTTCTTCCTCCATGTCTAACTGTTCCGCCTTCACTTTAATCTCAACCTTAACGCGATCCGCTGCCGGCGCAGCAGTTTCTGGTTCATCTGCTGCTGGTTTTACTACTTGTTGCAGTTCCTGCTCGGTTGTCATACAGTTCTTAATTGGCTCAGCCTCTTCGTTGGCATTTTTGCGGTGGTGTTTCTTATGCTTCTTACGCTTCTTGTGCTTGTGATGTTTACGGCTGCTGTCATCAAGGCTGGCACCATCGCCAGCCGCAGCCTTTTCAGATCCGCCTTTCTGGTGGCCATTCGACTCAGCAGACTTGGAAATGCCATTTTGAGCTTTCGTTAACTTCTTGAGGCTCTTCTTGAGTCGCTTCTTCACGCTACGCTGTGTGAACAGCTCCATTGTAGCGGCCATCGAGGTTGTGTTATCGCTGCTTAAGCAGAGCCCATGCTGACTGTGCGATTCCTCACCACTCGGTGCGCCAGTATGCTCCATTGTGGCTGTTGCTGATGATGCGCCACTGTCACCACTACGCAACGCGCCACGCTTCTGTTTGCCTACAGAGTAAAGGGGATTATCGTTGTACTCTGTACCATGGACCATAGAACGGGAACGGGGCGTAATCAAGGCAAAACGATAACAACATAGTCGTAAATTATAAAGTCAAGAACAGAGAACTTACAAAACAGGATAGTATAAGGTGAATAAAACTAAAATTACTCCTTAAAAGAATAAAAGAATTCTAGTTTCATTCCCTATTTGTTAATTACAAAATATGTGTGTCGATTGCACAACGCACCTGCTATGGGATAGTGGCTGAGAAGTAAGCGGATATTTTTCAAGCGGATCCTGCCGCTGTCGCCGTCATCAAACTCCACACTGACAAAGTCCTGTGGCGTTGATGGCACCGCTGAAGTTGTTCCTGGTGCAGTATCCTCGACAGGCTCCGACTCAATAGCACGACCTGGGTACAGGCATCGATATTGCTGACTCCAATAGGCACACAAGCGCGTACCAACTGGCACACTATCAACGCTCTTAGGCGCCACCTCGAGAATCTATAATATTAATTGACCGAATTAATTACAAAGTCTTATGTGCTCTGATTTTTACTCACCGTATCCTTAAGTATATCTTCTCGTGACATAACATGCGACTTGTTTCCACGTTCACCGTCCAGTGTAATAGCATAGACATCTGGCGGACGTAGCGGCTTCATGACGCCCGCATAGAACAGGCCACCCATGTCGGTAAGTACGCGCGTTTCATCCCGGTACAAATGTTCGCTGGTCAGTTGCAGTTCAACATCTGTAGCGCTGAGTCTCCGTTTCGCTTCCTTCGCCTGTTGAGCATCGACTGCACTTGCTTTCAGCTTACGTTCCTTGCGCGCCGCCGATTTTGTGCTGCCTGTGTGCGAATGTTTGTGTGAGGAGCTGGAAGAACTAGACGAGGTAATTGGAGTGGCGGCTACAGCCGCATCTAAAGCACTTGGCTCCAGACGCACAAACGACGATGTGCTCGGCGAGTTGCTGCTCGGCAAGGTACTGGGCTCCGTTTGTGGTTGTGGCAATAGCGGCGGTGGCGGTGGAAACGAGTGCGTCTTCTCGGGAAATCGCAAAAAGCTGGATGCCTGCAGATTACCGCTTGAAAACTTGGGAAACTTATAATCACGAAGCGGTGAAGCAGTTCTAACAAATGGAAAATTGTTAAAAATGTTGTTCCAATTAATAATAATATAAACTTACCCCAGAACGGTGGACAACGCCGAACCAAGCGTCAGCTGCGGCTGATGTAATGGCTGCTGAATTGACTGAATCGCCTGTTGTTGCTGTTGTTGTTGCTTAGAGCACTTCTTCTTTTTCTTGTGCTTGGATATTTCATCAAGCTTGCGCTTCTTCTTGCGATACTGACGCGTTATGTCTGCCAATCGCATGCGCATGCTGTTGTCCATGATGGTGAACACTTCCTGACCAAAGCGTTGCGCGTAACTGGGATCGATGGTGTGCAGAGCACTGCGCAGCTCCGATTGCAACTCCTCGTCATGCAGCTCCGAATCGTCTTCAGTAAAAGGCTGCTGCTGTTGTTGTTGTTGTTGTTGTTGCTGTTGACCTACGCTGTGGCGACGCTTCTTCTTGCTTTTCTTGCTGCAGCGGGCAGCTTTGCGATTGTCACCGGACGATTTGGAATGTTTGTGCTTCTTGCGCTTAACTGGTGTTAGCTCGCCCGCAGATGCCGCAGTGCTAGATGTGGTTGGCAACTCAATGCCCTGCATTGAGGGAAACGTTGGTGATCCCTGTGTCATTTGCTGCAGTTGGCAAAACACAGATGATGATGCGACGCTCGTAGCTGGCAGCACACAGCTAATTGAATTATTTGACTCGGCGGGCGGTGACGCTGACCTTGGGGAGGGTGTGCGTGAAGTGGGCGTGGCAAACAGACTGCTGCCCTGTACCACCTCCTCCTGAATGCGCTGCTCGGCCAGAGCGCAAAGTAGATTTAAGCCGCCCAGCGGCTCCGATTGCGTCCTTTCTACCTCCATCATGGGTTGGAGAGGCGCTGGCTCCACAACTGCCACCGGCAGAACCGCTGGCACTGCTTCACTATGCTCCACTGGTTCCTGTTTGACACGCAACAGTGGCTTGCTATTTGTGCTGATGTTTGAGAGCAGCAGCAACCCGGTCAAATCTTCGGGCACTGTCTGTTGACTTAAGTTTTCCAAAGACGCTTCGGTCTGCTCGCTGGCACTGGCATTGTAAATGTCACTGGGATTGGTTTGGGTATGGCACTCGAATAGTTGATTGGCATGGGATTCACTGGGTTTTTGGGTCAGCTCTAGCGGTAGCTGTGACTCGTTGAGTTCTTGTGCTACTTTGAGGGGACACAAAGAGTTTTCATCATCGCTACATACGGGCGTATCCGTTTGTATGTTGACGTCCTGCATCTGTGGCATCAACATGGCTGGAACCAGTCGCGGCGGCGTTTGTGGCGTCAAAGGTGCATGCACTTTAAAGTTTAGCGCCGCCTCATCGCAACTTGTAGGAGTGTCAGCCGCAATTCCAGCACTCGCAGCAGTTCCATGCATGGACAGATTCAGAAGAGCCGGCGTAGACGTTGTTGGAGCCGATTGAAAGACTATTTGATGCGACAGCGGTGTAGCTATTGGCTCCATGGTAGCTGAGGTCGGAGGCGTTGGCAGACGCATAAGATTTAACGCCTGTTGTTCATTCTCACGAGAAATTTCAGGCATTGGCAAGGGCTGCATCATCGGGTACTCCTCCAGTTTTAGTGCTGTTGGTGGCAACAGTAGCGAGCTCATGGTCAAAGGCTTGGGTGCCAATGCAGGCGGCTGAGCTGCCAGACTAAGATAACGCGAGCTGCTTGTGGAACTTAGGCTGCTTAGACTACTGCTGCTAGTGCTGCTCGTGACGCCGGCGCCAGCAGCGGCCAGACTCAGATTGATGGTGGAATTAGTTGTGGTGGTGCTGCTGCTTTGCTGATTGCTATGCTGGCACAGGGTCGAACTGCCGGAGGCGGTGGCTGCTGCAGCCAGGTACAACTGCAACGGTGAGGCAAACGAAGGTGGCGGACCCAACGTGGAGTGGGCGCCCATCGAGGGGAATATAAAGTTGGGCGTTGATTGCAGCGCAGCGGCTGCGGCGGCTGATCCGACGCCACCAGCTGTTGCCTGCGGTATATAGGCCGAGGGCCAAACAAAGGCCGCCGCTGCCGCTGCCTGCTGGAACGGATCTGTGGGCGTTAAGAGGGGAAAATTTGATATGCCTGCTGTGCATAGTCGAGTTTGTTTTTGTTTTTTTGTTCAGTAAGTAGATTTTTTTTATTTTATTTTTTTTGATTTGGTTTTTTTTGGGGGGAGGTAAAGAAAAGCGGAGTTTTAAAAGCATAAATTAGTTTTGTTTTGAAATCAAGGTTGGAACGGCAAGGTAAGCATTAGATGCTAATCTTACAAGCGTGATTTATTTTGAGTTATGAATTTGTGTTTACAGATATAGAAACATAAACGTACATACATATATATAGGCATAATAGACATACAACAAGGTTCATTAACAGTTTGAGTTTTTTTTTTTCTTTAAAATATGGCCCAAATAAAGTTTTAAACAACAACTGGGTCTTACTTTGAGTTGCAGACAGACAACTGCTACCACAAAATGTCCTCATATAAATATGTATATACGTACATATGTGCCGCTATATTTGTAACGTAGACTCATGTGTGTTTCATGCATGATTTATGTGGAAAAGCGTACGAATGTTACATAGTTGATGAGAAAAGGACTTACCAAGCGCTGCTGGAGCGGCAGGCAGCAGCACCACCTGGCCGCGGCTGGGCTCGCGTGAGTATTGTAAGCCCATCGTGGCGGGCGACATGGATATCACTGATTCAATGGGCAATGCATCTACAAAATGCAAAAAACAAAAAACGCAAAATAAATAAACACGTAGAGAGTAAGGAAAGGGTGAGCGAGGCAACTAGAAAGAGTGTGCTTAAGTATTGCTTGTGAAAAGGGGAGGAATAATTTGACAAAAAAAAAAACTCACTTGGATACTGCCAGAAGGTGGATGGCGCCCTGTTGACGCCAGCGGCGCTCAGTGCCAGTTCCTCAGCGGTGGCTGTGCCCGTTGCCATCAGATCCCCGTTGCCAGTAAAATACAAGTTGCCGCAACTGGTGGCGCCTGTTGTTGAAGAATTTAAGGATAACACAAAATGTTGATTGCTACTTAAAATATTTTCATTAAAATTTTTTATGCTTGCTTTAATTGAGTCAACAGTCAACAGCAAAACTTGTGACACTTTTCAGCTTTACGACGTTCATTTATTTAATAAACTTTTCGATTTGCAGCAAGGCAGCTTTCCCAGGAAACTGACAAGCATGTATGTGTGAGTGTGTGCAAGAGAGATATAGAGCGAGGGAGAGAATGGATTGCTTTTGTGTGTATACGTTGAATATTGCAGTGTCCTTGAACTATGCATTTTCGACCTACCTACTCGCCCTACGCAACCTGACTCGACCCACCAACCTACCAGCCGCTCGTTGAGACACTGAACAACCCTTAGCCAGCTGCACCAGGATATAATTATTTAACAGAAATTCGATTAAAGCATACATGACAAACTAATTGCAGTACATTAAGGGGCTATTAAGAGCCTCAGATTGATGTTCGTTCCAACAAATATCAAAAGGACAGAAAAATCCGATGCTGCTTCAAAAATGCAATTAGTGCGACATTTTTTTTGGGGCAACTACCCACCAACATAAGTATATATATTTATATATATATATATATATATAAATATAAATAAGTATATGCAGCATATACACTTACAAACGTACAGACACAAACAACTTATTGTATATAAAAATAGAATCCGCACAACCGTTGAGGGCGACTTTACCATATGGTCACATACCCAAACCTTACCACTTATGCGTCTCAGATTGCCTTAACATTGGTCCTAGTTGATATGAAATGCTCAGCATAAGCATCCCTTGTTGCCGCTGTTGCTACTTCTGATGTTGAACTAACCACTTACCCTTCACCCTCAACCAGCTGGGACTACAGCCAACGCACGCATCACCTTCACTTTCTGTACTTGTACTTGCAGAATAAGTCGACAGGCACTAACGCCACCCAAAAAAGCGAAATACATGTAAACATCAACCACCCACAACAATCAGGAAACATGGTTGGTACACACAAATACAAAAAAAAAAATATATATATATATATATATATACATATATCACAACCTATGAGTAATCCGCCTTCTAGATCAACGCATTTACTTCTTATACAGTGGTTGCTTGCAAAATAAAGTCCCTTGAGATAAGAAATTTCAGAAAACCTATTAGAGGAGTTTTTAATTTCTAATTGAGACTTATATTGAAACACAGACCAATTACGAATGTTTTGGAATATAATTTACCAATTAAAATTGATTGTAAAAAGAGACTTAACAGAATTTTCGATTTGAATGCAATTTCAATTCAACTCGGAAGTGAAAAACATTTATTTATTTTCAAGCGACCACTGTGCTTTAATATTTCTTTACATTAACTTGAGCAACGCAATAGATATTCTATTCATTTATTTCCTCCTGAGTTTGGGCTCTTTATACCCTGAACCCATGGAAATTGGGTTAAATAGGTATTATGGTTTTGTGCAAAAGTATGTACAATGTAGAAGGAAGCATCTCCGACCCCATAAAGTATATATATTCTTGATCATCATCAACAGCCGAGTCGATATAGCCACATCAGTAAAAGTTTGTTTCAAATTTTCGATAACTTTCCCCGTTTTCTATATACACATGTGATAGATAACACAAAATTCTTTAATTTGAAAAACGTTGAGACGGCGTTTGAAACATTAAAAGCAATAATGATAATCTGTGAAACTTATGTTACATTGAAATTAGGAACTCTCACACACACAAACTTTAAATATTGGGTTTAGGGTATCTTCTAGTCGGAATTTCTCGACTTGAGCCAACTTACTTGTATTTTCTTAAAAACCACTCACGCTAGCATTACAAAGCGCTCGCCGCACAGCAGGAGATGCCTCGGCCAGCAGGCTCAAGTCAGGGCTGTCACAACAACGACAGCTACCCTGCCTGCAGCCGCATCATATTGTTTCTGCCCCTTTTCAATATTATCAGGGTGGTGTTTACGCACTTCTCTTTGTGTGAAATACACCCCCACTCACTAAAGGAATTTTTATTTATGTTTGGTGCAATCCTATTAGTGCTATAACCGGGCGACGTCCTCATTGCCCACCGGCATCAAGTCACACGCTCCACGTTCAAGCTGCATAATTATGCCGATAACCATGCCTCTGGGGACAGTCGCTAAGTGACTTAGCCAAGCGTTCATTATCGTACAAAAATCTGCGCTATCGGATTCAAATTGATGCTTTAACTTTAGGGGACTGAATTGTAAGCAGGCTAAACCTTATTATTTAGGCAATGTAAATCATATTAATTTAAACTGATTTCTTTCTAGATCTTGTCTTAAAAAACAGTCCTGTCTTAAAATATATTTCACTTTGAGGATTATGTTTTTATTATTTTGAAGGAATCTTCAAGCAACTTGTGCTCTTTGATCTGATTTTCCTACTTAAAGGAAACAGTGTTCAAACAAGATTATTAACTAATCAAATCGTACATTTGAACCCTGAGTTACAGAACTTTAAAATTAATGAATTAAAACTTTTATACAGAAAAAAATTTTACTTTTAAGTGGTGTTGCTGATTCAGAATGGGGTTTGGAATTAAAATGCAAACATAGTAACCGCAAAGTCTATGAGCTCCAGTGCAATTCATTATTTTAATAGCTTTGAAAACTTACCCAAATCGGCAACCCGTATTCCGAAACAGTTCAAGTCTTTGTTGAGCGGTTGCTGCAGCGGCATAGTCGATCCTCCGCTTATCGTTGCATTGCTGACCTCCTGTGGACGTTTGCGGGCGACGGCAATGCCTATGGGCACTGAATTGCCTGTGATTATAATATTGCCATTGAATTCAAATGAAATTACGATCAGATGATGTTGAGCAACAACTTACTTGTGGACTTCTCTAGATCGGATACCTTCGGCGAGGCGGCTTCAATTTTGACCAAAGTGGTGAGAGTCGACGCGGACATGGTCTTTGAGGTGGCTGATGCCGTCACCGATGACGACGTAACGCTGCCCAGGCCGAGTGAGGCCGACGCTGTTTGCAGGTGATGCTGCTGATGATGATGCTGCTGGTGGTGGTGTTGTTGTTGCTGCTGCTGATGGCAATTGTTCGAACTTATCTCCGACACTTGACACGGTTCGCGCTTGATCTGCACAAAGGTATAAGATGAAGAGTTTGTCTGCTGATGATGATGCTGCTGATGGTGCTGCAAAGGTAAGGGCAATGGCAGAGGCAAGTGCCCAGCTCCACCAGCAGCGTTCATATATTGCGTATGGGCTGGCATTGCAGCAAATGGTTCCAGATGTAGCGGATGGGCAGCTATTGAGCCCAGTGATGCCGCTGTTGTTGTTGTTGATGTGGAGGGCATTAGAAATGCTGAGGTACTCAAAACATCTGCGCTGCTGTTGCTTGTTGCATTTGATACGTTAAATGTTGCCATTTGTAGTTGTTGTTGTTGTGTTTATGGGAAGTTGTATGTTATAAACAATCTAATGTTTAGTTGCTACTGGGCTTGAGCTAATGCTGATGCCATCGGACATCGCAATGGCCCCCAGGGACGACGACGACTTGCGACTGCTTGTGGCGCAGATGCTTCACATACATGCACATGTATATTTATGTACATATGTACGTCTATATCTATGTATATATATTTACGCAGCTACAACTAAACATCCATTATCTGCTGTTGCGGCACACACTCACGCACACTCAAAACACACACGCACACAGAGTCTACATTTTTACGTGTTTATTTTTCCACACTCTTTGGTGCAACACTCAGCAGGCAAATTCTTAGCATAATGTTGAACACTTTGATGCTTTTTATTATAAATAAATGACATAATCCACGCGCTACATACGTATGCAGCTTGCAATATCTATCAATTTATATGCATACATATGTATATATGTTTGTACAAACTGGACCTGTGCTAGGTTCACAGCGGCGGCGGCGAAGGTGTGGAGGTGGAAGCGACCGATCCCCACTAATTTAAAGCGTTTTAGCTGTTTGTGTAGTTCATTAAAGAATTTTACGTTGCGATGTGCCTATCAATATAGCACGCACTAAACCGCGCGTTTTTTCGCGAATTAGTAATCCCTGGAAAAAAGTCCACGGGAGACAAAAAAGCAACTTTTCAAGTTTTCACTATGTTTGGCAAGTGACAATCGTGTCCGATTAACGCTAACATCGATATGCTTATATTTATTAAATCTGATGCTTCTCGATACACATTCACAACTATTGATACTCCACTCGTTAATCGATGCTAAAGAACAGGCATCGATAGAGTATCGCTTTGCTTGCCGCGAGCTCAGCTGCCGATTTAAAACCACAAGATTTCAGATGCCAACAAATATTTTTATGTACGCAAGATATTTATGAATAATGCGATAATTGTTTATTGTAAGTTGCATAATTCTTATTGTTATGTCACGTATGATAATCATAGATATATCATAGATTGCTGCTTACTTTGTTATCAATATAAATAATATGGTTTGTCAAACATACACTACTTAGATGAACTGACCATATTGTCCCGGCATTAAAAAATGTTAATATCTTTTTAGTAAACTATTTTGCAACTATTTTCACAAGCCCTAATACAGTGGTCGCTCAAAATTCATACGCCAGTTTTTTAAAATTTAAGTTAAATTCAAGTTAGTGTTTTAAAGTATAAAAAATTTTTAATGTAAATTAAAAATAAAATTAAAATAAAAGTATAAATACTTATAACTTATTATAAGTTATCGAGCGACTACGATACTTTTTCAAATATGTTGCTTGTTTCCTTTCTATAGGTAAATGCGTCTTAAATCTTTTGGCGTCGTTATGGAATTGCATTGGGGGCACAGCTTTCGGGCGCCAAGCGTTTGCAGCCAACACTGCTCGCAGTGCACATGCCAGCAGGAGACAGAAATGGCGGGATTCTTGTAGTCATCAATACAGATCAAGCACTTTAACTTGCTTTGCGCCTGTTTTTCGTACAGACGTAGACGCGCTTTCAGAGATTCGATAATCTGCTGCTGATTTTGCGCAAATTTGCTGGCTTGAGATGTGGAAGGCTCCACGCTAACGGCGTCGGCCTCGTCCACTTGTTCAGTCTTTGCTTGCTCGCTGGAATGATTGGCGCTGCTGCTGGAACTGCCGCTTGGCTTAGGTGTCTCGTGCGAGGAGATGAGTCGGCGCACATAGCTGGTAACATCAGCCTCAGCAATGGCGCCTTCCTCAGTATCATCGTTGGTAAGAGGTATCACATCTGCCTCGCTATATTGCGTGGGCCCATATATGTGCGTGTCATCCTCGTCTACATTGACATCGTCCTCATCCTCCGTCGCCTGCTGTCCGCCATTGTACTTGATTGTCTGGCCCAGATTCAGTGCACTATAACCACCCTGAACAAGCGTCGAGACACGTATGCGCTTCTGTCCCGCCCACTCGTACTCCTCGTACTCATCGCTGTCTTCGTCATCCTCGCTGGACTGTCGCTCCCCACCGTTGCGACTCATGCGAAGGCATTTATTGACGTGTTCATGTATTTCTGTCTGTAGGAAACTTTTATTGCACACGGGACAGGTGCTGTTGGCTTCAGCGGTGGCAGGAGCAGGAGCTGCTGGAGGTGGTGCTGTCACCGGCAGTATGACTGGTGGTGTCGGTGGTGGTTGTGGTGATGGTCGTTTACGTGTCCGTTGGCGCTGTCGAGAATGTCGGTTTCGCTGCACACGCTGAAAAACGCTCCATGGCCGTCGCTGAGTCCCCTCAGCCGCAGACGAAGTTTGTGATGTGGTGGCTGGAGTCGAGGCAGTTGCGGGCGATGGTGCATCATGGGATCGCAGCTGCATGCTGTGAAGTCGTTCCATTTCCATCTGGCAGTGATCGGCGACCTGACTGCGCTTGATTTTTGCATCGCAAGTGGGACATATTACATCCTCCTCGCCGTTAACAATATTATAGTTTTCGGTGCTGGGCACCGTCTCCGTTGCCATTTCTTGTGCGAAAATAACAGTTGACAGCCTGCCACTGACACTGTGCGACGGTGTACCCGTTCTTAAAATTTAATTTTTCGCTTTGATTTCGTTTGGGTACTCAGATTTAAAGTTAGTTTTTTTCGCCGAGCAAAACTAAATAAAAAAAACAACAAACGCGACGCCAACCTAGCGATGTGGACAATTAAACTATCGATTTTATATTGACTTATCGTTTTAATGGCGATGCCACCTGCCAGCATTCAGTGACAGCCTAAAAAATACCAAACAATCAGCACTTCCATTTTAGTGATTGCCAACCCCTCTGCAAATAATTATTTTTATTATTTTGTTTATGTTTAATGTAGAAAAAACTGGATAAATGTCAATTTAAAAATGTGAAAAACGAGCGCTAAGCGTTAGCAGTGCAAAAGCGTAAGTGAGAGTTAATTCCAAAAACACAACGACTGTAAATACAACGCCAACGTCATTTTCACATCAGACGAAAGTGAAAAGCTAGGAAAACAGAATAGAGAAAAGAGAAAAAAGCAGTGCATTATTTTCCCAAAATCTGTGTCACAATTAAGGTTTCGTCTACCAAGTGTGTGTGTTTCGATATTATAACTTTATCAAACAGTAGCAAAATGTCGGAAATATTTTTAAAAAACCAGCAACACTCACAAAAACAACAACAACAGCAGCAGCTTCAACAACAACAGCAAAGCACCATTGGCATCTATAATAATAAAATGAACGTCATACCCAATTACACTTTGAGCGGAATGAGCTCCTTTGATGCCGAATCACTTCCAGATTATTCAGAATTTGATTCAGATTCGGTAACTTTGGACTATTACAAGGAAAGGTATTTAGCAAACGACAAACAGGACGACAAACAACAATAACAAATCGACAATTCGTATTTTGTCTTCCCTTTTGTTTTGGTTCCGTTTCACCCTTAAAGTTGCTGCAATATGTAGTTGTTATTGTCGAATTGTTGCCCTCATTTTGTTTGCTTTTGCGTGTTGATTTTGCATTATTTTAATTTCGCTACTCATCAAACGCTGATCCTGTTGCCATGCCCTACGCACATGCTCAAAAATTCTAATACATAACATACATACATACCTCTTATATGGCATTTGTACTTCTCTCAATTGTTCAGCTATAAATAGAGCAGACTTCTCTGCTGTCTGTGCAATAAAATTTTTTTTGTATTGTATAGTTTTCCCCAGTCACAAAAACACCCTCTCTCCCATTTCTTTAAAATTTCTGTTGACGATTGTTTTGGATATGTATACATATGTACATAAATAAATTTATGAATATTAACATTCATGTCATTTACTAATGCATAATTAATGCTTTGAGTGCATTGAGTTTGCAGTTTTAAGGCTGCTTTGACACTCCTATAACACCCACCTTCTTTTTTAACTTTCCTTATTTATTTTTAATGATTTCTCTTTGCTGTCTCTTTGCACATGCCCTTACTGTCGATGGCAACACTAAGTCTTTAAGTTAGTAACAAATTAAATGCACATAAATAAAAAACGATTAAATTCTGTTGGGCAGGTTGATTCTGAAAATTATTGAAGCGTTGCTGAATGAATCGCAGCATTCAGTCTGTAACATACGCATTTTGTGGTTTAGGTCTCGTTGTATTTACCAGCTTGTACAATTGTTGATATCGAGTTAAGTGTAGAGTATTAGAATATGCTTGTTTTTGTTTTTGTTATTTTGCATGTTGTGGGAGCAGATACTATTTGTTTACGCTTGTACATTATGGTTTTAGTTAATGTGTATGTTTAAAGACACAAAATCTATCAGCTACTAATCGAATGTTACCAATTCTATTTCTTCCCCCATGCAAACCGATTTAAATAAACAAACAAACAGATGTTGAAAAGGTTGCCGCCAACATTTTGAATTGAAACGCAAAATTATCATATAGCCGCTGTGCGCTAAGAATTAAGCAATTAAGCAACGCCAATTGTATCATTTATATTGTTATATTCCAAGCAAGAGTTATTGTTACTCCCCTATATAAATATACATACATATATACAATATACATTTAGCAAACTAACCAAAAACGCATTTAAAACGCATTCCAAACTAGTATTTTGCGAAGGCAGACGTTTTGCCTGATTAGCTTGTAAGGTAAGTTTTGAGCAACAGTTTTATAGTACATGCATTTACATTACACTTTTTTGTATTCAACTTATGTGGATCAATTTCTATTGCCAATACAGTGTATCGCGACCAGATCCTGACAAAATGGCACCGACTACGACAATTGAAACTATTACAATCACAAGGCCGCTCAAAGTGAGTGCTATAAATTTTCGTTTTGTAAAGCAGCTGCTCAGTTAATCCCTCTTTCATTTACAGGTGATTGCATTTATATGTGGTGTCATTGTTGTCGCACTCATGATTATGGCATTGGCCTCCACAGACTGGCTTATGGCTGCCGACTGGCGACAGGGTCTATTTGTTCACTGTATTGAGGAGGATTCTGTGTCACCGCTGCCATTCAATATTCAGGATCCACCCGGCTGCTACTGGACCCGGGATATTGGTACTTGTGCAGAAGCTTATAACAAATTTAATAATCTTAAAGTATATTTTATATTAATGTTATACAGGGTACATCAAGGCAACTGCTGCTCTTTGCATAATTACATTGGTAACTGACGTCATTGCCACAGTGCTAACTGGACTTGGCCTAAAGACGCAGAATCACAATCTCAAATATAAATTTTATCGAATAGCAGTTCTAGTAATGCTCGTCTCATGTATGTGTTTAACAAAGCCAAATCACAGTTAACTAAATACTTACATCTTATGAAACTGTACTTTATTGCAGTATTGGCCGTGCTATCCGCTCTAATTGTATATCCAGTGTGTTTTGCTGGCGAACTCACAATGGGTAAGAAATTGAAATTGGCTAAAAAACTGCAATTAATTTATAATTCCTTTCATTTATAGCGAATCGCCGAGTTTGGGAGTTTGGTTGGGCCTATGGGGTAGGCTGGGGTGCAGCAATTTTCTTATTTGGCGCCGTTGTCCTTTTGCTCTGTGACAAGGAATCTGAGGAGATCTACTATAAGGAGAGGAAAATTGTACATGACAACCAAATGCGCGCCTAGGCAAGGCCGCACGACCTGCCTGACGTCGTTCTTTAGACATAAGCATCTAGCAATCAATACATAAACACACACACAGACACTCACAGACGTATATAAATTTCAATTTGACTCAGACTAAAGAATAATGAACTAAATCAAAACAATAATTCTCAGCAACAAATTTGTAACAATTATAATTACGTTTATGAAAATCATGTTAAACCAAACAAACATAATCCGTAAAGACTTCCTTATCCCCATAGTTTTGGATATTAGTTTCGATACGATTAGTTGTATTTGTTTTATTTGTAATAAGTTTGTCCAAAACACCTATATAAAACACTCACAAACTCTCGCGCCTCTCATAGCATCTCATATATAATCGAATATAATCTTGAAATCGTGTCCAACCTACCTACCTACCTATATAAACACATATTTATATAATATGCATAATCGCTATTCGTGTCAGCCAATTTTTAGTCTGCTCTTTGGCAAAAAAAAAAATGTGACGAAGGCAAAACTAAATTGTACTTTACGTACTTATTAACATACATATATTCAGATACATACTAGTCGTAAAAACTAGAAAATTAACATAGAAATACATAGCCGTTTACCCATGTAATCGTACCAGATATGTATGTATGTAAACTTACTATAATCCATCATTCAAGACCCCACCCAACAAAATTTTGACGATATCTTTAAAACAAAGTGACATGTTTGTTGCAAAAAAAAAAAAAAATAATCCCAAATGAGCAGCTTAAAATGATCGATAACGCTTTTCATTTTTATTGTGTTTTGATTTTTACCAAAATAAGTTTATCTATCTTAATTTATGTTGTGCTTTGTGTCAGTTCAAAGTTCTCATATACCTAATGTACTCGATTATATACATATTTTATTATTTAACGACTCACTTTTGTATAATACTTATACCGTCCCAATTAACACACAGCTCACCTTCAATAATATTAAGTTAATCTCTTACAAATATGCAATATTTAAAGCTCTTTTAACTTGGCAGCTTGTTTTTTTAAGCACAATTGTAACAGCAGTTTAATTTATTATTACATATTATTTTAATGTTGTTCATTGTGTTTTATGCTATACTTGAATACATATCACAGTAAATTAAAATTGAATAAACACGTTTCTGACAACTTTTGTTAAATTTTATACATTTAAATTATTTTATTGCACAAAACACATCAAACATTATACCACAAATACCTTTTTATAAGATTTTTGCTATAAGTTTCTTAATTAGGAAGACTGTTTCACCATTCCTTATATCCACCCATTAATTTTTATTATGATCTTTAGTTGCATTTAGTTTCCCTTTGCAAAAACGACCATTGAAAAAGCAAATTAAGAAATTATTAAAAAAGAGTTTTAGATGAAAAACAAAAGCAACAAATGTCAACAATTAAGTTGAACGCGACGAAAATTACAACAATACAAAGATAAATACACATGCATTAAAATTCATTCATAAAGAAGACATTGAACAAATCGTAGGCAGGAACGTGCGGTGAAAAAAGAGAAAGAAAAACGAAACGAAAAACAAGAACAATTAATAAGGAGTATAAAATTATCAATTATACCAAACAATTTTAATTAACTAAACTATACTTAAGTAAGGTTAAAGTATGCAATTATTATTAAAAAACACAAATTCAACATATGTAACTAACGAAACAATTATATAGTATACTCGAATGTGAACTTTTATGAAACGTTACAATTTTTTATTGCGAAAAGAATGCAAAATTAGCAATTAAATAACACATTTACTAAACAAACTCACATCCAAAGTTTAATACTTTTAATTTTTCATAAACAAACATATGTATTAACAAATCAAAGGATTTTAAAAAAAGGGCATCTAACTTTTATGATTCATTGATGAAATTTTTTTAAATGGCAAGAAACAAAATAACTTATCAAATTTTTCTATTGCTAGTGATCGTATATTCAATAATATTCACTTAGCCACATACTATTTATATAAAAAATTATCAATTATGAAAATGAATTTATGTATTACAGCTATCAACAATGTATTCAACACTTCGAAGGTCCTTAAATCTAAAACACCCACCCATACTCATTATACTACTTAGTTTTATTGTAAATATTTCGGTCAAGCATTTAAGTTCACATCAAGTCAACAAAACAATTGTAATAATTAACATTTTCCCAAAATACGTACAGGCATATATTGAAACTAGTTTTAGTTCTTCATTCCATAATCAAAATCTACCAACCAAATACATAACCCACTAATTTATAGAACGTTAACCAATTTTATTCAATGAACTCGACTTTATTTGGGAACGCACTTCTTTTCAGCGTCCATGGAATAACCTTGTGTCAAAATGTCAACATGTCAAGAATTTTTGCATTTTGTTCTAAATTTACTGAAGAAACACAAATAATTGATGGGAAGATGCTTATAAACTTCTGTTTATTTTATGGTTTTTATTAAAAAATACTACATAATTTGTCGATATGATCTGATTTTAGATCCAATACATTATAAAAATAAGTAGCAACTTTGCCGTACATATGTTCATGTGGGTACCTAGACTATTATTACTTATATTCACAATGGCACAATGCCTTAAACCTTAATCTTTTTTGGCAATTAGGCCTTGCTTCTTTAGCTGTCGCAGCGCACACTTTGCAGCTGTGCATTTAGCAATGCGATAGTTGCGCCCTATACCACGGAACGTGCCTTTGCAGAAGACATCAACTGTCACGCGTACTCGACGACCATCGGCCAGCTTCTCAGGCTTGCCGAACTTGGCCGTTTCTGGTTCGAGCTCAAGGAGCTCTCGAATGGGTGATTTTGGCACAGAATTGCTAAATTGCTCAATTTCGGGTTTCATCATGTTGCTGTAAACCTGCCAAACTACATCCAGCGACATATTCGAATCGAGAAATATGGCGCCAGCAATTGATTCAAACACATCACCCAATGCCTTGGGAACCTCAACATCCTCAGCATCATCGCATTCCTCCTCCGAGAGCAAATAGTACTGTAACAAATAAGATATTTTTACCAATTTTAAACAAGATAGATTTTCTGAAACTTACCTCTTCGCTTATGCTGTGACCATTTTCCTGCTGTATGCGCACAAAGCGATCGATGACATCGTTGAGGCCGGGCGACAAGTGCCGGAAGTACTTATGGAAACCATGCCTTACGGCTAGGGAGGCAAATATGGTGTTATTCACAAGTGCCGAACGCAGATCGGTTAGTGCGCCTGGCGAATGCTGGCGTGGATCTTCGTACAGGTGACGCGTTATCAGATAATCCAATACGGCATCGCCCAGGAATTCAAGTCGCTGGTAGCAATCCGTCAGACGGTTAGGCGTATAGCTGGCATGCGTCATGGCCTGCAGTAAATAGGAACGATCTCTAAAGTTGTACCCTAAACTTGCCTCGAACTCTTCAAAGCCGCTTAGCAGATGCTCCAGCTCAACGTTAGCATTGGGTGCGAAATGCAAGAGGGGACTCCGTGGCGTTGGCCACGCTCCGTAAATGGTGACCATGTTCTTGTCATTTGGTTTTGTCGTTCCCGGCGCACGTTGTTTATCATCAGCTGCTGCTGCTTCCTTAGCTGGCACCAGTTTGTAAGACAGAACACGCACACCCAACCAAGCCATAAAGAGTAACGCACCGCGAGGTCCACACTCGATTAAGTAGGCGCCAATCAAAGCTTCTACACAATCGGCTATGGATTTGTCTGGTATACTGTGCTGTGAGACCAAATTGTAGGGAATAAAGCAACTAAAATCGTTCGTCTCATTGGAATCATCTAGATTGGCATTTGGTGTCAGCTGTTGTGCACTTTGTATTTGCTCTGTGCCAGCGGCTAGACCCAATGCCACAGCCTTTTCACGCACCAGCTCACAAATTTGCACGCTATTTAAGTTCTTAATGTCTAGCAGATCGGCCAGTTTCCAGTGATGCGTCGGTATCTTTGCCTCAATCAGCGCCTTCTCCAGCTCCTTGGGCACATAATAACATGGCGGAAGCCAATTGTCATGCGGCTCAAACTTAGTGGCTATCATATATTCGCCCAAACGCTTGCGTCGACCGAGGCGATACAGGTTGAGATTAGCCACCTGCTTGGAACGCAGATGACTTAGCTTGCCTTCGTGCACATTTTCATACGTAATGTACAGATATGTTGTAATGGCATATTTCAGAAACGAATCACCAATTGTTTCCAGACGCTCTAGATTGATGCCATCATTAGCATTGGACATTGTGAGGGCCTGCAGTATAATGCTAGGACTAGGCCCGGGATGTCCCACTAGCTCCGGCTGATAGTCAAAACTAAAATTTTCTCTTTTTTCACTTTCTTCGCTTGCAATGGCCTTCTTTGTTTTGATAACAGCGGGAGGTGAATTTGCTGTCACTTCTTCATGAAATTGCAGGCTGACCTGTTTGCTGTCCCGATTCAAACGGTGTTGATCGTTATAATTATCAAAACTGTCTCCACAGCCCAATATATAGTAACTTTCAGTCTTCTCAGGCTTTAGCCAATCATCGTTCAGTTCTACTAAGTCAGCTAACTGCAAAGTTGTTTTGGTGTCCAATTTAGATATAATTTGCGATTCCGTAACGTATGGCAATAATTCCTTGTACATCTCCAACTGCATTGTTACTTCATCCTTGCCAGCTTTTGATGCGTGATTATCTGAACGCTGCAGGGTCAGTTCCTTACCGTACGGCACAAGCATACCACTGGTCTCGATTTCAGCCTTGAACCGCCCAATTGATTGCGCATAGTTAATGCAAGTTTTATGCTGAGTCTCCTCAAAATTGTAACCAATGAGCAGGTTCTTTGTCTGTTGATATTGGCGCTCATTGGCATTGGTCGCTTGTATAATGGACATCTGCTTTTGGCGCTTTTCTAGCTCTTGTGCAGTTTCGATGGTCTCCGCTTCGTTTTTCGAAGTGAACTCAATGCGACCAGCGATAATATCATCTGTGTCATCATCATCTGAGCTGTATCGATGATTTGCTCCCACATGATCATCATCATCATAGCTGGAGCTCAGCGAGTTATCTGAGTCGTAGTAACTATAGTTGGGCTTGTCCTCTGCTTTTGTGGCATTGGTCTTGGCGAAGCCACCTTTTGGTTTACTACCTTTCTGCAGTCCCGGCGACGATTGCTTAAAAGATTTGCTATTGCTCACATCCCAAAATGTTGGTGATCCGTATCGCGTCTGCTGATCGCCTTTATATAAAAATTGAATTGGCTTAACTAAGAAAAAATTAAATACATTAACATTGTTCACTTACAAATCTTCACATTGGCGGGTAGTAGAGGCAAATAGTCCTCGTCTTCTTCATCCTCGTCGTAACTGTCAATGTCGTCAGCCATGTCATTCGACCAGGTACCAATCTCGATAAAATCATCTGCATTGTTTAACTGCTGTTCGCCCTCGATAACCAGCTCATTGGCACTCTTAACCGAATTCTCTTCCACTACCTGCTGTGGAATTGGTTCACTCTCGATCTTGATTTCTGGCTCCTTGCTGTTTGGTTTCTGTTTAGATTCGCGTGATTTTTTTAACACCTCCGACAAGCTCCAGCCAAAATCGAGCATTGGCCATTCGAATTGCTCATCGTCGATCTGTTGTCGACCCAAGGCGAGATCAGCAGATACCTGCTTGCGTATGTCGTCGGCAAGCAGCAGGCCATTTATGCGGTACAGGATGCAGGGCAGACAAACGGCCGTCCGCCAAAGGGATGCAGGAAACGGATGCAATGTGCAAAGCTCTGGCACCAGAATTTGCTTTTGCTCGAGATTCTCTCGTTTGGCTCGCTTTGTTTCTTCCGAACTGGTTGGCAATGCTACGCCCTTGCGATTCACATAACGTGGCGTTAGAAAATTTAATCGAGCACTCGTGTGATCCACGTCCAGCAAAGGCTGTGCTGCATTCTGTATGGTAAGATTGTATTTAACTAAATAGTAATGCTTGAAGGTGCGATAATTGTCGCCTGGAAAGCAACTTAGCGGCGACAGGTGAGGACAGATCTCGGCTACATAAAAGTACTGTGGCTGATCTTGATTGCGATACCAGGGCATAACAACAGCATCTTGAAAACGTTCCGCTTCAAACGGCTGCTCTTGTCGTTGTTCATCGGGCACAGGCTGCGGCATCATGTTGCCTGTTGCCTGAATGAGCGCAAGGAATTCCCAGTCGATGAGCCGACCGTCTGGCTCTATTTTTATCGTTGGCACAATGAACACACAGTTTTCCGTTGAATCCGGATCGAACAGCATGAGGAACTTTTGCAGGCGCAGCACATTTGTGAAAGTATAATTGAGGAAGACATTGATGCACTCGATTTGTGCGCTCGTCAGCACAACTCGTTCTCTTGCCAGCTCCAGCGATACCTTTACCTCACCGGAGCGCGTAAATATGGAGAAGGCGCTTAGCTTAGGTATGCGTTTTAGTGTTAGTATGCCGAAACCCTGCTGCGCCTCCTCTGGTGGATATATCTTCCGACCGCGAGTGTTTTGCTCCTCTGGTATGGGACACTGCAGGGTTAGCTGAATGAAGTACAAATAGCAGGGAACATCAGGCAAGGGACGACAATCACAGAACTCAGACGCAATGCGCTTGTAATAGTATTGACGTCGCTTGGTGGTACCCGGCCGTGGCTCATAGTTTTGTTGCACTATTTGCTCATCCTCTGGCTCTAGATCAAAGCACTCCCAGTCCGGTTCCAAAGCACGAAAGCCTTCCTTGCCAATGGGTTGCAGCTGATCATCAAGTTCGCCTATGTTGTGCAGCTCGACGCAGGCCTGGTAAGCGGCCAAACGCCGTGCCAGTGTCTGAGTGGGCATCGGAAGACCCTTTGTAATAATAAACAAATATTTAAAATCGCCGTTGACAACTCGATAAAAACCAGCAAGTATGGTTAAAGGCATTGGTACACTTACAACAATATCGTACTTTAACGGCGAGTTTATTGGCAGGCGGATCGTATACTGGTATAGACGAACACCCTGTCGTTCAGAGCACGCGCAGCGCCACAGAGCTGTCAACTTAGTAAAGGTGTCACTAGGTAGACGAGCACAATACTTGTTGACCAGCGCAATGGCTGAATTAAGATCCACAGACGCACCCGTCGATAATTCTGGCCTGGGTTGATAAGCGGCTAAGCAACTCGTAAAGCGCTCTGCCTGTCGCTGCTCTACTTCGGCTGGCTCCGTATTAGCACATTTTGACAGCAGCATCTATTATATAACTCGTTATTGAAAACCATGCAAACTTAAAAAAAGGGATTATGGTTACCTGCTCGATTTCGCGATATTGTGCCATTTGATGTACCAACGCTTCAGTGGTAGACACCAGTCTGTCTGAAGAAGCAGATACAGTGGATGCGGACATATCTGACATTGACACCAGTTCACATTCGAATCGCTGCTTTGGTCTTAGCTCAGTGCTAGTGTCACTGGGCGTGGTGTTAGTTAAGCTGATGGCATCGTCGCTAGAGCTGCAGTTATCCAATTGTGTGGGCACTTCATCCTGAATCTCCTGCAATTTTATGTCACATGCGGTGGGTGGGTGGTTGCTGAAAATCTCTGGATTAAGTATTTTGACTGTGCCACGAGCAGTGCCAAAAGTGTAGGGATCGGAATTGGGCAATGCTGAGTCATCTGAGTCACTGTCTAGCTCGTGTTGTGCATCATCACTAGGCGCACAGATAAAACGATGCGACTGTTCGTTAAGCTGCACGGCACCACCAGGCGCTACTGCACTGGGCTCAAAACTAGGCGCAACTAGCATGATGTGATAGGCGGGTGCGGCTCTTGCACGTCCTTTGCATTGCACATAACTACGATATGTGGTGGGGGGATCCCAGCGTACCACCAAATTGCACTTGGGAACATCAATTCCCTCCTCCAGCACGGATGTACCGATAAGTACATTGCAATCGTGCATACGGAACCGCTTCAGCACCTCTTCCTGCCGCCTGTGCTCCAGCTCGGCCTCCTTGGGCTCCGTTGTGGGATCTGCTATGCGATCTGTAGTATACTGGCATCGCAGGAACTTAAGATCAGAATCACGTCTACTCATCTCTGCCAGCAACTCGAACAACACGCGTGCCGTATGGTTTTGATTGCAATAGATGAGTGCACAGAGGGTCTCGCTAGAGTCGTTATGGTGGCGATTGTGGCGGCGAGGATGGATGCGCCTCCTTCCATGGAACTGAGTGTTGGACTTCGTTTTTGCTGTAGGGGTTGGTTGAGTCACTGATGGTGTTGCCTCGTCTGTATTGCATTTTTGCTGCATCGTCAGCTTGCCATCCGTGTCTTTTGAGTGTAGCAGCTGCTCGAGATTGGTAACTAATGAGTGGGTCGTCAGATGCTTCTGATCTAGCTGTTCTACCACCTGACATTTGGATTTTAGCGCTTGCGAAAGCTTATTGAAATCTGTCTGCTCAACTTGATGGCGCATCTTGCGAAAGCCATCCGCTTGACTTTGTGTCTCAGCTGGCTTAAAGCACCGCAGCACTGTGAGTAAACGATGCACCTTCGGACTAGAGTAGCGCTCAATAGTGGAACGCGGATCCTCCATCATTTGGTTCAGGAATGTTTGATCGCACAGCGTATTGACTTGAACCAGAGCCGTGTTTACCAGGCAGAAGAGAAGATAATGGCGTTCATGCGGAGTTTTCACCTTAAGCTTCTCATTGCGCAGATAGAAATGTTGGGCGGCTCGCTGTGTGCACCAGGGTCCCATATCATGCAGCACAGCAAGCAATGCGTCTAGCACATTAAGCGGGTCTAACTTGGGATCGGGTATATCTGAAAATTTAAGAATTTATTATAAATAATTCAATAAATTTCAATATAAAAAAAAAATAGCACACCCTTAAGATCCTCCATGAACTGATCAGTGCCGTATATTTCAAACGGGTCATAACGATGGTCGTTAAGGAAAGATTTATGTGTAGTCAGTATATCTACTAACACGCAGGACAGCTCATCCATTTCAAAGGGCGCACACTGCACAATTAATTCCTGTGGCTTGGCGCAGTAACGCAGTACAGTAACAATGTCACTAGCTGTCTCAATTTGACACAACATGTTCTGTTCTAGGGTATCGAGCATGGCGTTAAGTTCCTCCAACTCGCACCCAGCGCTGTGCAGGGGACCAGCCAAACCCAATATCCGGGGTCTATCGCAAGGCGTCGCAGGCAGTATAAATTTCTCAAAAATGGGTAGTACACTTCGATATACAGCGCTGTCGTGACAGTCCTCCAGGACGATAAGCTGAACGTTACTTAGCAATATATGCCCAGCTTCCAGCAAGACCAAAAAACTTGAAGGCTTATGTATGCTGACATGGTAGTCTTCCAAGCAGTGAGCAAAGGGTTTTTGCATATCCGGCTGCTCCTGCCACACCTTGAGATCAGTAAGATGAGTGAGCATCGTGTAGATGGATGTGGCTTCAGCATCAATTTGAGAGCTTAAGTAAACGCACACTTGACCATTGCGGCGGCCACGTCTTGAGAACTCCTGCAGCAGCTTCAGTGCTATAAACTCTTTAGAGCTTTTGTGGCCCAAGCATATAATTGTGTTGCGCTCGTAGGCTGAGGCCAGTAGTTCCACCTGGAAGTCTCGCGGCGTAAACACCGTCGTGTGCAGGTTGTTATCGCACCAATGGAACGCCATGCTGACATCTGTATGCAACAGGCTGAGGTGTAGTGCAGCTCAACTGCAATTGGAATTGATGGGTAATCCACGATGTGGATGTGCCGGCTCGGGTGGTTTTCTTATACATCATCGATGTATCGACTGTCAAGCGATGAGTTTGCACGTCGCGTCATCGATAAGTAATGTAAACCAGCAGCTGTTCTGTTGTCATCTGTTTAATTCAATGCTTAGTGTGTTTAAAATTTTTTTTTTAAGTGGCCGTCAGCTGGTACCTTTTATCTTAATTAAACTATTACTTTGATTACACATCAAACTAGATATTCAGTTTTGTGAAATAATTACAAACTAACAAGGACTGGTCATCCAGGTGCGCGCTGTTAATAACATTTTAGCAAAGTACAATATTTAGAGTGCCCACATATATATTCGTTGCAGCTCTAGTGTTGGATAAAACAAAAAAGCAAAAAGCAACCACTCATCAAACCGGCATCAGCACCGAAAAAGCGAGAATATTCGTCCAAGCTTAAACCAAATCTTTGTAGAGTAGACGCCAACGCATGCAAGAATGACGCACACCAACAAAAATTGGATCCTGGCAATTCTGAGCGCTCTTTTGGCTTTGGAGTTTGTGACGAGCTCCGAAAACAATGAGTATATGAAGCGGGAACACAGTCTGGTGCGTCCATTTCAAGGTAAGATAAGACGATGATGCATAGCATAGAACATACATTTACATGATAAGAGCATTGTTCTACAGGCGTTGGCGTTATACTACCCCATTGGGACTTTCTAGGCAACACAATGGTCACCAGCAACTACATAAGACTGACGCCGGATTTGCAATCAAAAAGCGGTGCTCTGTGGAACTACTCGGTATGCGGGCCACATCTGTCCAATTTATTAAATAATTGTTACTAATGGCTTTATCTATACACAGCCCGTCATGGGACGCAATTGGGAAGTTCACGTTGGGTTTAAAGTACATGGCAAGGGCAATGAGCTATTTGGCGATGGTTTTGCCATTTGGTATACCAAGGATCGGATGCAAACGGGTCCTGTTTTTGGCAGCAAAGATCATTTCTCAGGACTAGCCATTATTCTTGACACGTACAGCAATCATAACGGACCGCATAATGTAAGATATGATGTTCCATAAAATCAAATAGAACTATTTCTATTGGCTTGTTTTCTTTTGTTTTTAGCACCAACATCCGTATTTGAGCGCGATGGTTAACAACGGTACATGGAGCTATGATCACGATCGAGATGGCACCCACACACAGCTGGCCGGGTGCGAAGTGCGCTTTCGTAATGTTGACTACGATACCTTTATAAGCATCCGTTATGAAAACGATGTGTTGTCTGTTTCGACGGATCTCGAAAACCGAAACGAATGGAAGAATTGCTTTGTGGTTACCAATGTCGAACTACCAACCGGCTACTATTTTGGACTTTCGGCAACAACGGGGGATCTGTCTGATGCTCATGACATACAATCTTTTAAGTTCTTCGACATTGATTCAACCATCAGTGTAAGTAAATGAACGATATTAAATTAAGTTTCATGTTTGAATTTTTTTTAAATTACTTGCAGCATGATGAGATTATGCGCCGCAGCAACATTATTCCAAATGCCAAACTGTTTGAGGCGCCGCGCGAACACAAAGAAGACCCGAAACCTGGAATGTCAAATGCAAAAATATTTTTTATATTGCTGTTCGCAGTACTGTTGACAGCTGGTGTGGCTATATTTGCCATATCGTATTTCAAGGATCGCAATGCGCGAAAGCGTTTCTATTGAAATAATTAGGAGCTTCAACATCAGCAATCAAACCTAGAGCATAGTCAATCAAACATTATAAACCAAGCAACAGCCGACAAGTTTTCAAGTCCTTTTTAACAGTTAATTTATATATTGAATGTTACGACATTTGTTCATAAGTTATCTAGATCCCATTTTTGTTAGATGGTCTTTTTTTTACAAAAAAAGATGTGCAGCAACTTTTGAGGTAAAGTAACAACGACGCAATGGCAATGGGCAATTGTTAAATTTAAGTGAAAATTTTTAATCAGAACTATAGAAAAATTGAGACCGTAAGAATATTATTGCAGTGTGTACATTAAATAAGAAAATGATTCAAAAATGAAAAACGACCAAACAAAACTGCAAATGTCCATTTATTTCAGTTACACCCAGTGATGTTGCTGTCGCTGACGACTGCCGGAAACGGAGCGCGGAGGAGGTGGTCGAACTGTAGCAAGCATTGATTCAATCTGACGCACCTGATTGCTCACAAAGCGGTCGCTGGTTTGTTCATTGCGATCGCTCTCTAAATTATCGTTGGATTTGTGCATTCCACTTAATATACACTGCTCAAACAATGACTTGGACTGGCCATCATCGAGTGAATCATCGGAGCTGTAATCAGTCTTGGCACCAGTAATTGTTTGTCGTCTGTTTCCATTTGACTTGGGCAGTGTGTTAGTTTGGCTGGAGCTGGTGCTTGCGCTGGCGCCGCTTGGTTGCGGTCTGCAGCTGCCGGCAGCAATAGCCTACAAAAAATTTAGTTTTAAATCTCAACTTGTAACAACTTGTCTTACACACTTACCTGACTCAGCAAATTGCAGTCATCATCAGAGTCCATTGACAACGAGCTAAGCGAATCACTGCGTTTAGGCAGTAGACGGGGTTCAGTCTCCACATGGATAGCACTTCTTCGTGGTGGTAATTTGGGTGCTGAATCTGAATTTCTTGGCAGCAGATGAGGTGGTTTCAGTGGCACACGCATGGGACCCACCTGCGCTGAGCCCACCGTTAAGTTAGACAATCCCGAGATAACTGAGAAGTTGCAAGGACTGTCTTCTACATAATACTTGTTCATCTCATCGGTGACGGGCAAGTAGCTGGGAAGCGCGCTACCTCCACAACGCATCTTCGAAATGGCATCCTCAGGTGGATCTTGAGCCTGTGGCATTGCTCGTGGCAGCTCGTTGGCATTTTGATCGTTTGCAGTAGAAGCTATAGATAACACCGAAAGATTACTGTTACTACCCGCCTTAGAGAGCAGCGCTGGAGTATCCTCGGTGCAGTAGTTTCGATGCTCATCGTTACCATTAAGATTATTTGTGGTCAGGTTGTTGTTAACAATTAAAGTCTGTTGTTGTTGTTGCTCAATCTTGCGATCACGTTGCGGAGATTGAGGCATGCTCTGCGTGGGTGAATCCGGTAGCTCCGATGGTGAGATGACGCCACTTTGCATGCGGCTATATTCACTAATTACAGAACCATTATCGTCACAGCCAATCGTCTCGTCATTCACCAGTGAATCCATTGAACTACGTCTGGAGAACATCAAAGGTGTCTCCAAATCGGAGTCAATAGCCTGACAACTTGTTGTGCTCTGTACATTGTTGTTGTTATTACCAAGAGCTGGAACTGCTGCTGTTACTGCAGTAGGTGCATGGCTTGCTTTGGGCACAGTTGACTGCTTCTCCTGCTTGCCAGATGCCACATCCATAAGGCTGGTGAGCGAATCAAAACGACTGAAGCAGCCCGGTGTGCCCTCCTCGCAATAGTTGATTGGTCGTTCGCCGGGCTCTGGTTCGGGCGTATGCACGCAGTCATTGGTCGGTTTATCGGCTGCCAGATTCTCCAGTGCACTGCTGCGCAAATTAAGTGTCTTTGGACGCTCCACTTGATCGCTGCTTAAATCACAAGCGGAAGCGGACTTGGCCAGCGGTTGAGGTACTGGTGATAAACTGTTGCCTGTTTCATCTAAAATAAGCAATATTTCGCTGCTATCCTCCGTGGCTTTTGACTGTGTTTGCACTGCTTGAGCGGACCGTCTTTCCATGTATCGTACACTGAAATCCGTGGGTTGATCCAAGTCAATGGAGATATCAAAACTGGCCTTAGCAGGCTCGTGCTCACTATAACTACTGTACTTCATAGAGTAGTCAATGGGTTGTTCCTCTGCGGGCGTGCTATAAAGATTCTTTGTTGGAACAGCGCTAAGTTTTCGCTGCTCGAAGGCGCTTTCGGACTTTGCGTAGTATTTTGTGGAATCGGAATCGGATTTGCCAGAATAAACCGACTCGCGACTTTCACATTTACGGGGCAATGTGCTGCTCCCATTACTGCTGCTGCTCCCTGTTGCGGGGCGCACCTTTTTTAAGGATCCCGTGGGATTACTGCTTAGGCGCATGGAGCTGTAACGTCGTGGCAGTGTTCCCGCAAGCCCGTTTCCCAAGTTCTGTGCTGGCAGCTCGTTATTTGTAGTCAACTCTAACGCTGTGCGATAGTTAACCAAGTTCTTTAAAGCCGAAGCGCTTCCTTCGGCTACCATAGGATGCTTAGAGCCAATAAGTGTGCGAAGCAATGGAATGGCATTGTGATCGATTAGAAACTGTTGATCCTCGGGACACCGTGCCGAAAGATTCCAGAGTGTGCCACACGAGTTGCTGACAACAGTCTGGTTGTCTAACTTAAGCTGCTGCAATAAAATGGCCAAGCAATTATAATGTCGGAGGATCTGGCGATAGGACTCACAGACGGCAATGTGACTAGACACGTTGCGCAATATGCCGCCAGCGTTTTCGACAATCTTCAACGTTTTGCTTGGCCCTTCGTAGCTGAGCATCTGCACCAGGAATCCCAGTGCTCCATCGACGGCACAAAACTCCGCCTTGTTGGTACTGCAGTGCGCGGAGAGATTCCAAAGAGCGGAAAGAATGGCCTTCAATGTATTTTCACTCTTGTTGTGCATGGCAGCCGTTGCCAAAGCTGTCACTGTTCCCAACTCATTAAAAATGGTCTTAAGATGTTTATCAGCACGCCAAGAAAGATTGCGTAAAACACTAGCAGTTGCCTGCAGCAGATCATCGATATCCGTTGATGTTGAGTCGAGCTGTGCAACCAGCGCTTCCATGAACTGCTTCTGTCCACACAGCAGCGCTTTGTTGTTCTCCTCGCCGCAGGTAAGATTGGTCAGCGTCATCAGAGCATAGCGACGCAGTAAATTGCATTGTTCTCTACCCGATGCCGGGCCATGGACGGCATGATCAAGATGAACCAGATTTGGTATTGCTTTTAAAGCACCCAACTCACACATGGTCTGGCGATGCTCCTCATCAAAGCTGGCCTTCATTAGCAACTTCATGGCCGCCAGCGGATGACGCTCCTCATCGTCGGCAATCGATTCACCACCGCTCTGTAGCTGCGTACGCAGAAAATTGCAACTGTAGTCATGTATTTGATCCAGCAAGCGAAGCACCTTCACCTCACGTTGATTTCCATCGACTATATTGTGCAAGGCTTGGTTGGCATTCTTGCGTGCAGCTCCACCTGTACCGGCACTGTCGTCATTCGCGTGTAGGATTTTCACCAACAGCTGAATGCAGTCGGAGCTGCGCAATGCTGCACAGGTATCTGCATTTCTCGAAAGCTCCAAAAAGTTGCGAGTTAGTTCTAGTTGTTTGTGAGCGTCGCTCTCGTTCAGCGTCATGTTTTCGAATGATTTCGCGTTTTTGAATATTGCCAGGCTTAATTTTAACACTCTTACTTCTTGATTTGTACCTAAGTGAATTCCAGGAACTATAAATTTGCCTGCCTGTTCTTAAGGCACTGTTAGCAAGCAGGTAGGCGGTAGGTATGGTATTTCATTATGGCTAGGTAAAAAGTCCTACAGCGCAGAAGTAGCTGCTTCTGTTTGGACCTTGCGGTTACGAGCTATCGCTTTTAAATATCAACAAGTAATCGATAGTTGTGTGCTCAGTGGTTGTGTTTTAAGGGATGCAGTAGAATGTTTATCATAATTTTTCAGGATATTTTATAATAGGAAATTCAATTTTAATGCTTATTTTAAATAATTATAAGTTAAAAGTATAGTAACGCATTAAAAAAGGTTATTAGCTAAAATCTCAAACAAATACCCATATATATACTTGACGTCATGCGTTCGCGTAATGTTCTTTCGGAATGTTGTGCTGCCACATTTTTTTTGTTTTCGTTGTTCGAAAATACCACCGCTAGCAAACTAACGTTACGCCACGAATAACAGCTGATAAACACAGCTGCTGAAGCCGAGTTAAGTTAGCAGAACAAAAAAATGAATTTCTTGAAAAAGGTATATTAATTAAAAATCATTAAGAAATTTATAAACATAAATATTTAATTTTGAAGGTGACCCAGCAAGCTGTGCCGATAGCTAAGGCGCAGGTTAGCCTAAGCAATAAATCGGCAGTTCACACAAGCGCTGTTTGTTTTCGCGTGCAGTCTGGACGTTACCGCATAACCACAAAACGGGATAGGCCGCTCACCTACGAGATGGCCAATCCCCCGCACTTTATTGGGCACCGCAAAACATGGAACTCGTGGAACACATGTAAGTTGGTTGTATTTTTTTTTTTTATTGTGTAAAAAGTAAATCATTGCTTATTTTTATATCTTTAAAGCTACTCTGAAAGATGGCTTACGTCCGTCACAAACTGCGATTGAGGATGTCTTTATTCGTAAGTTTATTACTGGTACGTGGCATGCGTTGGTCTGCTCCGAGATCATTGTTAAGCGTCAGCACAATACGATACGCATTGCTGCCATCATACGACAGGCAATTAGTCCGCGCAAAATGTATTTCCTTATTGGCTATACGGAAGAGCTACTATCCTATTGGATGCAATGCCCTGTCACGCTGGAGTTTCAGACGGTTGCCGATAAGAAAGCCGTAATCTTCAAATACATCTAGTTTTTATCCTATTTAAATGGTTTCTTATATACAACCATACTAGTTCACATATTTCGTTGTTTTTTAATGCGAGTATTCGATTTCACTATTATTGCTTTGCCAAGATTTAAGGGCTTTGTTAACAATGAGACCATCCTGATCTTTGACCTGCAAGATAAAAAAAAAAATAAAATAACTATGCGTGAAAAGTGAAATTGTTAGTAGGCTTTACCGTTTCCACTAGTGCTTTAAGCTCGTACTGTGTGCCAACTTCAAATATCAGCGACTTTATGTCTTTCGCCAGTTCCAGAAAAAGGAAAACTACAATCTTTTTAGCGCCACCGCAAACTTTGTCCCAAACTTTAACCAGAACTGTCTCACAAATAACACCAGCAAAGCACGTTGTGTACCAGTTCTCCAACAATTTTGAGTTCACATCAAAGAGTTCCAGCATTTCTAATTGACTGAAAATGTAACATAGACATTACAATCGTATTTAAACATTTTTGCTACTGAGCACTCACTGCAATAACGCCAAATCCTCGCGCTTGAGAAGTGTATGAGTTAGTTCCTTTAGTTTAGCACATTCCTTTTTAATCTCTCGAGTGTACTGGAAAAACTCTTTGGCTATCCAGTATGTTTCCGTCTCATCGTCAAATATTTTAAGTAGCGCGCGCACAATTTCTACAAAGTGATTGTCATCCTGCGCTTGAGTTCCTATCCGAACATTGCTATGCAACAACCGATTATTCTCCAGCAACCACATCTTGTGCAGCACCAAATCTCTGGTCTTCCACGAGTCGGCATCTACACAGCGCATTACGATAACAGCACGCTGTAAGTCCTCGTAGACCTGTCGACGTTGTTCCCGCACGTATTCGGTATTGCTTTTGTGTTGCGGCATTATTCCCATTATAAGACTCCAGAGCAAATGTCGTTCCTGGGCTGGCACTGTATAATTATATACAAACTGTCTTAGCTTTGTCAGGTTGCGTATATCGTCCTGTAGTAGTTTATTAAGAGATTTTTTCTCCACGACGCTGAAGCAGCCAACCTTCTCATAGTAACTGGACCTAAAATTGCGCTCATCTGTGGTCATATTTTTGATGTATTTATGTTTAATTTATTCTGAGCCGAATGGAAAAGTTTCTAGCACTTCCGTAACAACAGTTTATATAAAGGGAATATATTTTTTCTTCTACTTTAACTAGTTAATAATAAACTTGCCAAAACACAACTAAGATGGAAATCAGCTGTTCAGTCGTAAAACACTCTGCTTCAAAGTGTCTGTTAAGTTAGCTCTTTTTGCGTCGACGTTACATTGGCTCGATTTTGCGTTCTATTGCTCTTAGTATTACGTAGCTGGATTTGCTATTACGTTGGTACGTAAGTACCGTTGTGCATTGCATTTCGCTACAAAATGCCCAAATATTGTCTGAAAAGGTAAACAAAGCTGTTTGAGTAATAAAATGTGACAAATAAAAAAATATATTATTGTGCTGAGCAGTAGCCCACAAACGTACTAAAAACAAAACTTTAGGCAGCAGGAACTATTAAATCAAACGACTTATCTACATGTATTACACACTGTTGCTGCCTTCACAGAGGCTGAAAATTAAAATCAATAATTCAATCAGAAAATCAAAACACGAATTTGACCAAAAGCATGCACGATGTTTATGGTAATTTTTGCAATTATGCCGTATTTATCACGTTTCTTTTTATTGTCTTTGCAGTTACAGTTGATAAAATCAAATGTTATGCTTTGCATTTGCATTTGTTTTTGTTGTTATTGCCGTACACGTTGTGAGCGCTTGGCAAAATGGAACAGGAGATTGGCACCTGGGATTCAGTTCTGCTGGAAAACCTATCCGAAGATAGCTTCATAAATAACATACACCAGCGTTACAAGCGCGATCATATATATGTAAGTATTTATTATTCAAAATTTAAACATATTTTAACTTTAGCCTTTAGACCTACATTGGAACTTCTGTTGTGGCTTTGAATCCATATCATAACATATCTGAGCACTCTTTGGAAAATATACGCAACTATGGCAATAAAGGCATTTTTCAGCTGCCACCACACATGTAAGTCCCTTGCCATAGACTACCCTTAATATATCTAACCATTCATTATTCTTAACAGATATGGGCTTACAAATTTGGCTTATCAGTCTCTTAAGGATCAGAGCGAGGATCAATGCGTGCTGCTCACCGGCGAAGGTGGTGCAGGCAAAACGGAGACATTCAAAATGATAGTCAATTTTCTCACACACATTCAAGATCGAACGCTTTGTAGTGGAACTCCCAATTCATTGCGTAAACAGTCATCCAGTAGCTCAGCGAGCGGCATGGGAATACATCAGTCCCACAGGCGCGCCTCAAGTAGCTGCCTTGGCACTGCAAACTTTTTCATATGCAAAAACAATGCAGCTTCCGCACCCAACCAGGGAAGCACATCCAACACATCACGTCGCCAATCACCGTCACCGGGTCCTGGTCCAACGCACCGATTGCGGTCGCGTGCCGAGAGCATCGAGCGTCAGGCCCGGCGTAATATGCGGGAAAAAATAGTTGATTTTGACTTTTCGCATCACAAAAGCACCGAGAACATAAGCGCATTGCTGGAAACAGCCGCCGCGCATGGCCACTTGCATCCAGCGAAATCATGTTTCAAACATCAACAGACACAAGTAAACACCTGCACTGCCAGTTATGGGCCGCTGGGCGCCAACACGCCGTCGAAAACGGGTGCCACCACATCGCCCAAGTACATGCACGCTGGCTGTCGTCAGTGTGGCCACAGCAAATGCACACGTGCTCAGAGCTTGGAAAAGGAGGAGCGTGATGCTACACTTCTAATGCTCCGGGGAAGCAACACTCGCCTGTCCACTGCCGCCCACCAATCGCAACCTCAGCGCGGAAGCTGTTCGAATTTGGTGCGCCAGCATTCAACCGAAAGTCAGCAGGAGCGACAGCTGTCCATGGGCTCCACGCAACGTATATCACTGTTCGATGCACACAAGCTGAGCAAGGTGCTGGGCAGCACATCTGTGTCGCCAACACCATCAGCTAGCTCCTCTTTGCATCGACGACACAGATCGCCCAATCAGCGGCTTCGAGAGTGCGTCACATGTGCAGATGTATTCCTGGAGGCCATGGGCAATGCTTGCACTCTTAAAAATAACAACTCCAGCAGATATGTATGTGGCTTATAACATTTTATGTATAGTTTTTCTAAACATTTTACTTGGTTCTTTTAGGGAAAGCTTTTTGATATTGAAATTGATTTTAAGGGTGATCCAATGGGAGTCCACATAACACATTGTAAGTACTTAATTGTAGACATGGTATAAAAAATTTATTTTATTTGCAATTGTTTCTATGTCTGACTCACAAAAGATATGTTGGAAAAGGTTTGAGTCGATTGACACATAATTTACAACTAAAATATTGACTTTATAAATATTTATTTACATATTTTCCATTAACAGACTCGTATAACAGACACCACAATTGGAGAACGCAATTTTCACATTTTCTATCAATTATTGTTGGGTGCTGATCTTCAGTTGTTAAGTAAGTCTGTTGTTAGTCTAAAATTATACTTAAATTTCTAATATATTCTGCGAATTAAGAATCACTTAAGCTTTTTCGTAATGTGGAAAAGTATGAGCTGTTGCGCAACACGACTGCCATGGAAGAAGATCGGGCTAATTTTTATTACACTAAGGTAGGTCATTTAAAATTAAACAACGAAACCGAAGCTAATTGATTTATTTATAAAACTTACAGCGGTCATTAGACGTGCTGGGCCTAAGCTGTGATGAGACTAATTCAATTTTCCGTGTTATTGCTGTCGTATTAAAACTGGGCAACTTTATTTTCGTGCCTGTGACCAATATTGACGGTACAGAGGGTTGTCAGGTTTCAAATGTCTACGGTATGATATAAGAAAACATCTTGAGTTGTTCTTAAAAAATAAGTGATTTTCCATTTGCAGAAGTGCAAGAGACTGCGCAGCTGTTGAATTTAGAAGCTCAAATTTTAATCAATTGCCTGACCAGAGCTAACAGCACGAGCAGCACCCAAGAAGATGTGGGCTGTGAAATGGATGCCAGACAGGCAGCCAGCAATCGCAACATTCTTTGTCGTACTCTCTATAGTCGACTGTTCACTTGGCTGGTCAACAAGATTAATGAATCAATGAAGTCCACGCAGCGTGAGAAGAATCTAGCGTTGCTGGATTTCTATGGCTTTGAGGTCCTTGATCATAATTCCTTTGAGCAGTTTGCTATTAATTACAGTGCCGAAAAAATACATCAAGTAAGTACAATTTGAAATTCACAATATTGGTAATTTAAATAATGAATTATTTATTTTTTTTTTAGAACTTTGTGTTCAATGTTTTGCGATCAGAGCAGGAGATGTATATTCGCGAGGGCTTAGAATGGTCGCGCATCGATTATTTTGACAACGAGTCCATATGTGAGCTGATTGATAAGCCAAGCTATGGAATTTTAAGTTTAATCAACGAATCGCATCTAAGCAACAATGAGGCGCTGTTGCTGCGCATCCAACAATGCTGTGCAGGACATGCCAATTTCATGACAAGCGGCAGTAATTCCATGTGCTTTCAGTGAGTTGATTCCAATGCCGCAATAGTAGCTCTTATTAATTAACTCTCTTTCTCAAACCACAGAATTCGTCATTTTGCTAGCGTTGTTAACTATTCGGTACATCGCTTCTTGGAGAAGAATTCCGACATGCTTTCCCGATATATTAGCGCTGCCTTTTATCAGAGCAAACTATCACTTGTGCAGAGCCTTTTCCCAGAAGGAAATCCACGCCGGCAGGCAACTAAAAAGCCAACAACACTAAGTACGAACATACGAACGCAGCTGCAAACGTTGCTGGCCATTGTGAAGCATCGTCGCGCCCATTATGTGTTCTGCATAAAGCCCAACGAGTGCAAACAGTCGCATCAGTTTGATTTGGCGCTTGTGCAACATCAGGTGCGCTACATGTCACTTATGCCTTTGGTGCATTTGTGCCGCACTGGACACTGCTACCACCTGCCGCATGTGAAGTTCTTTCATCGCTACAAGCTGCTTAATAGCCTTACTTGGCCACACTTTCACGGTGGCAGTCAAGTGGAGGGCATTGCTCTGATCATACGAAATTTGCCCCTGCCATCGGCTGAGTTTACGCTTGGAACCAAAAATGTGTTTGTGCGAAGTCCGCGTACCGTCTACGAACTGGAACAGTTTCGTCGTCTGCGCGTTTCAGAGCTCGCTGTGCTTATACAGAAAATGTTTCGTATGTATCATGCTAGGAAACGTTATAGGCTCATGCGCCACAGTCAAATGGTCATCTCGAGTGCGTGGCGTACGTGGCGTGTAAGTAGCAGCAATGCGTTGCATTGCAGCGTTTGCATGCGAATTATTCATTAATTGTATGTGAAATTTTTTTATATTATTTTATTTTTATATGTAGGAGTGCCGTTTCGGCATTCCCTTCACGGGCCGTAGGCATTTGTGGAGTTTATATCGTGTTGTAAGCATTGCATGTTGTTTATCTTATTTATTCCTTTACTTACCCAATAACCCATAACAGGCGTAAATACTGAATTAAATATGAACTATTTGACAGGCACGGGAGGAGTATCGTTCTTTAAAGTACAAGCGACAAGTCAAGTGGGCCGTTGATGTTATTGCACGTTATTATCACCAGTGGAAAATACGACAGTATTTGCTTACGATTCCGTTGCGTCTACCGCCCAACACACTAAGTCCGCTGTCTTCAGAGTGGCCAGCGGCGCCTGGTTTTCTAGCGGATGCTTCGCGTCTGTTGCGTTCCATCTATCATCGCTGGAAGTGTTACATTTATCGCAACTCTTTTGATCAAACGGCACGCAATCGCATGAGAGAAAAGGTTACTGCCAGCATTATATTCAAAGATCGCAAAGCTTCCTATGCGCGCAGGTAAACATGAGCTTTCCAAAAAAAATCATAAAAGAAATTGCTAATTATAATATTACTCCTTATTGCAGTGTGGGACATCCATTTGTAGGAGACTATGTGCGTTTGCGACATAATCAGCAGTGGAAAAAGATTTGTGCTGAGACCAATGATCAGTATGTTGTATTTGCAGACATTATCAACAAGATAGCGCGATCCAGCGGCAAGGTATGATCTTAGTTAAGTTACTCTTTGGCTGTATGCTAATATAATTATAATGCTTACAGTTTGTGCCAATATTGCTGGTTTTGTCCACATCATCGTTGCTGCTGTTAGATCAGCGTACGCTGCAAATTAAATATAGAGTGCCTGCCTCGGAGATTTATCGAATGTCTCTAAGCCCCTATCTTGATGACATCGCTGTGTTTCATGTCAAAGCGGTAACACTAAACGGCAGTTCTTCTGAACTTTTATTTATCTAATTCCATTTCCGTTTGCAGTCCGAATTTGGTAGAAAAAAAGGCGATTTTGTGTTTCAAACAGGTCATGTCATTGAAATCGTTACCAAAATGTTTCTGGTCATACAAAACGCATCCGGCAAACCGCCGGAGATTCACATAAGCACAGAGTGAGTACTTATATCTTAGATACAAGGAACATTTGTGGTTATCCATTTGCTTTTATATAGATTTGAAGCAAATTTTGGTCAACAGACGGTCATCTTCTCGTTCAAATATGGTGGCTTGTCGGATTTGGCACAAGGGCCGCCAAAAGTTACGCGCAAGGCAAATCGTATGGAGATCATTGTTTAATTAAGTTTTATGCGCCATTGATATGATCAGGGTACTATCAGTTATGAACCCTGATTTTTGCAATTGACATTTGTTTCCAACCGCATGAACTCTTTATGTCTCTTGACTCGGTCCCAGGGACCAAAACACAAGTTTTTTTTTAGCAATATTTACATACTTACACTTAAACACTCATACACTTAAACAATGAATAATTTGATCACAACTGACAATCAGTCTTTTAAAATCGTTGTCAAAATTGTGCCAAAAACATAATTATAATGGGGAAAAGAAATAATAACAAATTTAAAATTGCACCATTTCTCTCATATACTTAAGTACTTAACTAACGAAATGAACAACTGAATTTATTTAATTAATTTCTCGAGCTAGGTTTAGTTGTAAGTCCAGCACCAAGTCGATTAGCATTGCAACAAACAAACAAACAACTACGTTAGGAACGTGGCACAGTGGAGCGTTAGACATTTTACCACAAAATACTTACGATATTTCCGTTATAGAAACCAAGGCATTTCTCTTACATTTAAGGTTTCATACACAATAATTAGTGAACTAATGCTAGAGGACTCAGACAAGCATATATAGCTCTATATATTTACCAAACACAAAATGTATGCAATTTCTGCGCCTAAAACAAAATCCAGTGAGCGAGATAGAAATATTTAAAGAATACAAAATTCGTGTGAATCTTTTTCCCAAAATGTTAATTAAGCATCTATTTACAAGGCAGAACATGTAGTTAAATATTTAAAACAAATATATAAATATATATTGGATAAAACATTTATACATAAAGTGCATATATAAATGGGACAAAATGCAACCGGAACCGAAACAATATGAAACTAAATAAGATATTATACGAAAGTTTATTAAAACAGTTGATCGTACTCATGTACATAAACACGTTGATGACATATGTACGTAGTTGTTTATATAAGTAACTTGTTATTGATAGTTCAGACCGACTATAGTTGAATTGCATGTTGTCATTACAAAGAAATTGATATATGTGTGTATATAACTACCAACATATTAGTGGAAAGTAACACGATGCCGAAAATGATGTATGTATGTATGGGAATAGTTTTTATTTAGATTTAAATTGCATACAATACTTTCAAAAAGCCAAATACAGACATGTTTATATATTTAAACAATCCAACCAGTTGGTAGTTTATAAAACGAAATAAAACGATAAGAACAAAGATTAGTATTAATAAAGCGTACGTAATAAAAAACCTTTTCCTCTTTGTACATCATTTCAAACATTGAATGTAATTTAAGTGAGCTAAATTGTTTTATAATTTGGACTTTTGCTTCTTAAGCATATCGCGCAAAACTCGACGAAGTATTTTGCCACTGGGATTTTTGGGTATCTCATCAACGAATATAACGCCACCTCTCAAACGTTTGGCTGGCGAAGCGCGCTCATTCACGAAACTAATAACATCGTCCTCGTTGAGTTGAACATTGGCCTGCTTGACCACAAAAGCCATGGGCAGCTCACCGGCTGCCTCATCGGGTCTTCCAATTACGGCAGCGTCTTTAATCTTAACGTTGGTTAATAACAGCGCTTCGATTTCTGCCGGGGGGACCTGGAAGGCCTTATACTTGATGAGCTCCTTTATGCGGTCGACAATGAAGAACTCAAATGAATCATCATAATAGCCAATATCACCGGTGTGCAACCAACCATCCTTAATGGCGGTTTGTGTAGATTTGGTGTCGCCAATATATCCCTTCATAATGCCATCGCCCTTGAAGCAAAGCTCGCCACGTTCGTTGGCTCCCAAAATTTTGCCAGTGTCAGGGTCAACTACTTTGGCATAGATGCCAACCTTGAGTACGCCAACGCTGCCAGGCTTGCAATTGTCATCCGTCTGCACCAATACACTGAGCGTTGACTCACTAAGACCGTAGCCTTGGCGAATAAATGGGACACCAATACGTTCCTTGATTTGATCTTCAGTTTCACGACTAAGTGGTGCAGCACCGCAGAGCAGTACCATCAGCGACGACAGATCGTACTTATCAACAATGGGATGCTTGGCCAAAAATACCATAAGTGGTGGCACCATGAATGCCATCATCACGCGGTATTTCTACATTATCGGACAAGTTTAAATAAGTTTTATTCAGTTAACTTTATATTAAAACTTACCTCGATGGCTGAAAGGAAGTGGTTCTCTTCAAATTTAGGTAGATATACCAGACGTGTGCCCATAGTTGCTGTTGTGATCAGTGTGAGGCAGCCAAAGGCATGGAACCAGGGAATGACTGTAAGCAGCGTAACCTCCGAAAGTGGTATCATAGTTGGTTGGCTGTTTGTATAAGTGAAACAAATAATTATTTTTGTTTTTACTATAAAACCAAAAGAAAACTTACATTTGCGAATCCAGTGTGGCCATTAAATTAAACTGTGTCAACTGGACTCCCTTGGGCATTCCAGTTGTTCCCGACGAGCAAACAATTAATGCTACATCCTCGTCTTTGTTTGACAGAGGAGTTGTGAAGTCGGGTTTTGTCTTGTACTTGTCATTGTTCATTAAATCCGAAAAGGAATGCACATTGGGATAATTGCTGGAGGAGCCACTTAGCGCTATTATTCCCTTGACAAACTTATTATTTTTGGCCACCTTAGCAACACGATCGAGGGTCATCTTCGAGGCGAATATAATTTTTGGATGAGATAGATTTATGGCATGATCCACTTCACGGTCGGAGTAGGTGACATTTAACGGTGCAACGGTCGCACCCACTGCAAATCCGGCAAACATGGCAATGGCAAAGCTCACGCTATTCTCGCTGGATAAGCCGACAACATCGTTGTTCTTCACGCCCAGTTTCTGGAGTATTTGAGCTAGTCTCACAATCGAGTCGTACATAAACTTTGCGGTATATTCCGTGCCCGTGACAGCATCGATCATAACAGTTTGATCCCCAAAACTCTTGTACTTGTCGATAATATACTGTCCCAGGGAGCGATAGTTCACCGCATCCTGCACGAGAATTGGACCACCGTAAACAATATTACCGGGCAACAATGTTGATGTCATGATTACCTGCAAAAAAAAAACAGCCAATAAATGTACTCACATAGACCCACATACATTTAACTTAAAAGGGTGGTTTTTTTTAAGAGCCACCCTTGAAAATACAAAAAAGCCATTTTTTTTACAATACACTTTGAGCCTAAGGCTAATCTTATCGTAAGTTTCTTAAATAAATGTTTAAGCTTATCGATTTAAAATCTTTTCTTTCTACAAAAAACAAACATGAATTAACATTCGAGATTGAGAGCCGCTTCAAAGGTCAGAATTGGCCCCTTGGGGACTGTGTAAGGTGACATTTTAACTTTTGGCTGTATCACTTTTGCTATATCAGATTTCTTATCTTACTGTGCGCATTCAGTTGAATGTGTTTGTGTTTATTTTAACCTTATGGACTTACTTAACAAAATGTATAGGTAGTGACTTAAGAAGAGAATTGGCACACTCCGTTCCTGTGCGGCTTCGACAACCAACTGTTTTTGACGCAACTTGCAAAGATTCCGAAAGCTTTGCATTAACGCCGCGATTAGATTAACGTCTTCGATAAGCTCAAAGTACAGCACGCATGCGCTTTAATTATCTTAGTTATGATTAGCTATTAAATTCTATAAATATATATCAATCATAGACACAAAATTCTTTACAAATACTATATTAGAGCGTAAGAGCGAATGGAGAGGCGCTTGCTGTAAAATTGTCTGTTTTTACGCTAGTGTCAGCTGTTTGAATTTCTATTGCATTATGGCAACTCCATCTTAATTCGCAATATGTATTATCGATACATCGATATTTCTATTTTTATTTTTTAAAGCCAAGAAAAAGTTGGCTATAACGAATATATATTGCGCGCTTTGTTTTTCATTTAGAATTTAATTAATTATATAAGGGCTCTAATTAAACGGGCATTACAAATTATGCAGTAATGATTTTATCACAGTTTTTCTACTGTATATAATTAATGGAAACTGCGATTACTTACAATAATGTTGCTTATATAACCAAATATTCTCCCATAGCGCATAGCCAAGTCGGCGCAGTATGCTTAAATATGTGTGCCATCGCCCATTTAATAAAAACAATAGGCATTCTGTGTTGTGCTTTTGCTGTTGCTGTAGTGACTGAAAAATAAAGATAAACCTAATCAGTGAGTTTCTTATTGTGTGAGCACTCACAATTTCACAAACTCTACTACTTTCAACAGCTTAAGTACTCTAAAAACTGTAAAAATGAATGCTTATAAGAACCGAAAGTTTTACAAATTGGACATAAATCGTACAGAATGGGAAGTGCCAGACATATATCAGCAATTACAGCCAGTGGGATCTGGTGCATACGGACAGGTGTGCAAGGCAAAGATTCGCGGCACCAACACAGATGTCGCCATAAAGAAGTTGTCACGACCTTTCCAATCGACAGTGCACGCCAAGCGGACATATCGGGAACTAATGCTCTTGAAGCATATGGATCATGAAAATGTTATCGGCCTGCTCGATATTTTTCATCCACATACACCAGAAACTGCACTGGAAGACTTTCAACATGTCTATCTGGTGACTCATCTGATGGGTGCGGACTTGAACAACATCATCAAGATGCAGAACCTTTCCGATGATCATGTCCAGTTCTTAGTGTATCAAATACTGCGCGGTCTTAAGTACATTCACAGCGCTGGTGTCATTCATCGGGATCTTAAGCCTTGCAACATTGCTGTCAACGAGGATTGCGAGCTCCGCATTCTAGATTTTGGTCTGGCTCGTCCACAGGAATTCGAGATGACCGGCTATGTGGCCACGCGCTGGTATCGTGCACCTGAAATAATGCTCAACTGGATGCACTACAGCCAGACTGTAGACATCTGGTCGGTTGGCTGCATCATGGCTGAGTTGATAACACGACGAACACTTTTTCCGGGCACAGACCACATACATCAGCTAAATTTAATTATGGAAATGTTGGGCACACCGCCTGATGATTTCATGAAGAAGATCTCGTCGGACAACGCACGCAACTATATTAATTCACTGCCACCAATGAAGCGTAAGGACTTTAAGGTTACTTTTCAAAATGCTAATCCACTGGCGATTGATTTGCTGGAGAAAATGTTGGAACTTGATGCTGAAAAACGTATTACGGCTGAGAAGGCGCTTGCTCATCCGTATATGCAGAAATATGCCGAGCCGAGTGATGAACGCACATCGCCGTTGTACGATCAAAGTTTTGAAGATGAGAACTTTTCTTTGGAAAAATGGAAGGAGCTCATCTATAAGGAAGTGGTCAGCTTCAAGCCTCCTGATTCGTTTGCTGAGGTGCTGGAATCCATAAAGTGATACCGGATAACGGAAAGTATAACTTCAAAGTATTACCAATTAAACATATTATAACGTCTTTACAAAGCCAACCAGGAATTTGTTCAAATATTGTCTTTTATATCAATAATTTCCCTATTTATGGGAATTATGTTAATGTTGTGTTGTATATATATGTGTATTTTTTGTGTTGAATTTTTTATATATCGTTATTACTTGAAAGTTATAAAATTAGATTTTCTAACCACCAAGTTTTTTACTTATTACAACTGAGGAAAGCAGAGATTTGAATTTTCCAATACAAGTCCACGGTGCTTCAAAAAATACCCGCAAGAGTGCGCCACGCAAGTATTTTTTAACAATTCATAGATTGTGAATGTCATTTTAATACCAGCTGGTTCGAACAGCTGAGTATAATAGCAAAGCGTATTGACGCGTAAACATAAAAATATTACATTTCTATGCTGAAACTGGGCAGTGTATTGAGGAAATGCTTTATAATAAAGCGAAACATTTCCGCTCTTTATATAACTGGCGACAAGGCAAACGAGAATTATGTAACCCTTCAGCCATATCTGGACTTTGCAGGGACATTTCGCGAAAGAGCGGCTTTGGAGCAGAGTATTGCTAGCCGCGGCCTCGATACAAATTTGGAAACTGTGCTTAGCAAGTACGAAAACTATCGAACACATCATGTACAGCTGCAGACGCTGGAGGAGCAACGCGATAAAATAACCAAACAATTGAAATCGCTTGCGAAATCTGCCGCCCCAGAGCAGCTAGATGCACTGCGAGAAAGTGGGAAGGTGTTGCGCAACGATGCAAAAGCACTTAAGCAGAAATTGTATCCAATCGAAGATGACTTTATACATGATTTCTTGCTGTTACCCAATTGCCTGCATTCCCAGTGTCAAGAGGTGGAGAAACTTATCTTCCGGAACAAGCCGCCGGCTTCTGGAATCAGCACATCGCATTTGGAACGCAAAGATTTGGTGCATTTTGTAAACAATAATCGATATTATCTGATGGAAGAGGCGGCACATTTTGATATAAACGCCATGCAGGCGTTGGCACGTTATTTCGTTTCGCTTGGCGATTTTGTGCAGACCTCCAATCCCGATTTTGTGCGCTGTGTGCTTCTTGAGGCTAACGCCACGCCAATGACGCACTATCATCTAGTCCAGGAGGAGCATTTGCAGAATAAATTGAACACGGCTTATCTCACAGGTGGTGGAGCATTTGAGAGTTTTCTTGGCGCCGTGACCAAACTAACCGTTTATCCATCTGTACTACCCTTGCGCTATGTGTCCTGCGGTCGTAGCTATAACCGCGAGGAAGCACTGCTATATGGTCCCAATCCGAGTCTCTATACAGCCACTCAAACTAATGCAGTGCAAACGTTTGTGGCCACACAAACGGCTGATGAGGCCGACGAGGAACTGGAACATGTGCTCAATCTTGCTATTAACTTTTACAAATCACTCGATGTACCCTTTCGCATTGTGTACACACCGGCAAAGAGTCTAACTCCCGCGGAGAGCTTGCGTGCCAGCATTGAAGTTTATGCGCCATCGATAAAACGATATGTTTGCGTCGGACGCATTAGCAACTATGGCGACTTTGTATCCAAGCGGATACTTTTCAGTTCTCGTCGCGATAAGCAATATGATTTCCTGCATTTGGTTGGTGGTCCTGTCCTGTATACCACACGGCTTATTGCCGCACTCATTGAGCTGGGTGTCAAGCTGGAATCATGCAAATTGCCAGGTGCCCTGCAAGTTGAACCCAATGTTGATGCAATGACGCAGCATCAGCGAGATTTGCAAGAGTTTAAAGATCTTTTTAAATAAATTGTATATAATGGTTCCTTGCGAAACTTTCAATGTGTATATATATTTAACTTAATATTAACAATAAGTAAAAAATTTAAGTCGGTACATAAAATTATTTACAAGCTAGTATAATCTCATGGTCGCTAAGGTAACCGATAACCAAAAACTGGCGCCAGAATCCAAATAATCAACACATACGATGCGTCCATCACCATTTCCAGCCCGAAAGTTAAATAGTAGTTATAGCCAGAGTTTAATCGCTGCTGCATCTGATTTGCATTTTGGGAAAACGCTTGCGAAAGTTTTCACACTTGGGCGTCGTGAATGTGAATGCGTTCCTGGTGTCATCCAGCACAGAGTTAGGACTGGGTCGCAATGCTTTCAACACGTACGTTGTATTGTATTTTAGTTTACTAAACTCCAGTGAATCTTTCTGCAATTGAAAAAAAATTAATGTTAATGAAATGAAATGGAATCTCAAAGCAGGTATTTATTTTTGACTATGCGGATAAATTAATTCCGTTGTAGTAAATCTTGATTTTCGAGGTTTAATCGTTTCTACATGATTCTCAATTGCAGCACCTCCTTCTTTGTGTTCAAAACGTCATTGGGCCATTGCAATTGGGTTTTGGGCATTGATCCGAGCAAACCACAAACGTGGCGCCCGCCGTAAAACGTTTTTACGTGTCAAACAGCCAAGAAAATTAAACTGAATACTAAAAACCAGAAAGCCAATTGACCAAATGACAAATGAGTTTTGCACATATGTAACGATTGGAGCGGCACGAACACGACTCGTGTCAAAACCCCAATTGTGGTCTGTTGTACTTACTTTGACGCGGATCGCACTAAACTCGCGTTGCTCACAATTTGTTTCTTTGGGGCACAGTTCGTAGACTCTGCAATGTAATAGTAGACATGATTTTTATATTTTTTTGAACAAAACTGTTTTGTAAACAATCAAATAACATGAATAACATGTGTATAACAGAGGGGAGTAGAGGCAAGTCGAGGCGGCCGGATCACTTACTTCTCCTTGTGTGGCTGAAATCCTAAAATTTGCACAATCATGCCAAATTTCCGGTTCAAACGGAAACGTACTTCATAGGAGGCGCTGCTTAGCTCCACAGGCGTCGTTGTTGTTGCATGCGCCACTTTATTAATATATATAGCGGGTGTGGAACTGACCTCATCTGCCGCTATGCTGTGATGATATTTGTGTCTAATATGGTGTGTGGTGCAGTCAAGTGGAGGAGCAAAGAGTTCCATAGACTGCAGCGTTGTATTATAGAGCAAGGCCTTCTTGTCCGATTTCAGGCGTCGAGATCCGCTTATGGACATGGCCTGTACTTGTATGTAGTATGAGGAGTTGGGCAGCAGTTTTTTGATCTCAAATTGATGTGTCTGCAATGCATTTACGAAACATTACTTAAATTTAAAAGTACATATAAAATTGAATGTATTTTCTTCTAATGGTTAAAAGTATTTTGGTTTAACTACTTGCAAACTTACATCCTTGACATAGGCCTCGTGTGTTATTAGAGAGCCTTCCCTGCTGCTCACATAGAGTGACCAAATAATCTTATACTTCTCTACGGGTAGATTCGATTTGGCTGGACACCAGACCAACTTGACGCTCATATAGCGACGTCCATCGTAATGTTTGGAAATGATTTGTAAATCGTTTGGCGCCTTGGGTGGCTTAGGACCTAAAATGCTTGGGCTATTTAATGTAGCATAAGGGTTAATCAAACAGAAAAACTTACTGCTGGATAGCGTAAAGGCATGTGAGGGCTGTGAATAGCCTCGAAAACCAAATGCATTTACAGCAGCAACTCGCACCTGATACCAGCGACCAGGTCGTATGTTGAAAAAGATGTCCGTGCTGTGTGTGAGAGGAAAAATATTTGAATGATTTGTAAGACTTTATGCTAACTTACAACTATTCAGCAATTAATAACATTACAATTGTACCTATCTTAGCAGTTTTAAAATATTTTTAAGATAAATGTACTAAGGATTGGGTTTTTAATTTAAAGAATGACTCACTTTATCATAGTATATTATCAAGGTTTCTTATGTGTTTAATGTACATACAAATTGAGCATAAACCAATCAATTTTATGTGCTTAACATAAGCAGCGTTACAAATTACAGCACACAAGAAATAAAATATTGTGAGCTCTAAATGGTGTATTTAGGTGTATAAAATAAGTACCTACAATTTGCTGTGTCCGTCTGTCGTCTCCAGTATTTTCTCGACCTGCTGCGACTGCCACATGCCCAGTTTACGGGGCGTAAATAGACGGCCAATGTGGGAACGTACCTCAACATGAAAATAGTAGGGCAACAGTGATGACTCAATGGTCAGCTCCACTTTGTGACTGCGTGGCAACTTGTAGCGCAAGATCTTTGGTATGGGCGGCAGCTGAGTGGCGTTACGAACGCCAAATGGGTCCATGCAGATGGGGCCACATGCGGAAGGACAGCACTTGTGCACCTCGATGCAGTCGTGATCATAGACACAATTATCCAGACACGACAGCCGTGCCTGGCGGGCGCTGGCTAGCATTGTGCTGCTGATGGGGCAGCTGCCGGCTTTGGGTGCACGCAACAGCTCCAATTTGCATTGCTCGAGACAGAAATGAGACTGTGTGCTGTTCTCGCAGCGCGCCAGGCACTGCAGCTCAATGATCTTCTCCTTGATGTCGGTGCTGTCACGCTGGCGTTGATGCATCGAGATGGTTGCATTCACGGCACGGCTGCCCAGCAGGGCCAGCGCCAGCGCCAACATGATCAGCATGTTGATCTGTTGTCTGTCTGATGGTGGGTCGAACTCCCTGATGGTAATCTGCAATAAATATTTACCAGAGATGATCATCTCGTTTTTAAGTTTTCTCTCTCTTCCTTTCCTTTCCTCTCTAGACTTCGACGTACATTCTGTGCATTCATAATTAAGCGCATGTACATACACATTGCCACTTAAAGGTTTACACAAAGTGAAAATATTTGATATTTTCACTTTAGAGCTATATGGTCACCCTGGTTGTTGTTTGTTATTTTTTTTATTATTTTTTATAAGTAATTCAGTCAATTATATCTTAAACCTAATAGACAGAACTTAAAAAACATTAACATTAACAAAGAACAATTAAAAATTCCAACAAAGGCACTAAATTCAATTGCCACGAAAAGGTTTACACACCTACGTTTTTGGTGCATTTTCGTTGTAAAATTCGTATGAAGTTCGTATGTACAGTTACTTTTAATTAAATTAAAAATGCGCAGATCAATAAAAGTCCAAATTTTTTTGGCCAGATCACTTGCCAATGAGATGAAGAATGATTGTGGAATCACAATATCTCGCGAATGTGGCCTAAAAAATTTGTAAGTACCTACCCAAAAAAAAAACGGCGGCAGCTCTTGAAAACCAATACTATTACACTGATTGTACAGCTCGAGATTAAGGGTAGGTACTTAAAATGGATATAGGCCACATTCGCGAGATATAGTGATTCCACAATCATTCTTCATTTCATTGGCAAGCGATCTGCGCAAAAAATTTGGATTCTTATGGATCTGCGCATTTTTAATTTAATTAAAAGTAACTGTACATACGAACTTCATACGAATTTTACAACGAAAATGCACCAAAAACGTAGGTGTGTAAACCTTTTCGTGGCAGTTGATTTTAGTGCCTTTGTTAGTATTTTAAATTGTTCTTTGTTAATGTTAATGTTTTTTAAATTATGTTTAATAGGTTTAAGATATAATTGACTGAATAACTTATAAAAAATAATAAAAAAAATAAAACACAACAACCAGGGTGACCATACATCTCTAAAGTGAAAAAATTCACATTTTTCACATTGTGTAAACCTTTAAGTGGCAATGTGTACATACATTTGTGTGTTGATTATGTTGAAGGATCGATCGAACCGGTTTATTCCATTTTGCCTGACCAACTAACTAATCATTCTTTGCATATGTGCGCCGCTTGGCGACTCTTGGCCACATAGATGAAGGCAATGAAAATGCAAAAATACATAAATGTATCTCAAGTGCTTGACAGGACTTCAAAGCGCGCATCACAGTGCTGCGTGCCACAAACTCACCAGACAGACAGATAGACAAACCGCAAGATTATCTGCAAATGTTTGCCTTAATGTTTATGCTAAATTCAATGATACCCTAGCTTAAAACTATTTTACGGTTTTGGTTCAGGATCTTTTTAATCAAATTTATATTTTAATACATAATTCTATAAAATTCCTCTCTTAATATTTAAATTAATGTTCTTAATAAGACTTTTCATAATATTGTTTTAATTGCAGAATATTTTTGGCCCAACTTAAATATTCTAAATGTTTATTGTTTTTGCGTTCTTTCAAATTTTTCTTATGGTCTGTATATTATGCTATATGTTTTGTTAAATTTAAATTTTCTACTTGTTTACTAAGAAAGCCATTAGAATTTATTCTTCCGCAATATCTCTTCTTAATGTCAGGCGAATATCTCTTAGATTTTAAAGTTCTCACTGCCTCTGTTCAAACGCTTTGCAGTTAAATTACATTTAAAAGCAGTCGGCAAAGGAGTTTTCTCGCATTGTTCCATGCTAAACAGCATTCCTTGGTTCATTTTGCCAGGGAATTGTCAGCTAAGCGAACCTTTTTAAATTGGCATGCAGTATCCAATACATATAGGGTATTTAGCACGCAAATGGGAAACTAATGTTTTACGGTCTGCTTCTATGTATGTGTGTGAGCGTTTATGTGTTGTTGCGTGTGAATGTGCAGCCAAAGAAAATAATAAAAAAAAGAACCGCATGAAAACTGCGACCACGATGAATGTGCGCATGCAAGTGGATGTCACCAAAATCACACAGACACATACACACACACACATACACACTCACAGAGACAGAAGAAGAGATCTCATCAGAGAAGCCCAGCAAGCAGCAGATGCCGCACATGCCAAGACGATACAGATACAGACACTCTGTGAGCAACAGCATCTCCGTGAAGAAGCGGGTGAAACAGGGTAGATCAGACCGAATGAAGCGGCAACAAACGCAACAGAACAAACGATGAGGATGCGCACAGAACGGGAGGGGTTAGGAGTTGCGAGATGCGAGGCAACTTAGCCGCAACTGAGGGACATTAAGCGACAAATGAATGTGCGACGATCGACGGCAGCAACAACAACCACAACACTGATGACAACAAGATGAAATGCACCAAGTTCCGCGGAACGCAAAGTTTGCAACAAAATTGGGCAGTAAAGCTGACAAAAGCAGCAGCATTTGGAATGGGGCAGCCAGGCAGTCGCTGCTTTCCAGCCAGGATGGCTGCTGACTGGCTGACTGGCTGTCTGGGCTGTCTGTCTCGACTTGGCCTGCTTGGGCTGCCTGCCTGCCTTCCGCTGCGTAGTAGCAATTAATTGCGTTTAACGATTCAAAAATTCAAAATTATCTTTTTTATGCTGCACACAAACACACACACACACACAAGAACGTGGATGCGGAATCAAGGGGGAGCTGGTAGAGAGATCCGGATCGATTTCGTTGACGTTGCTGCTGCGACTGCTGCTGCTGCTGCTATGATAAATCGTTTGTGGTAGTTGTTGGCTTCGTTGCAGCTTTTGTTTTGCGCCTCCAGTCGCTTTGCCGTCTGCGTTCTTTCGCAGCTTAATACAATAGTAGTAGACTTGGACTTGAGGCTGACGCAGAGGCAGAGGCAGAAGCAAACAGAGACTCTGTGGCTCTGGCGACAATGGCCAGGCAGCGAAGCATCAACAACAGTATGTAATATGATGCAAATCGTTTAACACTTTGACCAACAACCAGCAACAACAACAACCACAATAACATTCTGAACACACAGCAACAACGACATCGTCATCGCATTGTTGCTGCTCCTCAAGTGCAGTGGCTGAATTGTATACTATATATACCTATACACTATATATATATGCATATAAAAGTGTTTACGTTTAAATAAAGGCAAGAAGAGCAAAGTAAACTACCAAACGGGGAGGCACAAATCAAACCATTTGGGATCACACGAAGATCTGATGCTCTACAACTCTCTGAACTTCAAAAGGCTGTTTAAAGATGACCAATTAAGAGTTACGAAAATGTTTTCAAGTTTCAGTTTCAGTTATTATTAATGAAAACAATTAACCTTAACCCTCTTTGTTTTCTATATCTTTTTTACGTATTTTTCGTTTGAATCAAAAATAAACTCTAAAAATTGTTGCTTGTCTTTAGGGAAGAAAATATCTTTAAGAAAGACGCAATATACTGCTGAAAACTTCTTTAACTTATCACAAAGCTACAACAAACGGATTAAGTAGTTAAGATACATTTGATTAAGAGATATGTAATACTGAAGAAATTATAAATATTTTTAAATTCAAAAGCCAAAGAAAACGTTTATCCGTCAAATAAGTGATCGTTAAATGCTAACAATTTTATGTGTCTGAAGATTTTCAGATTTTGTATAGATTCCTTTCAAGTTTCTTGTTCAGAGCTCTTTCCGTAAGACTTGACCATTAGAATTTGCTCTTAATTTTTCATCACCGTAATTGAAAACTTAGGGTGCTCCAGGCATGTGTCATTTATGGGGCTTAAATGCTCAGCTGAGCATGTGCACACAACATTGCCGAATGACAACAGAAGGTTTCGAATTCTAGGCTAATTTTGCAAAGTTGCTGCGGCAAGGTTCAGGTTCATGGCATTGGATACGATAATGGTGCTCCATTACTTCCGATGCAAAGGGTATGACGTGGACGGCTTGCCACCGCAAACATATCGGACGGACACAATACGCCTATATGTTTTGTATTGTACATAAGAGTAAGTGTAGCCTGGTATGGGCAATGCGGCGTTGCATGTCACCACAGCATCCCCATTTCCCATTCCTCATACCTCATACCCCAACCTCGGCCCACATACTTACCCCCACCGATTGCCGCAATTAGCACGAAGGCAATCTCATTTTACGCCGACCAAATTGCGCAAATGGCAAGCAAACGAGCCGAGCCAAGCATTTTGTTTTTGTAGTACTTACACTTGACGCACAATGAGCGAAATGCCTCGGGCAACCACCAGCACCAGCACACAGAACTCGGCGCAGAATGTCGCCGTTCGCTGGCTCCAACAATAGCCACAACACCCGAAAAAATCGCCAATAACAATATACTGGTCACTTTTAATGGCCCTTTTGCCTGTGTGATCGATCGTTCCTTGCGCGCGAATTATTATTTAATTAAGTCTCGATTTGATCTGTTCGGTTTTTCGACAACGACTGCGACTGCAACTGCGAAGGGGTCTGCTCCTTCTATTTGCTCGCGTGACCGTCGCGTTGCACCCACAAAGACTGACTGACACACTAAACGGACAACCAATTGCATTGCATCTGGATGCTGAACGAGACGAACACAATTTGCTCGCTCGCCAACTCGGCTGCTTAGCAGCAACATGTTCGTTTTGTTCAGCTCGTTCGGTTTGTTCGGCTCTCCCGGCGCTCACAAAAGCATGCGACTGGCGCTCATGCTCTAATTATGTCGCTTCTCCGTGTAGCGCTGCAGGCACCGCCAAAAACAAAAGATCACATTTTTTATATTTCGCTCTGCTCCTTCGTCGCCTTTTCGTCTCATCTTCTTGCATTGCCCATTCATTGAGAGTTCTATTAAAGGACGCATGTGTGTGTGTACACACACTTATAACTCGATTCCAATTGTTTTTGCATGCACCAGTTATTTTATTATGTATTTTACATAAGTTTCATAAATATGCAAGCATGATAACATACATACATACACATTCATGAACTTATATTTATGAATGTGGGTGAGGTGTGTATATTCACAGTGTAATTGAAACAGGGACCTCAAAGCATATGAGATTTTTCTTTGTTTCATCCTTGGCCTTGGCCATCCATAGCATAGTGCCCCTCATCTGCAAACAATCCCTTTTTAAGAAAAGAAAAGCTTTATTTTTTTAAAATAATCTTACCACAGGCAATGTTGCGTTCACATAGATATAAGCCCAATAACTTTTACTCTCGTTAACATTTAAAATGCAGTTATGGTCGCCATCGCAGGGATCTGGGGATATAGCCGCATCGGACTTAATAAAGGTGAACACCCATTGCACCTCGTGCTTAAGGAATGAAACTCCGTTGCCTGCAGTCCAAAAAAATAGTTAGTTCAATAAACGTAGTTTTGTCTATGTAGTACTAGACAAAGCCAAGAAGCGCAAGTCTAAAACAAAAAAAAAAGCTTGCCTATTTACTTGTTGCTGCTGTACACGCAAATGCGAGCTTTTTGAACAAAAGTTTTGCGCCACAAATCAACTGCAGAGAGGAGCTTAAATTTTCGCAAGAGAGATCCTCACACATAATGCACCTTACACTTGTTAAACGCTTTGTTTGTTGAATCTAACGCTACTTTACTCAAAAATTGGCATGGTACTTGAGATTTCAAGTTAAAGATCGCAAAACGAATTAAAGCACTTCAGGTTTTATCAGTTCCTTTGGGCCGGTGTTCAGCCATATTCCAATTATTTGCTGAGTAATCAAAACAATGTTAAGCTAAGCGCCTTATTGTATCGTGGAATTGTATGTATTTAAAATCAATATTATCGCTAACCTCAATTGCATTAAAGAACACTCACGTAGCCAATTGGACAGTAGTCAAGTGCGTTCGTGTTTATATACACCACTTATCAACTAATTAAAGTCGGAATGTGAACATGTGTACATGTGAATATATGTACGTATTCGTAAGTAGTACTACGTACATGCCATAAATGAAGTCATATAATGCAAAATTTGTGAAATTATTTTGATTTACACGCCCATTTGATCAATTATTTTTTATGACATGTATAACCACACATTATCGCTGATGTCTTCGGTTCACACGCTGACTTCCCCTCATCCGCTTTGCTCCCTGTTTAGTACCTTCCCCGTGCCGCTGCCCTATATACACCATTTATCACCATCAAGGTGAGCTATTTTGGTTTCCGAGTACTACTGTTTGGCGAATTTGAATGCATGTTCGCCCGTTATCAGCATAGGTACATATGAGTATATATGTAAGTGTGTTTGTATATTTACCATTATCATCGAAGAGCACCGTAACCTTAACACTGGAATTGCGAGCCATGGTACAGGGCACCGTCGTACAGCTGTCAATGTTCAGGTAGTTGACTTTGTACAGGGAACCTGCAAAACGTACATTAATCAACAACAAATACATTTCACCATTACTAACACTCTTATATATATTTATGTACAACTATATTTCTAGTTAATAAAAATGCAATTTTTATGAAATGTATTTACAAGTCGCAACAAAGATCCACCATATCGAAGTTGAGGAGTGTTGTGTTTCATGGGGATCTTAAACATACTAAGCCTATTTTTCTTTTAGCAAGCTGGCAATACTTTTAAATGTATCAATATCTTTTTTATAATAAGTATTTTATTTGTAGTGTACGGTCATTATTCATTGAGTCTGAAAAGTGTGAAGTAATGATGATACACCTTTCACTGCTATTGATTTATTTTTCGTTGTCTACTTAAGTATTGATTAGCTTAGCATTTATTCTATTATTATCAATAACAAAGGGGAAAGTACGTTATTTTTTGGGATTTTTTGCGTTGTAAACGGGACATTTTTTCAATAAACATTTGACACTGATTAATGCCATTACTCTTGCATATCAGTCTTAACCCAATACTCAGTTACCATTTAAGAAATAGAGGCTTTATTTTAATCACCTAATCGTATGACCGGAAAATTAGAAAAAGCTCAAGATAACTACCAAAGAAATAATATTATTAAAGATTAATTATTATGTCTCATATAAAAAACATTGGTATTTAATAATGTATCCAGCATGGAAATATGGATGTACAAATGCATTTTTACAAGAGTTAAGTCAGTTTAAAGCATAACCATATAGTAAATTAAAAGACATATATTATTTACTATATACCATATATCATAGGTTAGTGTACATAAATGTATTTATATATTATATTTTTATTAAAATATTTATAAATTATTAATATTTGCATATTTTTTGTTTAGCACACAGTCATCTAATAAATACTTACTATTGATTTCTATATCAGTTGGAAAGAACAATTTTTTTGGCATGCCATTCATGAAAATACATTTTATATATTTAAGTATAGATATTTATTAATGAGTATACTCTATAACGAATATACCCTGTAAGTAGTTTTGTACAAGTGCAAGTATAAGGATCTAATATGATTTCTGAAAATCATTCTATGCAAATCAAATTTAAATTTTTTCTCCAAATCTAAATAAAGCCAAGTACTTAGTTATACAAATTTCTTTTATCATGAGAACTAATTAATATCATGTATCGTTTATATCAAGACTTTGTACCAAAAAAAAACATTTAAAAAAAATTAGATTTATTCATTGGGAAGTATCAATATAAATAAAATCTTATAGACACCATAAAGCCACCCACTCACCACAGTCCTCAAATGGTAGCGAACGCAACGACATCAACTTTTTATATGCATCTGCTCTGCTGATCTTGACTGCACCGGTGAAAGCTTCGTGAATAACACAAATTCCCCAAAGAATTTTCAAGTAATAAACAAAATAGCTGCGCATGGCTTAATCAGTTTTAAATAAAGATCACCGCGATTAGAATATGAAACAAAATTATTGGCTGGGTTTGCAAAATTATCACCAAATAAAATCAAACAATACGATTACAAGAACAACAAAAGCGAAACCATTAACAGCTAACGCGTTAAATTGTTTGAGTATGAAACGTTTGTCTTCACAGCTAGCAGGAAACTGGCATAAAAGTTAAGGCTACCAACCAACTAGTGGCAGTTAGTAGCGTTTAACTGGTGGTATCTGCAATTGTGGTAGCTCAAACTCTTTAACGTCATTAAATTGAAACGAAAACAAACAATTTTTTTTTTTTTGTATACTCAAGCAATAAACTTTGATTTAGTGCCTGTGAACGAACGAAAGCCAACTGATTGGGGAAAAGAGAAGCCGACGACTGTAAGGTGCTACTGACTGATAAAAATCGATCGAGCCATATCGAGATTTCGAGCAATTATGATTATTGAAACTGTATATTTAGGACATGAAGATAGCTGAGCGTAATTAAAACGATAGTCGATGCGTAGATAAAAAAAAACTGCAAGCACTTGAGTTTAATTGAAATGTGTCAACAAATCAAATACTTTGTGTATATTTTGTTATTTGATCATGTTTACGTTTATATAAATAAATATAAGCACAGAGCAAGTTAATTAAATTGGGGAGCTTCTGGGAATGTGACTCAGCAATGGCTTGGCTTCAAGTTTTGTTTACTACTCGATGATTCCCTTTAGATAATTGGTGTTTTTAATGATACGAAAATCGGTGCGCAGTTGTATGAATTGACGCACCACAGACTTGTCCAGATAGTTCTAAAATGTGCAAAGCACCACGTTAAACAAAGATAGAAGAAGCATATCATATATAAAACATACCAGAGTATCGCCAGTGCAAACCTCTTGAAGGTTTTGGGGCTTTACCAAAAGCAAATTGCATAGAGCATGCAATATATCAAAGAGCTGCGTCACCAACGGACTCTCCAGCTCACGTATACACTTTCTATACTCGTTAACATCGCAAATCGTGCACATGGCGCCAGCCGTATTGAATTGCATTGTTTGAAAATGATCGTAGATGATGCGATGAAGTCGTGTCCCAAACTCGGTCAACACATTCTGCAAATTTTCGCCATCCACGCACTTTTTGATCTGCACAATAACTGGCTGCAGACTCTGCACCACTTGAAGACATGCCTGCGAGTACATAATTCATACTTATAATTATAAAAACAAAAATATTTCATGGCTCCTTCTTACGGCCGATGAGATTGTATCCACATCCGTTTCGGGCTTGTAGTCAGTTTTCTTTTGCTCGTATTGTAGATAGACCTTAACCCAGCCAATTACTGCACTTATAGAGCGATCCAAGCCCTGATCCAGTTTCGTTTCAATTTGTTCCATCAATATGCGTTTCTTAAACACATAGTCTGAGTATTTGGGTGTGTTACTGTAAATAAAATATTTTAATAACTAGACGCATTTAAATTCAGCGAGCTACTGGCTTACCTAACGCAGGGTATGACCGACGTGTTGCACAATTTGTCCAGCAAATGCACAATGATATTTGTTTTTTGGACCACGTCAAAGAAATACAATTGTGGAAACACTTTGCCTTCGGCCAATGGCACTGCCTGAAGCCCCAACTCCAATGCATAATCCACATGCTCATGCATAAGGAAGCGCAATAATATATCGTTTAACTTAATAGCATTGCCTGGCAGCTCCACTTCGCTTGAGAGCAATCTGCATCGTTTTAATGACGCTTTGGCCTCTTGCAGCATGTTGATAGCCAGTTCTTCTGATAGAAATGTTTCACCCCCATAATCCTCAATGGCTGCTATATTGATGTTGGCCCTTGTGGCAATAAGCACTTCCATATTTCTTCGAAAACCCTTTGTTGTCTGTGTTTTCTGATGTTTCTTGCTGGCATAGAATTTCTCCAGCTCCGACGAACACTTGCCTGTAAGACATCTGATCTCAATTTCCGGATATCCAGCCAAGTTTTTCATGAAAATTTGTTGGGTTAGCTTTTGCAGCAGATCATCATCAATGGTGGACATGTAGACTTGCAAATCGCTGGATAGCTTCAAAGTGCTGAAACAGTAAAATACATTTTTAATTATAACACATTTACACTTTAGACTTTGCGTTCTACCGTGAATAGAGCTCATAGAGCGTCCGCAGATACTTTTCCTCATCCTTCTTGTCGTCCAGCTTGGTCATAGCATACTGATGCAGTTTCAATTGATAGATGTTCAATATAAACTTCGACATGACCTGCTGGGGGTTGGCAAAGACTTTTTTGATGATCTCGTAGTGATGCTTACACATAGGCACTATGCCAATAAAGATATCCTTGCCGCTGTAAGGCTGCATTTGGCTCTGCTCGATGTAAGCGTCCACACACTGCGTATAGCCCTTGAATTGGGATAGGATTTGTGCCAGTGACTTCATGCGCTCGATATCTTCGCTCTTTTGTGCCGCAGCAAACTCCTCGATAAGTCGTCGCTCCACTTCATCGTATTTCTTTTCAATTTTACGCTTGGACTCGGCAAAACTGCCCGGCGGTAAGTCTTGGGAAATTGCGTACAGCTTTTGGATTACATCCGCTGCTTCGTTCAAGCGAAAAGGATCACTGAATATATCATTGACTATTACGGGCCCGGCCATCAGAAATTCGGACATATAGCTAAGCAGTTTTTGTGCTTCCACCGAACGACTCCTTGGTGTATTGACGTTTTCAAGCTGCTCACCCAGATGCATTATCTTGCCAGCCACTGAATTAATCTTCTCATCCAGCTGCCCAAACCAGTCGATTGCCGTTTGGTGACGCTCCTGCAGCTTAGAGATTTTCTTGGCATGCGAATCTTGCTCTTGACGTAGTGATTCTTCCAAACGTTCACACTTACTTTGCTGCTTCTCTTGCAGAATTTTCAGATCTTTGATGGTTTGTATAAATGTGTCATGGAGTGCCACTGGATTAAAATCCTCACTATTCTGCAGCTCATTGTTTGTACGCCAGGTCAGGCGCTCAATGAACTCACCCACCTCGAAGGGCTCCTAGTTAAAATTTTATGTAGTTCTTGGTGCAACATATGTTATTGGAGAGCGCATACCTGTTCAAACTCCTCCATATACTGAGACAACATACTTTTCCCGTAATTTTTATTTTTGGGCGTTTATCGCTGAATGTTTCTTGTCTTTGCTTCTTCTTCTTGCTATGTTGGTCTCAGCTGTTCATAGCGCTGCCACCTATTTCACCATTTTGATGCTGGCAGCGCTTGACAACTGTTGCACAGTGTTTGAGTTTGGCGCCACAACCCTCAGAGCTACCAGCAGCGCGAAATGAATTATTGGTTTATACTGATAGTGCCTGCAGCTGTAAAAAGCTATTTGAAATGCGCCCCAATTCTTTTTACATAACGTCGTTATTTGTGTAACAAAGAAACAACGAAGCAGCTTTCAGAAATGCATAAAAATTTAATGATCGATTGCTTATTATAAAATCAATATGCGGATTATGCTCATTTAAAATGTTTCATCATATCAAAACCTATTTTCGTTTTATTTTATTTGTTTTTGTACAATTTGTATAAGACAAAACACATTGCAATGTGCCAACAAGTTAAAATTTCAAACGTATATAATCGTTATTATTGCGCGGAGTTTGTGTTATATTAAACTTTAGTTACAGTTTTAAACTGAATGCGAGAAAACCCTGAACAATTCGTTTCAAAATACGACATTAATTATTTTTTGGTAGTGAAGACAAAAAATAAAAAAAAATATATGTGTATGTTTATATATAGAAGAGATATTTGCAGCTGTTTTCTTTCTTTCTTTTTTTTATACATGTATTATTTTGTAGTTGATGCTTGCCCCCTGTACCAACGGATCATTGTTAATAATTGACAGCCTTGTGTACTTTCTATATTGCAAACGTCAAAGAGTTTGCTGCAGTTCCTACTGCTGACTGTGCGCTGGCTGCTCCTGCTGCTGCTGTTGCAAATGTAAGTGTGGGTGGGTGTGTGTGTGATTAGATGTCGTGGGCAGGTCCAATTCTGGCAATGGCAATGCTGCCATCGCTGTCGTCTGCATTATGTTAATTGCGCTAGCTGTGCCCGCCGATGTGGCCAAATCGATGGCAGGCAAGCGAGCATTGTCCTCGTAGGGAACATTAGTACCCGTTACAGGACCTGTTCCGCTGGCTATGCTGCTCAGTACTTCGGGTATCGATGGCGCATCTACCAATTGCTGTAGATTTTTCAGCTCCGTAGAGCGCAGGCTGGCCGACAGGCTTTCACTCGACGCCAGTGACGTGGAGAGCGGTGAGTTTCGTTCCATGGATGAGGCAATATCTGTGAAGGCAACAACAATTGGTTACAACAATCAGAACTACATATGTAATCTGAATTCACTCACCAGTTCGGTCAGTGTCTGGTGAACAGGTTGTATGTCCCACAGCACCTTGCGGCTGCTGCAATGACATCATTAGTTTTTCCTCCATTTGCACGATGATCTTCTTTTGAATATCGTATTTTTTGTTTACCGACTGCAAGCGTACAAATTGTATTTATTTGTAAAACTCTATTTTTTATAATGTAGTTAGTTACCTTAAACATTTCCTCATATTCGTCCTTAACGCTGCGCAGCAAACGTTTTTGCTCCGTTATGACCTTCTCGTTGTTGGCTAATTGTGATTGCTGTTCGCTGATTTTGAACCTGGTGGCTTCGAGTTGAGATGTCTTCTCATCCATGTTGTGCTTGAAGTCTGTAAATATATATTAGCTGGATATATTTTCAATATAGGAATTATTTTACCCTTCAGTTCGGCTTTATAGCTCTCTTGTAGCAATTGCAGCTCCTGCTCGTGTGCACGACAATTGTCAACTTCAGCGAGTCGATCCCGGCAACGTATCTGCACCTCTCCCATGATAATGAACTCGGCCTCTAGGCGTGCCAGCTCTTCTTTGCACTGCTGCCCGAGATCGGCCTGTTGTTGGGCACGCTGCAGTTCGGTGCTCATAGTAAAGATCTGACCACGCAACGACTCCACATCGTAATTGATCTCCTTGCGCTGCTGCATCTCAACAGTAAGACGCGTCTGCAAATCATCATTTGCCTGCCGCAAACACTTATTCTGCTCCAGTTCGTGCTGGTATTTGGTCTTCAGACTGGCGAGTTCTTCGTTATAGCTGTTTTGTCGTTCATTCGACTGTTGAATGGTCGCGTCCATCATTAAGGCGAGATCACGATTCTTCGTATCAAAGTTTTTGAGCTGCTCACTCAAACGATCTCGCTCCATTTCCAAACTACGCTTATCACGACTGCGTCCCATTAGACGGCGATTACGTTCGGCATGGATGCCACGACGATAGCTTTCGTATTGTAATTGCAAGCACATCAGTTGGCATTGCTCATGCAAGGCTGAGATGGTGAGTTTATTGCCTCCAACATCCAAGCTTTCCTTAGCTTGTATGCAGCGCATTATGTACTGATCAAGTATATCCTGTGGATACTTTTGCTTACGCTCATACTCATTGCGCTGTTCCTTGCACTCATACAGCAATTCGAACAGCCAATCCTCGTAGTGCGTCGGCAGTATCTCCGTCTGGGTACACGCATTTGCGAGCTTGGACGGGCCCATGGCCAGAATGCGTCCGCTACGCTGCAGTCGGCTTCCAGCCTGCAAGTGCACAGTCTTTTGTGTTTGGATGTCGTTTGCATGATGCATTCCATTCCCATTCCCATTGGCATTCTTATTACGCAATGATGTTGGGCAATCGGCCTCGTCATCCACTTCCTTCTCTTCGTTTTGGTAGACGGCCTGCACAGCTGAACACGACTTGGTGCGTCGCATTGGATGCTGTACTTGACCACTTGAGGTTGCAATCTTGGGAGCTCTAAAGCTGGCATCGTTGTAGCAATCGCTAGCCATGCGATGGCGTCGTCTCAATCCCTTCGCCAGCTGCTGCACAGAATGGCTAGTGGGCATATGGAGACCGCCGTCGCTGCAGAAACTACCTGCCGTTTCGTTGCATTCGACGCAAACATCACTTCGTATCTCTTTAGTCTCCCAGGTAAGCAGTGTTTGGACTGCGTTTGGATCCGTTGTACACTGCATGGTTGTTAGTAGCGCCTCTGAGTGCAGTTCGGGCAGCTCAGCTTGTTGGTTTTGCCTGTCTGCCCAGACCTGTAGCAGTCGAGGATTGTTAGGGAAAAGGAATTTGTTTTGCTGATCTTTGCGCGTCGGCGACGAAGGCTGACTGTTGGCAAAAATCGCACGCGCTGCATTTGAATGTTGCTGTTGTTTGAAGTCCCGCAAATCCTTTAGGGGCGTCGTCTCCGGCGTGGCCTCTACAGCTGCCTCCGGGGGTGATGAACCAGTCGCACCAAGCAGCTGAGCATTATTGCTAGACGACGGCTGCAGGGGCAATATGAACGGTGCCGTCGGCGTTAACGGTATAGCAGTGCTGCTGCTTGCCGTTGTTATTTCATTAAGTGGACTCCAGATCGGCGTGTTGCTGCTTTCAGCAGCCACAGACTCAAAACGTTTGACAGGTGCGCCAGTTTGAGGCAGCGGCCTGATCGGATAATTACCATTGTTGTGGCTATCGCTGTTTGAATTCACGGATGTCATTCGACTGCAGCTAGGTGTGCCGTAGGGATAAGCATCGCCAATTTCCTCATTGGATGAATCGGGATGCAGCACGGGCAGTGAAAGGTGCGCACATTCGAGCACCACATCATGGGGTTCCATTTCCTTCCAGCGTGTATTGCTCACCTCCGTTTCAACGTTGGCCGTCAACAGTAACGGGTGAACGCGTACTGTGTCCAGCAGTGGTCTTATCGTATGCTTAAAAATGGCTTCGCCATTCTTTTGCTTTTTGACAAAGTCCGACAGATAGCTCATGGAATGGCACGGATACATGCCATATAGACGATGGAACAGCATTGTCAAACCGAGCTGCAGATGCGTTACTTTCTCTACCGGCGGCCCTTCTACAATTTGCAGCTTCCACGACGCCAAATGGCCAAACACTTCAAACAGATCGTTCATAAAGTTTGGCACCGAGTTCGGTATTATGGGCAGCAGCGTTATTATGCTCAGCAGAGCGCTCATCAATTGCACAATATCCTTTTCGTGCTGCAACAATGAATATTTCTTTAAACAAAAGCTAATCAAATGTTTAATTTCAACTACATCTCTTGTATCAAGAAATTGTGACAGTTTTACAGTTTAGTATATGAGTAGCTCACCATTAGCAGCTTAAATAAACTCTTAATTAGACGATGCTGAGCTATTTTATGCAACCAGGTTGGATGGCGACGCACTACGAAGCAGAACACATTCATTGCATGAACACGATACTGTTGCTGTTTAAGCCAGTCGTCCAGACGATCGAATATGTAGCTATCGTGGGGCGGCTGAGCTTTGACCAGCACCTCCAATATACGCTTGGAACCACTTTTGATAAAGTAGTCTAGCATATAGTGCACCGGCCATTGTTCCTTAGCTGTTTTGGAAAACGGATATATTTTCATGGATATTATATGGAAAACCAATTGCATCTTTGCCACTTACTTTGTGTAAAAAGTTCAACAAGTTTTTTCTTTGCCTCCTCGTTATCGTGTGTTTGATTTGACTCCAAATCTTTGCAGATCTTTTCGATGTCCATTTTTGTATGTGTTTAGTTAATATTGGACAGCATGTGGTTGTGTTTCGATTGATTTTTCAGCATGAGCTCCCCTTACTGTTCTTGCATCTCCCACTTCTTACTCTCTTAGTTCCAGCTGCAGCTGCACGCGTTCTTTGGTGCTTTGGCAGTGGCCACCACTCCAAGAACTTTGTAGCCGTCGTCGTTGTCGTGGTCTCTTGGTCGTGTTTTTTGTATTTGCTGCGCTGCGTGTGCTTTTTGCTCTCTTCTTCGTCGTTGTCGTTGTTGTCAACTGTTTTACAAAATTTGCATCACATTTTTGGCGAGCTTATCCAGTATACGTATTGCAGAAGTCAAAATGCACTCTTTTACTTACCTCTGCTAGTTTCATCTTTTTTACATTGTTTCTTAAAAAGGTTATTTTGCGTTTTTCATGTTCTTCTTCCAGTGGAGTCCACTTCGACTTCGTGATATTTTGATTTATCGTCAGTGGCACAAGTATCGAAACTAAATGCTACACACCGATATTAAACGGCTGTTTCGTGACACGACTTCTAAAATCAGCTGTTATACCAGCCTCGTGTGGCCATTAAGGGTATTCAGGTTGTTAGTATAATTTAAGATTGTTTGATTCACTTATTGGATTAAAAGGAGTATAAAGTTATAACGTCTGTTTTGACAGACAACTTAAAACGCGAGAAACAAAAAACCCTTACTAGGATATTTTCTGCTGGATTTACTCTAAACTCCGACAGGATACCAGCTGTTCAATTTGTTTTGAGTGCACTAGTTTTAATGAGCAAAGTAAACATGACTACTGGCAGAGAGCGCGTCTGATGCCCAGCTGATACGGTTATCAAATCTCAGCCGGCTCAAAATTTTGCAATGGGAAGTTATATTATAGTTCGTCGACTGTCAATGCAGCCGAAATTGGCTAATGCTCCTAAGCGGTAGTATATAAATAAGCTTTAATGCTTTAATAATCTTTAAATTGTTCTACCTATGGCAGCAAATGGAAGAGCGTTATTGGTTTGGAGGTGCATGCACAAATCGCATCAGTGTCCAAGTTGTTTTCGGGCAGTGGAACTGCATTTGGAGCACCTCTTAACACATCAGTTGCTTATTTTGATGCCTCTGTACCAGGCACTCTCCCGGTGAGTTCGCTTGAGAAACTTCTAAATAGCATAAATCCTTATAGCCATATCATTTCATTTTCAAGGTGCTTAACCGCAAATGCGTAGAATCGGGAATAAAGACTGCTTTGGCACTTGGTTGCCGAGTAAATGAGGTGTCCATGTTTGATCGCAAGCATTACTTCTATGCTGATTTGCCAGTAAGCATTGGGAACACTTAAATTCATAAGCAGTGTAATCTTTTTGACATCTTATAGAACGGCTATCAGATTACACAACAACGCGCAGCGCTTGCGAACAAGGGTCTGATAACATTTCCAGTCATTACACCAGGCAAAAAGGTTTACTATAAATCAGTCAATTTGCTACAATTGCAATTGGAGCAGGACAGTGGAAAATCATTGCACGATGAGTACCTGAAAAGAAGTTTGGTTGACCTAAATCGCGCTGGTCTTCCATTGATGGAGCTGGTATTTGCTCCAGATTTAGAAACTGGCGAAGAGGCGGCGTCACTGGTTAAAGAACTAATGCTTATATTAAGGCGACTACAAACCTGTAGCTGTAAAATGGAAGGTAAGTGAGTTATATTCTGTCCAGCAGTCTTTTTAAAAAATACAAATTATGTAAAGAGGGCGCAATGCGTGTGGATGCAAACATATCCATTCATCAAGAAGGCGATCCTTTGGGTGTGCGCACGGAAGTTAAAAACATTGGCTCAGTGCGCAGTATATCACAGGCGATTTCCTATGAAATCAATCGTCAGCTCGAGCTTGTCGCCGATGGCGGTTTGGTCACAAATGAAACACGGTCTTGGGATGCTGAGAATAGACGGACAATTGCAATGCGTGATAAAGAAGTCCTGCAGGATTATCGATTTATGCCCGAGCCCAATTTACCACCTTTGAACGTTAATCTTAAACCAGGCTCTCGATCAACTGAGGATTTAATATCGGTAGCGGCGTTAAGTGAGGAAATACCTGAACTGCCAGAACATACGCGGCAGCGTCTAATGGAATATTACAAACTGAATACAGAGACAGCTATCATTTTGGTGGTAAGACCTTTTTACTCAATAAGATCCAACTACTTAATATAACGAACATTTTCTTACTACCGTTAACAGAATGAACCTTTTCTGCTAGAACACTTTGTAAATATAACCAAGAGTTTAGTTGGTGTTCCAACCAAATTAGTTACCAACTTTCTTATAAATGACTTGTTGACCTACTGCAACAAGCTCAGCTTGGACATCGAAAATTGGTTAGTAATAATATGATGAGAGTCCAAATAGTCTATTTATATATTTCATTTATTAGTTCTATTAGCACCAATGGCTTAAAGGATGTTATAAAAGCGTTACATGCGGAGGAAATCAATCTGCAAGCAGCGCGTCAACTTATTCAGCTTTTACACAACAATCCTACAAGTGATGTCAGTCAGGTCAGTACTTCAATACATTTGAAATGCAGCTATATAACTATCGATAACCTTGCACTCTGCAGCTCATTGGACAGCATAATTTGCAACAGATTTGCGATCTTAGCACTATTGAGGCCTTTTGTCAGCAGGCGATTGCAAATCAAGCCAATGCTGTGCAGCAATATCAGAAGGGAAAATCAAAAGCTCTATTCGCCATAGTCGGAGAAGTGGCCAAGCTATCGGCTCAAAAGGCGAATATGAAGATCGTTGTTAATTGTTTGGAAAAGATCCTAAAGACGCAACAGAAGAAATAAATAAAATACACACACTTAATGTGTTGTTAGAAGTGTTTATTTTGTATAATTTATAAAATATTCAGTTAGTTATTGAACACAAACTGTATTTGAAGTAAATATGATAAAAGTTAAATGTGTTGATGTGCGGACTATGTGTTTATGTCATTATAAATGCAAATTGTTTTGACATCTTTATAGCTCATATTTGATATATATGTACACATTGCCACTTATAGGTTTACACAATGTGAAAAATGGGAATTTTTTCACTTTAGAGCTATATGGTCACCCTGGTTGTTGTTTGTTATTTTTTTTATTATTTTTTATAAGTTATTCAGTCAATTATATCTTAAACCTATTAAACATAACTTAAAAAACATTAACATTAACAAAGAACAATTAAAAATACTAACAAAGGCACTAAATTCAACTGCCACGAAAAGGTTTACACACCTACGTTTTTGGTGCATTTTCGTTGTGGAATTCATATGTACAGTTACTTTTAATTAAATTAAAAATGCGCAGATCTATAAAAGTCCAAATTTTTTTGGCCAGATCGCTTGCAAATGAAATGAAGAATGATTGTGGAATCACAATATCTCGCGAATGTGGCCAAAAAAATGTTTTGGTACCTACCCAAAAAAAAAACGGCGCCAGCTCTTGAAAACCAATGATATTACACCGACTGTACAGCTCGAGGTTAAGGGTAGGTACTTAAAATGGATATAGGGCACATTCGCGAGTTATGGTGATTCCACAATCATTCTTCATTTCATTTGCAAGCGATCTGGCCAAAAAAATTTGGACTTTTATAGATCTGCGCATTTTTAATTTAATTAAAAGTAACTGTACATACGAACTTCATACGAATTTTACAACGAAAATGCACCAAAAACGTAGGTGTGTAAACCTTTTCGTGGCAGTTGAATTTAGTGCCTTTGTTAGCATTTTTAATTGTTATTTGTTAATGTTAATGTTTTTTAAGTTATGTTTAATAGGTTTAAGATATAATTGACTGAATAACTTATAAAAAATAATAAAAAAAATAACAAACAACAACCAGGGTGACCATATAGCTCTAAAGTGAAAATATCAAATATTTTCACTTTGTGTAAACCTATTCGTGGCAATGTGTATATGTAGTTCTGTGCTCTCCTACCTTGCGAGGAGATGCGGAACTTGTGACCCTTTAATGTTTGGTTTTGTAAAGTATGTAAGTGTTGATAAGATGAATGTCCAATTTGTATGCGAGATAATGGAGCGCACTTTATTCGATTGTCTATCAAAGCAGACAATGAACAGCTAGAATCTTACTTGAAGCTCTTCAAGTGTTACGAGTGCAGGTTGTTGAACTAAATTGCTCGCATCGGGCGGCGACTAATAATTATAATTTTATACTTGTTTTAAACTTTATAGCCTGAAGCGTTTGCCTCAAAATAAATGCATGTGGTTAGCCTTATGCGGGCAGTTAACGTTACGTCTTGGCGGGATCAAGTTACCAATGATGACAAAGCGATTGCACAATCCTCTCTAATCACGATCATAGTCACGACAAGTCGATGGCGGCAGGCTCATTGAGACCGCAGAATCCAAGCTAAAAAAACATGAAAATATGCATGCTATAAATCTTTTATTACAATTACTCTCATATCTAGTTACCGTCTACTTTCGCTTTCTAATAAATGAGCATCCACTGGATGTTGGGAAACATTGCGCAGAGAATCACCCAAAGTGCTACGCAGATGTTGCATCTCACGATTTGCCTTGGAGCTCCGCAAGACGTATTGCTGGCGTCGCTTAGCCTCCTGTGCAAGCTGCTCTCGCAGCATGGAAATCTAAAGAACAAAAACAAGTAAAAAAATTATACATATATGAATAAAAGTGTGTCATTGAACTCACCTGATTCTCTAGTCGCAGCACCTGTTGTTTGTGGGACTGCTCGCGAGCATCTAGCAGCTTCTCGGCATGCATTTGAGCGCTGCGATATCGATCCGCATCCATGCCATCCGCGCACTTGGTGCTATCATGCATGCGCGCCTTGCAGCGTGCCAGCTCTGATTCCTTTTCGGCCAGCAGAGTCTCTAACCTACGCACCTTAAGGCGCAAATCTCGCGTTTCCTGCTCAATGACACTGTGATCAAGGCCGCAGCTATAGGAGCCGCCAGTGCCTACATCATAGCGATTGGAATCATATTCACCAGCATCCCTATCGCCATAATAGGAGCTAGACTTCTCGGCACGATCGTAAGCGTTGCCACCAGCAAACTTGCTTTTGCGATCGCACTCCAGCTGCTTCACCTTGTCCTGTAGGGTTTGCAGTTTGCTGCGTAGCTCAGATTTTTCACGCTGTGATGATTTTAACTGGCGACTAAGTTCCTCTTCTTCGCGACTACCTCCTCCAACATTTCCGTTGGTGACAACCTTATCGCCATTCTCCTGATTCCACTTGGCAATGCGCAACTGTGACTCTAGCGCCGAGCGTTGGACTTCCAATTCGGTGACCTGCTCCTGCAGCCGCTGATTGCCGTCGAGCTGTGCTTGCTGGCTGCGTCGTAGCTCATTAAGATTGGTCTGAGCACTGTCCAGGCGCTCGGTTACAATACGCTTTTCATTCTCCGACGTTTGCAGTGACTTTTGCAGCAGCTTCAGCTTATCCTCGTTGGCCTGCGAGCAATGACCTTGTTCGGAGAGCTCCTTCTGCAGCGTCTTAATCTCGCCGCGCAACTGCGTCTCACTGACGGCACCCTTTTGCAGGCGCTCCTTGAGCTGATCAACGGTGGACTTAAGTGAGGTGCAACGATCTTCCAGCTGGGTCATGGCGCGAGTCTGGTTATCCAACCGCTCGGTCACCTGTCTTATGTTGCAGTCCTTTTCCTGCAATGCCATCTGCAAACGTGTCAGATCGCCCTCCATGGCGACTCGCTGCAAATCAAGTTTACTGGCACGTCCCTCCACCTTGGCGAGTTCCTCTTGCAGCACACGTTTCTCATTGTCCAGCTTACCGCACATCTGACGGCACTTCTCCAAACGCTCCTCGTTCTGCCCATTCTCCTCGGAGGTTGAAGCCAACTGCATCTCGGTCTGGGCGAGTCGCTCGCGCAACATTTGGCACTCATCGGAGCGTTGCTTGAGCTTGTCTTCGATCGCTTGCAGGGCAGAGATCTTCATCTTGCGATCCGTCTCCAGATTGCTCTTCTCCTCCTGCAGATTTCGCAGCATTGCCTGCAGCTTGCCAAGCTTGGCATCACAGCGCAACTGCTGATCGGCGGCATCCTGCAGCTGTTTCTTGGCCGCACCCAACTGGGACTTGTAGTCATCCTTCTCACGCTCCAACTGAGCCACTTGATGCATTAGATTGCGGACACCCTTGCGCACAAGATCCGGATCGACATCAATAGGTGCATCGGGACATTGCGATGTGCTTCGAGTATCGTATTCTCCGACGCTGCGTGATGGACTAAAACGTCTCGATGGACTAAGCAGGCGATGTGACAGATTAACACTGCCGTCAACCTGGATGCCAGCGATGCGTCGCAGTGTGTGCACCACGGAGCATAACTTGTGCTCGGTATCGCGTTTGTGCATCTCCACGCAGGCCAACTGCTCATCCAATGCCCTGATGCGACCCTCAGCGCCGCCCAAACGTGCTTTCAGCTCCTGGATTTGCTGTGTCGCATCTGCTAGGCAAACCTCCAGATTGTGCTTCTGATCCTCGAGACGTTTCTCGCGTCCACGTGCCTCCTCCATGCGCGTGGCCAACTCCTGTTCACGGGCGTGGAAGCGATGCTCCTCCTGGTTGTTGTGGCAACGTGCTCGGGCAAGTTCCTGGCGTGTGGCGCACAAATTTGCCTCCAGATCAGACAGCTGCTTCTTGACCTGGCACAACTCCTGCTGAGCACGCTCCTTCAGCTCGGTTTCAGCTGCCAGCTTGCTCTGTAGCTCCTTGCCACCCTCATCCTTCTGGGCAAACTCCATCTGTGTCTTTTGCAGCTGAGATTTCGTTGCATTCAACTCTTGCGTTGTCTTTGTAAAGTTATTCTCTGTCTCCTTCAGTATTGTGCTCAAACGTGTGCGTTCAATCTCCAGTGAGTTCCTGGCCTCCTCTAGATTATTGATCTTTTGGAGTGCCTCCTCAATGGCACGTGCCTGCTCCCGCTTGGCGCTCTCTACGCGCTTTACATGATCGCGCAGTTCCTTGTTGCTGGTTGAGTACTTGTCGCGTTCAATGTTGCTGTCTGCCAATTGTCGGCGACTGTCGGTCAGCTCCTTACGCAAGCTTTCAATGTAGCCATCGCCTGGAAAAAACGAAATTTATTTCAGTTGAATTAAGAATCTTTAAAATTTATTTAAATCCTATAATCTTATAGATCTTACCTTCTTTGGTCTTCCGCAGCGCATCCTGCAGCTCATTATTGGTAGCCTCCATTTTGTCCTCCTTTAGGCGTATCTCCATCTTGAACTCCTCGCTCAGGCGACAGAGAGTATCACGTTCCTCGCGTATGCTGTTTAGCTGCAACTCCTGCTTGCGTATGCACTCCTCCAGTTTAATCCTAACAATCAATATATTTTTGAAATAAGTTAACTTTAAACGATATACTCAAACTTCACTTACTTGTGCTCCTCCTCCTTGGTGCGCATGTGTACAATTTCATCCTTGAGTTGGGCAATGGCTCCGCGTTGCTTTTCATCTCGAGCATTAGCCTCACGCTTGCTGCGATCAAGGGCCTCCTGTTCGGTCTTCAGATCACGCGATACCGCTTCGAGACGTTCGGCAACTGCCTGCTTATCCCGGTGGGCCATAAGGAGGGCCTGCTGCTTCTCGTTCTCGGCCCTTATCAGTGTCTCTTCGTGCTGCTGTACTAGACTTTCGATGTGAGCTTGAAGAGCAGCAAGCCGTTCCTGTAGCTTCTCAATCTCATCGTCCTTGGCTGTTTGGAGAGCTTGCAAAGCCTGCTGCATGCGCTTCTCCAGTGCATTGCGTAGCTGCAGCACCTCGTCACCATGTCGCTTGGAGGCATCCTCGGCAGCAGCCTGTAGGTTGGAGATCTTCTGATTGAAGTCACTTTCGGCAGCACGAGCTGCATTTAGAAGTTGGGTCTTCGTCTCCTGTGCCTTGCGCTGACACAGCTCAAGATCCTTTTGCAGGCGTGCTACATGATTCTTGAGGGATTCCTCGCGCACCAGAGCCTCCTGCAGATCACGTTCCAGCTGGCTGCGTTTCTCCTCAACAGCCTCCAGTGTTGTGTTTGTGTCAAATAGCACCGTCTCCAGGGATTCTTTCTCAGAGCGCAGTGCTGCGAGGAGCTCATTGAGGCGATGTGTGTCCTTCTCGTGTAGATCAATGACCACCTGTTTCTCCTCCACATCCTTGACCATATCCTCAATATTGCGATTGAGCCGACTGTTCGTTTCCGTTGTCTGCTCCAGTCGCTGACGTGTTCGCATCAGCTCCTCATTGAGTGCCTCCTTTTTGCGACACATGGCTGTCAGCTGGTTGTGTATATCGCACTTTTCCCTAGTCATGCAGGCTAGATCCTGCAGGATTTTCTCCTTCTCCAACTGCAAGCACTTGAGCTTCTCACTGTAGGAGAGATTATCCGTTTCCAACTCCAGACGTGCCTTGTCCAACACGGCCAACTCCTTTTTAAGTTCACCAATTTCGTTAGCCTGATCGGCGGACTGAAGACGCAATTTCTTACGCTCCTCCTGGGCTTCCATCAGACAGTTCTGTACGGACTTTAGTTCATCGCTAGTGGAGCAGTTGTTGTTAGACAGCTTCTCATGTTTCTCCTGCAGATCACATTTCTCCAGTAACAGCTTATCCAAATCGTATTCCAAATCGCATTTTTGCTTCTCAAGCAAACAGATCAAATTGTCCGATTCAATGCGCTGCTGCTCCAAAAGATCCCGGTTTAAACTGACTCGATTTAACTCCTCACGCAGCGATATTGTTTCCTCACGCAGACGGCTGCTGCGATCTTCCTCGGATCTGTGTGGAAAAAGTATGTAATTAAATCATTCTTTCATTAAGATATTAAGAACTTACCTTAAGTTCAATTCGGTTATGTTCTTGTCCTTGAGTATACGTTGTATCTCTAGCTCCACGGCCTTTTTATCCTCATCCATGGAATCGATGCGCTTTTGCAGTTTGCCATAATTAAGTTGCAACTTTTGGAACTCTCCACTCAAACTCTCGAACTAATATATATAGGAGGATTATATACGTAATGTTATTATCACTATTATACATTTAAAGTTATATAATTGTGCTAACGTTTGCATTCAAATTTCATTATTGTCACGTTTTGCAATTACCCATAAACATTACAAAATCGAACCCGGATCCTAGATGTTCAGTTGCCATAATAACTGAGTCATTAAATAACTCACCCACCGAGTACGGCATGGCATTAATATATAATAAGTGCGCTTAATGGATTGTTTGTCGAGACGGCAAAACAAACAATCTAATCTGATCAACTGGACTGGACTCAACCGACAATCTCTGTATAACAACTATAAGTAGAAAGGGTTAAAAGTATAAATAGCCGACTTTAAGATTCACAAAATATGCTAACTGTGAAAGCGTCTAAAAATAAATGTTTTCTGTGTATGTTTTTCGTTTTGTGTATAACATATTCAAAAATAACTAACTTTAAGTGGAATATACCAGTTTAAACCTACAAGTAAACTTTGTATTGAAATGTTTTCGCATTTCTGTGCCATTAGTTTAATTCGTCTGGCCAAAGATTATTTTTTGCTGTGTTGCTTATCGGTACCTGCTATCACCTTTTAACACCCACTCACCGCATTATTCAGATCGGCACGACCCATTTCTGCTTGCTGTTTTTGTACCCTTACATCATCCAGCGTTTTCTGCAGACTCTCTCTCTCCTGCAGCAGCTCGGATAACTTTGAATTGCTGGAATCCAGTTTTTCGGTCAACTGCTGCATTTTGCTTGTCAAAAGTTGTTTTGTGCCTTCACTGGTATCCAACTGGGTTCTGGTGGTGCGTATTGTTTCGCTGCTATGTTGGAACTTGACCTGCATATCATGCAGAGCCAGTTGATATTTATGGAGGGCAGCCTGAACCGCCGAAATGGTGCCCTCGGCGAATGCCTGAGAGGCGCGTGTCGAATTGCGTCGCGGTGATTTACCTCCTCCACCGCCGGCAGTGCCACCCGCTACAGAGGCGGAATCACGCGATAGATGCATGTGCTGCATGGCCGGATTGACCTCGGCGTCTGCCTCGCGATCTGCAATCTCGGCGTCTTGGACAACAGCTTGCGCAATTTCGCGCATGGAATTGTTAAGACGCTCGATTTCGTCATTATAGCGATTAGCTAATGCTGCCTGCGATTCGGCTTGACCACAACGATCCTCTAGCTTTTTAAGCTGATTCATCAGCTCCAGCAGGCGCTGATCACGTTCCATAATCTCGTGGCGTGCACTCTCATACTGCACCTTGAGCGTGGCTAGCTGTGACTGCAGTTCATCATTGATGCGACGTGATTGCTTCAATTCCTCATCGGCGGCACGTTTGGCCTGCTGCAGAGCGAAAGCCACTGCGGAGTTGGAGCCATTGATATCCTTGTTGACGCAATTGATTTCCTGGCCCATCTTTGCCACCTCAGCTTTCATTGCACTCTGCATATCCTTGAAGGCACGCTTGACGGCAACCACCTCGCGCCACATCTTTAACAGACGATTGTGCTCGCTGTTGTAGTAGTCCTTGAAGGCTTGCTCCTCCTCCTTAAACTCATCCTCCTTGATGAGCAACTCATCTCGCATGCTACCCCAATCATTGGTCAACTTCTGCAAGTCATTGGTCAGCGCCTCATTGGTGCGATTGGATTCCTCCAGTTGCTGTCGCAGTGCATTGTTCTGTGCCACAATCTGCTCACAGCGACTATGCTCCTCCTCTAGCTTACGGCACAGCTCACTGCTGGCATCGTCATGCAAATAATCGCGTCCACAACTTGGCGGTGGCGAGTCTAAAGATGAGCTGCACGGCAGACTGCTCTGACCCAAGGTTAGCGAGGTTGAGCACTATTTTAAATAGATAATCAAAGTAATCATTTTAAATTATGCACTGAATAATGCTGTCAAAAATTATAAAGAAAAGAATGCCAGCAAAAAGCATCTCGAGTGATGTAGTCGGTTCTGAGCAGGTTCTGAGGAACAAGCAGTTTTATAGCAGCTGGCAAGGAAAATACCGAATACATGTTGATTATTCAATAATGTTTTTGCAATTTCAAAAAACCCAAAAACGATTTTTTATATATTTAGGTATAATAATCAATTAGTCTGATATTCAGACATTTTTAAAATAATTTATTTAACATAATTTTTGTGAGACAATCAGTAATTTTAATGCGTTCTATATTTATGCATAGAAATAATTTGATAACCTGATTTAAATCCGTCTATAGGGCTTTTAATTTAAAGAGAATATTTTGTGATTAAAGCGAAAACGAAAACAATGCCACATCATGTAAAGAAATGTATATTTATTATAACATCGCATGCATTATTATATGTTATAATAAAATTAAATTGAATGTTTTAATTAAAGGTTCAAAATCTCTGGAAATTGTTGTATTGCATTTGAGCTTTTAATGTTCCAAGAAAACGATAACAAGTTAAAATATATCTATATATATATATATTTCTACTTACCATCACCTGGCTCGCAGTTGGTCCCGTTGTTAGCTTGGGTGCCGTCATCGTTGGCTTGATGGTTTCATGCATGCGATCCTCCAGATCGCTGCAACGTTGCCTGTACTGCTGAATCTTCGACTGCAGACGACTAACAAGATTTGCCTGATTATGCTGCGCCTGCTTGTACGTGTCCAGACGCCGGCGATAGCTATGCGACTCATCGGCCAATCGCTGACGCAACTCCTGATTCTGGCGCAGCAATGCATTGGCGGAGCAATCAGCTCCTGATGGCGGGGCCGGAGCCGGACTCATCATTCTAGGTGTGATGGCGCCAGAATTGTTACTATTGTTACTATTATTGTTTATTATGTTGTTGCTCGTTGGGTCGCCACGCCCACGATTGCGTGAGAAGGGCAGTCGCGTAGAGGATGTTGTCGCTGGCGCCGCTGGCAGGTCGACGGCCGTTGGGCAAGGCGTTTGCTTGAAGTTATCGCGATACGCTTGCATCTGGAAAGAGAAAGAGAGAGAAAGAGAGTGGGTAGAGAAAAGGTAAAAAGTTGGATCGTGAAACTGCTTGCGGTTTGCGTGTGAGGCAAAAGTTTTGCAAAAGTTTGCCGCCTACGCCTAAATGCTCGATAACTTTGTCCAAATTGATTTATTAACTCTGGTCGGGCGACTATGTATTCCCATATCCGGTCGCCATGACAGCTGCGCCAGGCGCAAATTTTTTCAGTTTTTCCTTTTTTTTTATGCTTAGGTCTCATAAATAAACAAGCTCCCCTTTACTTTTATCATCTAGTCAATGATACATTTCTATGCAAAACATCGCCCACTTGACAATACAATTGCTTTTATGCCCTTAGTTGGGCTGACACCGTTTGTCACCAGGACAGCAACTTTGTCTGTTTACGCGGCCAGGCCTTCCCAATCCCATGCCCCCATTGCATTTACTCCACCCCAGCAACAATATGCATTATAATTTCGTTGTGCTCATATTTATATTAATAAACAAAATTTGTTTTTTTTTGGTTATATAGTTCCTCGTTGTTGAAACTTCTTTCGACACGAATGATGTCTTGCTCCTTAGGTCGTCTTCTAATTTTGAGCTCCTTATGCTGTGTGTCACTTGCTGAGAACTTATTTCCGCTTCATTTATGAAGACAATAACAACAACGACATATAAATAGTCTTTCGTCATACCTACATATAAAGACAACAGTATCCTGAATATGCCCTAGCATGCAATCTTGCCAAGAGTTTTAGTACCTTGACTGCTTGGTTGGTTGACTTGTTTCTATGTGGATCTACTTTCTATTTTAGTACACCTAATTTAATGACAGTGACTTATTAAGGCCAGATTGAGGGGGACATAAAGACATAATCATAAAACTGTCATAAGTAAATAGTTTCTAATGGAGCATTCAGCTAAATTCAGTTCATACTAAAGCTACTTGTTAGTGGAGCGTGCAAGCAAGAAGGCTCTAATCGAGAAATCCCGACTAGATGATACTCTGAACCCTATACTTTACTTGTACATTCAGTGCTTGGAAGTATTTGTGTGTACGCGCATACTGCATACTTGACTTAACTCCAATGTTCCATATCTCCGGTGTTTCTCAACCGATTTTAAACAAAATTTCATAGATTGTCATTATTTAGTCTAATGTTTCAAACGACGTCTCTAAATTTTTTTAAATTCTAGATTTTGTTGTTATCGATCACATGTGTATATCAGAAACGGGGAAAGTTATCGAAAATTTGAAACCAACTTGTACTCCCTAGAAGTTAGGCGAGTTTATGTTCCAAATCTGGAGTTCAAGCTTCTATGGTTTTTGAGATCAACGCGGTCATACATACGGACGGACAGACAGACAGACAGACAGACATGGCGATATCGACTCGGCTGTTGATTCTGATCAAGAATATATATACTTTATGGGGTTGGAGATGCTGACTCTTGCATGTAACATACTTTAACAGAGAACCATTATACCCTTTTTACCCATTTTGAATGGGTTCCGGGTGTAAAAAGTAATTGAGTGAGTAATTAGCACTTACTTTGATTGATATGTATCCACTTAGAGGCAACACAAATCGGAATTATCGAATTATAAGGCGCACAATATGAAAATGTTCTTGTTAACTGGTTGAGCTTCAATTGAATACTCATCAAGCCTATCGTGCAATTTGGCTTCTTATTAGGCGGGTTTAGGTTGTGACTCCACGCCGCGTTCAGTTAACTCAAAGACACACCCACTTTCACTTCACTTCACAGTTAGCACCGTTTAGGGCAATTGACACAAATTTGCGAAAAAATGCGGAAATACGCAACTAATGTTTTCTCGCATGCGGTCGTTTTAGTTTTAAAAGAACCGTAATCAGGATGTACGAAAGTAACGAGGCTGCCGTTCCTTTGAACAACAACTGGCGGGGTCCGTGGAACAGAAACGACTGAGCGCCAATCGCAGTGCGAGCCCATTTACATAAGGAGCGCAGTCAGAGTCAAACGGATTCGCTTTCGAGCTAACCGCCATTAAGGACAGAACAGTTTATCCCATTGGCAACAAACTTGGCGCTGTTTGCATTGAGTTGAATTTTCGCTTGGGCTTCTTGGTAGGATTTTTTTTTTTTTCGTTAGGGTGAAGTAAAATAAACATTGAATTAACAAATTCCTTGTTACCACGAGCAACCAAAAAATTGATTGCAATTGCGAGTCATCGAAGGCAGGAAGAAGTCACAATTATGTTTGCCGTGCCAGCGAGCAATGCAAATCGTGGCTCAAAAGCAAAGTAATATTTCCAACATGGTAACAGTTCTCCTCTCTCTATTCGTGTGTGTGTGTTAAAGAATCTACACAATATATTGGTCACAATATTCATGCCGAGCTGCGTTTAATAAGTCAAACAGTGCTGGGCAATCAATTTAGAGCCATGTCAATGAGGTTACTTATTTTTATACCCTGATCCCATTAAAAATGGGAAAAAAGGGTATAATGGTTTTGTGCAAAAGTATGTTACAGGCAGAAGGAAGCATCTCCGACCCCATACAGTATTTATATTCTTGATCAGCATCAATAGTCGAGTCGATATAGCCATGTCCGTCTGTCCGTATGTATGAACGCGTCGATCTCAGAGACTATAAGAACTAGAGACTCCAGATTTGGAACTTAAGCTCGACTAATCCCTAGGCAGTACAAGTTTCTTTTGGATTTTCGATAACTCTTCCCGCTTCCGATGTACACATGGGATCGATAACAACAAAATCTTGAATTTGGAAAACTTTGAGATGCCTTTTGAATTATAAAACAAAATAATGAAAATGTGTTTCATTTTCATTAAAATCGGTTAAGAAACACCGGAGATATGGGACATTGAAGTTGTGTATGCAGTATGCAGTATGCGCGTACTCACACACACACACACTTGCAAGCACTGACTGTACGCGTTAAGAATAGGGATCAGGGTATCGTCTAGTCGGGATTTCTCGACTAGAGCCTTCATACTTGTTTTATTTATGTATTTTTTTTTCTATCGTGAAAATGTAACCACCACATTATGCTAATAGTTTGTGACTCAAGTTAGTAGAGGGCAAAAAAAAAAAATAAATAAATAAATGCAAAAAGTAAGGACATAAAAATATAACATAGCAAGTCGCATTGTCGAAAATTGATAAAAAACGGAATCATGCATAAGAAATGTGTATACTACAAAATGTAGGTCCAAAAGATTGTAAGGAATGTTTAAAAATAATATTTTTCAATACTCAATTATAATCTGTAAGCGGAAGAAGATCCGTAAGGGAGGTTGAGCTTGTAATTAATAAATATGTCATCCTCTTTTAATCTTGGAACTCAAGATATGTTTATAATGCACTTTGCACCTAACTTGTACTGATTAATATAAAAATCGCCTGTTATAATTCTGCACAAAGACCATTTTGAATTTGTTGATCGAATCGTTAATAAATCAAAATATAATGCAAAGAAAATATCTAACACATTTATATGTGCTACTAAAAATGTTACTGCATGTTTACTCAATATTCAATATTCATATGTATATTCATTTCAAAAACTTTTGCAAGCCATACGTTTAAAATAAGCTATTGCGACTAAGTAGATTTTGTGCAATGCCAAGCGCTGGGCACGAGCTTTGAAGGTTATCAAGACCCATAGGTGATGCCCGGTGCCTGATCAACATACCTCCTCCTCCTTCTTCATAATGCCTATCAAAATATTGTTATATATACTGTTCATATATATAAATATATATACATATTGCTCACATCGGTATACAACACACGTTGAAATGTGGGTGCTTTTGTCGCCTAACAATAAGATGAATTTGCACAAAAAAAAAATTTAGTTTGAAAAATGTTTAAAATATTTTTAATTCTTATCAATTATGAGATGATACTGTGAAGAGTGTGTTATGGGTTTTCCTATCTCTGAAACACTTTTAACCTGTGCACAGACATCAAGGTGCAGAAATACCTGACTAACATTGAAATGTGAAAGTCTGATTATAAACTTAAAATAGAACTTTACCAATACAAAGCAAATATTGTGCGCGCTTCATAGTTTAAGGTCCGACGCATTCGCAAGGTCAAGGTGTTTGTTTTTTATTATTTATTTTTCACTTTCTGTTTTTTGTTTTTTATTTAATCTATGGTAGTTTATGAGACAGACCTAACTACTCGTACAATGTGTTGTAGGTGTGTGATTATTTTCATGCTGTCATTGTGAAGCATAAGTTGATTTTTTTCCGTCTTGTCATTTTTATTCCATTTAGTAGTTGTTGTTCTGTTCGCTTGCTTAATGAGTGTTGGGTTCATAGTCAGCGCGTTATCAGCGACAGTCGAAGTCGCAGTCGGAACCAGTTGTAATACCGCACTAGGCTGGATGATTGAAATAAGATTGAGTACCTATTTGTATGTAATAGCTTATATGTGTGTATCAACGGATTAATATTACACGACAGGGTTAAAGTACACAAACATTCAGCAATTTCATTTGCAATTGCGACTGCATAACTGTAGATTACTGCAAGTCAAATACTGCTTAACACTATTGACAGCAACAGCAACAGCAAACGCAACAGCATATACCTTTATTGATTTGGGTAGGGATCTGCTTAACACACAATGTCTTGTGGGAGTAGTTAGTATGATGCGGGCAAATTTTCGCTGGCAACAGTGCTAAAACCTTGGGATGAAAGACCCAGCGCCACACAACGTGGATGATTTATACTTATTGACAAACGCGAGTGCACTGAGAAAAATCTGTGATATTCAAATAAGCTTCAACTTAAGGTACAACGATCAAATAAAGTATGGGAACTAGGTTAGTCTCGAAACAAGAATATTTAATACTCGAGGACATCAAATTTAAGATATTAATCAATTAAGATCTGAGCTAAAACTTGGACAAAACTGCTTCTCAATTCATAAGTAGTTAAATGTTATTCTAAGTTGTAAAATTTTGTTTAACGTTCATTTCTTTTTTAGTTGTTTAATGTATAAAACATGAAATTATTATTAATTTTCAAATGTAGCTAAGAAATTTTTTTTTTTTATGTTTTCAATATTGTAAAAAAATACAGAAAACGGTTTTTAAATGAGTGTTCTCCCATTTATGTAGTTCTTCATGGAATTTTTTTTTTGCCAGTGTAGATACAATGCAAGATCTTACAGACTGTGTGCCAGACAACAAAAAAATATAAAACGAACGAAGAAAAAGTAACGCAAATCCGTATGCGTCTGCCATATACCTACTATATGGCTATAGGCTATAGGTATTGCCGCCATATCTGTTCATGTCGCTATCAACGTGAATCTAGCGGCTGTTGCAGTGCCCAAACCAAACAGACAGAGATCGTAGGTTTAAAGTAGAACTCCTGTCTTAGCGGCGCTTTAGTCCGATTTCGAATTTTGCCAGCTTTGCACGGCGCACAGATTACAAAATATTAGACAAACGAAACGAACAAAACTGAATATCAATACTCGTGCGCGTGCGTGTGTATGTGTAAGACAGAGAGTGTAAAATATGTCGCAGACACTGGATGATCTGCTACAGCGACAGGAGCAGGCCCGTCAGCTGCGTTTAGCCACAAGGAATCCAAAATTTCGTCGCTTCAATTCATTGGATCGGATACCCGAACAGCCCAGTCAAGATGAATCCGACAATGAGGAAAGTACGCCTCATCGGCATTTTATAACGTTACGCCGTCAGCGGACAGCAGATGGCAATCTCTTGCGTAATGTTCCGGCCTTAGAATCACGTACATCCTCAAGCGCAAACCTTTTGTTGATTGGACCGCAGTTATTGGTGCATCTGGTGTTGACTCTTATACGTTATATGCTTTACATTCCATTGTCGATAGCCGCACCTAGTTTTTGGCTATCCGCTCTACTTTGGATCTTCTGGAAGATGTTGCGTTTGCCTATTGCTCTGTTCAAGTGGCTGCTTAGCAGCGAGGAGGATCAGCAGCAGGGAACGCCACAAAGGCAACGACAGCGAACTGTGCTTTTAAGTTGTGGCAGTACCATACAGACACTTCATTTGGCGCGTAACTTCTATGGATCTGGGGCTCGGGTTGTGGTCGTTGAGTTCGAGGGTCTCTTTGGATTGGCGCGATTCTCGTCATGTGTGGATAAGTTCTATGTAGTTCCGCGACCAAGTAGTGCTAATGCGGAGCAATATATCGCAGCACTATGTCACATTGTGCGCAAGGAGCGACCAACGGTCTATGTGCCTGTCTGTGCCACCAGTCCAGCCTACTATGATTCACTGGCCAAGCCGCACTTGGAGCTTTTGGGGTGTGCTAGCTTTGTGCCGGGAGTTAGGGAGACACAACAACTCGATGATTGCTTGCAGTTGTTTCAGCGCTGTGAGGCGCAAAAGATTACATTACCCACCCATACGGTGATAACGGCACAGGAGCAACTGCAGCAGCTGTACGAGCACGGATTAGTGGCCGGCTATCGAAATATATTCATGGCATGTGGCATGCAGGGAGTTATGGAACGCCACAAGTACATATTGCCCAGCAAACGAGTGGAGCTGGTGAACTTTAGTCAGCATGAGATCAGTGAACGTCAGCCTTGGTTGGTGGTGCGTGATCAGCCCGGCTATCATCATTATGTCACGTGCACAACGGTCAAGGATTCGCGCGTCGTTGCCAATGTCAGCTGTCGTGTGGAGCATCATACAAAGAATCTGATACCGGTGCGACGGGAGGATGAGGCACAGATTGACATCTGGCTGCGCAGTTTCTTTGCCAAGGTGCGCTTTCAACGAGGTATCAATGGACACATAAGCTTTCGGCTGGTCAAATCGATGGCGAATGGTGGTCAGTTTGTGCCACTTGGTGTGCGACTGGGCGTGGCACTGCCCTACATTTGTCATAATCGTTCGCATGCCCATATTCTGTGCCAGGCCATAAAGGGCATGTGCATACATCGACGGAATGGTGATGGTGGTGGGTCAGCGTCGAAAGCGGAGGAGGCCAACTGGAGTTGGAGCTGGTCGACTTTGGAGCGGAATACAGCGCAGGTGGCATTGGACAAGCGAGAGGCACTGTTTGCCTATTGGGATCCGTTGCCCTATTGCGCCTACTATCACTTTCAGCTGCCGCTGGAGTCCGTTAAGCTATTTTTGCAGCGACGGAATCGCAGCGAGACCAAAAGTTTATCGCCGCGCATCGCGGCAACGGTTCATTGAACGACGCAGTGCAGCAGCAATTGCCGGCCGGGGCAGCGCTAGCAACAGCAAACAGCGAGACCAGCGAGAGAGATTGCACAGACTGAACAATATAGCAATAACAAAATATATGTACATATTCGTACCACACATGTTCATATTAACATACCATATATACTCTATATGCAAATACGCATCAGTTTTTTATATTTTATTTTGTGTACACTCACACACAACTAAACACACACACACATCCATTGGGTTTCAACATCTATCTAAGATGATTAGGCTAGCATAAAGCGAGAACATTAACTTATGTATGTATTTAATTGTTAATGTAGATCTGGCACAATATACCCATACTTAGGCATAGGCCTCAGTTTGTTGACTTTTTGCATAATAAAGCTTATTAAAATATGTACATATGTACATATGTATGCATTTGCATACATCTATTATTTATTAAAAACGGATTTGTATAAAAGTTACCCATGTTGGTTTTTATTTTTCATCACACATTACACATTTGTTTTATTTTGTGAACTCCAGCAAACTAAACTAAACTGACCACCAAACAGTGTCGTCCTGCAAACATATCCCTTGTGTTGTTGGTGGTTGTTTTGGCCAAGTTTCTTGATGCTAAGGTTTCGTTTTCGTTGGCGTTGCTGGGCAACGGCTTTAGGTCAGTTTAATTGCGGTTAGCGCTGGCGGTAACTGAGTCATTTGCATTATCCTTATCAGACTTACTTATTAAATGTTAAAAAGTCGGAAAGGTAGTGAATTAATTCGCTTTTTCGGTGCCATTCGCACCGGCAGCGTCGGGCTGGGCCATGCAAGTTATTGGATTGTGTTTTCTAATGAAAGTAACTCAGTTTCTTAAAGTTAAAAAATTACATAAAATTGCCGGTACACGTGACAATTGTAATTTCGGTGTCAGCTCTCTTAAGAGCGACATGAACTCTCTTTTAAGAGAGACTAATATCGATATAAACGATAAATTGCGATCGACAACTGTTAACGCGCTCTCTGTTGACGCCAAAAAGTATTTAAGTACAAGAGAAGAAAATAGCCGCCCCTTTTTGGTATCGATAAAAAGCCACGGGTATTTAAACTCGTGTGAAAGGGGCAAGCGGAAAAAGTACCGCTTCTGCTTTGTCAACTCTCTTTCAACTCACTCTCAATTCTCTCTCAAAGTTTGCGATGCGTGAGACAACAATAGTGATCGGCAATACTTCTGTTTGCTGTGTGTGGTGGCCGAAGTTCAGATTGTCAATTTTCAACTTTTGGTTCTATCTGCTTGCTAATGCCTGACATGGGAGGGTAGTATAGATTTTATATGAACTTTGTGAAATTGTATGGCCAAACGTGATATACTTAAATATGGAGAGGTTATCGATAGTGGGCGTGCCAATTTCGGCTCGTGTATATATACTCATTGGTTGACGCAACAAGAGCACTACTGATAAACTATCAATTCTATTAATTAACTTAACAGCAGTCTTATCAAGTTAATTAAAACTTTACTCTGGAGTCTTCAAAGAGCATGAGTCAATTATGCGATTCTGATACGGACGATGTGGTAATGGATTCTGCCTTACCTTCCGCTGTATCCAGCCAAGACGTTACTGAATTGAATTTTTTACCTAACACTTCAAGGGACGTGAAAAACTCTTGGCATCTTCTCCAAACAGCAAAAGCAAAAAAAACTGCAGCAGGAGCTGCAAAAACAGAAAACGGCTGCGCTTAAGGGATCAGTTCCACCGCATACCAGAACCACTTAACATACCACATTCATAACACTGTTTATTTAGTTTTAAGCCACAGCCACCTCACCCACTGCTTACCAGAACTGCTGAACATAACACGTTCATAACACAGTTTATTTAGTTTTAAACCACAGCCATCTCATCCACTGCTTACATAACACGTTCATAACACTGTTTATTTAGTTCTAAACCACAGCCATCTCATCCACTGCTTACATAACACTGTTTATTTAGTTCTAAACCACAGCCATCTCATCCACTGCTTACCTTAACTGCTTAACATAACACGTTCATAACACTGTTTATTTAGTTTTAATAAACCACAGCCATCTCATCCACTGCTTACTAGAACTGCTTCACATAACACATTCATAACACTGTTTATTTAGTTTTAAGCCACAGCCATCTCATCCACTGCTTAACATAACACGTTCATAACACTGTTTATTTAGTTCTAAACCACAGCCATCTCATCCACTGCTTACCTTAACTGCTTAACGTAACACGTTCAGAACACTGTTTATTTAGTTCTAAACCACAGTCATCTCATCCACTGCTTACTAGAACTGCTTCACATAACACGTTCATAACACTGTTTATTTAGTTTTAAACCACAGCCATCTAATCCACTGCTTACATAACACGTTCATAACACTGTTTATTTAGTTCTAAACCACAGCCATCTCATCCACTGCTTACATAACACGTTCATAACACTGTTTATTTAGTTCTAAACCACAGCCATCTCATCCACTGCTTACATAACACTGTTTATTTAGTATTAAACCACAGCCATCTCATCCACTGCTTACCAGAACTGCTTACCATAACACGTTCATAGCACTGTTTATTTAGTTTTAAGCCACAGCCATCTAATCCACTGCTTACATAACACGTTCATAACACTGTTTATTTAGTTCTAAACCACAGCCATCTCATCCACTGCTTACCTTAACTGCTTAACGTAACACGTTCATAACACTGTTTATTTATTTTCAAACCAGCATCTGCTGCAGCAGAAATACACGCCACCTAGTGGCTTCTGTCTACGCAGTATTCTCTTGGGCAGCAATTATATTGCACAATTGCCTCCAAACTAATCAAACAACATGTCTAGTTCTCTAATACAAAAACCAAAACATTTGAGTAGCACAACTGTCTCAGCTGACAATACACCAACACTGTTATTACTTTAAGTCAATACAAACCAAATTACAATTGTTAATACGTTTAAATAAAATTAAGCTAGTTACTATGATCTATATGCATCATGTTTATTGCGGTGTAAATCAATTGATATAAGCTGTTGTTGTATAATATCATGTTGAATAAATTTTTTCCTTGTCTCCCCCCTCAACTGACAAGCCTGCTTGATCAGGCCTTGGCTGTGTTGAGCGGGAAAGTCTGGATTCATTAAGCGTTGCTATCTAGTTGCGCAAAGAACAAAAAGACTTACCACCACCTTAAAATAAGTTAGGGGTAGTAACACTAGCTAGCAAGGCCAAATATGCAAGGTGCTAAGCTATTTAATTTTTAAATAGGGCAGTCTAATTTATTATGACAATCAAAATTATTATGACAACATAACATGTTTGCAAAACGACAGCTGGAAATTTACAGTACTGATTATCAAATTGGTAATTAGTATGCCATATTTATATGCTTAATTTAAATTTGCATTCATATCAACGATTGGGCGCTCATTTACTTTGAACAGTCACTTTGGGTGAAACGCTGTTGCACTACGTTGACACGCGAATTTTAACGTTGACAGGTGACTACTAGAACATTCGGATCGCGTATGCAGAAAACGAAAACACGTATTTTGCAAAAGCAAATAAGTTAAGGAAAAAGCACATAATGAACAACAGGCCAAGTGATGCTGCTTCGTTGCATCGGGGTCGTGGTCCTGCCTCAATAGACACAAGCGCAACGAATGGCGTATCTATAAACATTGAGAGCGACAACGATGGCGATGACAATGAGTCAACATCAGCTGAGCATGACTACCTGCTACCTGCGCCGATGCCAACTCCGCCCTTGACGATGGTGACCTCGACTCAACCTGTTGTTGCTCCAAGTACAAGCACAAGCATTAATCTGGAGCATGTTAATCAGCCCGCTCGCAGCAGCAGCCTCACTGGTGCCCGACCCGCTGGTAGCAACATATTTTCCTCGCTTCTGGCCCGCCAGCGCTCCTTCACGCCAGTGAACACCTCTCCCGTGCGTGTAACCACACAAATGAACCGTCGTCTGCAGCAGTCGCGCAGTGTTGGTGCCAACAGCGATACCATGGAGGAGCCTTCTACCGCACCTGCCGCCGTCACCTCGCCAGCAAGCATGCGACAGTTGGGTTTTTGGCGTGTCAATCTAAATGATGTGTTGTCGCTGTCCACTGCACCGTCCACTGAAGCACTGCGCTCCTTTATTAACCATTCACATTCAAATTTTCGCCACCATCCGCCAGCAACATTAGCATCAACAGCTGGCAATGTTGCACCAACAGCAGCGGCACAAACGACATCGGGAGTTCCTCCTTCTGGTACCGATAATACGCACAGTCAGCTGAATCAGCCACAGATGCAGCACGAAACGGAAGCACCGTTGCCCAGCACATGTGCGACCAGATCACCTCGCTCGGGCGCTTTTCAAAACAACAGCGGCGTCATGGGAAGAAGCATATCCCTACGCGAAGGGGAAATGCAACGACAGGCACGGCATAGTCTCAATGGTCGCCACAATGCCAGTGTCATTGGTTTGACTACGCCAGCAGTAGCATCCGCTGGGATCATCAATCCGACTGCCTATGAAACAGCGACACATTCCGAAGGCGCTCCTGACGGCGGTACTCCTGAGGGGCTTCCTGTTCTACCCCAAGGCATGGTTCCACAGGAACCGGTTGAAATGAATGCCGATGATGATCAAATTATTACGGAAACGGTTGTGCATATTCTAAGTCATTTTGTGCGCTATGTGCCCATCCTTTGCATACTGCTTATCAAGTTTGTGCACGATCATCTGGTGGGCATACTCGATCTGCTGCTGCTCGAGACCATAATGTACACTTTAAATCGTTCCGTTCGTCATCAAGTCGCCCGACTTGCCCAAAAGAACTATGCTGTGCTGTTTCGCGATGCCTGTGTTATCATTGTGATAGTTACTTTACGGCTGTATATGGCCTCAATGCCACCGGATCCGTTGGGTTTGCTTGTACCGCCGCCAAAGATTTTTCAAACTGTTGATGTGTCCACATCACATTACAAAACCGATGTCGATATCAACAATGTGCTATTTGATAGTCCGCCAACCCCGTTTCACTCAAGCTACGAAGCGCTCAAGTTTTCAAACGAAACTGTTGTAAACAAAGTCATTCCATTGGGCATGCTTCTCTATTATGTGGCCGTCAGCGATCTGCTGCTGAAGCTTCTTACCATACTCGCAAAGATCGCTATAACTCTGTTGCCACTCCATATTATACGACTAAAAGTGCGAGTAAGTTATTGATATGCATGATTAAAAAATTGTGTTAGTTAATAATCTGTTATTATCTCTCTATTCTTTGCAGGCACGACTATATGTTCTAGTAGAGTATACCTCGCAGTTGTATCGTGCACTCGTACCCATGTCACAGTGGTTCATTTTTCTGTACGAATCGTATTCGGGGCTGGAGGTCATCTCGGGTGGACTTTTCTCTTCGTTGTACATTGGTGCCAAGATCTTTGAAGTGGTGGAGCGTGGTAAATCGCTAAAGAAATCAATTACAACTTTTAGACGAAATATTGTAAGTGACCAATGAAAGGTAATGGAGTCGTTGTATCAATTTAACAAATTGTTTTTTATAGGACTCAGAGCGGCCGCCCACAAAAGATGAACTGGATGCCGCTAGCTCTGTGTGTCCCATTTGTCACGATACGTACAACTCACCCATATTGCTGGAGTGCGGACATATATTCTGTGATGAATGTGTCCAGACCTGGTTTAAGCGCGAGCAAACTTGCCCCATGTGCCGTGCCAAGGTCAGCGATGATCCGGCCTGGCAGGATGGCAGCACAAGTTATTTTCATCAGCTATACTAGGCAGCAACTGGAAACAGTGCATTTGATTTTATCTTTCCTAACTATTTGTTTACTCGTTCAAGTCATTTATAACTCTTTGTGTATATAGCTATTAAGTCGGCATTCATTGCGAATGTTCGCACATTTGTTTATTTAGATGTAACAGTTATTAATTATTAACTATACCTATTATGTATGTATTAAATATCAATAATATCAAAATGTTTACTTTGGCTTGCGACGCTTGCCAGCAGAGGCGTTAGCAAAGGATTGAGCTTCAAAATAATCGCCATCGCCGCTGGTTGCCTTTCGATTTATATCGCCGTGCCGCTGTTTACTAACGATTTCCTCCAGTATCTCGCTGTCGCCCTTGATAAGGCGCGTGCGGCCCGTGACCGGATCAACTTCACGACGAATTTGGCTTTGGCGGCGTTGATACTCCTCGGGCGTTTCGGGTGCATGCGATTTACTGTTCATCAACTCTTAAATGGATGTGTGCAAAAGTGTGAATATGATTGCGTGGGTTGGGCAATTTAGACCTTTACCGACCTATTGGTATAGCGAAATCTTCCTCGCTGCCACTGTCTGCAGCTGCAGCTGGTGCAGGAGGAGGAGGAACGGCAGGCGCAATTTCAACTTTAGCAGGCTGCACATCTTTTAGTTTCTTGATTTTGTCATGCTTTTTTGATTTCTTGATTTTGTCCTTGTGTTTTTCCTTGTGCTCTTTACGTTCGCTCTTGTGTTTTTTCTTCTCTTTTTTGTCAGTTTTGCCCATTGCGCTAAATAAATAGAAAAATCAACAAAACCAGATCGACTGACTTTTCGATGTTTGTTTATTTAACATTCGCCACGAAAATTTTTCTTTTCGTGTTGTTAACACTAGCTTATGTATGGATAACAGAAAATCCTGGGAGATATCTTAATAAAAAAATTCAATTTTCTCACCACGCAAAGCAAAAATGAAAATCTTTAAAAGAAATTAATTATAGTTACAACGAAAAATAACAAAGCTACTGTTACTTAATACAAGAAAAAACAAAACATACGACTTATTTACAGCTCGGTGAACAAATGTGGATCCTATTCGAGTAGCGAATTTACGGATGGAAATTCAGCATACAAATTTTGGAAATGTTAACCTTATTGAAAATAAACAATTAGTTTTTTTATTTTAGATACTTTTAATTTAACAGTCAAGCAACAACAAAAACTTTGAGAACAATTGGTACCATATCGATAATTTGAAAAAAACCGACCTCTTTTATACTTATTGGTCACACTGGCTGTGTGTTTTGATTTTGTATGAATCAGCTGACTGACTATCGATAGATTGTGCGAATTTAAAAAAATCAAATAAAATAAAGCGAACCAAGTTAAATGCTGAATTAAAAACTGATCGGTAGGCGTGCTGTATTAAATTGTATATTGAACGAACAATTGTCGTTGCATTAAGAGCCATTCGCCCCGAATAGTGGGTGCGTGTTGCAAAACGTCGTTGTTTATACGCAATTGTACAGCACTGACTTATTTACGTAGCACGCCGATAAAAACCATAAAAATCAAAAAAGAGCCAAACATCTTGTCAACTGTTTACCACCTGGACGCATTCAACAACAATAATACACCACGCGACTGAGATCGCAACCCAAACGCTCCAACGGCGGCCAATTAGCCAAACGCGACAATATCGTGGTGTGGACCGCACACGCATTCACATACATACACACACACACACGCACACTTACAAACAAACACAACGACCACGCAAGAAGCAAGGAGCTGAATTTAAAAGTACTACAACACCAACAACTTACGATTTTGGCAGACAAATAGTACAACAACTACAACGAGCAAGAAACCGCACACACTCTCAACTTGCAACGTGCACGCTGGCAGCACTCAGAAGCAACTAAAGTACAACAACACCAATATCACTAAACAACCACAGACCAAAAGGCCAGGCCAGCCGATTCATCAGCCGCCGCCAACAACAACGACGACTGCAAAAATAAACAACAAAAGGAACAGCGGCTAAAGCCACACAGCAGCATAACAATAAAAATCATTATCCAGCCGTGCAATACGTTGTTACAGGAAAAAGCCGGAGATCACAAGATGAGCATGGAAAAGGTGGCAAGCAAACAATACGAATCGTAAGTTGTTTCTCAAATTTAGGGCAACATTCCCATCACCCGCTACCCTTGCCAATCCGTTTGTAAGGTTATGTTCTAATTGTCACAAAAACAAAAATATTCACCTACAAGTTGTTGATTTTAAGGTATTTGAAAGAAATCATTCGATTGATATTGTTTACCCTTCTTGAACTGATGTATGAGCTTTCGAACAGATATCAGAATATTATAAATTAAATATTTCGCTTTGGTTACTTTGATATTGTAACAATGTTTTATGAGAGTGAAGATAGTTGCATTACAAAATTTGTTCGCAGATTGTGCCCTATCTGAACTTTGATAATCTGTTCCAACGTGTGGCGCTAATTTATCGGCTATCTGATAAAAAGAAAAAGAAATATATGATTTACTTTTGCAAAAGTCCTAGTTATCCTCATCGTCTGTCTCGCGAAAGAGCACATCAGCAGTTAGTTCCTCATTCTTGTCACATGCCAAATAGACGGGCACAACGGTATCCCGTTCGAATCCCAGCGCCATTAGACGCTCAACAGCTGCCTCTTCCTCGCTGCTTAGTTCAGCTGTTGCCGGCTGATTCAACATGCTGATGAACTGCTCCTGATTGCTGCGTATGGCCTCAAAAGCCACCGGATCGGTTTCCCTCAGATGCGTTAGTACCAGCTCCAGTAGCTCGGGATTCTGGCGTATCATGTCGCGCACATGTCCAAAGCGCGGATCAGTTGCAAAATAGTTAAGACGCGCGGCCGTATCGGTATTTGCATTATTTGCAGCATCATTTGTTGCAGTGGCCGAAGCTATTTGTGCATCCGGGTTCAAAGTTGTTGCCACCTCATCAGGTATTCCTGTTATCAGATATTCAATGGCACGCTCGGGATGATTGAAGCTGGCACGCAAGGCGGCACGCACATCCTGTTCCTCATAACCCATCGACATTAGATCGCTAACACGCTGCTCATCTGGCACTATGGAGGGGCGTGGCAGTTCAGCTGTAGGAGCTATTGGAGTAGTTGCAGGCGCAGGAATCGAAGCAGCTGGTTCCTTTGGATCTGGCTTGGTTTCTTGCATTGGTTGCTGCAGCTGTTGTTGAATATTTGACTCTGCCTGTTCCTGCACCTTTTTGGTCATAAGCACTATAAACTTATTCTCCATTATATTGTAATCGGCCAGCGGCAGATGATCCTCCATAATGCGCCCACCATAAATTAATTGCATACTCTCCACCGGCTGTGAGATCTCTGGCAATTCCATCAATCGTTGCTTCAACTGCATAACATTCTCTGTGACATCTTGGAGCTCTAACGAGATGGTCTTTTGGTTAAGAGTGCGTATAGATAGCTTCATTGTAATATCTATATATTTGAAATAAAATAAATTTGAGCTGTAGTTTATACTTTTGAGTTTAGATTGCTTTTGCAGTTGTCCGATTTCTCTCTAGTGTTGTTCGAATTTTTCTTTATATGATATACTAATCAAAAAACTGTGTTTGTGTGGTGTGTGTGTAATGTTTTGCAGGAAAATCTGGCCGGATTTCGTCGACAGTGATGACAGTGATGTGGAGAACGAGATAGATGTGGACAAATTGCCGCCACTGGACGTGGGGCCCAATGAGAATCGTCTGCAGCACACATATTGCCTGTGGTTCTCCCGCAAGGGAACGCAACGAGCTGCCAGTGATTATAGTAAATCGCTGCATGTGGTTGGGCGCTGTGCCAGCGTGCAGCAGTGGTGGTCACTCTATTCGCATCTCATAAGGCCAACGGCGCTGAAGCCCTATCGGGAGTTGAGTCTCTTTAAGCAGGGAATCAAGCCAATGTGGGAGGATCCGGCGAATAGTAAAGGCGGACAATGGGTAATACGATTGAGAAAGAATAAAATCGAGCGTGCATGGGAGAATGTTTGCATGGCCATGCTGGGTGAGCAGTTTCTTGTTGGTGATGAAATATGTGGTATTGTGCTGCAAACAAAGTATCCGGTAAGTGTCTTTTTTATTTAACTATACACATATCTAAAAAAAAAACAACCTGAAAGCCATTTGAAGTGCCATCCTTTTTGGCGCGCATATCAGTGCTGTACAACGCTATGTAGCGTATATTGTATTTCGATTTATTATCGATACACAACCGTGTTGTTTATTTACATGCGTTGCCGTTTATTTATTTATTTAGATGTGGCGTTTTATTGTCGGTTCAGTGAATTGCCAATACGCTTCAATTATTGCACATGTAAAAGTTCTCTTTCAGCTTCAGATTTTAATCGCATTAATTCCAAGTACCGGCATCCATTCATAAAACAGCGCATGCCGTTCATTTACGAATGAGAGTGCGAAAGGTGCAGTGCAAAAATTAAGTTCCACAAACAAACCGAAAGCTGCTCACTGATTTTGTTGTTGTTGTTGCTGCTGCTGTTATTAGCGGCATTTGAGCACTGACGTAACGCAAGTGCTTTCGGTATTATTTGGTACATTTTTGCTGGCAGTTTGGTATTTTACAGGCGTTGTGTCGCAACAAAAGTGAAAACAAGAAAACATTACTAAAAGAAAACGCGAAAACACCTATATTTCTTTATTTTGCAACGGCCTAATAGTTGTGTACTCAATTTTGGCATTTACAAATAAGGATTCATCGGAAAGTGATTCTAACAAATCAAATTAAATGAAAGCAATAAATACCTTAACGCATCTGCGTATGTTTGTCTGATATGTGCTGCTGTAAATAATAGAGAGAGGAGAGAATGAGAGAGGAGCTAACAACAAACGCGAAATACTACAACCAAAGCAATAGTAAAATTAAGGAGAACGCCAAGCGAGTGCTCCAAATCGAATTTTGAGCCACAGCGCAATCGCACTTTAATTATATTCCACATCCAAACAGGCAGAGCGAGCTGTTGTTTCGGTCTTGTCAGCACCGGAAGGCGACGCGTGTTTCAGATTGACGAGAGCAAGCAACGCGTCGAGTGTGCTTTTTAGCGACGTGCGCGTAAAACAATAGGCGACATTAACATATATTGCTATATACAAGTAACAAACGTCAGTAGAGAGAACAAACGAGAGAGTGCGAGTGTATGGATGTTTGCCACCCACAGCAGTAGCGGCGAGAAAACCAAAGCGAATGTATGAAGTGCCCGCCGACTAACTCAGTCTCTCACACACACACACGAAAAAACAAAGTACAATCAGACGACACATAGACAAACTCGCACGCAAAATAACGAAAATAAAAGAACAAAACGGAACGCAAAGAGAAAAACGCCCACCGTACAGCCGTACCTCCCGCCCCCTTTGCTGCTCGCGCGTGTTACTGTTGCCAGAAGCAACCATCACGTCACAGCGCCCTCCCCTTCCTAATAGCGGCAAAGAAGAGAGCCTCCGTTTGGAGCCCTGCGCAGAAATCGATTTTTTTTGCCCATTTTCGTACGTGTTTCGCGTACGAAGTCAACCTCAACCGAAATTCTTTTGAAACACACGCATTGTGTTCGAATGTGCAAATGAGAGCTAGGCAGATGCAAACGCATTGTCGTTACGAATTCGTGTGAATTGCTAAATTAACTGCAACGTGATCGATCGGCAAAACCGATGCCGAAAAAAGCGCACGCTGCTGCTGCCCCACCCACCCGCGCGCTGTTACTGTTAATGTGAATGCGTGGTTAAAAAGAAACGTCGATCGGTTGCAAAAAAAAAGTTAGCGATTAAACGACAAGTGCAAAACAAATAGCCAAACAACAAGCAAGTGAATGAAACCTAACGAAAAAAAAGTGTACTAAAAAGCTTTTCGTGCAAAAATCCTACGCATTTTTAAAGAAAATAAAATATCTGTGCAGCGTAAACAATATAGGTGTATATAAACGCTATTTCTTGTTGCTGCCGTTTAAGCAATCGCCGTGAGTCATAATTTAACGTTTCTGTTGTTGCTGCTCACAACTTGACTTGCTGCCTGGCATTGAGGTGCTTAGTGGCTGCTACCACTGTCGTCGCTCTCTCTTTGGCGCTCTCTTGAGCGCAAAACACGCGCGCCGTTAACGAAAAAAAAGGCAAAAAGAAAAACGACGGCTAAAGAAATAAATATATATGTATATTAAAATATATATGCATAAATATATATGTTGTGTGTGCAGGTATTATTAACCAATAAGTAAGGTGCGTGTATAACAGGAATACAAAGAAGAATCAAAAGTCCAAACAGCAGCAGCAACAAACAAAACTAAAGGGCAAGTGAGAAGTATTTATTCAGGCCATGCTGCATGCGAAAAACCATTTAGCGGTCACAAAAATCTACGAAAAATCAATAGGCACTTTGCAAGCAGCAAGCCAGTAAAAAGAAGAAAAAACAACAAAAAAATAAAGTGTGCAAACAAGTTGAGCAACAAACTAAAAAACGCTACGAAAAGTTGACAATTAACTGCTAAACGAATCGACAGCAACAACAATCTCGCTTACTTAAAAGCTTACGTAAAAAGCTCGACGCGTCAAACTGTAAATGCAACTGCAACTGCAAATTTTAGTCGACCATTAACTAAGAGTAAATCAACGAAATAAACAGCAGAACAAACAAAAAAAATATATATATATATCACAGCAAAATCGAAAAAAAGTAATAACAAAAAAAAACAACAAAAATCAACTAGCGTTATCAACGCTGTCTGCTTCGTGCTTGAACAACTGTCAGCAACATGACGAAAGACAGATTAGCCGCTTTGCACGCCGCCCAGTCAGACGATGAGGAGTCGGAGGAGGTGGCCGTCAATGTGGATGGCCATGATTCGTATATGGATGATTTCTTTGCCCAGGTAGAGGAGATTCGGGGCATGATTGATAAGGTCCAAGACAATGTTGAGGAGGTGAAAAAGAAGCATTCGGCCATATTGTCTGCACCACAATCGGATGAGAAGACCAAACAGGAGCTGGAAGACCTAATGGCCGATATCAAGAAGAATGCAAATCGCGTACGCGGCAAACTCAAGGGCATCGAGCAAAACATCGAACAGGAGGAGCAACAGAATAAATCATCGGCCGATTTGCGTATACGCAAAACCCAGCATTCAACATTGTCGCGTAAATTTGTCGAGGTCATGACCGAATATAATCGCACTCAGACCGATTATCGGGAGCGCTGCAAGGGCAGAATACAGCGACAGCTGGAGATTACGGGTCGTGCGACCACCAACGAGGAGCTCGAGGATATGTTGGAGCAGGGCAATCCGGCCGTTTTCACGCAGGGCATCATTATGGAAACGCAGCAGGCAAAACAAACGTTGGCCGATATCGAGGCACGGCATGCGGACATTATGAAATTGGAGACATCGATTAAGGAGCTGCACGACATGTTCATGGACATGGCAATGCTGGTGGAGTCGCAGGGCGAGATGATCGATCGCATTGAGTATCATGTGGAGCATGCTATGGACTATGTGCAGACAGCAACTCAGGATACCAAAAAGGCGCTCAAATATCAGAGCAAAGCGCGACGAAAGAAGATCATGATACTGATATGCTTGACTGTGTTGGGTCTCTTAGCGGCTGCATATGTCAGCAGTTATTTCATGTAAATTGATGCAATTACTTAACACACACAGACACAATCACAACACATCTTAACACACACATACACACACACAAACATACGATGTCTGTTTAGGATATTGTGCAACCCACCCAGAAATAATTCAATATATTATGTGTTATACCGAAAGCGCAGTTAAACAGTTAAGAACGGCCCTTGCCAGTGAACTAATATATATATATATATATATACATACAAACACACACAACTACAGACATACACAAACACACAGAGAGAGACACACACACACACACACACACTTGATACTTTAGGCTCTATATAATTAACAAAAAGATATACATATATAATGTAAAAACGCATTATATAGCTAATTTTTATGATTAGTTTAAAAACCTTGAGAGTCTAGCGGCAAAATGAGCATATTGGTTGTTATTATACTACGCTGACGGCCGCCTGGGCGAAAGGATATGCTTATCCTAATGCTCAACTCACACACCCACACAAACACACACGCAAACAAAAACAAATATATAACGTACAGATTAACATATATAGGCACACAATCATATAATTAGCCAAACACAAATTGAAGACAGAAGATTTCAAACAGAACCCGAACAAACAAAAAACAATAAAGCACAGAATTATAAAGACATACGTACACCGATATATAAATATGATCAAAATGGCTATTTAAACTCTATAAACATATGTAGTTAAACAATAGTAGCAAAATGAAGAATAGTAGATAATAATACAAAAAAAATAAAAATAAAAACAAAAACAAAACATAAATAACAAAAGTAATTGCAAAAGAAACTCATGAAATTTTATTGATTATTGTTATAATGCGAAGCAAACTTCAAAAGAACGACAAAGAAAAGAATCAAGTGTTATAATTTTTTCGTAGACTTGCTTTGCACATACATACATACACATATTTAAAAACCCGTACATACATATATACATGAGCATCTTGTTAATTCTATTCACAAAAATTAATTTCGGTTTCTTGAATTATGCATTTAATTTTGTTTGCTTTTAAAAATTCGAAATGCTATAACCTCTCAATGCTTATATACATATATATATATATAAATATATATATATATATATATATTTGTAGATTCTTATACAAATACACAAAATCTCACTTAACAATCTCTCAGTACGCAAATCTCATGCAAATTCTAAAAAAAAAAAAAAAAATCTAGTTAACTTCTTGAATATTTATTAAAATGATGATTATTATGATAAATATATATATATACACATTCTTATATACACACAAATATATATATATATATATATAATAACTATAGTGACTATTTACTAAATGCTATTTACCCAATCGTGTTCATATTGTATTGAATGCATATATATAAACAAAAAAAAAAACCAACTCATAGAGAAATAAAAAAATGACACTCATAAAAAATAAACTTCAAACATAGATATCAAATGAGGAAACTGTTACGCATAAAGCAAATGCTCGACTCAAGTTAATCGGTTAACTTTAAGACTTTAAAGTTGATTATTTAGTTTGTTGTTCAACTTTTATCCCCATTATAAAATCGGGTTTTCTTTTATTTTTCTTTGTTGCTACATTTCCGTTACTATTTTTTTTTTTTAACTGCACTTTCCTGGTTACAAAAGCAACCTCAACTTGTTAATTTATGTTCAAGATTTTTGTTGTGTGTATTTTCGCAGAGTTTTCGTTGATAAATGTTTGCTGCTAGCGCTGTAAAAATTTTCTATTCACTTATTGTTTAGTTTTGCAAATTTCAAGCTTACTCACAGACACAATTAACACACAAACACACCCACGCATTTCACACACACAACAACAATAAACATTTCACCTTGCAATATTAACCCACTTACTTATTTACTTAACTTTTTTTTTCTTTTATTTTTTGTTTTGAATTTCAAACACCCTATGACTAACAACGCCAACAACAACAATCATCGCAACACAAAATTGGATATATATATATGTATATATTTTATTAAACCAACTGCATGCCAAAATCGTTTTGCCAATCGTTTGAACAATTTTAAAAACATTTTTTTATAATTTATTTTGTACACAAACTTATTATGCCAATATAGTATCAAAGCATCCAAATAGTAGCATGCTTGCAACTAAAGACGTACTTTGTTGTAGTGAGCTAAAAAAAAGAGCAAAAACTTAAATAACAACAACTTAAAAAACAACAAGCAACAACACATACAAAAATGTTTGCAACACACTAACCAAAACTAATCAATTATATAAATCATCGAGAAATGCTTACGCTTAAGTAGGAAACTGCACTGTTTAAGCACTGAACAACAACTGCAACAACAACAACAAAGAGAAAGAGAAAACAACAACAACGAGATGATCAATTTGTTTCTAGTCCACTGCGAATGCAACTGCAACCCGTGCACGTTTCTTTCATTATTTTCACTTATAAAACGAGAGTATGCAACATGCAACAACTGCCACCCAAATAACCCCCAGCAACAACAACAACAACAACATCGCCCAACAGCACGTTTAAAACACAAACATCATCGTGTCGAAACGAATCAAACATAAACTTCGTATTATGGCAGGTAATCAAACTGCGTTCGCCTTACCGCATTCAATGTGTTTTTGTTCATGCCCCACTGTTAAATAAATTCAAACATGTTGAACATATAACGCGACTCCGCCGTCCAGCCTCTCGCCAAATAACCAAAAACGAAAAAAAACAAAACCGCACAATAAATTCATCAAAATCAATAACGAATTACGAACAAATATAAAACAAGGAAGAAAAAATTCTTAAAAAAGTGAACAAAAGATTCCAGCCTCAACGCTTCTCCTTCTCCACAATGCAGCTGCAAAGCGTCATTCCCCCAACTGAGGTGAGTAATAGTTGATTTTTTATTTTTATATATGAACAGTTTTTTGATGCCTTACGTTGACAAATGCCTTGTATTCATTCTCTCGCCGCATCTGAATCTTTTGCTATGAATGCTGTCACATTCATTTCTACAGAATTTCTCTATGTTTATAGATATAGGCAATATTGTCGCTTAGTTATGTCTAATGCGCACTTAAAGCTTAATAATTATCATCATAAATATTCTATATAGTATGAGTAGTATGAGCAATGCGACATGCCTCAAATTCAATTACAATTACATATTAATGTACTTTAAGTGCAATTGCGTCGAGCACAGGAAAGGTAATTGGGTTCGTGAGAGTTAATATGGCAATGATTAGATTGTTCGTTAAATCTAATTGAGCAATTGTGATGAAGAAACAGTTTTAAAATAATACAATACATATATGCTAATAAAAATAGCAACTATTGCAAATCAGATATTTTCTTGGAAAGGTTACATGTTATTTATTTGCTATATGATTAGCAATTTTATCGAACTGTAAATAATTAATCGCACAAAAGGTTAAGTTAAATTTTTGAATAACAAGTTAGAGTAACCGGATTCAAGTTTTCATTTTCATTCCGTCTTATAAAGCAATTTTCAAGTGTTGTTAATGAATTTCTCATTCTTCGAAGTTCGACCCACACAAACACAATTCGTACATATTTGCGGTTTCTTTTCAATTTTTTTTTACTTATACAACTTTTATATGTTTGGTGCTAAAATCTGTTCAATAAGGTGATCTCATGCTTATCGAGTCATGTCTCTGACTCTTTAGAGTTTAAATAGCAAACTGAATGATGATGATGTTGTTTTTATATTTATAGATTTTGCAACAATTTTTTCATCATCAAAACTCTTTTGCTCCTAGTACGTTCGCACCCTTAAATCCATGGGATCATTTAATCAGCTATTCATTAATCTATTAAAACCCATTTAAACATGTATCATTTGCTCAAACTTCCTGTTCCGGCGCCAGCACAAAACTATACGATACTCAACTTACAGCTCTGACCCTAATGTGACTTAGACATGCATCACCCCTTCACACATTTACGAGTGTTGAGTCATCAATTTCGGGCATACTGCTGCCCCACTAAAAAAACTAAAAAAAAACGAACTGAAACAACAAGCGATTACATTTTGTGTTAATTAGTTATTAAAAGCTTATTGTTGAAATAAAAGTACACAGCAAAAAAAAAAAAAAAGAAAGAAAATAACCAACTCGCATTCCGTATGAATCATGCATCAACACAAACTTTGATAAGACTATTCTGGGTTTTTTTTTTATATATATATATTTTTTGATTGTTGCCTGATTGTGATTGAATTAAGCGCTTTTATTAGATAGTATAGTGTAAATAAACCAAAGCAAATTGAGAATGAAAACAAAGTAACAATTATTTGAATTTGCTTTCTTTATTTCGAAAAGTGTATGAAGGTTTTTTTTTATACAGCTCTTTCAGTTTAACTTCTTGTTATGCTCTTTATGTCTGACACCTGTCTTGCTCTATCTCTGTCATGCTTTTTCTCACTCTCCCTCTCGTTCCATCCGTCTGTCTGCCTAATATTTGTTCACAACTTCTTGCTCATCGTTTTGTTTGCGTGTATATGTTTTTAAGCTTTACCTTGTTGCTCATCATTCGTTGCATTGTTTTTCTTTAGCTTATTGAATTTTGTATACCCTAAAAAATGGTAAAAAGAGTGGCAAAGTTATCGCGTCCATTTGGTTACTTAACAAATATGCATTTATTCACACGTTGTACTTGATCTATTTTAGTGTAAAGTTCCGCAAACACAAGCATTATCAATTTCTAAATAGCAGTCCATATGGACTTGAAGAGCATCGAGTCGATATGGATCGTTGTAGTTGAGTATGCATACTCACATACACAAGTAAAGAGTTGCAAGCGGTAACTGTGCCTGAATAGTTTTTGTTGGGTAATTTTATGTTTTTGCCCTTCACACTTGAGTTTGATGACTGCTGCATTGCAACAGTGGGCGGACTGCCCTTCTCCTCCCTTCGAACCTCTACTAAATACACAAACACTTGTATGTTGCCTAGCACAGCACCTGCCTGATGGTGTTGCTTGCCCCTATTTGAGGCAACGAGTCATGAAATCAATTTATGTATGTATTTAGCTTTTGTGTTTGCTTTCATTTTTGTTGTTGTTGTTTTTGTTTGTGTTTTTTTATATTTTGACTAACGTTTTATTACAATTGCCTTTGGCCATCTGTGCGCTCAATGAACGAACTCAACGTTTAAATGTTTGTTGGCCAAGACCATGGCAAACGATTTTTGCCATTTCACTAAACACCTATCTCTCTTCGTGCCTGGCTATTTCTGTTTTATCTTTTTTACCCTGTGTGACGTTGGAACGTTCACATGACGCGACACCTCTCTCTGCCTCTCGGGCCATCGGATGAGTCATGAACTTTGGGAACGAGGAACTTGAAGTTCTGTATAGTTTTTTGTTTTTTGTTGCCAAAATAACTCATTCCCTTTTTATCATTGAAAGTTCTTGTTTTTTAAGTTCTATCAAAGAATTCAATTCATGAGGATGAGAAATGTTAAAAAAAAACAAACTCGACAAAAGTTTTAGTTGCCCAAGCATGACTAGAATGGAATACAAAGAGTAATGTTCTTTCAAGACTTCACTCTTTCTTTATGCATGAAGAATCATTTCAATTTAAGTGGAAGTATTTCAATGTATTTATAAAACTCCTATGAGCAATTCATCAACTTAAAGCGAAACGTGAGGTCTAAGATTTGGTTTTACTTATTTGAATGCGTTGGCTTTTGCTCAAAGCTAAAATTTGTAAGCCACAATCAGCTGGCTCTTACCCAACTATATCGTATGTACACACAAGCTTAAATTTTTTTTTTTTTTTAAGTTCTCAGAGCAAACAATTTTGTTAATTGAAAACAAATTTGGAGAGTAGCGTTGGGTAAGGGATTGAGGACGAGTCAAACAACATGACCCTAGGGGGCAATCGGTGTTAACAAACATACTACTCACTATATAGTATAACTGTGTGTGTGAAAAAGTTAACAAAAACTATTTAATTGCCTATGTAAAGTCAAGAGTGTTTTGTGTGTTAAGTGTTGACGGCATAAAATATAATTCATATTAAATTTCTAAAAAATGTTGTTTTTTGGTTCAAATATTTAAACTAAAATGCAAGATACCAATACATATATACAGTATATGTGTTCAGGATTTTGATTTGTGTATAGTTAAACGTAATTAAAAAACATACTGAAATAAGACTTAACATTAAAACGAGATATAAGGGAACAAACATAAATATTTGAGCGGCAAAAGAAGGCCATGCTACCATATAAAGTATGTACATACAGTCTTAGTCAGTATTAACACACACTCACACGCACACACGAATACGAACAATTGACCCTTTTTGGTTTTTGTTGTTCTCGGTTTAAAGTTCGTTCGCCTACAGCAACAGAACCTTTCGACTAACTCGAACCATCTGGGTGCGGCCCTTGCCAAACTACGAGTATGTGTGTATGTGCGTGTGTTGTAGGTATGTGTATTTAAGTTGTTCGAGCAACAACAACAGCAAGCACTAAAAGTACGAGTACCTTGGCTGTTAACGACCAGCACATCTAAAATAGCAACCAGGCCCAGTAAGGTACTTTTCGGATCGGTTTAAAGTTCGCCTATACAGTAATGCTTGTGGGTGTGTGTGTGTGTGTGAGTTCATTTTTTTGTTGGTTGCATGGTTCCAGGTGAGGCGTGTAAAGGTCTTGATGAGTTGCTTGGCTTCACTGTTGTTTGTGTTGCTGCTGCTGTTGTTGTTGTTGTTGTTTTTGCTGTAATGAAATTATTTCGTTGAGAGAAAGAGTCAGCGAAGCGGGCCGAGTAGAGCAATTTTCACAATTTGGCAGTTCACAGTTTTCTACATTTAAATTCCATACGCTTTTCGAAAAACCAACTTCAATTTCCTTTCTTTATTGTTTTTGGACCATGAATGTTTTTTTTTTTTTGGGTAATTTTGCAAGCATTTATACTGCACGAGTAAATACACAACAAGAAGAAAGTGAAAAGGAGAGAGGGTTAAAGTTCATGCTACGTTAAGCATTCAGAAACCCAAAAATACATGACCGTCTATATATATATATTGAAGTTGTCTTAATTGCACAAAGGTTTTTTGTTTGTTCGGGTTTCACGTCATTTCGACATTGTCCTTCAAGACATTCGCTTCGATAAGCAACCTTTTGTTTGTTGTCTCTCTCTTTGTCTGACGCCTTAATTAAAGCGAGCAAAGCTCCACAATAATAGCAAGCTCATTTGCATCGAGCACTTTATGTGTAACCAAAACTTGGCCTTCCCCAAAACAGCGAATAGCAACGAAAAAGGCGCTGCATAATTTCAGTTAGCAGTGCAGTTGCTAACGTTAAGAGAAATGGGGCAAACGCACAAACATGCGGAACTTGCGGCTATACTCATCAGGCGAGAGAACTGTGAGAACTGTGTAGGCCCCTGAAGCCAAAAAGTTGCAACCGAAATGTGGATTGTGTTTGTGTGTGTGGGTGTGGGTGTGGGAAAAACGCAACTAGCAAGAAACTGCAGTAAAAGCAACAGAGTAAATATAAACCCATTCTATAAGTACATATATAAAAAGAAATGAGTGAGTGAGAGAATAGAGAGAGAGAGAGCGAGAGACTCCTTTTGATGTGGGAATACGCCTAGGGGCTGACTCTGTCAATAAACTAACTGCATTACTTGTCTTCCTCTGGCACATTGCCTCAACGAATAGTACTGCCAAAAAGCGTAGAGAATTTTAACGGAGAAGAAAAAAAGAGATTTGTAAAGAAATTGAATTTGTCAAGTAATGTCACCCATACAAACTAATATCTTACAGTTAAAACTAAGGTTAAAACTTAAATCATTTAATTTTTTTCTTTTCTCAACGTAAGCTACAGTTTAAGCTGTACGAACTAGAGCGTATTCTATTGCTCTATCATATACAAAGGATAAAAGGATTCCATGGCGCGTGCATATTATAATGACTCGTATTATGCTATTGAATTAAACTTTAAGCTATAATCGCAAAAGCAGCACCATATACTTGTGCATACTAGCTAATCGCCTTGCTTGCCCCACACTCTCAGCTATTGCAGTGCTTCTGCTTTACTCCCACATCCCACCCATCCCCGCGCACCGCAGATGCTTCAGAAAGCAGAGTAAAGTCAGTCACGTTATTCATTTACGCGTCCGTTGGATGTTTTAGTGCCTGAGGCGTGTTTAGCATGTAATTTCCTACTTTTCTTTACGCTGAATGCGATCCTGTGGTTGCCATTTCTGCCATTCTTCTCCTTTTTTCCATTTTTCTGGCAACAATGGTGGCGTCGAGTTAGCTTTTATTGTTTCCATGAAAAGTTGTAGATGCGCTTTTCACTAAAAGTGAAACGAAATTGCCCAAAATGACTTTTATTAACATGTAACGAAGACACAAAAGATATTCGCGTTTTGTGCATTTTGTTGGCAAAAGTAAGGAAAAAATACGTTTAAGGAAATCTTGCTATGTTGAACACTCTTGACCATATAATTGAATAGTTTTTACAGCAATTCAGTTTTGCACATGCACAATGCATGTTATTTGATTTAATTTACTTAACGCGCCTCGTTGACGTGTTAATTTACTTAACAGAAACTCTGATAATGGAATGTTGAGATTATTTGCCGAAACCAAAGTAACTTTGTTCCATATAATGAATATTGTAAGCATGAATTTGTTCAGCTTTGCATATAGCACTTTATTATTATGCACTAATTAACAATTTGCTTCACCCAGTTGTCTGACCATCCCATCTCTTTCTTATTATGACAACCGCGCGTTCAGATAATCTGATGCGCGTTGGAAAGGAGACTCATTAATTTTTACAAAAGTCCTTATAAATTTTGGAGCATAAACGTCGGCGCCAACACATTTTTTCCCAGAAAATATATCACATTTTATACAAAGTTTATTTTTATATATCTCAGTTGGTTGGTTGTTGTTGTTGTTCGTTCTTATTTATTATGATGTTGTTGTGTTTTGCATGGGAGCCCAATTTGTTCAGTGTGCTTCCTGAGGGCGCGTGTCCTGTGCTGCGTGTGGTAGTGTGCCCAACTGTCGACTTCCTTCCTTGCCATTTTTCCGGTTGCGGCGGCCATTTTACTGTGTTAAATAAAACTTAAACAGCATTGACAATACAACAACATTTCTTTTTATTATACACATATAAATGTGTGTGTGTGTGTGTGTGTGTGTTTGTGTTGAATGCCTACAGTCTGACGTTAACTGAACGAAACTTCAGCTTGTCTGACATCATATTTATTTTATTGCTGTTCAACTCTTATAGCCGGCCGTTATATTTGCCAATATCAATGGCTGAACATAAAGTTGTTGTTGTTCATTCAGCTTCTGCTGGGGAAATGGCGAAAAGGACTGCTAACGTGTAAGGAACCCGTCACACATGTGAGCATTGGACGTACTAGCAGCAGCAGACAGCAGGCAGCATGGGGACGACCTCCTCGTCATCGTCATCGTTGTCGCGGTCACAATGTCAAACATAGTAGCACTGTAAACAGCACAACACGCTCAGCCACAAGCAAACACATACACATCCACAAAAACACTCATATACACACACACACACACACACATACATAAGCGAAGCAAAATGGAGTCGACATGCGCCTACAAAATGAACCAAACAAGAATTTGCTGGGCCCGCCAGCCACTAATCCATTTCGCTTGCTATTTTTAACATGCGCAATAACAACAATAAGAACAGAAACAACAACAACAACAAAAGGAGCTGAACACTAACTAAAACACACACACACGCACGCCTTAACACGCATAGAGCCTTCGCTCTTTTAATGTTCGCTGAGCGCCAAGCCACCCCAGCTTTGCTGCTTGCTCCGCTCTTTTGCTCGTTGCTCTCTTTCTATCCCTCTCCCAATTGCCAAGCTCTGTCGACTGCGTGTGTGTGTGTATGTTTGTGTTTTTGAATTGTCATTGCCGCTGCGAATCGTGCTTCGTTAAGTTTGAGTTGGTTTTTTTATTTTCGATGTAAAACTCTGATTTGATTTAAACAAACTTATAATTGTGTCAAATGAATGCATTTTAGATATTTTAGTTTGGTCTGATTTTTTATGACTCGAATTCAAAGAATTTTTCGAAATAGCGAACCACTGTGCAGCATTGCCGTTGTAGCTGATATTCGTTATTGTTCTTGCGGTTGTTTGCGACTGTATGTGACTTGAATGTACATCTATATATATACGAATATGTATATATATAATGTTTTGTGTGCCACTGTGTTAATTTTCACACAACATAGTTAAAAGGGAGCCAAAAACGACAAAAAAAAAAAAAAAACAGGAGAAACATACACGCTCCGCTCAGCACAAAACAACAAAAATGTTTCCCTTGGTCCTGGCGTGCTGTTACCCAACATTCGTCCTTATCGTTGTTGTTGTTGCTGCCGCCTGGTTGGAGTCGCGTGCTATTTTTGCGTGTGCTTTTGTAACACTTTTTGTTTTTAAGCGCTATGCTCTGCATACACATACAAACAAACAAACACATGTAGTCACTGCTATATAACCTGTGTTGGATCTCACTATTCTTTTGTGTTAGCCATTTCTGCTGCTGCTGCTTCAGTTGTTCTTTTCATGTTTGTGTGCATGTTGTGTGTACTTGTAACAGCTATGTGTCTGTGTATGTGTGTGTATGAATTTAATTGCCGTGCTTAGAAGTAGGCTACAAATTTTCAGCGGCAATTTGACAACCTAATACCCGAGCAAAATGCTATTTATAGCACGCACACACACACACACACACACACACACACACAACCACAGTAGCTAGTCGAGGGCCAATCAGATTTAACCTGGTCAACGGTAGAAGCAGCAGCAAACTGGTCAAAAGATTCGAGAGGCAAGTTAATTTGCCACTTGCGGCTACAATCGCATTATCGTTCGCAAATGTAGGGCGTTCGTGGCACTGGGCGTGGTCATTTTGGCCAGCACTTGTGTGCTGTTGTTGTTGGTATCACGCTGCTACGCTGCTGCAGTAATGTGGCTTCATTCAACAATAAATGTTGTCTCTTATCGCCACGGGCATATAATTTAATTTCCACATTATTTGTCACACAATGAACGAGAAAGTTTGACACGAGTAGTGCAGGAGGGTGAGGAGGGGGTTGTGGTGGCGATGATAGTGAACTAATCTGGCCACCGGGCAAACAAACATAAAATGTGCTATTAATTAGTTTTTCCGATGCTGCCCCAAAAGGTCGCAACACCAACAAAAGCGCAAACAGAAACTTTTTTCTTGTAGTTTTTTTTTGTACACAGCAAGAAGAAGCAGCTAGGGACAACAAAAAAGGACGAACAAGAAGAAATAGAGAATGATAGTACAGGCAACGCACAAAATATCGCAAAAATTTCCAAACATTTTTTGTTTTCCTTTCTCTCTCTCTCTCTCTCTCGCTCTCTCTATCGGTTTCATTTTGTGCTATCTGTGCACATGACTGGTTGTTGTTGTTGCTATTTCTGTTGATGGTTTTTGTTGTCCTTTGGGGTACAATTAAGTTTGACACTAAATTGCTTTTCGTACGCGCTTGGCAAAAGCTGAAATTAATCATACGCCATGTTGGCATTCGCAAAATACTTTCAACAATTACTCATTGCGCTATTTACATACAACTGTACTCGTAAATACATACATACAGCTAACTGTGAATCAGCCCACGCCCAGGTGAACAATCGAAACTTTTTTATAGCTCAAAGGCTGTGCCGATCGATCGATTGCTTGATTGATAGGTTGATTGATGGATGGATGGCTCAAATAGCATACTATAGAAAAAGGCTTGGCTTGAATTGATTTCCGTTACGGTTTATTGAACTCCTTTCCAGTAAGGATATACCTCCGACTCAGTCTGTAACCGATATCCATCTTTAAGTTAACGAGAATGGGTAGCAAAAGTAAAATATAGTCATTGAATATCGTTGCTTATCGGTTGTTGCTATTGCTGCCAATTTGCATACGGCTCAAGTTGTTAACATAAAGCGTCACGTCATATCTAAATAGACCCGGTTAACAGACAGTTCATTGCACGTTTCAAGTTTAACTGGTTATCCGACTGCCTAGATTTATCTTTGTATATTATGAGAACGTGTATTTTTTTGAAAGAAAGTTGAATTTTAATAGCTATTTTATAATACTTTGTATACGTTATTCGTGTTCTTTTCCTTAGCTTATTTGTTGTGTTTTCAAGGGCAGCGCATATCAAATTGTTTAATGACTTTTGTGTTGTTTTGGCTTTTTGGCTTTGAGTTTTTTGTTGTTGTCAAAGCTGTTTGTTGTTTTCTGTGTTCTTTCTGCTGTTTGTCACCTTGTTGATTGTGCAGTCGGTGACAATGATGGCATTGAATTGCTTGACAGCTGGAGTCTTTTATCAGCTTGTCTCGGCTTTCATATAACTTTCCGCCCTGCGCTCACACACACTCTCGCTCTCTGCTTGTATATATTTTTATCTGCAGCTCAATGTCTCGCTCTTTCTATTTTGTTTGCTTTGTGTTTGTTTTCTTCTTTTTTTTTTTTTGGCAAGTGTCAAATGACTTTCAGTTGTCACCGGCTTGCGGCAAATACAAATTGCCCCCGCAAAAAAACCTTTCTTCCACCAAGAAAAATTCACTCATACAATTTACATCTTGCCCCTTTTTATCCATATATATATATGCCTTGGTACTGGTATATTCAATCCCCGCCAGCCAACTAATGAGTTTTTCTTTTGGATTTTGTGCGCTGCCAAGAGTTTTATTAACTGCCGGGGTTTTCGTTGTCTCTTCGGCTGTCAACAGAGATTTGGAACAAACAGTCAAGCCAGACAGCCCATCTTCTGGGTAATAGTAACTAGATTATTCACACTTGCAGTTCGTGCTTACATTTTATGGCAACTTAATGGAATTGTTTATGTCAGCCACTGAATATTTCCTTCAATCATTTTGCATACAATCAAGTTTTTTTCGCCAAGCAAGCGAATTTCATTTCCTTAACTGAAATATTCTCTAGCCACAAAGAATGCAGGCAGCCAGTTTGCCAAGAGCTGAGAGAAGCTCTGATGAGGCTACTTAGAGGGGCATTTGTGCATCATTTACAATAAACGCCGTCGCTAACATTGTGGCACTGCCCCATTTGCCCCAATTGCTGCTCCTGCTAGCATCATTAAATCCACATTCTGTGGCTCTGACTTTGTGGCACTTAACACACACACAAACACACACACACATACATACCGAATGAACTTTGAGTTAGTTGAAGTCAACCCCAGTAAATTTTTAGACATTTAATATGCCCAACAAATACTTACATTTGTATTTTTGAAGTTGTCTGTTCAGGAAGCAAACAAATCAAAATCCGCTAATAAGCTTCAAAGTCAATTCCATTTTAAAAACTTAAGATTTGTAAACTATAATATCTACTTGAAAACCCTTTTTGATTGTGCAAGTCAAATGCTCTTTCGTTCACTTTGCGAAAAGAAATAACATTCAAAACCTTGCTGGATATTATTAATTCACTATTTGATTTAAAGTTTATGCCAATTTTGTAGTTGTCATTGTATACTTTTTGCCAAACTTTTCTTGGACTATCTGCTGCAAATTTGTAGTTTTAAACAGTTTTCACTGTAGTCCAGGGCAACAAGAAAGTTTGTTCTCTCGCTTTCTCCTTCTCTCTCTCTCTCTCTCTCTCTCTCTCTCTCTCTCTCTCTCTCTCTCTCTCTCTCTCTCTCTCTCTCACTGTATTCGAAAAGTTTTGAAAATGTTGATTCTTTTGGTTGCTGTCAGATTTGTGTAAAATAAACGCAATAAAATCTGCTGCTGACAACGTTGAGTCCAATAAATTATGTAACGCAATCATTGTTTATTTTTACAATTTTCAACAAACTTAATTAAGTTAAAGCGTATACACAAATTGCGAGCAACTTGTCTTTAATTTTATTTGCATTTGTTATATGTCTCTATGTAGAACATGCTCAAGAGAAACCGCATCCGTCAATCATCATAAACAACCAGATTATTATTTTTTCGTTTTTTTTTTTTTGTCATCTGTGTTTTTAGAGCTCAAAGCTCTTTGAGCTTGACCGCCGATTTGTTTTAATTTAGGCATGGACAGCAAAAATATCAGCAATAAAAGTTGCTTTAAAAAGAAAAAATTAAATATATATATTTACTATATATATATATAAAACACGTTGCTCGTTTTGAATTCGTTGCACGAAACCTTTTTTTTTGTTTTCTTTTTCCTTGCTGAAGGGGCTAATCTAAGTGAAGTTATGGGATGCGGTTAGTGCTCCTCCTGCTGATTTTTTTTCTTATCAGCGTTGTTTGTTTTGCATTTGGTCTTTTGGTACCCCCCCCCCCCCCCCCCCCCGTCTTTCCCATCGCCTCCTCCTTCCGTCTGACAATCTCCTCAAGTACGTGGCGTTTGTAATTTGCTTTTTGTCCATTTGTCGTTGCCGTTCTCGTTTCCACGTTTCCCATGCTCGTACTCGTGCTATCCCCTGACCTTCTGATCCATTTGTACGTATATAGTGTGGCTGTGTCTCCTGCTTCCTGCTGCTGACAACGGCACTTTCAGTATTTGGGCAATAAAACGTTTGGTATTTTCCTTCTTTTTTCCAAAGCTGCTGTTGCTTCGACCCAAAGGCATTTTATGTTATGGCAAGCACACGCACAGCACTCATACTTATTGCACACGGCATAACACAACATGGAATCCAAAATTTCAACGTTCAAAACGATACTTTTACAATTATCATTGAAATAGGATTTATAAATAAACGTTCGTTTAAATTGAATGAAGAGATTTTTTCTATTAAATTAAAAGGCACAATAAAACGTTTGGAGGAACGATTTGAAACATTCCACTGTTATTAATTTAAACTAAATAAAACAATACGATTTATGCTTGCGATTAATGTAGAAATTCTGCTTAACATTTGGCTTTAAACATTTTTGTTTAAGATAACTAGCATATCATTATGCAACGAATATCGAGAAAAAAGCAAACTAAATAAATGAATTTATATTTTATAATCATTATAATTTCTATATCATTTGAACTTTAATCTGTTTTGGTTTTTTTTATATTCGATGCATGCGAAATACTAAATGAACTTTAACTTTTCTTGGTTCTTAAATATTCATTTATTCTTCAGCTGTATTTTCACATCAATAAATCTTAGAAAAAGTCAAGGAACCATTGTCCTTAAACCTCAGTTTTCCATTACAATCAAGAAGTTAAATGTACATATACAACAAAAATGGGCTCGGCAAATGTCCCTGACAATGCATTACGCAATTCGCGACATGTAATTATTATTTATAATAGTACTTTCTCTCTTTGCAAGGGTATACATACGACATACGATATACGATATGGTTTTGTTGAGCAAAAACATTCTAAACGACAATGCTTAACTCCTTACAGCTCTGTTTGTTGTTCTTGACGTGTGTGTGTCATAAAACCTGTCGCCCAATAGACGACGACGACGACCTTGCCACAACAGAAACAACACGCTACGACTCCTCTTTGGCCGCATCCACCCCTTCTGGCAAACTTATGAAGATTATGGTATAATGGCCTTCAAGGCAAAACTCAATTTGCATTACATTTGCTACGCGCTAGTATAATATTTTATGTAAACAAATAGATATTACATTTATGACGAAATGCGAGACGAAAAATATTGAGAGAGAGAGTAAAAAATAGATGAGATTTGATGTTGTGTAAGCTGTTCAGGCAAAAAGGGTTCGAATCTAAAGGATCATAAAAATCCTAGTTTAGGCTTGTTCTACTTTTAGACGATATATTCCTAAGATAACAATGCTTACGTATACCAATTCAAACAGAGTTGATTAAACACAAACACACAACTCTCCCCATTTAAAAGGGCTATAAAACTTAATTTACTTAAAATAACATTTTTCGTTTTTCAAATAACCGACTTGAAAGTCAAGAAATTTACGATTTCGTTTATTACAGATTGATACTGTGCATGCCTCCTCAATTTAACAAATTTTATTGCCGAAAACGCGTCCGGCTATTTGTTGTTGTTCACGAACCGAACTCTTGATTAGCTGCTGTCATTTCTCATATGCAGACCATTTCAGTTCCCAATCAATTCCCTTCTTTTCGTTTCTTTTCTTCTCCCAGCCAACATTTGTTTTGTTTTGCAGAAGTTGCGGAACAAAAAGAAAAAAAAACAATCACACACAAAGAGAAAATGAATAAAACAATAACATGAAATGCTTCATGGCTGATTGACCCATCGTAAATCTAACAGCAGGAGGGATCACATGGCGTATAGAATTTTTGTTTCTCTTCCACACGCTCAGTTGCAGAAAAAGGCAAAAAAGCGTAGCGCACTTTTTAGGGCTCAGAGGGATGTCTATTAAAAACGCCAGCCTGACCTTTAACTTAGCTATTTTCGAACGTGTGTATGTAGCTATGTCACAAACATACATATTTATCAAACATTCGTATACATATATATGAGTGTGTGTGTGTGTGTGTTTGTGCGACTGGTTGAGTTTATATAAGGTTAGGTCGTTACGTTTTGCTGCTTTGTTGTAGGCTCGAGGCACTTGTAACTTTGCACATAAATTAACTGTCAAAAGGGCAGCCTCTTTCTGGCTGACAAGAATTTCTTGCTTGTAAATTTATCTTGTAATTACATAGCACACCGTTGTTGATTTTCTTGTTTTTGTTGTGTTTGTTTCTACTTTGCCTTAATAACACACCAACAACGTAATTAATCAACAAATTTTTTGCAAGACGAACAAAATGTTATTTGTGCGACATATTTTAATGAATAAAACTGAAAATAAAGCGAAAAGAAAATGAATCTTTATTACATACGTATTGAGTTAATTAAATACAAATCAATCATTTAATGTTAATTTTCAAAGGCTAATTGAATTAATATAAACATACGTTAATGCGATTTTATTATATCTGATATTAACACAATGTTGGCCATTAAGAATGTTCCCTTGGGAACTCTGTGTCAGTATTAAATGCGATCGCCTATATAAACGATACAAACAAAATGTATTTTATTAACCTTCTCTGTCCCCTTGGGCCAATTTGGTCTTTTCTGTCGTTTTTCACACACGCAGACATATTTATGCAAAAACAATTACACAAGCCAGGCATAAATTCACAAAATGCCAAAACAAAGCCGACAGGCGAAAAAATAATGATGTCATGATGTACTATATATATATATATATATATATATAGTATACATATCGTATGTATGTGGTATGTGGAAATGCAAATAATGCGGATTGATAGTAAAAATAAAAAAACAGCCAAAGGTGCTGATTCCCAAGCAGACGAAAAGCCTTGACTGGCCCCCTTGACCCACATACAGTAAGTCCTGTGTAAGTGGAAATGCGAGTTGAGTCCTTGTGCGCGTTATATGTATGTATACATTTAGTATTGCGTTCTTGCGTAAATGAAATACACTTGAATTAATCATGTCAAATTAATATATGACACTCATATTCAATAAATTAGGATACAATATTTTGTTTACGCAACATCAAGATATTTATTATTGTGTACGCAATTAACTTTTATCGATTTTGCGCAATGTCAAAGTGTCAAACGCAAAAATGAAAACTAACAGATGATGAAATATGAAGTTTCAATCACACACACATATATATCGAAGAGCTTACTATCGATAGGTTCTGTACCTCACATTCCCACAACCGATTATCTTCTTTTGTTGTTTGACTACATCATCTAACTTAGTTTGTGAAAAGCACTTCAAAACAATTCTGTTTACTCAGCTCTTAAACACAAAAGTAGTTAGCCAAGTTAGTTCTCACCTCACTGTTTTTGCTTACGTGTTTTGTTTGCAACTATAGGTAATGAATAGTCATAAATTCTACAAAAGAATGTCCCGTTTTGCGGCTGTTACTTTCTTGTCGCTCAGCTTAATGTGAGGCCAATTTATTGTCGATTTCTCTGTGTCATAGAGAAAATATATGTTTGATCATTGTGTCCTGTTGCCACGCCCGCATCTGACACGATGAACTCGCACAAAACTTTGTGCGTGTGCCTTCTTTGGGACAGATTTTTTTGTTGTCACTTTGCTTTGAAAATTTTCAAATTTGTCATATCAGCACTCGACGTTGTTGTTTCTGTTTGGCCCACTTTGATTTATGCTTGACTGTGTGTGTGTGTGTGTCTGTGTCTTTGTGTCTATTTTTTAAGCATATGTATAAAGCTGTGTGTATAGCACTTGAGCTCAAGTATGGTTTAAATAACTAAAAACTTTATGCAAGTTGGCATTTTGCGGTTATCTTTCATATTATTTGGTGTTGTTATACCTGTCACACTGATAAGTTAAGAACTAACTATGGCTGATATAAAAAAAGCTACGTATACGATGACTAATAGCTTTGATGTACAAGATTGACAAAAATACTGTATACAATTTATGAAAGCACATTTTGTTTACCAGAATTTGTGACTAGAACATAAACTGAACAAGTTTATTAAGATTTAGTTATTATAGCAGCTGCTATACTTAAAAGTTTATCGTTTTGTGCTGTGATAAATTTTATTGAGCGCTTTTAAGGGAGATAAGAATTCTGTCACAAAATAAATAAGAATTTGGAATCAAAAAGCATCCAATGTTGCAATCCTCTCATGACAAGGTACATTAGACGTATACAGAATTTACATACAAGTATTTTGGCAATAATTCTTTCGACTTGTAACTTAACATTCAATGCAAAGTGGTTTTGAGTGCTCTCTTTGTCGTTTGGTTCAATGTATCCGCAAGCCATTTATCTGCCTGGTTTGCTGTCCTGCCTCTTTGATAGGCGCAACATCGATTTACATAGTTTGGCCACATCTGCCACATTGGGAGGCACATGGCAGTGCAGCATGTTATCAATGTTTAAAGCATGATGCAACAACGCATTATTTTTGTTGTAGCCCAAAGCCATAATGCCTTTGGCCTTAACCGAAAAATTCTATATTCCACTTACCAATGTAAACTGGGTTGCTTATTGCTTTGCATAAGCGGTGAATTGAAAGCAACGCGCACAATGCCATATTAATGCTAATGGAAAACATAAATAAATAGCCTTCCGAATTAAAAGCACCGGCAAGTGCTTTTAAACTAGTGAATGCCTTAAGTTAAACATTTATTAAACGGATTTTTCCCCCTGAATATGATGTTGAAAATATGTTTATTATAGTCTTCATAAGCTTTGTTAACTTGCTTTTAACCTCTTTAGAATTGCATTCCAACCATACTACATAACATATCTGGTCTTTTTTCTCCTCTTGAATATAGGTCACGAGTTAAACAAAAAAAATGCATTCCCAAACTGGCAATAAATGCAGCAAAACGTGTTCGCAAACAATTGAAATTTTGGTTTTTGCCTTTGTTGCGCGGTTTTAAAGACACCAAACAGCAAATAAAAAACTTTTGCTGCCAGATTAGGAGACAGCATATTTTGGTAATTTGCTAGTAATTAATTTGTGCTTGGCAAACTATAGCTTGACAAAATTCGTCCTTGCGAGTTCAACTGCTGTCATTAATTTTCGCAAGCTGTGCGACTTTGCAGCTAGTCAACAGGGCGACAGCCAACGTTCAAAATCAATTAATAATAGCCATGTTTTACCCAATGCTTCGTGCATTGTGTGTGTGTGTGTGTGTGTGCGTCTGCGTGAAATTTCCGATGCAACATGTGACAAAATGGCGCGTGCCTGACTGCTCGGAGGCAGATCCTGTCAACTCATTAAGTGGAAAGGAGTGAAGTGGAGGTATAGCAGTTGTATGTTTACCAACGCGATTTCCTGTGTTGTTTCCCATTTCGTCCGTCGCATGCCTCACATATTCATGTGCGCTTTAGAAAATTGAACCCCAAAAATGGCCTAGTTTTATTTCCAAGAAACTCTTTGGGGCAACATCTGATGTGTATGCGTGTGTGTGTGATTGTTGCACATGCCGACAATTTTGAAAGAGGAAATTACAGTTTTCTTGGAAAGAAATGTCGCAGTCTAAATTAAAAAAACAACATAATGTCAGCAATTTTTGACCATACGATTGTAGTTTAACGATTCCAACGACTGTTGTATGTCAAATGTAATGTTATGTAATGCAAATTTATTGATGCTTTACGTAAATGTTTTTATCGGGCCACTGAAAAGGGGGTGAAACAGAGATTTTCTCATATTCCATTGAACTTTTCTCATATCATCTTGCTAGTTGTTGTGCTACTTAACAGCCAGTTTATCACCTTGATACAAATTATCCAATATTTTATTAAAGTACAAATTAAATCATTTCGATAACAAAAACAGAAACGCAACGATTGAAAATTTCAATTTGCAGCTTGTATGTAAGTTTGTTGGACGGTGAAATACACTGCGTTGACTAGAACTATATTTATGTTGTCGTTTGGACATTTGAGCTGTCCTCCTTCTTCTTTTTTTTTTTGTGCTCTTCGTATTTCATTATCCTTGCGCATGCTGTGTTGGAAATCACTTGCAGTGTTCATAAAAGCAACTGCAACTGCCAAAATGTGATGCAAGCTTAATAAATTTCACAATATAACCACACAGCAGCAGCAAGGCAAACAACCAGACAACTACAGTCATCTGTAAGAGAGAACATGAGAATGTGAAAACGGCAAAGCACATGATACGGAAAGAGATAAATAGATAGAGAAAGAGAGAGAAAGAGAGCAATAGTGTTGATATGGATACACCCACTCAAAATCAATAGCTAAATTTTCTCAGATGCTGCTGTTGCATTTGCGGTGCGGGTCCTGCGAGTTGTTGTATCCTTCCGGCTTCCTGCTACTACAACAAAATTATACCGCAGCGCCGAGCAAAGGAACGCAAAGCAGCAACAATGCAATCCTTGTCCTTGCACTTGTCGTTGTCGTAGTCATTGTCGTTTTTTTTTTGTCCTTGCGTCAAGTTGCAATTTCTGCGTGACATTCGCATAGTTGTCTTACTTTCTTCTCTCTCTTATTCAATTTGCAGTCTTTGTTCGGCTATGTTCGGTTCGGTTCGGTTCAGTTCAGTTCAGCAAGGACATGCCTTGAATTACGCTTAACTTTTATTTTTAGTTGGCATCAAGTGGCATCATTAGTGGCTAAGCGTAAAAGCAACAGCCAAACAACTGTTGTGTTCTTTGCATTGTTGTTGGCAATTTTATTGTTTGTTGCTTTCCTTCCGAAACGCCCCTAATGAATTTGGCACTCAAGCCACCTAAGGCCAAGTCACTTAAGTGATATAGAAATTCATTTTCATAAATTGCGACACTAATTTGACTAATTATTTACAAGTATTTATGAGCGGAGTTGCAAATTTCCGCTAAAATGCGAATAACCTTGCCAACTTATGGCTCTTCCCTTCCTACTTCCTATAAGTCAGCCTGGCACTAATTTGTTATCATCAATGTCAGGCTATGTATGTTATACCCTGTTAATTAGATATCAGGAACTTTCTATTCCATGCTATATATATCACATATCAGTAATAATGTATAGAAATTGATATGTTCATTCTCTGCTTACCACTTTAAACTGTGTTAAGAAATGTTCATTATACATTTTTTTACTTTAAGAATAACTAATAGGGTGTCTATACCTCTGGCATATTTTGTTTATTCAAGTAGCAGCTTATTGATGCTGGAAGGCACATCCTGTTTGGCTGCAAATTAGCCTTTGATACGTACACACATATATACGTGTATATGGCAGCAGCTGGCGCTCATAAGTAGGCAACGACAACGACAGTGGCAACACATAATCATTATTACCAATATCATCATCATATTCAATATGTAATGCTGTTTAAGATGCGCCAAAGTTTTCAATTTGTATGTGTGTGTGTGTGTGTGTGTGTGGCTAGATGTCTCCTTCTTTGCTGGCATGCCACTTTACTTTCCTGTTTCCGTTACATTCTGCTTACGACTTTTGTTGCTGATAAGACGCTAGTGGTAGCAGCAGCAGCAGCAGCAGTTACAACAGCAACAGAATCGAGAAAGACAGAGAGAGAGGGAGAGAGAGGGAGAGAGAGGAAAGCCATTTTGCATATGTAATTTGATTTGGTTTCTTGCCTACTGCAAATATATATATATGGGGTTAATGCGATTTTTATGTCATTTATATTGTTGATTTTTACCACACTCCTAACGTGTGTAGGGCTCAAACATAACATTTTTACTCATTTCTGGGTTCAAGGTAATTTTTACGTTATTTATAGGCATTGTTCGAGCTTTACGAAGTGCAATCACATAGAAAGATATTAATTAAACTGAGTTGCCCTTATCAATCAGAATCTGTATTGCTTTATATGTAAGCTGCTGCTGCAAGCCAGCCTCAAGGTTATAGAAAACAACAACAACAACAATAGATAGGCCACAATTGTAATGTGCTGTCCATCAAATTGAAAATTGTATGAGATTGTTGTTTTCGTTGCAAGCTTGACATAAAGTCAAAGTAATCGATGGATCAATGCATAACTATTTCGAAAATTGTTGTTCCATTTGCAAAGCTTGTTAAACTTAATGAGATGATATGTCTATTATTTCATTGGAGACTGTTAGAGCGGTAAAGCCAACATTACTCAGTTCGCCAATAATCGGATTGTCAACATTGAAAAGGCAGTTACAATTATGCATATTATTGATATATTTATGGGTAAACAATACAAACAGCATTTCTTATGTGAGCCAATAAATTGAAGGCAGCGAAAAGTTTTGCAAAAAACCAAAAATAAATAACACAATATTATTGTTTGAATTGCGGTATGCATAAAATATATGTTGTTTTTAATTTGCCCTTTTATTATTATGGACTTTTTCACTTCGCCCAAATATATGCAGCTAAATAGTCAAAGAAATGGTTTGGCTACAGATTATTTTAGACAGAGTTATAAAGTGTATTTAGCTTGAAATGTCATGAGACCATGATTACGAAACAACCGCAGACAGAAAAAGAGTCTAGGACCTTGAAATCTGTACACACAGTTAGTTCTAGTTCTGGTATATCGTTTACCCTTTTCTAATTAGCATGTCTACAACGAATCGATGCGTTACAACTTAATCTAACAACCAAAATCCCATGTATATATAGCGGCTGCAAATGATTTTAATTTTTAAAGAAAGTCGATCACTATCAACATGTATCGAATTCCGTTCAGTTTGGTAAGTTGCATTCTTTCTGAGTACTATCTGAGCTAATAAGGATTTCAACAGCTGATCCTTGCACTGATTGCCAACACGGCGCTATCGCAGCTTACGAGTCGTGTAACTCTGAACAATCTTTCACTTTATCCCCGTGGTAAAAACACATACAATCTTAAGTGGGTAAAGCCTTTATATTTTATAGAATACTTGTTAAGAATGTATTGTTTATAGAGTTTTGCATGTGGATGGGTCATTACTTGAGCTGAATGTGGAAAGGACTGAAAACGGCGAGTATGAACTTGGGGCGAGATCTTACTATCCTTTCAATCCTCCGCAGACCAAACCTACGCCAAAGGCACAACCGCAGGCCGAACTTCTTCGAAGCAATCTTCCTGAGACCGATCCTCCTCAGACCGATCCTCCTCAGACCGATCCTCCTCAGACCGATCTTCCCCAGACCGATCTTCCAGAGACCGATCCTCCTCAGACCGATCTTCCCCAGACCGATCTTCCTGAGACCGATCTTCCCCAGACCGATCTTCCTGAGACCGATCTTCCTGAGACCGATCTTCCTCAGACCGATCTTCCTCAGAACGAGCTACCAGAGACGGATCCTCCGATGACTGATTCTCCTCAAACAGATTCTCCAACAGAGGAAGCTTAAAGCTCAAGTTATATAAATATTTATTAACGTTCTGATGATAATGTTAAAATAATATAAACTTTCGATCACGCTTCATTGTGGTGCAAAACAATATATAACGTTGAATTCTAACTGAATGCTAATATAACGATGCTTCTATATTTACCCAGTAAGGCTTGATTTTTCCGGAAAACTACTATGTCTCTGACTTGTGTTCCCGTCACTTTTGGATAACTGTTTTGTATGTAGATTTAATAAGGGCAGCCGGTTAACTCGTTTTAAAATCGCCTATGCAAAATCAATAGATAGCAGACTACTGCAAATCCTTATGCAATCCACACACACGTCCACATTTTTGCATACATTAACACACGCACAATATGTGCGTGACTTTCATAATGTATGTTGTTTATGTGCTTGGAATCTTTCTCCACATCAGCCGTGATGCAATACCAAGCGAAAAAATACTTTTAGAAGCTACATAATACATGCATACAAACGAGATGCAGATGCTCAAACAGATGCGTATCCGTTTACACTGTGCTACAAAACGGTTCATTAAATATCATTTACGCGTTTGAATGCTCCATGCAATTGATATCGATCTATAATTAATATTGTTAATCACTTGCATCACAATTAATGTGATAAAGTTTAAATTCCATTTTGCATAACACATAAACCAACATTTTTGTTGCACTGTGCTAAAATCTTTATCGATTATTTTTTACAGCTGCACGCTGGATGCATGGTGAGAACAGATTTATATCCCCCCTCCTCTCACTCTGTGTGTGTGTGTATGCGTTTGGTTTGTTAAATTGTATGGCCGACAGACAATTTTAATTATGCGAATAGTTGACGTCAGTCACACTGCAATTTGCATGATGCATTGTTATTTGCTACAAACCAGAAAACTTGAACAGCAAAGTTAAAGTAAAACAGAAATAATGGGCTGAACAGAAAAATGTTATAATTTTCTTTTTAATGTTTTCGCTGCGTGGCCTAGATCGGTATTGCTTTTGAATCTGTACATGAAGAAATATGAAATGATTATTTAATCAACCGAAAATACTATTTGCATTGAAGTGAATGATTTTACTTTCTACATTTTCAGTACTATTCATATTGTTGTTTTGTTAGTTTGTCACTTTGAGTGATTTTTTAATAAACCATAAACTGAAATGTTCTTACACATTGTTAGTATTGACTTGTACTTTAAACATTCCCAGTACATAGTTTTTTTTTAATAATTATTTGGTCTTAAAACATCTTTTTCTTGTGAGCGGATCACTGCATCATTGCATTTATAGTACGAATGCAAATGCAAAGCGCAGCGTCATTAAAATTAAACATGTTCAATACAAAAAGATGCACATTGAGGTATTACCATAAAATTGTTGTATTGAGTTTATATTATGCACGCTTTTTCTATTCGAATTGTCGTCTTCCGGTGAATCACACACAAACACACAGCACGTTGCTGCTGCAAACTGAGCTGTGACCGCCAATTGACAAGGGGCAATTTTTTTTAACTACATGCGGTTCCCAGTCGAAAAAAAAAACTCCCAGCATGCTATCATGCAATGTGTCAGTGCGAAACTAATTTGATTAAAAAATAAATGAGAAAAAAACAAAAAAAAAGTTCTCTGGAAAATGTTGCTGTGGTGTCACTGTCTCATTTCTGAGAACACACAGATCATAAACAAATGTAAAATGAATATCTGGAATTTGTTGTTAAATCAATTCTTGGATTTTTAATTACTGTTACTTAAAGACTGTTCCAATGTGACCTTATTTACTGACTGGATCCTTAACAGATACATTTTTTTTTTGTACAATTTGTAAGCGGGTTTTGTGAACGAAATATACAATTTTGTGATTATAAGAACATTTTGTATATTCACATTAACAGTGGGTTTAGCTAAAGGTCATTTAAACATTAAGCTTTAGTTAAAGCTCAATTGTCTACTGGGTGATATTAGATAGAAGTAATTTCGCAACAAGTCTTGTCATGTTATATTGAGGAATTGCTGTGAATTTGTCAGTTAACTGACAAGCATATATGTTTCTTTAAGTGCAAAATGTATTTTGTGACGTGTTGTTGATGCTGATGATTATAATGATGATGACTGCGACCTTGTTTTTACACTCAAGTGAAATGACGCTGACCAGAGCTTTGACAATGCCTAATGATATGCAAACTAAGATAAATGACAATACACACATACATGCACACATCGCACACATATACTCGTGCACGTGCTTTGTGTCAACAAAAGCGAACTACATATATAGTATATATATATATATATATTTACGATAGTGATATTCACGCCATACACAGCACCAAAGCATATTATTAATTACGCAACACAAAATGCACTTGAACTGTTTCTGTTATTGCCTTAAAACATTTTTGGTTCATAACGGGTCCATTTCAATGCTCAATTTTCATCTTTACCGTTTGGACCAACAACGCCTAGGGCCGAAGCTCTTCTCCTTTGCCCGCCACCACTTCAACTTTATATGCGTTTTCCAATAACGAGTTTTGCAATGCAATTTGATGCTTTTGCTGCAGATTGCAAACAATTATGCATTTCTCGCCAGCTCTTCTATTTATTGTCATTGCCATTTCACACGCCATTTTTTATTGTTGTTGTTGCCTTAAACAATGCATCGATTTCTGTGCTGACCACGCCCATTTGATTGAATAAGCCGATCAAATTGCAATGCTGTTACAGCACGTACCAATATACAAAAATAATAAAAATCGAGTTAAATATTCATTTGTTATATTTGTGCAAATATATTGTTTGTTTTATTTTATATATGATCTGAATATATATCGTTGTAAAATGCATAAAGATTAAGTAACCGTTAATCGATTTTCATGCAAAAAGCCAAGTTATCAATTAGGTGTATAGAATAACTGTTGATATAATTCAGTCTATGCTTCACTAATGCCATTTACACAAGCTTAACTTCATTATAAGCTTTAATGGGTACTTTCTTCTACGATAATTTCTATAGTGTGTACATCAGTATATCTATGTTCTTATTTATGTGCATATATATATTTTTGTTGCTGTGTGTACTACAAGCTATGGTAAGCATTACGTGATGCCGTTTGCATGCAAAACTAGTAGCAACAGCTTGGCACAAAATTCAGCAACAGTGCCAGCAAAAAGTTTTTGGCTAAAGTACGTGCAACGTCCAATGTTTGCACATACATATACATGTATACATAAGTAAATGTGTGTGTTTGTGTACACAGTTGAAACTTGGCAGCAAGGGACTTGAAAGTGGGCCAAAGTTCATGTTGCGCCTAATGAAAAGATTTTTCCCTACTGGATTTTGGAGTAAAGAACGTGATTCAGAATTGCCAAGAACCGTTACTTAGTGCCGAGCTTAAGAGTTAGATAGGTTTTCATTGGGAAATGAATTGTAGGTTAAAGTAAGCAACAACCAAAAAAGACATTTAAATTTAAAAGGGAACTACTCTATTCGTTATCATCTTTGCTGCACACACAACTACATTGTTTAGTGATTTATGTGGTCTTTTGCTGTGCCACTAATTGAGTTGCTTTGTTGCACAAAATACCAATAATTGTCTAAGTTGAGTTGCAACATTATACACATAGCCAGCCCCACAGCAAATCCGCTATCTACTCAGATTTCAGCACACTATAATCCACATCTTTTCTGCTCCAGTTCAAACAATGGCAATAAGGCGTTATAGCTATAGGCGAGTCATTCATCAAAGGATTTGTTGCATGTGATTGCTGCTGCAAGAAGCTTAATTAAATTGGAATATGCTGCAAATAATTGTTGCTATATTGATTTCCACAAACATGTTCATCAACGATTTAACTGCATTTCAAATATGTAATAAGTCTTAAACCGTAACCAAACTCAAATCAATCTACAGCAACTGAAAGTATGCATGCTGAAAGTATGCAAAATCCGACAAACGATTTAATTCATTTATTTTAGCAACACGAGTATTTTAGTTATTTGGGAAAAGAGTAACTTGAAAAGGACACACGAAATTTTTCGTATATTCTTTATATTGTGAAACATGATTAATAAATGCGATAAGCTGACATCGTTTTTGTTTACCTTTAACTTTTGTATAGTCTCATTTCGTATCGTTGTAGTTGGATTCTTTTGTACCTCATGGTGTATACGCAATGCTGGTTGCTTTAATTCATCTTTTCATGAGTAACGATCAAATATATATATGCGTTAGGTCTCTCAGTTCTGCAGATGGCGTCACGTTCTAAAGTCTTTTGTCTTTTGTTCGCTTGGCCATTTGCGTTGGCCATAAAAGCTACAAAAGCAAAAATCTACTTATCGCTAGCTGAATAATGAACGCTGCCAGCATTTAAACTTGAACAAAAAAGTTTCGATTAAATATTCATTATACCCTTTAGTAAATTGCCGTAGGCGGTGTATTATTTGCCATTTGAATTAGCTACTAAACCAAAGATCAACAATGTTTCTTGGTTATGGAGTTTTGGTGAGTCATTATTGAACAATTGAACAACGAGAGAGTTCTTAGCCGAAGGTCTAATTACGTAAGCTTTTCAATATCAAGTGTACACGATACATATATACATATATATATATGCGTATGTTGTATTCAACATGCACACACTTAAGACTTCATTGCATTGAAATTATATTCTTGTTATCTCATGTCTGAGCAACCCCGACATGTTTTAAGCACTTTCTTTGCTTAGCTTTAATGTTTGTTTTATAGCTATTAGGCTACAGATTGCCTTGTCGTTTTCTGGGCGCCATTGTGAGTTTCTTTTTGCTGTTTTCTTTTGCTTTTGGTTTTATTTTTATCGGAAACTTGCATTTAACACGCACATGACAACGAACACCGAACGCGAACATTCTGCAAATGAACCTCGTTTCGAGCTACTCCTTCTCAGTACAAAATGGCGACGCGTGGCACGTCTTTGTTAAGACGTGTGTGTGTGTGTGTGGTTGTGTGTGTAGATAAGTGTATGCAGGGACGTGCTAAATTTGGAAATGAAATTTAAGAAAATGAACGCTTTAGCTCCATTCGAGCAAGAGTGAGTGAAGAAAAAGTTAAAATTGTATATCTCTGCGACAAAGCATCAAACCCCGCAAGCCAGCAGCAGCAGGTGACGTCAGTGCCCAGCCTGCTCATAAATTAACAACCTGCGTGCTTATGTTGTTGTTCTTACTGTTGCTGTTGCCTTTTGTCACCAACAGACACAGCCAGCCACACCCACTACTTACCCACCAATTCACGCACATTTTTATACCCTGATCCCATTAAAAATGGGGAAAAAGGGTATAATGGTTTTGTGCAAAAGTATGTAACAGGCAGAAGGAAGCATCTCCGACCCCATAAAGTATATATATTCTTGATCAGCATCAACAGCCGAGTCGATATAGCCATGTCCATCTGTCTGTCCGTCCGTCCGTACGTATGAACGCGTCGATCGCAGAGACTATAAGAGCTAGAGACTCCAGATTTCGAACATAAGATAGCAATAGATTTTCGATAACTCTTCCCGTTTCCGATATACACATGGGATCAATAACAACAAAATCTTGAATTTGGAAAACTCTAAGACGGCATTTGAAACATTAAGTAAAATAATTACAATCTGTGAAATTTTTATTGAAATCGGTTAAGAAACACCGAAGATATGAAACATTTAAGTTGTATATGCAATACGCAGTATGCGCGTAGACACACACACACATACTTGCAAGCACTGACTGCACGCGTAAGGTATAGGGATCAGGGTATCGTCTAGTCGGGATTTCTCGACTGCAGCCTTCTTACTTGTTTTTTTTTGTATTTTTGCTTGGCTGGCAAATTTTGAATTCACAAAAGTATGCAGCACTTTTTGTATTATAATTTATACAACATTTTTGCATAAATATTGCCACATTGCCACGCCCACCGTCTCACAGGCCACATACACACGCACGTATACACACACACACACACAGGTTTTAAAGGCCAATTTAAAAGCCCGTAGATAAAATTGATTTAATACACAGAGAGAGTGAGATAAAGAAGGAGAGCAACACAGGCAGCTTAAAGCAAATCGCATAAGATAGAAACTTTTAATGAAAGCGCGCTACACACTAACAAAAAAAACATAGAGAACGAGTGCGAAAGTTAGAAGGGTGAACGGAAACTGATACTCTCACACCCAGTCCTGCATCCCATTCTCTACCTTCACTATAGCCAAGTTAAGACTGCTGCCTTTTTAATCCCAGAGTGGAGAGTGCTCCAGAGACTAAGACCCAATGTATACTAGCAGTTCTAGGTTCACACAACGAGCTGCAACATTTTTTTTCATTCAATCTTTTTGCCTGTTTTGCACATTTCGTATTCGCTTTTACATAGCAAGAGAGGAATGGCCTGAAAGCCAGCCAGCCACCAGCAGCGCAAACACTCAACAGCCAGTTGGCTTGTGTCTATTTTTAAGGTCCCACTGTGCGCAGTGTTGGTGAGGGTGGAATTTGCTGGAGTTTGTTTGCTTGGCTTGCTGCTTGCTTCGGTTTGAAAGCGATTCAAGCCGACCTCGAGTCATAAATTGGGCACTATGGCAGCATAACAATAAGTCACAGATACAACATTATACACACACACACAAAGCATACAAAAACAGCATAACTCTCTTATGAAATACTTAAGCTATGTCTCTTACACATAATACACATACACACACACTAACTAATACACAAAAAAATCATCTTAGATGAAGTGCTGCAATGCCAGAAATTTGGGTTACCCAGTAACTAGGCAACATGATAAAATATAATATTACGCCTAGGCTAAAATAAATCCAACAGCGTGGCAAAAAAATAAATAAAAAAAGATGATAACCTAATTTCAGAATTTTTAAACAAAGAAAATGATTAAAAAGACTTCCGCTAAAATTTGTTTCTATTTATTATGATTACGCCCTCTAGACTACATTGTTATAATTGGATATTTTGAGGAATTTTCTCATAGATTGCAATATGCTGGTCTAACGTTATTAGTTTATAGGGTATTGCAAGCATAAACAACAAAAGCACTTGAATACGCAGCATTCCGTTAGTAGTATGTTTATGGTATGTGTGTGAGTGTGTGGGTGTGAGAGCGTGTGAGTGTGTATGTGTGTATTTTGCTTGTGGGGAAACGGCACATGGTCCGAGAAGCGGACGTCATTTGTGCAAACATAAAAGCATTGTAAACAAACATGGCAGGGCATAATATCCACATAGACACACGCACGCACACACACATACACACTAATAGACGTCACGCCGTGGAGGGGGGAGAGGGGTGGATTTTGCTGAAAACCCAAGCAAAAAGTTAAACCGTTAAAATTGGTTTACGTGTACGTTGGGGACACAGAAATTGCCCGGGGCCGTAAGGAAAGAGCTGAAGTGTGAGAAAGAGACAGCGACACGATGATAGTGTACAGTAACTATTGTTGTCCTGTTTGTTGGTCTTTGTTTTGTCGATTGTTCTTATCAGCAGAACTAGTACCCGCTCTGCTATTTAGTTTCGCTGTCACTTTGCTAGTTTTCCGCATCTAATGTATCGGATTAAGCCCCCTTCCTCTCTCTGTCTCTTCCTCGCTGCCACTTGGAACTTCGGTTGTAGGTATTACATTTGGCTACAATGTTAATCTTAAGATGATTAAAGTTGATCAGCATTGCAGCTATGTCGTTTAGTTCTTATATTCAAGTTCTTTTGAATGTTGTAACTGAGAAAGACTGTTAATCTAAGCTTAAAAGTCATTTAAATCATTTGGTTTATGTTTGCTATGTATATAGGTTTGAATTTTAGTGTGACCAAAGTGTTTTTAACAAAATAAAAAACCAAAACAAAACCATCTTATCCTCAAAATCATATCTATCATTTATGCAAAAGCTCTCTTTGACGCTTTAATTTTAGTTTTATCACGGATAGCATTTGAATTGGGTAGATTATTTCGCATTTCTTACAGGGTATCTTATAGTACAATCACCTTGCTGCAACAATTGTGATTTTTTTTGTGTGTATCGTTTTATGCCGGATTACGAATTGTAAATCACAGGACTTGCAGCTGCTGATTTTAATTGCGCAACGTTCCGCACGACTGACGCTGATAAATTTCTTGGGATTTGTTGCAATGACGCGGATGACATTGATGTTTCATATCGATAATCCATATACAGGCACAGACACACATACACCTATACCATATGTACATTGTGTGTACTTTTGGTACATATGTCCCATATATATGGGACGCTTAACACCTGGCTGCCTAATTTGCATATGTTAACAGCAGCAGCAGGACATTTCTGTCTATATAAACAGGTGCATTTATGTGTGTGGGCTTAAGTGTTATTGTGTGTGTGTGTGTGTGTGTATGAGTTGGGGTATGCAATTTGATCAATGCGTTTTGCGGTCTATAATGTTGCTATTGTTGTCCATTAGACACAATTTGCCATCGAGCAATGTCCTTGATTGTTGCACGCGCCACTTATATCTGCCCCTTTATTGTCAGAATGTCTCTGTGTGTGTGTGTGGGTCTGTGTGTGTAGGTTTGTGGGTGTGTGGATGAGCTGAGTGGTTGAGTGCGGTCGTCAGCACCAGTCCACACTATAATTGAGTTTTATATGCAGCGTTGCTTAATGCACAATTTCCATTGACCAGCACCAGCATCAGCACCAGCTCCAGTCATCTCACGACATTTGGAGAGATGCGGACACTGTGCACACACACACCCCTATACACAGAGGAAACAATGGGTTCAGGGAGAGGAAAAAGGGCAAAACAACCGCAAATCCCCAGCACGCGCTAAAAGTTGAAATGCCCGAACATCAGCCTCAAAAGAGATTTTGTTGGAATTGTAACGGCTTCTCCTGTGTATATAGGTGTCTTTCTCTGTCTGTGTGTGTGTGTGTGTCTGTGTGTGTGTATGTGTTCTTAATTTACCTGTTTCAGCCGCACTTGACCAATTAAAAGGGTAACTGTAACAGCAGCCCTTTCACTTTGTCAAGCAAGAGCTTTGCATATTGTCATATATTCGTTTGTAAACCATAATGAATCGTGTATATATACAGACTTACATACAAATATACAGTGCTGCTCAATTGTTTGCGCACAGTCACAAGCAAATTAAGCCATTTTAAGCAAATCGAGCTGCTCTAAGCCCCATCAGCCCAAAGTGAAAGTAGCTGTGTTGTGTTGTGTTTTTTTATTTTTTTTTTTGTTTGACAAACCAAAGTCATAAATATTAAATTTAGTCAACAGCTTCCCAGCAGAGTGCTGCCATCCACAAAAACTCGAACGAAATCAAGCCACCCTTCTCATACCACCCCCATTTGTATGAGAATCAAACTAATTTACATATTTTTTTCGTGCCTTTGCTCTACTACGTATATCCCTCGTTCTCTGCGCTTAACATTCGCCATCGCCTTTTGACATCAACTTGGCAACTCGCGTAACTTTGACGAGTGCACGACTCTGCTGTGCTGCTGTGCTGCTGTATTGCTGTGTGTGTCCCTTCAATTAAACTGTCATGTCAAAGTCAGTGTCCCGTCAATGCGCCCATTGATGGTCGCCTTTGGGTCTCCTGCAGCGTTCTCAATCACAGTTTATCTATCTCTTTACTTATTCTTTCTTTTTTCTTTTTTTTCCGTTTTGGCTTGAACTGGAATTGAGCTGCGGCTTTCTAGAATTATTTATTCAAATTTATTGTAATGCAGCTTTAATTATGTTTAGCTAGTTTATATGTTTAACAAAGCTTATTGTTCTTGCTTCTCGTTTGTGTATATCTCAACCTCCTCTGTGTGTATCCTGTTGGGCAATAAGCTCAATATTCAATTTGTGGCCTGTTTCGATTTCTATATCTATTTTTATAAACAACAACAAAATTATAATTGAGAGTAGGATTTTCCATCTTTTCTGTAGAAATGTTCAAGTGAAATGCGTGGGTGAGATGATTGAAAAAGCAATGTTTGTATGTAAGAGTATATATATTAAAGCTCTAATGTTAATTTACTTAATCAATAACTCAAATTGATTTAGTTCAAATTGAAAGCATCAACTTTTAATTAACAATCTATTATTTATAGTCGTTTGCTTTGAAATAAATCTATAAAATACGTAAAACCGCAAAAGAATCATTTTCAGTTAATGTTACGAAAATTGAAAATCATCTTATTTAAAAAGTTGCTTGACATAAATTGGTAATAGTGAGTGTTAACTGTGTGTGTGTGTGATGTTGTATCGAGCTTTTAATCCAATTAGTTGTGCGCCGGGATGCATTTTGACATTTACTATGCTTCTTGTTGCCTAGCTATGTGGGTGGTGTGGGTGTGTTGGTGTGTGGTTATGGCTACCATTATGTGGGCAAAACTTGAAAACGCTAAACTGATATTGTCGGCGCTGCTGCAGTCGACGCGTTGGCATCGTCATCGACATTGGGGGACATAAGAGGCGCCTGATGACGCAAATGAGGCGCATAGCAACAGCTGATGTCATCTTTGGCGATGCCTTCTTGTCGAGCGACGCTGCTTTGGGGGCAGAAACCAAATTAAATAAAATAAGAAAAGAGAAATGAAAAAATTCACCAAAGCCACTTTGATAAAAAAATTCTAGCACGCGTCAAAACAACAAGTTTGAAGTGTTTCTGTGTGTGTGGTGGGGTGGGGGGGGATAGGTTTGAATGTTTGTGTGGGTGTAGATCACTTGAACAGAAGAAAAAAATAAGCGAAATGACTAAGAAGTCAAGCCATGAGATAATCGTTGCATTATGCAATCTAGTCAAATAATATACAAATATTTGAGTATTGTTGTACTTGTTGTGTAGTCAGCCAGAAAGTTCGTGGAAATATGCAAATCGTGTGTAATATTATACACGCAGAGCTTAAAATATGTGCGTTCCAGTTGAAATGTAATTTCGAGAGGAAAACCTTGAAACAATCTTGATTTCCTGAAAAAGCCACAACTTTCCTTTGTTTTTCGCTTTAGACATTTGTGTTCAATAATATACAAGTCGTATGCGAAATGCAAAACATTGTAGAGTATGTAAGTCTCCGGTGGGAGCCTATTACAATGTCACACACACACACACACACACACCTACTCCCAGACTCAAACAGATCCACCTTCTAGCACCCGCAAACGTATTATAAACGAAACTGAACATAGAGAGACATTGAAAGACATAGGGAGTAGGTGTAGCTGTAGGATATGGTGAATTTGATATCCTGTTGCTTGACCTATTTGAGAAACCCACACACACACACACACACAAACAAACGTTGTCACAGACATGGCCACATTGATAATTCCGTTTCCGTAGCTCGTTTTTCGCAGTGCCTACTTTTAGGCGCCGAGTGTGCTGGGGGGCCCAAACAACTGTGTTTGCATGTATGTACGTGGTGTTGGCTTAGCTTAATGGCCTGCAGTTAGATTTGTGGCTAACCAAACGGATTTGGTGCATCCTAAGCTTAACGCACAAGAAGGTTGAGAGTTTAACGAGGCAAAAAAAAGAACAACACAAAAGGCAAAGGCAAAGGCAACTTTTTGCAAACCAATTGTAAATTTAACTCATTCGTTTTATTCATATTTCGCTTGCAGATGAAACAAAGTCAAGAGCAACAACAACTACAGCTGAAGACTGTCACGTAGCTACAGGATACCAAAGGATGCAAAGAGATTCAGCAGCGACCGGAAAGGAGCAACACGACAAATCAAAGAAGAAGCTATGCAAAATTAAAAGGCAAACTCAGACACCTAAACTCTATGCCTAACGGCTTGCAAATTAAAACGAAAGTAAAAGCGTCGCAGCATTTGGAAAATGTGTGTTTGTGTCGGGCCAATTACTAAATGGTAGAAGCAAAGGGTAATTTAATTTAGGGGCAAGCAGAGTACATTGTTCTGTTCTGCTTAAAAGTCGTGGCACGTGTTGTTATTTCGATTTCGATTTCGATTCGGATGTTGTGTGTGCAGGATGCTCTCATTATCTAATGATTTGCGTGCTATATATATATATAGTACAATATTCGAAAATTAGATAGATATATAATGTGTTCAATTTGTTACGTTCGCCTACTAAAATGTGTATTATTTCTAAATTTGCCCATGTAAATAGTCATTATAATTATTATATGTAAAATGTGTAACAATTACAACAACAACAATAACAGCAACCACTCTTAGCAATATCGAAATTATACGTTTTTTGAAAATTTAATAAACAAAATAATATTTATTACGAAATTTTAGTATTTGTGCATTGACTACATTTATAAATGAATAAAGCAAAATGCATTAAATCAAAAACAAAAAAAGAAATAAAACTATTGATTAGTAATTATTATAATGTGATGTTATACATATATATATATATTTATATATGTATATAGATAAATATAAAAACAACAAATCTATATATGTGTATATATACATACATATATATAAAGATAGTAAATCAACAAAATGTTAACCAACAACAAACGATAAAAAAAAACAAAAACCAATTTTAATAAGTAGATTTTTTGAATTACAATTTAATAATACGTACATATACATATATAAAAAAGAAATATATATATAAATATATAATAATAATAAAAAACAACAACAAATGTAATGAAAATATATATATATATATATATATATATATATATACGTATATCTGTATGTGTAAGCAAGGAAATACGTTTTTCTACTTCAGAACAAAAACAATTACTAAAAAAATTCAAAACTCGTCGAAAACCGAAACAAAAATTGTAAATTTTTCAAATTTAGCTTGCTATTAACAAAATGTAAATGTTGTGCGAAAATAAACAATTAGATAAACAATTATAATTGATAAATAATATATATAATAACTTTGTATAACAAACAAATAAACAAAAAAAAAAAAAACACACAACTTAGAGTCAAATTTGTCATTAAAAAAAAAAAGAAAAACATTTGTTTTAATTTTATGGTTTGTGTATTTACTAAGCGTGCTAAGTACAGTTTCCTACGCTATAAGATTGGCTTTATATATGTATGTATATTGATTCAGTGTCAGTTATACAACTTTTATAAGCTTAAACAGCCTTGTTGTTCATATTTAAATTTTCTAAAAAAAATGCACGTTTTCTTCTCAAAATACTACAACTTTTGTACATTATAACGAAATGTTAAGAAATTATATTATTACATATATATATATATATACATATAATAAAAACAATAACACAAAAGTTACAATACATATTGTATGTATGTACGTATACTGTTAACGGCTTACAAACAAACATATATACATACATATACATATACAATATAATTTAGAATTCTACATAAATCGCATTTCTTCCACTTTCACATGAACATAAACCGCATAAAAGGAAAATCAATTTATTCTTACTTTATGAATTTGTTTTTCTTTCTGCCACGCTCAAAATTATGGCGCGCCTGATAAAAATGAACTCGATATAAATATTAGTTTCTATTAGTTTTTGTTATTTATATATTGTTAAACTAATTAGTTGCATAGCCTTAAGTTTTAATTCGCAATAATAAAACATACAATTATTAAATATATTTACGTCAGTGCATATTTTTGACAACAATATTTTCGTTTTTCTTTCTACTTTTTAATATATATTGTTTTTTTTTTTTCTTCATTAACAAAAACTTTGTACAACATCGCTAATTATGTCACCAGATACAAATGACAAATGGATCAAAACAAAAAACAAAGATAACAAAAAAAAAAAACACACAATTTAAGCGCAGAAGTTCAATTAGTAAACATTAGAATTTTAATATAATTAAATAGCTAAATAATTTCAATATTTATATGCATAAATATTTAAAAAAAAAAGAAGAAGAAAAAAAGATAACACAGAAAACAATTAAAAATAGTTAAAAGCAAAACAAAAAAATTATATATATACTAAATTGCATAGAAAGTGAGTTTCATATATAAAAAAAATAAAAATAAAAAACTTTGTTTCAGGCTCGTAAAATTGTGTACTTTAAAATTGAATTAAATTCAACAAAGTTCTCTTAAGAGAATGCCCAATTAAACAATAGATTACAAAAATATATAAAATAAAAGCTGATTTCATGTTGAGAACGAAAAAAGAGTCCGTACACATATTTTTGGACTTCTTAGCTTGCAACAAGCTTTTGTGGCACACTCTATACACTGTATGCAACACGATGATAATGATAATGATAATGAAGATAATAATGGTGATGATGATGATGATTATGATGTGTTCGCCCAATGTAATGCGATTGCATTGGGAACAGTTACTTACCAACAATAATTCCAGGCATATCGAAGCATTTCAAAAACTCAAACAGCAATCAGCAAAATAATGGAAAATTAAACAAAACATAAGAAAACAAAAAAAAATATAATAAAAAATAAAAAAAAACGACGGCAATAAAAGAAAAACCAAATTTAGCACTTAAATTCCTTAAAATCATTTCTCAAACGTCAGCTGATAGAGAGAAAAAACACATACACACACACACACACAGTGAATATTACAACAACAACATAAAAGCTTATAATGGGATAAGGGGATTCACATAGTATGTGTATGTATATTCAAAAAAGCAATAATACTTAGAAAAAAACATGATTAACAAGTGGAACACAGTTAGAACAAAAGTAAACAATTAAAATGAGCATAAATAAATGATAATATTGATATATATTTTAAATAAAGTTACATATATATATGTATATATATATATATATATATATATGCATAACAATATATATATATATATATATATATATTTAGTCCATATTAATGAATTAGCGAGACGAATAAAAAAAGAGCATTGAAGTTGTGCTACTTAAAAATTGTTTAATATTTACAAAATATTAAAGTAATCAATGTGCAATTGAAAAGCGTTTAAAAACAAAATGCCTATACACGCCTACAGATATATATATATATATATACATATACACGAACACACTCACATACATTACTATAAAAGTACACAAAATAAATTAAATTTCAAGTATAAAACATCTGAGAAAAAAAGAAATGAAGCGAAAGAAAATCATTTAGTTGCACACCGTAAACAAAACAAAATAAACAATTTAAATATATATACAAACTTACACACACAGACACTTATACTATACACCAACACCATTGAATCAAAACTTTAAAAGAAAACTTACAACTGTACTTATTAAAAATTATTACATAACAATAAATAAAATATTAAAAAAAAAACAAATACGGTTCAACTCGAGTTTTTGAGCAAATACTCATAATTGTTAAAAATGTTTAAAAACTAAATTACATAATAATACAAAAATACAAAACCAAAACATATATAAATATATATATAAAATAAAAGTCAAAAGAGCCGTGTAATACTTCATATTTAAAACATTCTTACCATCTATACATATACATATATATTATGTATATATATATTTTTTCCTCTTTAGACAATTTAGTTAATTATTGAAAAGTAACAAATAAACATTACAATTAAGTGTTAGTCTTATATACATACATAATTATAAATAATAAAAAAAAACCAAAAACGAAATCAACCAAAAAAAGGTAAAAAAAAAAAAAGAAATTCGTGAAATGAGTAAAACGAGAAACGAGTCAACAACAAATTTCAAGTGCGATAACCAAATCCAAAAAAAGAAAATAATAATAAAATATATATATATATAAATGCATAAAAACGAAGTATAAAGAAAAAATTTTTTAAATTAAGATAATTGTTTCGCCATTTGTGTTAGAAATCAAATTTGTTGTGTTATTTCATTTCACATTTTCGATTGGTCAGACATCAAAATGATTTAATTACATTGATTGAAAAATAAAAACTATTAAACAAAAAGAACAAAAAATCAAGCATTTTTATTATAAATAGCAATACAGATGGCTTTCAGGATATTTTAGGATAACCCAACAACCACCCAAAACAACTATCATATAGTTAACATATTAATGATTTATGATTTTTGATTTTCGTTCAATGCAGGAGGATAGCTTATCAGTATGGAATCGGACTGCCACTGATATGACCAGTACAACACGTATCCGTGATACGTTACGCAGGATATTAAATATACCTCTAACAACTGCAATGGAGTATAAGATACACTGTGATAGCCTTAAATACGTTTCAATGTAAGTATTCATTTTTTTTGTTTGTTTTATTTCAATCCACTTCTCAGCAGCTGCATCGATTTTCAAACAAAGTAACTAAATATTACCAATATTGTTGCCTTAGGCCCCACAGTTTGTATCGGGTTCAAAATTATTCATATAATGTACGAAAATTACAAACATGGAAGTGACATCCTGGCGACATTGATGATTTCTTTTTCATTTTGCAATTCGCTAATTTTATAAACTAATCAAGTGAATATTTTTTTTTCTTGTTTTCCTATATTTTGCAGTAATAAAGGCGCATTGAAAAGCTGAAATTCAGTTAATAACTACAAACACAAAACAAAAACAATAAAAAAGAAACAAACAGATGATTTAGTCACTAGCAAATGGAGCAACAATAATGCAACAATACATACAACAACAACAGCACCAATAATAACAACAACAACAGCCACAACAACCACACTACCACACACATAAAAGCAACTGGCACAAAACAACAACACAAGGATAGCAGGCCCGCCCGATGATTATTTCTATATATTGATAACGAGAAAGAGATTGATGATATGATGAAGTACCATACCACACAAGACAACCCCATCTCGCTTAAGCCCAAATATTCAACAAAATAGCAAAAACCGTGTAATACATTTAAGCGCTAATGATACAACATCTTTGTATTTGCAGCCAATATTTTGTATATATGATGAAAAGCCATGAATATTTTAGTTTGTATGTATAAAGTTTTGACATCAGCCATTCCCAATTAAAAGTGCATTACCCGAAACGAAATCAAAATTCTAGAAACGATTGGCAATCCTTATGCATGTTACATTGAATTACCTTTGACACACACACACACACACAAATAATAATCCTCCATGAATACATCAATTGTATTTAAACGAATAGTTACAGCTTTATGAATACCGTAGCAGCCTTTAAAGAACTAAGCTCTTTGCTTGTATTTATGTACATTCAATAGAAGTGAAATTGAATAGCCAAACAACAGCCAGCACCAGCTAGAGGTTACTATATTTATCTGTTTGAAATGATTATTTTAAAAGTTGTTATAAAACAGAAAAAAAGGAAACTGAATAATCAAATTGTTTGTTTTTGTTCATCAAAGAATACAAGTTTTTTTACATGAAGAAAAGAAAAAAAAAAAGAAAAGTAAATATTGAAACAAAAAAACATAACCCAGTTGTTTTAAATTTGTATATGATCATGTATCGTGTATATACTATTACCTAGTATGTATGGCACATACACAAACACAACCATTATTACCATTATACTCCATGCATATAATTTTTTCAACAATCAAACTTACAGTACAGTACAACCAACCTACCAACAGAAGTCTAATAAAGGAAATTATTAAAGTTGCAGAAATTATTTTAAAATAAAATAAATGTCATTATTTATTCCTTATTTAATATATGTATATCAAGTTTTTAGTTTAGTATCACACTAGTAAAGATAATGCAAAGAAGCCTGAGCTTTGGTGTTAGCTTTATCAACTTAGGATTAACTGCCTACAACGATGTCTCATTTGTTGATGAGGATGCCGGCTATACGGTATGCGAGCCTTTAATTGTGCATTGGATATGGATTGACGATAAAAAAATTATAAAATCTATCCTATACATGGGATATTACAATGCATATTGGGAGAACTAAGCCTATCTTAAGCGCACTCGATAAGCTTTTTTTATTTGGTATTTTAAAAGTTCTACAACATTGCCCCCCTTCTTAAAGGTTTTATCTGATTCATTTTTTAAATTATGTACTTTTCAGATAGGATTCGGTAGTTCAAATATTGGTACATAAGAAATTGTTTATTAAATGGAACTTGTAGAATTTGTCTGTTCGATTGATTATAACTTAAAACTTATGACTATTTGCGTGAAAAATACGCCACTCATTTATCCTCGTAACGGGTCAAATCAATAATATAGACATTGGATATAAGACAGTCGCCTTCCTGCAAAGTAAACGTACATTTGTGTAATTTGGATAGATAACGTAAGTTAGTTGTCTCACATACCGCTGGTGTGATGCCGACCAATGCATCAGCATGACCATAAAACTCTTCCTTAAGGGATATGACAATTGTTTGCAAATTGGTTGTGTGATCTCTTATATACGAAGCGACTTTGCCAATATTCGTATTATCTAAAGCGGCATCAATCTCGTCGAGCACAAAGAATGGCGCTGGATGATAGCTGAATACAGAAAGTAATGCAAAAGGTTTAAAAATTCCTATATGTAAGGAAACATAAAGCTCTGACTCACCTGTGGGTTGAGAAGAGTAGAGCAAGTGCTGCAATAGTTTTTTCACCACCACTTAAATTGCTCATAGGCTGGAAGCGTTTACCAGGTGCTACACAATTGTAATTGATGCCATCCAGATAGGGTTCTTCGGGATTATCGGGTCCAATGTATGCCTGGGCGGCTTCATTGCGTGCAAGTTTCTTGTAAATACCATCAATCGCATCAGATATATGCTGACAGCATTGTACGAATCGTGATGATCGCTCGTTCTTGACTTTTTCGAATGCAGCTTTAGCTTTTTTGGCTTTGCGTCGAGCATTCTCGAATTCTTCGTTTGTCGACTGCACTTTTTCTGTGACAAGATCCAGCTTTTGCATGGCCTTCATATTTGGCGTTTGTATACGCTCAAGTACATCCAGTTTGGATTGCAGATCCTTCTGAAGCTGCTCATTTGTTTTTTTGAAGGCGGAGTCATCTTTAAGTTTGCACAGCTCACGGGGCAGCGATCGGTAGTCAACCTCAATGCTACAGTGGAATAAATTTGTATTGTAAGACCGTGAGATGCGAGATGTGGGAAAGTTTGCTTACAGATTGTCGTTCATCATAGACGTCGATGGTTCCAGACTATCTACTTCACTTTGGCGCACTGCATCGTCCAGTGAGCCTCTTAGTAGAGGCACCGCAATGCAATCGGTCTTTAAAAACATAAATTATCTTTAAATAAGAGCCAATCACCATTTTTTTTTATACCTACTTTGGCCTGCAACAAAATGTTTTGTCTTTCATTCTTTTTGGCCTCAATTTTGGACTCCGATGATGACATCTGGCTGCCCACATTGTGTATTTCTTTCGCCAGATTCGCCACATCTCGACGAGCTTTAGATATGTCCTCTTCCATGTCATCGACTGCCTGCTTTTTAGCTTGCTTTTCTTGCTTGAACTTCTCCATTTTCTCCTTCTCCTCGTCCATTTCCTTTAAATAACGCGCCTCTGCTGTCTTTAGGCCTTCTAACGCATCTTCTTCATCCTGTACGCTGCGTTCCCAACGGCCAACGTTCTCTATAAACGTAATTTTATATTGAATGTTTCATATTTAATAAATATTAGTTTTTGTTAACTTTTAACTTACTTCTCGTATCTTTTTGCTTCTCAAAGTCCAGCTGATTGTTAATACCATCGATTTGTTGCTCAAACTCGGCACGTTTGCGTGCCCGCTCCTGTTGCATAACCAACTCACGCTCTTCGTATTGTCTTATGTTCTTAACACCCAGTCGGTTGCAAAAAGCAGCAAACACTTTGTCCTCCACATTATTCATGTTCTCTTTAATCTCTTGTATGTGCTCCTCGCGATCCTGCATTCGTTGCTCGATTTCGCTAATCTTGGGCTGTGAATACAATGCAAAGCAAAAATATAATTTTTATTGCATTAATGTTTATGTTTAAATCATACCCCAAAGTCATCCAGCTGACTCTGCACTTGTTGCAACTGGCTATCGTATTGGCTTATTGACTTTTTCGACGACTCCAAATCCACCATGCTGTACTTAAGACGATTTTCGAGACCTTTAATCTGCGACTCTACGGTTGCAAGTTCGCTCTGTTTGCGTGACTTCTTAACCAGTTCTTTGAGCTCTTCGTTAAGGCGCTCCTTCTGCATTTTGAGCTGTGCCATGTGCTTTTCGTCCCAGCGTTTAGCTTTACGCGCCAAATCATGACTGCCACCAGAGATCAAACCGGACTTTTGGTAGAATGTGCCATCCAAGGCAAGGGCATCGAAACGCGATCGATCGATTTCGTAAGCTACTTTCATGGCATCCTCTGGCGTTTCGCACACTAGTGCATTACCAGTGGCAAATAAAACAGCTCGTTCGATCTCTTGGGGCTCGAACTTGAGCACATCGAAGACCAGACGCACATTGCGCGGATCACTGATGTTGCGGAGCCGCTCTTTTAATGGCTTCACTTGCAAGTAGTCTAGAGGAAGAAAAGTTTCCACCTCCAACATTTGCTCTTTAAGGATCTACAAATTCATTAAATTTTATGATCAAAAATCTTTCAAAGTTCAAATCAAATGAACGCACCTGAATGCAATGCCGAGCCGTTTTTTCGGTGTCAACGATGATGGCTTCCATAAATTTGCCTAGCACCTTGGTGACGGCTACGTTGTAGCGCTTATGAGTCGGCTGACACATGTTAATCATTCGATCGTAGACGCCGGGCACTTGTTTCTTGAATAGTTCGACCACCTCCTGTTTTTTTTTACGACGGGCATCCTCATGTTTGTCACTCTTCGCATCACCTAACTGATCCCGGACATTCTCTAGCTCACGCTGCTTTTCAGCTATTTTTTCCTTGGAGCTGCCGACATCACGTCGCAGCTCATCCTTGATGCGATTTTGCTCCTCCAGCGCCGCTTGAGAGGATTTAATGTGATCCATTAACTTGTCACGTCGCTTGACAGCCTCTTCTCGCTGCAAAGATAACTTTTTGTAGGACTCTTCCACAGACGCCCGACGATTGGTTTCCCCATCAAGCATATCTTGTTCCGATTTCTGTTCACGATTAACCGAGTCTAACTCGGACCGGTATTGTGTGGCAGTTGCTTCGGCCTCCTGCTTGAGGCGATCATATTCCTGCACGAGTCCCTCCTCCATGTTAACGCTCTTGCCACGTCGTTGTGACTCATTCTCAATCTCATCCTCGAAACGCTTTTTTAATACTTCCACATCGTTCAATTGTTTTTCCAACTTTTGTATGTCCAGCTGGTGAGCATTGTCCGCCTCACGCGCTGTCTCCAACGTTTTCTGCAGGGACGCCAGCTTTTTTTTGCAGTGCGCAACCTTTTCCTTTGCTTTTATGTATAAAGGGCGTCGTTTATTAAGTTGCGTTTCAAATTCACGTATCTCCTGATCAATCCGAGCCAAATCCCGTGTAATTTTTCCCGCATCTTTCTTCTTTTCACGGAGCACCTCATCAGCTGCCTCCTTACGAAGCTCCACAGCTTTTAACTCTTGCTGTTTAACCTCTAAGTCGGCATTGTACTTCTGTATGTCCTTCTCAACGTGAAGCAAACGAAACAATTGATATTCGACTTGCTTTTCATTCTGAGAACAAAAAATAAACACAAGTTACAATACAGTCAGCATTGGTATGCAATTTCGGTTGAGTTGCGTACATATTCATCCTGCAAGCGTGTGTAGCGTTCGGCTTCCATTTTTTCATGTTTGGCCTCTTTGCGCTCGGCAGCAATGCCCTTTTTCTTTTGGTACGTGAACTGTGTCTCCTCCTCAGCAACAATCATTTCCTGCTTTAGGCGATTGTAATCATCCTTTAACAGGCCCGAACTTGAAGGAAATACCAAATAATTAATAGCACATTTTATCAGAGAAATATTTTCGGTGCTTACCCGCTGATTTCTTCGAAAAGCGCAGTACGTTCCTTGGGAGTTTTCATTGCTATGTTTTCTACAGCGCCTTGGAACACAAGAAAGTTCTTGGCCTTCACATTGATACCCAGCTTCTCCAACTTGTTGAGATAAGTGTTGGTCGACACGCTCTGAAAGTGCATAATTTGGGTTCTGTATATTATTGCGACAAAACAAGTTTGCAATGTGTACCTCGCCATTGATTCGATACTCAGAGGAGCCACTTATTACGGCACGTTGAAAATTCATATGCTTTTCTCCATCCAAAACAAATTTTGCCGTCACATAGCAGCTACGTGATACAGGCTTGCCGATTGATGAGCCATGGATTAGATCGTTAAGGCGCTTTACACGCAGACTTGATGTCTTTTCCCCCATAACAAAACTGATGGCGTCCATGAAGTTTGATTTGCCAGAGCCATTGGGCCCAATAACGGCATTGAATTGCTTTAAAGGGCCAACAACAATGTGGCCACGATAGGACTTGAAGTTCTCCATTTCGATGAACTGAAGAAATGCAGTTTCTTCGTCTGGCTTGCGGGCAGGGGGTGCCACCACTCTGTGACCGACATCCTCATCGTCGTCAACCATAATTGGAGGATACAAGTTCAAATTACACAAAAAACAGTAATACTTAATAGATCTTGCAACAAAAATTTGTGTATTGACAATCACAGCGAAATGTTTGCAGTGCTGCAAAGCCAAACATGAATGAAACAACTATCGAAGCCATGAACTTATCGAAAAACATCGCCATCGCTCCACATTCAACTTTCGATTATATACCAGAAAAATACTTCCATAGACGGTGATTTGGTATATTTAAATAATATGTAATAGGTTACGTTGTGAGATCTACTAACAAGAAAATAAAAAATTAATTAAATGAAAATTTTTTCTCCTTGTAGGAGCATAATGCATTGAATCTTTTTGTACTTAAGACTTTCCCGTTGTTTTTCTTATTATTATTTTGCTTGTTTACTTATTTATGACTGTGACGTGGTGGGAAGATTGTAGATTATAGATTATATGCTAAGACATTTCGATTTCCCTTTAAAAAAGAGTGTAGGATGTTCGCGGTGCTTCAGGAAAATGCGAGAGCGATTAGTGCATACTAATAAATATTGTAGATTTGTATAATTTTAAAAAATATTAACACAGATTGCAAATATGTATGGACAAATATGAATTCATAAACATAATTTTAACAAACTTAACGATTAATTATATTATTGCTAGAAGATTTAAAGTCCAATTTTCTTCTGAAATCCGCGGCAATAAATATTAAACAGGTCAGTTTTGTATACAATCATTCTCTTTACACCAAATCATGCTCAGAAGTACACAGTGTGTTCGTCTCGCTCTCGCACTTGCCTGAAGCACCTCGAACATTCTGTACACTTCGTTGAAGGGAAATCTAGAGTATTCCACCACTCGGTATCTTGGTATAAATACGAGTGTCATTTTCCACCACTGCACAGTTGTAAACAAGCAATCAAAGTGAAAACACAGCGAACAAAACAAAAAAAGCTGAAAAAGCTAACGTATTTTTAAAACGTAAACAAAACTGAAACTCATTCAATTTAGTGAAAAAACATAAAGTAAAACTAAAAGTGCTTTGTAACAAGAAGTTCAATTACAAATAAACCGTTCCTTTAACGTGAATTAAAGCAAATCAATCAGAATGCCAGCTATTGGTATTGACTTGGGCACCACGTACTCGTGCGTTGGTGTTTTCCAGCATGGAAAAGTGGAGATAATTGCTAATGACCAAGGCAACCGGACCACGCCAAGCTATGTGGCTTTTACAGACTCTGAGAGGCTGATAGGCGATGCGGCTAAGAACCAAGTGGCTATGAATCCAAAGAACACTGTTTTTGACGCCAAACGTTTGATTGGGCGCAAATTCGATGATACCAAGATTCAAGATGACATGAAGCACTGGCCATTCAAGGTAGTTAGCGACAGCGGCAAGCCAAAGATGAGCGTTGAGTTTAAGGGTGAAGAGAAGCGCTTTTCCCCAGAAGAGATTAGCTCGATGGTGCTTGTCAAGATGAAGGAGACAGCTGAAGCATACTTGGGCACCACTATAAAAGATGCCGTCATCACAGTGCCGGCATATTTCAACGATTCACAGCGTCAGGCTACCAAAGACGCTGGTGCCATTGCCGGATTGAACGTTCTTCGCATTATTAATGAGCCAACTGCAGCTGCTTTGGCTTATGGCCTAGACAAGAATCTCAAAGGCGAACGCAATGTGCTGATATTCGATTTGGGAGGTGGTACATTTGATGTGTCCATTCTGACCATTGACGAGGGCTCCTTGTTTGAGGTACGAGCAACTGCTGGAGATACACATCTGGGTGGCGAGGATTTTGACAACAGACTTGTAACCCATTTGGCGGAAGAGTTTAAGCGCAAGTTCAAGAAGGATCTGCGCTCCAATCCGCGGGCACTGCGTCGCCTGCGTACAGCAGCTGAACGAGCCAAGCGCACCTTGTCGTCAAGCACGGAAGCTACAATTGAGATCGATGCCGTGTTTGAGGGTCACGACTTTTACACGAAGATTAGTCGAGCGCGCTTCGAGGAGCTCTGTGGCGATTTGTTCCGTAACACACTGCAGCCAGTGGAGAAGGCTCTCCATGATGCCAAAATGGACAAGAACCAGATTCATGACATCGTTCTGGTTGGCGGCTCAACACGCATTCCCAAGGTGCAGAGCCTGTTGCAAAACTTCTTTTGCGGCAAAAGCCTCAATTTGTCGATCAATCCAGACGAGGCTGTGGCCTACGGTGCAGCTATTCAGGCTGCTATTCTATCCGGAGACGAGAGCAGCGCAATTAAGGACGTGCTGCTAGTGGACGTTGCGCCGCTCTCACTTGGCATAGAGACAGCTGGCGGAGTTATGACAAAGCTTATTGAGCGAAACAGCCGCATTCCCTGCAAGCAGTCGAAGACCTTCACAACGTATGCGGACAATCAACCCGCTGTGACTATACAAGTGTTTGAAGGAGAGCGTGCCTTGACAAAGGACAACAACGTGCTTGGTACCTTTAATCTAACTGGCATCCCGCCAGCACCACGTGGTGTTCCCAAAGTTGAGGTTACCTTCGATCTGGATGCTAACGGCATTCTCAATGTGAATGCCAAGGAGATGGGCACTGGCAATGCCAAGAACATAACCATCAAGAACGACAAGGGTCGTTTATCGCAGGCAGATATCGATCGCATGGTTAACGAGGCCGATAAGTACGCCGAGGAGGACGAAAAACATCGCGCGAGAATCGCTGCCCGCAACCAGTTGGAGAGCTACGTCTTTGGCGTTAAGGAAGCTGCTGAGCAGGGTGGCGACAGGATCACCCAGTCAGATCGCAGCAGTGTGCTTGAGAAGTGCTCAGAGGCCATTAAGTGGCTCGATGGCAACACGACAGCTGAGAAGGAGGAGTACGAACATAAGTTGCAAGAGCTAACCAACTTCTGTAGTCCAATCATGACAAAGATGCATCAGCAGAATTCCAAAGCTGGCGACGGTAATCCTCAAGCACCCCATTGTGGTCCGCAGGCAGGTGGCTTCGGTGGCGGCAGCTACAAGGGGCCCACTGTTGAGGAGGTCGACTAAAATATAAAAGAAATATTAGAACTAAAAATTGAAAATAGTATTTATATGTTGTATTATTAATTATTTTGATCTCATTACCAAAAATTATATTATATGTGTTATCTAGTTAATTTATGTTTAATTATATTCAAAAATAAATCTATTTAAAACAAATAAAACGATTTAAATGAATCTATTAATTTGAGAATCTATTTGGGTAATCCTTCACGCTCGGCCCAGTCCATCCACGAGCCTTTGTAGTTCTTTACGTTTTTAAAGCCTAAAGCAGCAGCTGCTTCTGCTGCCTTTAAACTTCGAACACCCATTTTGCAATGGAAAACAACTTCGGTGTCTGGTTTGGGTTTATTGCGTCCGTATTTTGATTTGAAAAGCTGCTCACTTGCTGCCAGCTCTTCGCTGACAAATCCCAATGGAATGTTAATGCTGGATGGAATTTGACCTGTTTCCTGTAATTCCTTTGGCTCACGAACATCAATTAGCAGCTTTTGTGGCTCGTTTGCAATTTTCTTGACGGCAGCATAGTCCACAATTCCAATGGCGCTGCTGTTGCAGTAGAAGCGCAGTGATGCGCCACAATAATTTGGATGCAGAAATCCTGATTTTGACTGGAGATTGGTGGAAGTGTCAGTCGCTAAATGACGAAGAGTTGAGCTCGTTACTCTTATAGCACTTGGGAAATATTTTAATAACATCTTTGCCATTGATTTATACATTAAAATAAGCGTTATGTAAAATTCACGGTTAGTGGCAACAATATTAGATGCTGAGCCGGCAATCAGCTGTTTGCTGCACAGCGTTGCCAGACTGCACGGTTTTAGACATTTGGTTTAAAAAAACAGTTGAATATTAAAAACTATAAATTCTGACGTATATGTATTTAAAACTACATTGTTACCAAGCGCTTGTATTATCACTAAAAAAAAGAAATGTTATACTCGTAACTGTATGTCAAGGCAAAGGCTCAATCAAGTTCGCATCACATGATAAGTTTAACGAACCATTATGAACATGTATATTATATACATAGTATGTATGTACATAGTGTTGGCTGCTGCCGCGGACTGTGGCTGCTTGATTAATTCAATAAGCTTCGAAGCAGAATGGCGATCCCGGATTCAATTAAACAATTTATATATATTTTTATATAAAAGCTGTACTTATAGATATGTATGTAAATAAAAACAAACAGTACTTTTCACATCAAGCTGATAAGAAAAGAAAATATTTACAATTCTTCCAGCTATTTCTTGGTTTATGAGATATGAGCTGTATGTATATAGATTTTAAAGTATATAAAGATACATTTTTGTAGTCATTATCTTTACTTGACTTACCATGGCAATTAAGTTGTTTAAGGTTTTGCAAAAAAAGAAACAAGAATCATTTAATCGGCTTACGTTTTTTATTCCCATGGACTGCAAACATAGTCTTCACTGATAACGAATTATAAAGTACATACATATGTATGTGCCTGTACATCCCAAGAGTTTCAGGTCAACTAAGTCATCAACTGGCGCGTGCCTTTAACGTTGATAGAACCCGGATGAAAATCATTTAAAAGAAAGATTTGATAGTAAACAAATGACATCATGTCGCTTCCCCAAAACTATGTTTGTTTTAAAACAAGATTAGAAATACTGGAAAACAACAGACATGGGGATAAGGTTTTTTTTTGGTTTTTCTTTTTGTTTTTAATAAATCAAAAATATGTTTACAAATATGGTTCTTACTTCTAATGAAATCGCAACTACAACTAGCTTCGAAATTATTTTGAGTTAAGCAGCTAAATCATTTGGCAAACTAAATACAAATAGGTATATAATGCTACATTATATCGCTTATACAAAATATATATGTATATATATAAAAAAAATGGCTTTTAGTCGATTACGATATGTGAACCATGCACATCTATTAGGATAAGTCTATTTATATAGACCTTTAGTCATATAGTTATGGCCTCTTTGGGTGTATTCAATGTCAGTTGCGGTTTACAATGTGTCCCAGGGATTCGCCAACTTTTATTGTCTGTCCCGCAACAATATCGAACTTAAAGTTCTTTGGCGCCTCAAAGAGCAGAACAATGGTGCTGCCCATGTTGAACTGGCCAATTAGGTCACCCTTGTCAAACTTTTGTTGAGATTGATTCTGCTTTACATCTAGAATAAGCTCGTCGTATTCGAAAGTGTTCGGTGGGTGGGCGCCTACATTGAATCCCGTCCAGCGATTAGTTTTAAGCTCCGAGTCCATGTATATCTCCACAGAGCCCACGTTGGTGGCACCCACCGCTGTGTAGCTAAAGAAGCCATAGTTCCAGTTGCCCATGTAGACCACACGCTCATTAAGACAAAACAATCCCGGCAGCCAACTAGCCACTTTGGGACTCACCGATAACAGCTCACCCGAGAAATGACGTCGCACTGTCGGCTCCCAAGCAGTGGGTGAATGAAAGCGATGATAATCGCCTGGCGCCAAATAGATGACGCATTGATACAGCTCCGTGGAACCATCGCGCTTTTCCTTTAGGGCCTGTGCATAGCTTATTGCCTCTTTAGATTGCTCGACCGTCTGCAGCGGTCCCAAAAAGTCCTCGATGCTATAGTTGACGCCCTTAACTTGCTCGATAAGTGTGTCGGTGGCGCTGCCAAAATGCAGCACCTTACCATCAGCGGGTGAAACTAGTGGCGATTTGGCATCAATAACCCTAACGCCCTCCTTTAACGGACGCGTGAAGAACTCAGCGATGCTGCTGTAGTGATTGTAGTCCGGATACAAAGCCTCATTGATATTAACATTAAACATATTCGAGTACCAACCATAAATGTACGGACGCAACGGATTGGGCATATAGCAAGCAGCCAACCAGCCCCAACAGCGACTCATGATGCGCAATGGGAGTGAGCAGTAGACACGCGACTGGAACTCTGAGGCGGTACGTGGTGCGCCATCGCGTCCGCAACTCAATTTATGCAATTGCCATTCAATGGCGCCAAAAACGCACAAGCCCATCGGTGCCCATCGCAATAAAAAGCCGGTCCAGCGTGATAGTACATTGCGACGCACCTGTAGCTGTGTTTGTTGCTTGCCAATGTGTTCTGGATTGTGCTTGGCAAGCTTGTTTGACTGATTTGACGGCAAGTGTCGAAAGTGTCTTACAATGGGCAAATTACCATTTTGTTGCAAATGTTTTGGCTGCAGCTGCGGCTGCTGCTGTTCCTGTATTGCCTTACGCAGGTTGCCAGCTTTAAGAAGAAAGCGGCCGCGCGGCACAAAATATGATACCATTTTTTTTTTTTTTGATTAAAATGTGGCTGGCGTTTTTCTCGTACTTTCCCACTGTTGTCGTTGTTGTTGCGACCACGCCGCCGCAGTCGCTGCTGGTTATGTATTACGTATAAACTCTTTTGTGCGTGCGCTGCTTTGCATCAAATTGAGTACGTATTTTCTTGTGCGATGCGTGAATATGTGATAAATTTGAATTCCTAAATAAACATATACTTATCTGGATCTGTAAGCATGTGCATATATCTGCAGCTGGTCAAAAGTTTCAGTCAGAAAAGACTTTGTTTTCAATTATTCAGTATAAGATGCGAAGGCGAGAAAATACTTCCGTAATGTACCACTGCTTGGCGACAACTGAAATATCGAAATGAACGGATAATGCGTGAAAGATTGAGATTGTGTGTGCACAGGGCGCCAATATGACTACATCGCATGTTCTTTGTGCTTTGTGCTTTTTGCTTTGCGCTGTGCGCTTCGCTCACCAAAACAAACGCTCTTCGCTTGCGACTGCTAGCTGCTTATCAGTTGCCTTTTGCTTCGGGTGATTTGTAATAACAACAATCGTTGATCAAGGTTGACTTGGCGCACGCCTAATTCTTCTTAGTAGACCAATGTTTGCAACTTAAAAACTGGTTTTTTTATTTTTTGTGTGTTTTTTCCCAGGCTTTGTACGTATTTGTTTTGGGCACTTTGTGGATTGACAACTGTCTTTTGTGCACAAATTTAACTGCGCCACAGCTCTTTTGAGTCAGGGTGGCAACTCTGTAATTGGCACTGCCAACAGCTGATTATTTGTGTTTTCTTTTTCGTTGCGAAAATAGAATTTTATGGATACAATTTAGAAAAATACTTACATGGTAGAAACATGGCTGAGACGGATAAAAAGCCGGTCTCGTTCGCTTGCCAGCGATGCATGCAGCTTATTGTCCTTGACGAGCATCTGGAGAAGATTAGCGTTCATGCAATGGCTGAACTTTCATGTGCGAAACAACAGAATGAATTACAACAATAAATTATAAGTAATGTGATATTTTGCTTTCAGTGCCCATATATGGTGGTAATGTGAACACAATTGATCCACAGGATGCCAACAGCTTCGACCACTTTGTGCCCCCCTTCAGGCTGACTGACTCAATCAACGGCACAGGCTTTACGATGGTGTCCGATGGGTCTTACAACAAAAAACTAAGTGCTGGATTTAAGTTGAAGGCGGAGCTGTTTGATTGCTTGTCCTCGAACTCAGAGATTGATCACCCCCTGTGCGAGGAATGCGCAGATTCCATGCTGGAGATCATGGACCGAGAGCTTCGCATAGCAGAGGATGAGTGGCACGTCTACAAAACATATCTCAACGAGCTGGAACAGCAGCAGGACGGGCCGAACGTAGATGCCCTAGACAAAGAGCTGGAGGAACTCAAGCAAAGCGAGCAACAGCTACTAGCCGAACTGGCAAATCTAAAGGCCGAGGAGAAAATATTAAATACTGCCATTGAGGAAGAGGAATTGGACAAAGACAAACTACATGACCAGGAGGAAAGCTATTGGCGCGAGTACACCAAGCATAGGCGCGAGCTCATGCTGACGGAGGATGACAAACGCAGTCTCGAGTGCCAGATTGCCTATTCCAAGCAGCAGCTGGACAAACTGCGCGACACTAACATCTTCAATATAACATTTCACATCTGGCATGCCGGACACTTTGGCACAATCAACAACTTTCGACTGGGCCGCCTGCCATCTGTCTCCGTTGACTGGTCGGAGATTAATGCCGCCTGGGGACAGACAGTATTGCTTCTGTCAGCGCTGGCCCGCAAAATTGGTCTCACATTTGAACGGTATCGTTGTGTTCCATTCGGCAACCATTCATATGTCGAGGTGCTGGGAGACAATCGTGAGCTACCGCTCTATGGCAGCGGCGGATTCAAATTCTTTTGGGATACGAAATTTGATGCTGCCATGGTTGCTTTTCTAGACTGCCTCACGCAGTTTCAGAAGGAGGTGGAGAAACGTGATACCGACTTTCTGTTGCCCTACAAAATGGAAAAAGGGAAAATAATTGATCCTTCCACAGGCAACTCCTACTCCATCAAGTAAGTAAACAGATCGCCTTAAAAACTGTCCAATATATACTTACAGTTGTTTAACCAATTTGCAGAATACAATTCAATTCGGAAGAACAATGGACAAAAGCTTTAAAGTTCATGCTAACGAATCTGAAATGGGGTCTGGCCTGGGTCTCATCTCAGTTCGTAACGCAATGAAGTTTCTGTTGACTACTTGTCATTTTATTTTTAATTATCCTAACTAGTGCTTAAAAACTACAAATAAATCCTTTAACATTTAATTGCTTGTTTTGTGTCAGCTGCGGCTTCACTATCATCGGTGTCTGAATCGCTGCCAGAAATATCTTCATCCATCCAAAGAGTGCCTTTTTTCTTTTTAATAGATTTGTTGTTAACTTCTTTGCTTTTGCGTTTGTTACCAACTGTGTCACTGTTACTGGATGCTGCTTTCGTTCCATCGTTGGCCACGGTGTCAGTTATTTGTTTAAGACCCTCCTCAAATGCATCATTTACCTTTTCCGTCAATTTGGCTCGTGCCTCCTCGTACTTTTCGTCTTTGAACTCATGTTTCGGCACAGACAGTAGCTTCTCAATTTTGCGTTTCTTTCGCTCCTCCGCTTCACGTTCACGCTCTCCCTGTTTTTCAAGCCATGCCCTGACGCGTTTCTCTTCATTGATGTCGCGCAAGCGACGTCCACTTAAATCGCGACATGCTTCTCGGTTTGTGGTCTTCTCAATTTGTGCACCAATTGCACGCAGCATAGAACCGAACCCACCCTTGCCGCCCACCTGGCGGAGAATGCAATGAATGCTTTGGATCTCATGTTGTCCACAAATATCGTCATTTAAACGTTTTCCATTGCTTATGAGAAAGTAATCTTCGGATTTTAGATTCTACGGGAAATCTTGACATTATTAAATTACATCGGTTTGTTTTTAACTTACTGTTGCCTTTTCGATAGTACTGCATATTTGTTTAAAATTAATACCATCGGTACTGACAGTAATTAACTGTTTATTGTTCAGTAAAATATTAATCACCATTTTATAAATTTTCTTTTATACTGCTGTACTTCTTGGCTATTCTGCTTTGTGCAGCTACAACAGCCCCTTTTACATGCGTTAGAAAGAGAAAGCGGTGATGCAAGCATTTATCAGGCCGCGCAGCGTTGCCACATAATCCAACGTTTATTAAAATTATATTTAATTAGTTTAAACTATGTTGATTTGCCTTGCAAATGACTTTTTATAGCTATAAATGCTAATAAATGAAATATTTGGGTCTTAAACAAAAGTGATTACATTGTTTTTTATACATTTGTGGAGTTGCCGCCATTAAAACAAGGCTATAACGCCGAGTTGGCAGCACCTCTTTCGCACACAAAGTGCTCATTTAATTAGTTCGCATTTTAGACGACGAAAGGTAAAAATTTGGCGACGCGTTTATTGAAGTATTTAACCCATTTAACATATCGAATGAAATTCAAATTAAACAAAATCCGGTAGCGGCTGTAATTTGCTGTCGAATGATATGTGTTTGAAAAGCGATGGTCAAGTGAAATGCGGTAAATTTACAACCGCAGCCACGTCACAGAACGCAGTAAAATAAGTGAATTTTGGGGAACGAAATCTGAAATTCTAAGCTGAAAGCGATGCCAACCACGAACAATGGACAATGTATGACATTGGCAGCAGCGGTGGTAGTTGTGTGATGATAATTTTAGCGTTTTGCATCGGTTTCGGGGAGTAGGGGTAAAACAGCAAATCGAACAACGCTTAGCATAAAAGATGGCAGCAGAAAAGTGAACAAGAAGATACATACATATATACATATACATACATGCATTTGTTCATTTTACGTTCAAACATGCATAAGTATATAACATTATGTATATAAATAAAAAATAATAAGAAAAAAAAGCCGCATAAAAATATAAACTTTGTTTAGCAAATAAAAAAAAAATTGCCATTAAAAATCTGCAGTTTATAATTTGCATTGGAATTGGTTTCAATGTTCAATTACCGAAAGCAAAATAAGTGGCAACTCATGTGAGCAGCAAATGAAACGCAAACAAAAAGACAAACGCGACGCCTCTTGGATTTTCCGCCCGTGCTGCCGCTTCTTTTATATGACTGTGACTTTGATAGTTTTTGATTTTATTTCGCAAAAAAAAAAATGAACATTTTGTTGCAAACTAAATTCGCTATTTTGGTATAATTTAACACTTCTGAAAATCGATTACATATGCTGCTAATATTAATAAACTAATGCAACCATGCGTATATTTTTTTGTTTCGGCCGGTTTCGGCTTTGCAATTTTTCTCTATCTCCATGTTCTCTTTCATTGTGTATTTTGTTATCGACGGTCATTCATCTCCTAGTTGATTTTCGTTCTTTCTTTCTCCCTGTTTTTCTATGCGCGCGCGTGTGTGTGTGTGTGAGTTGGTTAACTCTATAATTAATATTTCTAAAAAATTTTAATTGAACCAAGGAAGTGCATGTATTTTATTTATTATATACACTGCTAGTTCCTGGCCGCCTGGTGCATTCAAGCATTGAGAAAAATTAACGCGAATAAGTGAGACTGCTGCGGCCCTCGTTTGTAAGAGAGCGCTCACATGCGGGTGTGTGTGTGTGTGTATGTGCGTTTGTCTGCAATGCTTTTGCGTTACCCGCTGCCTTTGTTTCATATTTGCACTCGTACTCGCACAGAATTATCCGTATAAAATGCTCGACTAATTCTTTAAAGCAAAAATTCGATCATGTGCTACTTGCTTGTATTGTGAATTGTGAACTTGTCTATGCAATTTTACAAAATACAATTAAATATGCGCACAAAAAAAAAAGAAAAAACATAAAAAAAACCGTTTATTAACATATTTAAACCTCTGAATTTTCTCTTTCATTGCAGTGATTCCAGTCTTCAACTTCGAATCCAAATCATAATCGGGCGAACTTTCACTTAAACAACCGTTTATATAATAATTCATAAGATTTTTGTACCAGCAATGAGCAGAAAGTCAGTTGATTTATACACAGCATAGAGAGCTAATATTTTTCTACAAATTGAACTATTGGTATATAGTGGTTATTGAATTAGTTAACAACTCTAATGGAGCATGTACCACTAGAGAAAAACAGCAACATCAACAACTGGAGTCAAACAAGCTAGAGAGAACATCAATATATTCCAAAACACTCCATTAGCGCATAGTTAGAATATATATTAAAAAAATTTATCGAAAAAAAGAAAAAACAACAACAGAAAAACTGTAACAACAACAGCGAAAGCGAAAGCAATAAACGACGAACCTCAGCGTTAGGCAAAAAGATTTACTTGTAAAATATATCAAAATCTATATACACGGATATATTAATATATATAGATTAGTTGTATAGTCAAAAGTCGGGAAGTATTCAAAAAACAAGTGAAAGTTTAGTAAAGTTTTTTTCGTTGTTAGGCATTGACTAAAGTCTTTAGTTCATTAAATTATATGATATATATATATATATATATTACAGATATATACATTTTGTATATGATTGTGAGCGTGCGTGCATTTTTATATCAAAATATAATAGTTAGGAATCGCAAAAATCTAGTTTTTTGCTAAGAGCAGTGTTTTGTATTGATGTGGACATAAAAGTATATAGAGTAGTAGTTAATACAACTTATTCAGCGGACATTTGAAGCAGCAGCAGTAGCTGTAGAATCATTAAAGCAATAATCTGAGCCACACATCGGAAGTTAACATTTAATTAAAAATAATGGACGAGTCACAACCAAAAACGTTGTACGTGGGCAATCTGGATGGTACGGTATCGGAGGATCTACTGATTACACTTTTTGGCAAAATGGGTCCAGTTAAAAGCTGTAAAATTATAAGGGAACCAGGCAATGATCCCTATGCCTTCATCGAATATTCCAATTATCAGGCGGCCAGCACCGCCCTGACAGCCATGAACAAACGGGTCTTTCTCGAGAAAGAGATCAAGGTGAGCTGTTAAATAACAATTATATAAATTCTTACATATATTTCAAATACATATGTGCCTTTTCTGCAGGTCAACTGGGCCACTAGTCCGGGTAATACGCCCAAGACAGACATCAGTTCGCATCATCACATATTCGTTGGTGATCTCAGTCCGGAGATTGAGACGGAGACGCTGCGTGAGGCGTTCGCACCATTTGGCGAGATATCAAACTGTCGCATTGTGCGCGATCCACAGACAATGAAGTCAAAGGGCTATGCCTTTGTCTCGTTTGTTAAGAAGGCCGAAGCTGAGAATGCAATTCAGGCTATGAACGGACAATGGATTGGATCACGTTCGATACGCACGAATTGGTCGACACGCAAATTGCCGCCACCACGGGAATCGTCTAAGTCGGGTGGCCAAGGTGGCGGCATGGGTGGCATGGGTGGAGGTGGTGGTGCTGGCAATGGCATTAAGAACAACCAGCGACATACCTTCGAGGAGGTGTACAATCAATCAAGTCCCACAAACACCACCGTTTACTGTGGCGGCTTTCCGCCCAATGTCATCAGTGATGAGCTGATGCATAAACATTTCATGCAATTTGGCCCAATTCAGGATGTGCGTGTGTTCAAGGACAAGGGATTTGCGTTCATCAAGTTTGTTACGAAAGAGGCGGCGGCACGCGCCATCGAGCATACGCACATCAGCGACGTGCACGGCAATATTGTCAAGTGCTTCTGGGGTAAGGAGAATGGCGGCGATAATTCAGCCAACAATGTTAATGCCGCCGTTGCGGCAGCGGCCTCGGCAAATGTGGCAGCTGTTGCGGCTGCCAATGCGGCCGCCGCTGCTGGTGCTGCTGGCATGCAAGGCCAAATGATGACACAACAACAGCTTGCTGCCGCCACTGGTAATGCGTTACCCGGCCCAATGATGACTCCTCAACAGATAGCAGCAGCTGCGGCGGCGGCGCAGGCGCAATATCCTTATGCGGCAGCATACCAACAAATGGGCTACTGGTATCCACCTGCGGTGAGTAGCAACCGACACGCAATGCAATGCATCCTTGACTTATCTATCTCTTACTTGCCCTTTGTAGCAGAGCTATCCGGCCCAGATGCAAACGCAGTACATGCAACAGGGCTATTATCCTTATGCTTACACCACCAGCACTCAACAGGCGGGAGGCGTGCGTACGTATTGTTCTTATTAGAATTTGATTTTAAGCATACTTTTAAATTCTTATTAATAAATGCAATCACTGTTTATTTTGCAGCTGCCGGGTATCGTGTTATGCCCCCAAATATGGCATGGGGTGTTCCCGGTGCCACTGTGGTGCCAGGTGTAAGTGCCGCTGCTAGTGCGGCTGCAGCCGCGAATGGTTCGCTTGCCCCGCAGATGATGTACAGCGCTGCGATGCCACAATATCAAACCCAATGAGCTGAGATGTGACGCCTGCTTCGACGCCATCTGTTTAATCCAGGCAGCAGCCGCTGCAACCAACGACCGCATCCGCATCAACGTCCGCAACACTTACTACAGAAGTCAAATAGCGTTTCTGTATCTGAATCCACCACCATCATCGTCGATGCCAACTACAACAACGGCAGCAGCGGCAACAACTAAAATCTTTTAGCACTGGACTTCTCGCAGTTTATTACCTTAATGTTTCAGTTCCGATCGTTTCATTCGTTGTGTTGAGTTAACGTTTACGTTAGTTCTTGCGTAACGTTACAAGCGGTATAATGCTAATGATATTCATCGCTGTCATCAATCACCGAATATCATGCAGTTTTGAGAGTGAGTGCGTTTTAGCAAAAATATAAAAGCAGTTTGTCGAAGCAAAGCGTTGTTGAACTACAAGTTAAATCGTGCGCAGCATCAGCGGCAGCGCTCTAAAGCTCTGGGCGACGGGCGGGTAGCAGTAACAATCTAATCCAATCTAAGTACATGTTAAAATAATTTAATGATTTGTAATTTAAGGCAGATATAGGCGTATACAAAAAAAAACCGAAACAAAAACAAAATGAGTAAACCTTAAACAACAAAAACAATTGAGTAAAAAAACAAAAAGCATAAAAAACGAAAAGAAAAATAAAAAAAAAAACCAATCGAAAGTGACAAAGCAGATTGTAATTGTTGTGGATTTGCAATTTATGCGGTGATGAATATGTGTGTCAACAGAGAATGCAGATAAATGCATAATAACAACAACAAAACAGGCCGAAAATAAAAGCATAAACAAATTTAGTTATTAAGAGATTGTAAATGCGAAACACATATTCATATTTACGATGTGTGAATTATGTATGTAAAATGTAAAATAAAGAAACAAAAAAATATACAAAAGAACAAAAAAAGCTGACTTTTTAATTGTTTTTTTAACCATTGGAAAAATGGCAATCAAGCTAAAATATAATGTTGCTTGTTTTCGGATTGTTTAAAGAAAAAACTCTTAGAAATATATTTACTATATATTTACTTTTATTTTTCGCTTTAGCATATTATATCATGTTCTGGTTTGTTTGTGTACACGCTGGCCAGTTTTTTTTTAAATTTAAAGTTATGTTGGCGGCGCTGGATTAAGCTGTTATTTAGCGTCAGAAGCAATGTTTGTGTAATAAGTATTTGTTTCTAGGTACAATAATTTGGTAACGGTTCTATATAAATGAAAAGTTTGGGTATCTATAAATTGGTTGGTTCATTGAGATAGAGAACAAACGACAAAATAGATCTGGACAACAGCTATTATTTTACATTTATGGAGGAAATAAAATCTAGTTTAGTTTTTAGAGCTTTCGCTTAAACTCAAATTGGTACTTGTGTGTCTGCGAAATGTGTGTGTTTTATTTAAGGTGGCGCATTTAATCTTAGGGCTATGCTTATTTCTACAAATACGTTTAATTAATTATAAGTAGTTTTGGGCTGGTGATGTTCACTAAAACAATTCATTTTTACTATGGTTGTGATATATGGCATAAACTGTACAACAAAAACGCTTTTACTATGTAGACAATTACGGAAGTATTTAGTATAAAGTGGACTATTGAGCCACTGGCAAACAATTTATGAATGACAAAACTTATGTTTAAAAAACTTAATAATATGGTATTGTTGAACTAAGTACATGGAATGCTCATACAGAGGTACAAAAATTAGTTTTAAAAGAAAAGGAACACATTAGATACATTTTACAAATGTTTTTTACTTAAGCAATAAACGAAACAAACGTTGAATGAACAGTTGTTAATGATACATAAAGATATTTTGAAAAATTAGTAGATTTTGAAGTAACAATATGTTTTAGACTCGCTGATATAAATGTAAATGTTTCGTATGGACTCTATATGGATGTTTTGGACACCGTTGAAACACAGCAATTACAATGTTGATTGATCGTACAATGTTAATCTTACACATATATATATTATATACTAACACACTTAACATGTATGTTGAAAAACAATTAAATGAACTTAAATTCCATATTCATAACAAAAATTTGTGAAACAACTAAGGCTACTAAGAAGGTAAAAGCTAAATTTGCTTAATGAACGAACTCACTAGAAGTGTTTAAAAATACGAGTCAATGATGAAAACTAATGCGGTTGCATGTTGCATGGCTGCAAGTAGTACAACAAAAAGTATATTCCATAACTCACATCACATTCTGTTGCGTCAACGCGACATGTTCCGCCTGCCGTGGACGTGTACAAGTGGGCGTTGTGTGGCCTAGATTTGGATATTGTGCTTAGCCTTGGGGGTTGCCCGAAACTGGGCGTAAGCCCAAATAGCGGCATTTGAAGGGTTGGGTGGGTGTTGCCAACAAAAAATAAAGTAGAACAGAAGTTAGGGAGAAGGGGGAGAAAAAGAAATACAAAACGCTACCAAACTAGATGGTGATGTCGCCATAATCCTGCGACCATTTCTCATAAGAGTTGAGACTTTGCGGCGCCACTGAACGGCGAATGCGCTTGAGTGAATTATGGAAATCCTTTTCCGTGATTGGACGCATGGCGCTTATGTCCAAAACCTTAACCTGCTCCACATTAAGCTCACGAATAGGCTCCAGTGCTGCGTCTTTGGCTAGCGCCGTTAAATCCGAACCCGAATAGCCATCGGTGATTTTGGCCAAACGTGCTAGAGCATCCGTATCCAGCGGACTGCCCTGCTTCTGCAGCAGACGATTCAGCAGCAGCTCACGTGTCTGTACGTCCGGCAGTGAAACATAGACGCGCTTGGTGAAGCGACGCAGCGCAGCCTCGTCCAGCTCTTGCGGCCTATTGGTAGCTGCTAGCACCACAATACGATCCCCCTCCGGATTACCCGGTAGCCCATCAAATTCCACAAGAAATTCGGTTTTCAGACGACGCGACGCCTCATGCTCACTGCTGCTGCGCTCTGACAGCAGCGAATCCACCTCATCAATAAAGATGATCGATGGCTGCATGTGACGTGCGACAGCGAAAAGTGCTCGCACCAATTTCTCACCATCACCAACATACTTGCTGGTCAGCGAGGCAGCCGAGATGTTTAGGAACGTTGCGCTGCACTCGGTAGCAACGGCGCGGGCTAACAAAGTTTTGCCATTGCCAGGTGGACCAAAAAGCAGCAGACCCTTGGCGGGTGCGCGTAGGCCTAAACGAACAAAAATGTTTTTACATGAGTGTTTTTAAATAATATTATTTACAATCTACCTGTAAAAAGTTCAGGACGCACGGACGGTAATATGACCATCTCCTGCAGTGCTTGCTTGGCCACATCCTGGCCAGCAATGTCTGTCCACTCGACCTTGGCACCGCCCTCAACAATTTCATCGAGTATAAGCTGTACCAGCTTCTGTTCTACACCCTTAACGCTTACCATAGGTGTGCTGGCGCCACTGCCACTGCCGCTGGCAGAATTGTTGTTGATTGGAGTGCGTGAACGTTGAGGCGGCGTATTGCGACCAGATGACTATAAATAACATACATTTAATACCGAAGCATATCTTGTAACTGAAATTTACTTACAAATTGACGCCGCACGGCTGGCGGAGTTGCAGCTGTTTTGCCCGGCTGGCGTTGTAAGGCGGCGCCGACGGAGGTTGATGTTGTTTTCGAGCCAAGATTGCGTGGCAGAGTTTGTGATTTGTTGACGACGGCCAAATTCCCGGGACGCTTGTTGCCAACGGTTAACTTGCGACCCGAAGCTAAACAAAAGATAAATTGTGTTTATAACATGCCGACTTTTGACTTTGGTGCTTAGAAGCTATTAATTTTGATACGAACTAAATCAAAGATTTATTTAAATTAAAATCAAAATGCACGCAAAGCGCTAAGTGGAGAGAGTGGAGAAAGAGTGTTAGTGAGAATGTGAGGAAAACGCTGATTGATCTTGCTTGCAGTCGTTGTTGCTGTTGTTGTTGTTTCTTGTTGTTGTTGTTGACGCTCATTTTTGATTGGGTGCTTTGCTGTTGTTGCAGTCGTATAAAATGTTACAGCACTTACCCACTGGCACGGCTCTAGATGATGTTGCCGCCTGTTGGTTGACGCTAGTCGTGCTACTTCGATTCTGTCCATACCCACTGCTACGTAACGTGATTTTGGATGAGCTACTGCCTCCACTATTTGTTTGAGCTACAAGCATGGGTTGCTTGAATTTTTGGTGGTCTTGCTGTTGTTGCTGCGTTGACTTCTTTTGCTGCTGGTGCTCCTTAAGTGACATGCGTTGCAATTGCAAATCTTCCTCGCGCAAAGCTGCGTCGGCGCCGTTGTTGTTATTGTTTTGGGGGGTTTCAGGGAGAGCGGGACGCGAATGGGGGCGCAAAATGATAAACGTGTGCAAACACAGTGGCAAACATAGGTGCAAAACAAAACAAAAGAAAATGTAAAAATAAAAAAAAATAATAAAATAAAATAGAACAACGGACAACAGTTAACTACGCTGTGCCGAAGAATAAATACCCTTGTAGGCATATTTGACAAGCACAATTTGATCATAGGAAGTTTTAAGGTTTGTTTCTAATACAGAAACAGACTGAATAATCAAAAGACTGCCAAGGGTATTTAAAACGATAAAAGGAATTTTCACCTAACAGCTACACTTACCGAGAAAGTGTAAACGATCTCTGGCCATGGAGAGATTTGTTTGCATTTTGTCATGCAGACGTTGGGCACGGTCCCAGACATCGCCACGACCACTCCAGCAATCAACGGCAATGCCATCTTCCAGCTCCTTGATACCCTTACGATACAGTTCAATGGCCAGCTCCTTGTGGCCTGCATTAAAATAAAGAACAAAAGGAATATTTAAAACACAAGTTTAAAGAATTCGTCTAGCGAATACCCTTTAGACATATTTTAAAAGTTAATTCTCTACCTATTATATTCTTTGAAATTAACGCGATTGGGCAGGCGTACAAACAAATACTGAATTAAATAGCTAACACTGTTGTTGTAGTCTTCTTTTGTCTTCTTTTGTTACATAAAATCGCACAGCCCAATTATACCTTGTTCAATCATATTTATAAACGGTACAAAATAATTTTGCACATGTGTTAGTGCAGGCGCCCATTGATTCTCACAGCTCACATATATGAGATACGATACGAGCAGCAACAAAAGAAATTGCGTGTGTGCTGATGACTCATCGAGCACCACTCCAGCAGCCGTAGGAAAAGCACCCCATGTAATCGGAGAACAACAGACAGACAAATATATTTACCTTCGTTCTCCTCGTCAATTTTGAGCGCCTTGGAAATGTACTCGAATGCACGGCGATGATGGTGCTTCTGTTTGGCCAGCAACGGATCACCGGGACCAGGTGAATAGCCAGCACCAGCGCGATTGCCAGCCATTTCGAGTGGTTGAATTGCACGTTGTCGCTGCGGCAATGATTGTTCTTGTGTTTGTTGAATGCCACCAATTTTGTTGATACGCTCTAATGGACAGACGTTTGCCTGCTGCTGCTCTTTGGAGTTCTGAACAACAATCTCAATGTTGCAATCGCGTCGATTTGGACTGCGATAGATTACCTTTGTGCTTGCGCCGTAAAGGTAGCGAAAAATGCAAAACAGCTGATAGATCAGAGAGCGCAAAACGTTGAACAGAAATATAATGGGAAATGAAACAACGTAGAGATTTTGCTTGTGAACCGAACTGCCGCCTCTCGGAGCGTTTCCACTGGTTGGCGTCAGATCCGCATCGGTGGTGTCGTCGTCTGGTGAGCTGCCCGGTGTTGTTGTAATTGTTGTTGTTGTTGTGTTACCTGTTATTGTGCGTTGACGATTGTTGGACGTGAGCTTTGAATTGGATTTGCCGTCATCGATTAATGCATCGCTACAGCTGCGACTGCGATTGGCACTGCTGCTGCCGCCTCCGCTGATCTTAACCGGGGATTTGGTGCTGCTGCTGGCGCTGGACGAGGATGATTGGTTTTTGGTGCGTACCATCGATATTGATTGGGCGCCGCAGCACACCCTCACGCTCACTTGCACTATTTTCTATGCGGTTCTCTTTCTTAATATCCTTCACCTACTCCACCCCCACCAAAACTGAGTAACGAAGTTTTTCTTTTGCCTTCTTGTTAAAAAAAAGTCTCAGACACAAAGAGGAAGTTATGTGAAACCCGTACGCGATTTAATAATGACAGAAAAATAAATAAACTGAAATAGAACACACACGACGCGCGCTATTATTTAATTGTTGTTGCTCATTTTTCTAAATTTGTTTTTATTGAGCGCCGTTTTTTATCCGTTTCAATTCACACAAACAAATTTTCTCTGCGTCTCCGTTGATGATGTTGCCAGACGGTTATCACATTTCGAATTGATACATTTTCAACTTGGAGGAAAGCGACGAACGTTATGTTTTTATCACATAGGCTGGTTGATTAAAGTTATTTTAGTATTTCTTAAAGCTAGGCTAGTGCAACAAATACAATCCATAGATTGAATAGTTTTGTTTTGAAATTGGCAATTGGTCCGGCAGCACCATATGGATTGTTCTAGGGTTGTTGCCGCATTGCAAATTTCTATGTATTGAAGTATCGATACGCGTGTCTTTAGAAATCAGCTGCCGTTTCGGCTGTATCTATGGTTTTTGCATAACAAAATCTTAAAAATTATCACCAAAACACCAAGAGAAAGTAATCAAAACGCAAGCCGATAACGTTGTTTACACACTATAAGATAAAGAAGAAAATATGGGTCAGTACACGGCTTCGCAGCGAAAAAATGTGCGAATTTTGCTTGTCGGCGATGCTGGAGTTGGCAAAACATCATTGATACTGTCACTGGTTAGCGAAGAATACCCAGAGGAGGTGCCTCCACGCGCTGAGGAGATCACAATACCAGCAAACGTAACACCCGAACAGGTGCCCACCAACATTGTTGACTTTTCAAGTGTCGAGCAAACGGATGACGCACTGGCTGCCGAGATAAACAAAGCGCATGTTGTGTGCATTGTATACGCTGTGGACGATGACGATTCCCTGGATCGCATCACATCGCACTGGCTGCCGCTGGTGCGCACCACATGCAGCACAGCTGATGGCGAACCCGATATAGCTCGCAAGCCAATTGTCCTGGTCGGAAATAAAATCGATTTGATCGACTATTCAACAATTGATAGCGTTTTGGCAATTATGGAGGATTACCCAGAGATCGAGAGCTGTGTTGAATGCTCGGCTAAGACGTTGCACAATATTTCTGAAATGTTTTACTATGCACAAAAAGCAGTGTTGCATCCTACCTCACCGCTCTACATTATGGAAGAACAAGACGTAAGTTGCAAGGGTGTTTAATCTTCAACTATCTGTGTATTATTGTGACATTCATTTTTGTATAGCTAACGCCTGCCTGCAAGAAGTCGCTGGTGCGCATATTTAAGATATGCGATATTGATAGCGACAATCTGTTAAATGATTACGAGCTAAACCTATTCCAAAGGCGTTGCTTTAACACACCATTGCAGCCGCAAATACTGGATGAGGTTAAGTCCGTTATACAGAAAAACGTGCCGGATGGCATATACAATGATGCTGTTACGCTGAAAGGATTCCTTTTCCTGCACTGCCTCTTTATACAGCGTGGTCGCAACGAGACGACGTGGGCGGTGCTCCGTCGTTTTGGTTATAATGATCAATTGGAAATGTGTCAGGAGTATTTGCGACCGCCATTAAAAATACCACCAGGCAGCAGTACGGAGTTATCACATCGTGGCCAACAGTTTCTTATTGCTGTTTTCGAGCGTTACGATCGAGATGGCGATGGCGCCTTGTCGCCCGAGGAGCACAAAATGTTATTCAGCACATGCCCATCGCCACCGTGGTCCTACTCAACGGATATACGAAAATCGTGTCCGACAAATGAAGCTGGCTGGGTGACCCTGCATGGCTGGCTTTGTCGCTGGACGCTAATGACACTTGTGGATGTAGTCAAGACGTTGGAGTATTTGGCTTATTTGGGTTTCAATGTTCATGAGAACGACAGCCAACTTGTGGCCATACATGTAACGCGGGAGCGTCGCATTGATTTGGCCAAGCGTCAGAGCAGTCGTTCTGTCTACAAGTGCCATGTGATCGGACCAAAGGGTTCGGGCAAGACGGGCCTGTGCCGGGGCTTTCTGATCGATGAGATGAGCAAGCTGCTGGGCAAGGAGTTTAAGACCAATGTGGTTCACTGCACCAGTTCGGTGCAGGTCTATGGCCAGGAGAAGCATTTGATATTGCGTGACATAGATGTACGACATGCACTTGATCCACTGCAGCCGCAAGAGGTGAACTGTGATGTCGCCTGCCTGGTGTACGATGCCTCCAATCCTCGCTCATTTGAGTACATCGCCCGCATTTATATAAAATATTATGCGGAAAGCAAGATCCCCGTAATGATTGTTGGCACAAAATGTGATCTTGACGAACGACGCCAGGATTATCTAATGCAGCCATCAGAGTTCTGTGAGAAGTATAAACTGCTGCCGCCGCATCTGTTCAGTCTGAAGACCAACAAAAAGGAGCTATACACAAAGCTCGCCACAATGGCAGCGTTTCCGTGAGTATTTAAATGCTTTCTCATCTTGATCTTGGGGCATTTATCATTTTTTATTGGAATTGGGCTCATAATCACATATCCATCTGCTTTGGTTTTTGGTTTAGCATAAAGTTTGGGGATGTTTCGATTCATAATTCGCACGCTATAAAAACGAACTACGTTAACCTATTTAATAATAATAATAATTACTAAAATTACTTAATTAGAGTTAAATCAAGATTAAAATTTTTGGTTTGCCGTTGAACCGGGTTGGATCGGCATTTGAATTTTCTTGTTACTAAGAGATTCATATATTGGATTAATGGCTATATACACATATATATATATATATATATATTATGATTATTTTCTCTTGTTTCCTACTCCCTCTACGTCTGTGTGTTGGGTGTTCTTGTTTTGTATTTTGTTGATGTTTTGTGCATCCTTGCAAATGCTTTGGATAATGCTGCTCTAATGACCGAAACTTCTGGATTTTGTAGGCGCTTTCAAGCCGCCTGGATACTGTTCTACAAGCACAGGTTGGTACAGCTATGGGAATCGGCGTAAGTTTTATACATTCAATAATTCAATTGTTACTAATATTGTCTGGTCTGTTGTCTATATATCTTTTACATGCGTTGCGAGTACTACAAATAACTACAGTCATATATATATGCAATCATATAACCTATATATTATATATATAGCCGCAAACACACACATCCGCACAAACACACTTAACAATACGCTTCATAAATGTGGTGTGATTAGCTGTTAAAAGCAATTTTCTATATGAGCATTTTCACAAACACGAACGTGACAATTGTAACGTCGTTCATCAATTCATTTTTATAATATTTAATCTTAATCAGTTTAATTTTGTGAAAATGCTCCTATAAAAATCAATTTCATTTTATTAAGTTATAAACATCGTTGACTGATGCACAATTTATCTCTTCTTAGATATTTACGGCAGTTTGGCCTTATGACCGATGATCCAAATGTGTGGTTAAAAGCAGGTTTAGGCGTTGCCGCTGCCACTGTGTTGGGCTTTATCGTGCTGAAGGCAATAAGTGCAACTGGAACGCATTCACGTTAAGAAGGCTGAATCCGCTATATTTTTTTTTTGGATAACTGGACACAATAATAAAATACATAACTGCCAAGGCAGATGCGCAAAAACCAAACCAAAAAAAAAAACCGTTGGGAAATTTACGTTATTATATAGTTTGTCTTGATCAATGCAAACCAAATTTATTGTTAACCATTGGAAAGGATTTCAAAAGAAAGTGTCTTTTTTTCATTACCAACGTAAAAAAGCGTCATGTACATAAAATTTAATTACAGACAATGGAAAAAACAGGCGGGAACAGCACATAATTATTTACAGTTAGTCAAGTACACTTTCTAGAAAGTATGTATATTAACTATATAACTCTGTACTCTCTGATTAAATCTTATTTACGTTTATGTTAATGTCATATTTATGCCCATAAGTATACATACGTACATACATACATACACATATATATATATAAATACTTAAAGCGTTCACGCATACAATCTAGTGATAAACGTGTATCTTATTAGCAGATCTTCATATATACAAACAAATACATACACAAACTTTTTGGTGTATTACAAAACTATAGTTGCTTATTATTTGTGCTTCGTTAATATACGTACATTAATATGTAATATTAATTAAAAATATATATTCATTTAGCGATGCAAATTGTAAATACGCGCAAATCCCAAATGAGCAATAAATCGTATTTAAATATTTACTTTAATCTTAACGTACAATTATTTGTTGTGTTTTTCTTTTGTTTGTTTAGTTTTGAATTGCGTTTGCCGCTGCCACAGTGGGTGACATGCAATTGCCATCGGGATAACGTTTCTGGAACTGTGTGATAAGCTCGGGATCGACCAGTCGAATGCCATCGAGCTGATTGCCCAATGTTATCCAATTGGGCTGTATGTTGTGCGGTCGTCCAAAGAGCTCGATTTTCCGTGTACCTGGACTGAGTCGCTCAATGATGCCGTAGATCTCGTCTGGTTTATGACTGGTGGCACGTACTTCCGCCACAATAACATCGCAATCGAGCCCACGATTTAAATTTGTCGGATTACCCTTCATTCCAACGAGACAGTGCTCCTTGCCATGATTCAACCAATGCCCGGTGCGACCTGTGCGTATGATACGTTGCAGCTGATTTGTTTTCACCCAGATGAGTTCATCGACACGTTCGTAACCCCAAAGCTTAAGACAATCGCGACCCAGTTCCATGGCCCGGCCAGTTACCCAAAGAAATATCAGTCCATCTTCTTGCAAGGCTGGAATGCCCAAGGCGCGCATCTCATCATCTGACATTGTGCCATACGGCAGCTCCATATGTATATCCCATGGCGGATCAGCCATTACTACTGCAAATTTTCCCAAGACCGTCATGTCCAGAAAACGCAGATCACACTGTATCCACTGAGGTGGATACAAGGTACAGCTTGGATCAATACTTCTCTTCAGGCTGAGCTTCGTCTTTACATCGGCCGGTTTGTTAGTGTTGATGTGGGGCAACGTATCCACCTCGTAGTGCACATACTTGCAGGTGGCCATGTGAAAACAGGTGTTTAGGAAACTGCAATCACCCAACGATTCGTCTGTGTGGGATTGTATGATTTTCTTAAAGTGCAGCTTTGTGCATTTGTCCGAATCACCAGAGGACTCGCTGTCATCTGTGGATTCCTGTGATTCACCGTCACAGCTGTTAATGTTCTCCACTATAATTTCACCATCTTCGGTATCCTCGATACTCATCTTGACTACTTTAGGGGGTTTGGCATCCGAGCCAGCAGCAACATTGCGAAGTTCCTTCTCTTCGCGACGCTCCAACTTCTTTTTGGCAGCCATTTCATTGGCAACCTGCTGAGCCTTGAGGCACTCGATTTTGGTGCCGTGTGAGCAGAACTCCATGACCTGCGCTCCACCATGCGATTTGAATTTCTCGGCCACTGAACGCTCCTTGGCTGTTGGTTTCGTCAGCAACTCTAGGATCTCCTCGCCGACTTGTTTGCTCTGTTTCTCGCGAGTTGAGGGTCGCGAAAGTAGCATCATAATATCAGCAGAGGCATCCAAGCTAGTTTTGGGCATTTTACGTTTTACTCGATCGACTTCAATAATTTCATCAATGCCATCTTCCACTGTTTTAAGAATAAAAGTATCTAAATGATGTAAAAACAAGCTTGAAGTTCCTAAGCTTACATTTTCGCTTAGCCTCTGATTCATCCTTTTGCTGACAGCTGTCGTTGACATCATCAAAAATTCCCTGTAGTTCCTTCGCCTGCACAGAGATAACCTCATAGCCAGCTTCTGTGCCAATTGTGACATTCCTAATGCCAAGGGCGCCTTGGTTAGCCAGCTTTCCGAGAATAAAGTTGACCATTTCCATGGTTGGCGGCTTTTCCATAATGCCACCCACTTTATCTACCAGCTGTGTCGACACAATGGGCAAAACAAGTGTGCTGGCTATAAGTGCTTGTAATACAGCCTTTTGTACCTCAACATCGGCCTCAACTATATTAAATTAAAAAACAGCATAATTTTATGCCGGTTAATGAGTTGTTCTTCCTCATACCGAGCTCCTTTTTGGGATTCGTCTGATCCTCCTGTTTGTCTGATAGTATTTCAAAGCGTTCCTTCTTCCGTTTCTCAAGTTTTTCACGTAACGTGTTGCGCTTCGTCTTAAGTGACTTTATATCCCACGCGTCCGCCATTGTTTGTTTATTTTCCTTTTTGTCGCCGGAAAACTCTGGTTTGTTTACATCAAAAAACTATGATGTGCTGTATTGCTGCATCCCTGCCGATATGTTATCGATACTTGTATTGAAAAATAGACCAGAGTTGGTAAATTCTTATCAATACTGTTTTGGTGTTTTTCGTTCTCAAGATACAGTGATTTGGAAGCTGTAATTTTAAAATCATGATTTATTTATGACTTTCCGCCCAGCAAATCTGCACCTGAATAATTATATTTTAATTTTCGTTTGGATCACACCAAGTTGAACAATAAATGTATAATAAGTTGTCAATTGCAGTGAGAAGTGTGTGGGCACTGTAAACAACATTTTATTTAAATGTTAGTTTGTTGTTGCTGTTAGTGTGCTGTTATTAGTATGTGTTTATCTAAACGAACAGCGGACGGTGTTTATGGCTCCGCGATTTTTTGCTCAATAAAACGTGATTAACTTAATAAATAATAATTAAGAGAGTTGGTGGTTTTTAACATTGACACTGAGTGCTCAACATCAAACAGATTTTATGGAAGGTGCTATTGTGTTGCTTGTGATGGGCGCTCTCCCTTACATATAATTGTAGGTGTATGTATGTGTACGCTACAAACACACGGTCATATATATGTGTATGTGCATCCACTTTGTGGGCCTTTTGTTACTTTTTGTTTATGCGCGCGTAGGAGAGCATAAAATGCGCGAATAAACACACGAACATGCCAAAAACGGATAGAAAATTCGCAAAAAGCGCCAACGTTGTGTTTGAATGTGTGTGTATATGAAAATCCATGCGTTTGTGTGTGTGCATGTGGGGGAGTGCGCATAAACCGTCCGCACATTGTTACTGTTGACGCTTGTGCGCTCTTGACGCGCCCCAGCAACGGATTTGCTGCTCACTGAATTTCCCTCTCTTTCTCTCTCATTCATTCTGGCTTCAGCATGCGAATTGAGTGACTGTGAGAAATTTATAACGCGACATTTGCACGGCTACTTTGGAGCATGACGGTCGTTTCGGGTTTGCAGCGGCATAATAATAGAAGACAACGCGAACGTGCGGTTACAGCTCTGAAATCAGTAAAATTTTGCAACAGATTCAAATTGGGTGCTAGCAAAAAGTCGTGTTATTGATTCTGTGTGTGCTTTTGTGTGTGTGCTTAAATTTAGCAGTTGCAACAACGGTAAGCGTTGCGTCTGCCTCTCGATTCCACGCCTGCTCGGTTTCGGTTTGAATGCGTCGTGATTCTGTGTATACTACTACGAACAACACTTCTGTGCGTTAAGGGCGAGTAGTATAGAAGGTAGTCACCAATCGGTGCAACGGTGAAAAAAAAAATAATACAGATTGGAGAAGATATATACACACACACATACCATATATGTATACATATGTGTGTATGGAAAAAAAAAAGTTTGCTACGCTCTAAACGCTACTTTCGAAAAAATGAGAAATACACAAACATTCATACAATAAGTAGATTGTTATTTAACTCAATTCCATACATATGCACTAGATCCATAATGTGCAACGTAAACTAACAAGTAAAAACAACCAAAACAAAACCATCAACAATAACTACAACTATAGCAATTAATACATATTCACAATGAAGATGGTGGACAAATCGTCCAAATTGATGGATAAATTTGTCTCAAGTGGCAGCGGTGGCAGTGGTTCAGTCTCTGCAGCAGCGAACGCTGCTTCAGCCACAACGTTTGGATTAGGGAGCGGCATCGGGAGCGGTGGCGGCATTGGTGCTGCCAGCGGCAGCAATATGACAGCAAGCAATGGACAGAAGCCGGTGCCTATGAAACTGTTTGCCGCCTGGGAAGTCGATCGTACGCCGCCCAATTGCATACCAAGGTGAGTTCAATAGCAAAATTTACATAATTTGCAATTTATACAAATTATACAAGTGTAACAGAGTACTTACAGAAGTATCAATAACTATAACTGTTGTTTAAGGTTTTTTTTTTTTTGCAAATTTTACGTTGATTTTCATTAACCTTATAATCTACTTTAAAACTTTAGCAGCACAAAAATTAATCCTTTTCTCGTTGAGGCAATTTTTTGCAATTCTTTGTAAGCAACCACAATAATTACACAACAATTGCAATAATTACAAAATTGTTGCCATTGTGTGACAATTTATTGACCTTTTGGCTTTTTTCTTTGACTAGACATACAAACTTGCAGTCGTTTTCTATGTTGGGTTTTGCGCTAGTGACCCCAAAATAAGATAACTTTGTTTAATAATAATTGTTAACGAATATGAATGAGTCCCATGCATTGTCGCATATTCGCCAAAATAGGGCTACGATTTGAGTTTTGAATAAGTTGACATCCTTTTTCGGCGCATCGCAACTTAGCAAACAAAATTCGAAGAACTCGCTAAATCGATATGCTTAAATTAGCTACTGTGAATTATTCGATTTGCAATCTTTGAAAGCTGATTGAAACTGAAAACAGCATCAGTATCTGACATATACAAATTTTTTTTTGTCGTAACCTTTTCCCTGTTTTGTGTCTCTTTACTTTGCTTTTGTTTGCGTCAACAAAAAAAGGTCATGCACCGTTGAGACTGCGAGTCTGGCTATAGAGCTGAATCTTTATCTTTTGGGCCACATTCGAGTTTTATGTTGTCGTTTTATTTATGGAGTGCTTGCCGTTGTTTGTATATAATTATGCGCTCGCTTCAACCCCGCCTATAATTAGATACCAAGGCAATTTAGACAAACAAATTTTTTTGATCAGCTTCAGTTTGACATTTCGTTAAGCGTAGTTTAGAAATAGGAAAACTGTTCTTGTTCAAGGCCAGAATGACTTTTCCTATCTTTCTCTCGCTTTTTATTTTTGTGAATTACTATTCCAACTGGTTTTCATTCAATAAGCAAATGGTATTTTTATATGAATTGAATTGTATTTTGCGCATCCGTTTGAATGCGGCACGTACAGTATTACGGTCTTATATTAGGGCACGCTGCATTAACGCAACAAATCGTTGCCTTTGCTTTGGTTGACCAAAAATACGTGCAAGGGTCAAGTCGATTGGTTAGTGCAAAACCAAGCCAAAACTCAGTCAACCCATCAAATTCAAATCAGTTCTTACGCTTCCACTGATGGAATCTTTGACATGCTAGAGAGATAGGGATACACATTCACAGTGCACATTTTGTTAAAGCCATAAAGTAAGCCTTTAGATATGGTTGCTTTCTATATGTTGACACAGTTGTCAATTTGTTTGCTTTTTATGATGTTGATCGTAAGAGGACTCCAAACACTATCTGATTGTTCCCATGCAACCTTATACGCACGTATCTTTGTTGATCCAAAGTTCGATTCAATTTGTTGGCACTTAAATATATCCTTAATCTTTAGCCTATCTTGACAAATATGTGTTTACAATTTATGATTGTTGTGTGTGCTATAAACACAATGTTTTCGAGCACATGACAGATCATCGTACGTAAGATTGTACAAATATATAAACACATTTGTATAATACCGAAAGCCAAATGTTTATATTGCTTTAATCCCATCTATATATTGGGTATTTTATGTTGTTGTTGTGCTTAAAAATAGAACGCCTGGCGACAACTTTTTATACCCTGATCCCATTAAAAATGGGAAAAAAGGGTATAATGAATTTGTGCAAAAGTATGTAACAGGCAGAAGGAAGCATCTCCGACCCCATAAAGTATATATATTCTTGATCAGCATCAACAGTCGAGTCGATATAGCCATGTCCGTCTGTCCGTCCGTCTGTCCGTCTGTCCGTCTGTATGTATGAGCCAACCGATCTCAGAGACTATAAGAGATAGAGACTCCAGATTTGGAACTTAAGCTCGCCTAATCCCTAGGCAGTACAAGTTTGTTTCCGATTTTCGATAACTCTTCCCGTTTCCGATATACACATGGGATCGATAACAACAAAATCTTGAATTTGGAAATTTTTGAGATGCAATTTGAATTATAAAGCAAAATAATGATAATCTGTGAAAATTTTATTGAAATCGGATAATAAACACCGGAGATATGGGACATTGAAGTTGTGTATGCAGTATGGAGTATGCGCGTACACAGACACACACACATACTTGCAAGCACTGACTGTACGCGTAAAGTATAGGGATCAGGGTATCGTCTAGTCGGGATATCTCGACTAGAGCCTTCTTACTTGTTTTCATTTATTTTTTTGATAAAGTAAGAGCAACAGTGTTTTTTGTTTTTGCCCCAAATGTTAATTTGTAAACATTGGTGCAATGTTTTTATATGAAATTAATTGAAAGCCAACAACAACCAACCAGAATTAGCAGTGACATACTTATGTATACTTTTCAGATATATATCTATATTTTTTTTCTCTCTTTCGGTTGCCTCTACGTAATTATACATATAGTTATATATATATCTATATCAAGACACGCGGCAGCTGTTGGTTAATCTGAGCACTCTCAACATACAAGTGGAGCTATTAACTACTTCAAATTGTTGGTAACAGAAACCGTTTTGAGCATCAACTTGTCTATTTATCATCAAGATTTATGGTTATCAAACCAATTGGAAAAGTATTATCTAATCTTTGATTATTGTATTATTAATGGCTTGACAAGTTTTCCATTAGAATGCGCTTTTGGGGTTATCTGTATTAGTTTAACTCAGTTTGCAGTTTTATCTATATTTTTTATCCATTAAACGAATCTTCACTTATTCAAATATATTCTTACATTATTGAAAGTAGAATTTTCCTTAGGGTATCTCATTTTCGGTATGCGGAAATAATGCAAATAATTTTTTAAATTTGTTTCGGTGGCGCTGTTGTTGGCCACCAAATTTCGTAGCCTTGAACTTTTTATTTGTGCTTACCAACAACAATAACAGGCACAGCATCGCATGTGAGAGAAATACATACACTTACACACAAACACATACATAATGTATGTATGTATGCCTTTGCATCTACTTATAACTAAACATGTATAGATACAAAAATATATGTGTATGTATATGCATTTGACAAATTGAATTGAGTAGGAATTTCGCTTCGGTATCTCTACTGCATTTTGCTGTTGTTGTTGTTATTGGTTGTTTAGACAAAAAGCTTTTAAAATGCATTCAATTTGAGTTGATTTTACATCGCTTGTTGCTGTTGTTCTTGCTGCTCTTACCGCTGCGTTGTTGTTATATTATGTCTAAAAGCCAACTACTGAAATTTGTTTGAAAGAAAATTGATTCGGTTCGCTTTTTTAATGGGTTTTACATGCTGATGCACGATTATTCAGTTGCGCATTGTCGAATTGGGCTTGGCATTCGTTTTATTGCAACCTTAAACAACATATGTATATGTGTAAAAATGTCAAAAGCTACTGACTGCACGATACACTGTTAGCAATGTTATTTAACGTTTCTAAATAAACACCTTAGCACTAATTAGTTTGTGCATCAAAGCTTTCAAACCGTTTGAGATCATGCATTTTTGGATGTAACTTTCTCATTTTTCACGTTTGTAAAATGTTTATAAGAATGCAGAAGAACTTTCGCATCTGAGGATTGCATTGCATTTGTTTGTGCAACTACCTCATTATTTCCATTTGCGAAGCACAGAATACTAACTTGGCCTTTAGTAAATAAATACTACAGAAAAAGTAAATATTTATAGAACAGGAAAAAATAGAAGAGTGAGAGTTGCAAAAATGCTTGTAGCTATTTCTGAACGTATTGATTGTGATGAACATCATTGATTTCCCGATTGCATTGCTGACCTAAATACCACAAAATGCTGCAAGCCCAACTAATTTGAGCCCAGCTTGGCTTACATTTCTTCCAGGCGCGGGAGTGGAAGTGGGAGAATGGTCTCTAAGCGCATTAGCGGCGTTCTCTGCGGCTGTGGCGTTGGGTTTAACGCTAATGCATTTTCACCGGCCAGCTGGAAAATCTCTGTGGTCATTAGGGCCGACAGCTTGAAAAGAGGAAGAAGAGATAGAAAGCGAGAGAGAGAGACAGAGAGGGGGGGAGGAGAGAGAGAGAGAGAGAGAGAGAGAGTGGAGTCAATTATAGAAAATGTGCGGCAGCTGGGCAATGTATACATAAAAGGAGCAAAAGAGGAAAACAAAGGAAAAGAGAGGGAGAGAGAGAGAGAGATAGAGCTGGGAGAAGGGGGAAAAAGGTAAAGTTGTGCAGACAGACTAAACAACAACAATGGATGAAAAGCACAATAAAGATTGCCAATGCAGAAGTTGAACAACAACAGTTGAGTGACAGTGGCAGCAACAGGAGCTTAAAAAAAAAAAAATTAACAGCAACAACAATAAAATTAAATTGTGACTCATCCAAAGGAGCTGGTATGGCATGGCTTTTGTGTTTACTTAGCCCTCAACAAAAGAAATAGTTAGAGAGAGAAAGAGTGAGAGAGATAGAGATAGAGAAGGGGCCAGTCAGAAAGTGGCAGTAGCGTCAACAAAATCCAACGTCAACGTTAAGTTTGTTGACTTGTTGTAGTAGTTGGTAAGTACAACCAACCTGTGCCAAAGTGGAGCTGCCCCACCACTGCCAACAACAACAGCAACAACAACAATGGAAAACAGCACGAACACAAAACGGGTCTTAAGGCTAGAGGGAGAGGGTGCTAAGACTTGTCGCAGGAAGCTTCCGCTTCGACGACCAACCAAACGAGCAACGGCTGTCAGCTGCATAAATCGTTGCATGTCTGTCGCTCAAACACACCAAGCACACACACACACACGCAACCGTACACATAGATATGTATTCAGACCATAAAACTGCAATTTATTAGCATGTAATGTGCGCTCTGGAACTCTTCGGCCAGGCCGAAACAGTTGAATGCCGCGCAGGTTTTTACTTTGGGGCCATGACTTTTATGGAGCGGCCCAAACGAAAAACAAGCAAAATGAAAAGTAGACACACACACACACAAAAATATTCAATCTCAATTTGTAGCCTTTGTTGTTGCTGGTCGAGTTTTTCAGTGGGTCGCCGCCAAAAAGGGGGTACAGCTGCATTTCCTATATGGCCTGCTGCTTTGCCCATAAAAATGCAATCAAAATTTCGAGATGCAACCATCTCTCATGTGCATTCAATTTGGCATCTAATTTTTTCCAAAACACTTTGTTTAAATGCTATTTACACAGTGAATGTGCATTAAATAATAGAATGCATGTTTCTTTGCATGCAACATTTATAACAATCATTTCGAAAAGTATTTTTACATATTTATTTGGTTAATCCATTCAATGTCGAAGTAAAAAGTTTACTAAAATAAAATGCTAACTAAATTTTCTCAATTTAGCTTGGTAATCTTTTTATAAATATTTATAAAATCGTTTGCATAAGAATTAAGATGAAATAATTGTCAATAAGCTAAGCTTATAAGTATCTCATATATTATAAAACATTTGCATTATCTCCCAGAATAAAATCGAATTAACATAATCGAATAATTATGTTTCTATAGTCACGATCAATCGAAAACTTTTTGTCGTTTTTCATCAATTCGAGTTCAAGTTCAGTATTCATATATATTTGTGTTATTATTCACACTTGAGATACTACGTACATGACTAATGCACTCTTCAGAGTACGTTGTCTGTTTGTGTATATATATATATATCTCTCTCTGATCTAATGATGACGTCGTTGATGCTGATGACACATGCACAAGTATGAGTGTGCAATAGGTTAAACCAGCTCAACTGGCTTGTGCCTGCCAGCCTGGATGGAACTCATTTGATAAACAAACAAATTTACACAGAAACGATGTACACACAAACATGCAAAGCAGTGCTAATAAAAAAAGGCCAAGATGGCAAACATATCTTTAAGATATCTGTAAGATAAAGTACTCTAACATTTCTTTACCCTTTTCTCAACCTTTAAAAGCGAATTTTGTAAAAATAAAAAGATTGGTAACTAAAACATTGAAGCTTCATTCAGATAAAAGGAACATCATTTATTTCTAAATGTTAGTTAAAGATGTGTATATATAAATTTAAAAAGATCATGAATATTTTCATATATTTGTATGCATAAAAAATCCATCAATACATATTAAATTTCACAACAAATTGCAAATACTCAATCTTGTAGTAAGTGTATCAAAGCTGTGAATTGAAACTCTTTGGCTATTGCTGAATTATTTTGCATCGTTGGAACTGTTTGTCTACATGTTGTTGTTGTTATAATAGTTGTTTAGCATTGGTGCTGGCGTCTTTTGCGTCTTTTTTTATGGACTCGTGCCGCCGTCAAGTGGCAAATGTTGAATTGAAGCGAGTACCGTACACATGTGACGTTTGAACGTTGAGTGGCCGCCAAAGTGGCAGTCAGGCCACAAAAAAAAAAAAAAAGTTATAATAAATAGAAAGTGAAAGGCGTCGAAATTCGCAAATAACGACTTTTGCATGTGGCCCCAACGAATGAAACGAATTTAGCTGGCTGAATCTCAGTGTGAGTGTAGCTATGTGTCTTTCCAACCATTAGATAGACGATTCGACAAAGAAGCGAAGATCAAGCAAGCAAAGAGCTAAAGTTTATTATGGTCTTAAAATGTTAATGATTTGTATAGCGGCATCAATTATGAAATGCCGGCCAAGTTGTTTGGCCCAGAAAGCGCGCTTTGGCCATAAATGAAAGACTTGCGGCGGCTTGACATCAATTCTGACATTTGCTAAAGATTATTTCTACACATACATGAATATACGTATACGTAGTATATAATTATTCATATGAAAAGTAGTTTACATTTTTGCATAAAATGAAAATCTCGAAACTATATTTGAGAGCAAGGGTAGAAAAAGTGTTTCAACTTTGCCACATCGCCACTTGGCATAGTTTTTCAGTTCTAACCAAAGAGCACTGAAACAATCCAACAATTTAATAAAAAAAATAAAAATTTTTTTTTATTTCTTATACACAAAACTTTTTTGATTAGAATAAGCAAAGAGAGAGTGAGTGAGTTTTACCTTAACTTTTATTGACACAAAGTTTGCAAGTAGTACTTTTGTGCGCTCTAATTGTTTTCTTTTATTGTTTTATGCATCGTTAAGATAAGTAGAGAGAACTGTTGAGTTATTTTTACTCTTGCTGTTGCCCAAAAGTTTTCTATGGTACTTTATCAAAGAGTTTTTATGCTCAGCTCGTTTCCGCTTTTGGCTATAGTTTTTAAACTGATAACAACCGAACGAGATCGGTTTGGAATACATATTGCTCATCTCGTTTTGTATCTATGCAAAGTATTTTTAATTTTGTTCTTCAAATTCTTTGCATATTTTCACAAAAAATCGATGAAATTCCTGAGTCTTAATTTTTTCAAAATAAAAAATTATCTCAAAACATTTCCAAAGCAAGAAGTAAACAAAGTCGCTTATTGTTTATGTGGTATGCCACAATATATGCTTTTGTATACAAAGGCAACCGATTCATGAGCTAAGAGATCAAAATGTGTTATAAAAACAGAAAACGCGAGAGAAGTGTGTTATCCAAAGGCATATAAATCAAAATTTTATATAAACATGTGATTAAATTTAAATGCACTTAAAGCAAGATTTAACAATAAAGAATAATGCGGGTGTAAGGTTGATATTAATAGTCTTAAAAAATATTTCGAGTAAAAGATCCATTCAGTCGAAGAGATTATTTTGGTTAAGCTTTGAGATGGGTTTTTATTTTACCCCAAAAAATCGTAAGCTAATTGAAACTTCGTACGAATATTCAATTTTATAAACTTTCTATTGCTCTAATTATATTTGAATAACGACAATAACGACAAACCCCTAAATAGTTCTCGGCATTCTCGGAAGTGGTCAAACAATTTCAATTAAAATGAAAAATTGGTTGGCTGACCAAGCAAATTTTACACTTGGAAGGAGTTGGAAACCATGCTGAGCTGGCCAACTGCTGTGTTCAGTGGCATTGTCACTCGCACCTACACTAACACAAAAAACACACCCCCACACACACACAAACATAGACATTTGGTAAGGCGATTATTTCAAGTTGCGCCCGCCAGTCAACCACTTTAAAGACAAAGTGTCCGGAGCTATAGTTGATTTTATGAGACTTCTGAACACATTCTCCTGCAGCGCGAGCTTGAAGCTTGCACATTTTTGGGCGTGCCACACCATCATTAACGCAACGTGGCGCCTCCGTCGACGTCGTGGTCGTTTTATAAAATGTTTTTAAACCGCTTTGTCTTGCCACGCCTCGGTGGAGCAATTTGTTGGCGCCTTGGGCTTAAACTTTTTTTTTGCTTGCTTACTTGTTTGCTTTCTTTTTATATTTTTTTAATAGATTTTGTATCAGTTTTTTTCTTGATTTTTCTACATGCACGTGCCGACAAGTTGCTTAAATTTTATAATATATTATTTATTTATGTTGGATATTCCCTTGCTGCGGAACATTAAGAATTTGATTTATATGAATTTTATTTGTGTACACAAAGTGTCACCCGAAATCCAACAGTCTTGCGTCACAATATTGAGTAAAAACTAATAAACAAACGCACATTCACACAATATAATGTGTATTTCAGATTTTTTTTGTATTTTTTTCTGATATGTATATAAGTACTTGGTGTATGGTTAATTTCAGCTTTCAGACCCTGACATAAATAATCACCAAAAGCTTTAGAATTTTATACATATTCTATACGTATATGCCATTTACGATTATATTTCGACTATTTTTCATTGTTGCATCATTATTTGCATAATAATTTGGTTTAATTTTCTGCTCATAAAAAAATCTTTTCGTCTGTTTACGCTTGAAACGTAATATATACAGACATTTTGAGCTAATTAGCTGAACGTTATTATTTAAGATAAAAATGATATAAAGCTGGTAAGAGGTAAACACTTTCAAATATAATATGTAGTAAGGCTGTCTTTTATTATAAGGTCTTAACTTTAACTTTTAAACTTAATATTTGTAGATACTATTAACTTCCGAAACAGTTTAATTTTGTTTTGAATTATGTACTAGAACATAACCATAAAAATGATATAAAGATGGTAAGAGGTATTAACTTTCAAATACATTATGTAGTAAAGCTGTAGTTTATTGTTAGGTTGTCAACGTCCGAAACAGTTTAATTTCGTTTTTAATAAAGTGCTACAACATAACTTAACCACACATTTGTGATTATACATATATAGACCTTGCTTTACTGACTAATATATTTTCACAGCTGTAATATTTTGCAAAATTCTGTTTAAGACAAACTTTTTTTTTTTGGGCTTTTAAAAGCTAGTCATCTGTTTTGGTCGTTCGTTCGTTCGTTTCATTTGAATGACCGCGCCACGCAACTCCCTCTGCCTCATTCATCATTCGAACGATTCGCAATTGAGGTTCTACGCCCTCGTCAACATGACGTATGAGTAATCGGTTGACAGATTCATGCGGCATTCATTATTAGTTATTGTTTATGTGAGTATTTATACTATATGTATGTATTTCATATCCAAGCCGTTGAACAATTTGTTAATGACCCATATATCATATTAACCAACGGCCGGCCACGCCCCTCTTACCCACATTATAACTACACCTAACCACCACCACTTTTTTTTATTAAGCATTTTTAGGGCTTCTTCTTCTGTCAATTCACGCGTTGCCGGTTCGTTTTCGCCGGTTGTTACAAAAGCAATTGGCCAATGTCATTTTATTGATTGCATTTAACATTCATTTCAAACACATACATATATACATATATGTATATATAGAAACTGGTAAGTTGCCATCATCGCTCAGCGCTTCACCTAATCCGTCAAAGTATTTGTTAGATTTCTGGACAGGCTTGATTTAACTTTGACCATAGTGAAATATTAAAGAAGGCAACTTTTGCAACTTTTTTTGAAAATATTCAAGCTAGAAATAAAAAAAAATATTTATACATAAATTTTTAAATCAAAAACACATTAAAAAGAACCAATATTCCACAGAACCAATTATATCAATTAAAAGTTTATTTATTCATGAACTAATTAAGCTTTTCTTTAAACCACAAAACGCTTATTCCCCTTAAATATCCTGGTTCTTCACCTTCGTGTTAAATAAAATGACAAATTGCTAACCGCATTTGGTACATTTTGAATGCCACTTAACAAATTCCATTTAATTGACCCATTAATATTTAAGTGCACAACGTTTTTGCCTCTTCTTTTGTCGTTTGTGTTCAAGCTTATAGTTGTTGTTGTGTCTGTTGCTGTTGTTTCTGCTACCTGTTGTTAAATGCAGAATGGTGTATTGCATTTCTCAATAATTGATAAGCCGTCCATGATTCGTTTGGGGTGTTGTGTTGTCTGGTGGTCAGATAAGGCTTGAACTTGCATTGCATTGCCGGTGAATGAACTGTATTAACCTCTTGGGACGTCATACTTGCCATATCCACTTACACACTGTGTATGTGTGCGTGTGTGTGTTTGAACTTTACGTATATATGTTGTGTGTTTTACTCGTTTATTATGGCAATGTATATTGGCCAACGATTGACAGAGGTTATTTCCTTAGGCTTAGCTAAAGTAAATTAGTGTTAACAGCCCCATTGATATAATAATCAAATCTATTAGTCGTCTTAGCCGCTTACTACGATTGTGATTGAGGAAACCATTTCAATTCTGTTGACAGTTTTGTTACAATGCTCGATATTCAGGGAATAACTGATGACAAATCAACGTAGATAAATGTAAACAACCACGTATTTAAATCGTATTCATCAACACGTTCTTGTTAAAAACTAACTACTTATATTTAATTATCATACATATAACGTATTTTCCTGTCTCATTAAACTTGTTGTTGTTATTGAATGTAATGACAATTATTTGGTATATTTGAGCGAAAACTGTAGCCACAGGCAGCAGTCCCCACATTTCAGATTCTCAATGTTCTGGCACATTTCACATTCAGCCCGTTCCCATTCCCATTCCATTGTTAAGCGGTTGACATTTCCGGGCATTTTAGTATTACCGCCCGAGGCATGCGTAATTCTCGAATAAATTGAATGACCGCACAGAGCGACGAGCCATGAGCATTTGGGGGCATGCATAAGTAAACAACAAAAACAAGTTTCAACGCATTCAAAATGCATTTGATCAATAATGCAATGACCCAGTCGGCGATGTAAGCGCCACGCACGAGGATTGGAGTTTTTGATTGCCCAGACGGGCGCCGTCGCAAAACTTATGATTAGTTTAAGCTATGTTGGCGGCGCAACCACCCCTAAATTTATACGCCCACCTGTAAAAATGCAAAAAACGGAAGTGGAAGTTTCGTGCCTCAAATTCATTAAGAATTTGAGGCCAGACCTGGCCCGGTCGGCTGTAACGGCTCATTGCCCAAGGAAGCAAGGAAAATTAAAGCGCTTTTAAAAATGCATGCGTCATGGTTTAACTCTGTTTAACTTGTTTTGTACTGAAAAGTTTTGTTTAGCTTTTATCCATTGTGACAGCTGCTAGTTCAAGTAAATTTTAGTTATAATGCTTGTTCACATCGATAATTTAATTCAGGGTATTCCGCCATCGTTAACAAACACACATTCACAAACTTAAAAAAATATGTCCTACACTTAAATGAAACCCTAAAAATGGCCCATAAGTCGCGACATTACATTAGCTAAGAGTAAAGTATTTTGTGTTCGTGGGTTCATGGGATAATGTTGTCTGGCTCAAATGGGTATGGTATGTCAACTATATTCTGACGTTGATTTCTGTTGACTCTTGTTCTCGAGCTTGTTGTCGTTGAAATGCGGCGATTTGCTGAGCAATGACACTTATATGCTCTCTGTGTTTTTCTGTCTGTTCTTAAGACCCGTTCTTGTTGTCCTTGGTGGCCGCGACACTAAGCTGCTCTTTGTCATATCATCAACGAGTGCACAATAAAGATATATTTATATAAGAGAGTGGGATGTTAAGTTGTAGTAATAGAGGTCAGTTTTATTAGACGTCAATAACAGTTGTTTCTGAGGGTGAAAGAAGTAGTAAACAGTATCAAATTACTTAAACATTGTATAATTTGAACATAAAAGACTCGAGCAGCCCTCGTGCAATTCTTTGTCGTTGCTGTCTTCGTATTTCTCTGTGTACAGGAAATGCAAAATGCTATTTAAGTTGAGCTCCCCCCATACGATTCGCAGTCTTTTCGTGACTCATGCATTCATAAGTGTAAGTCGGCAAACATTTCTCATGGCACGCAAATGAAACGTTAACTACTAAAATATTTGCCAAGTGAGCGACAACAAACTGCAAATTAACATGTTAACAAAATTGCCAGTTATCTCACTGTCTGTCTGTCTGGTGCTGGTGCTAACAGCAGCAGCATCAGCAACAATAACTGTGTATCATCAGTATTCATATTAATATGCGTATTTACGAGACACATTCATTAACAAGTGACACGCAACAAACTGAAAAAAAACAATCATGTTTTTTCAAATAACTTTTGTTTGTCTGGGGCTTGTAATTGTTTAAATTATGTCAAAAGGTGCTGATTAAAGTGAGTGTCACAACATGAAACAATCATATTTTGCAATCTATCGAACTTTGCATACGCTACGTGTTCATAACGTTACTCTACTTCTAAGTTAGAGCGGAGATTAATGTTAAGTTGAATCCTTACATATAGCTAACAGAGCAGCGGCTTCTCATCCCTAGATACCTGATAGCATAACATTAAAACTCATGTTAAATTTCATAAGTATAAAGTTATTGCTGTTGCTAATCTTTGCTATTCTGTTTGTTGGTGAACATAACAAGTAGCTTGTAAGATTATAATAATAGTTTTGTGCTTTGCTTTTTTTTGCGTTTTGCTATCAACTTTAGTAGACACCAGCTGGCATACCCTTGCTGCAAAATAGCGATGCTCAAAGCATTTTTTCCATTTGCTGATGGATGTGCTTATCATGATAGAGAATGATGGGTCGCGTCCGGGTCTGAGTCTGTTTGGGGGCAACGCGCTAGTGACACAGTTTTTAAGAAGGGGAGGAGTGAGTAGTCTGGGTGAGGGGTGCGACTGTGCCTTTTTTATTTGATTGACGCGCTCGCAGTTTCAATTTATTTATGCGCAGCATTTACATTTTTTTTAAATTTTTTTAAAATTTTTTTCTGCTTCTCATATTTTAAGCTGCAAAACTTCCACTAATCTATTTCAATTTGTAGTGTGCAGCTTTCCACTTGATTTTTGCTAGCTGTCAGCGCTGTGTATATCAGATATTGAGCTGATAATGATAACCTACTAATAGTCATAGATTGAGTAATTAATACGCGACAAGGCGTTGAACTAGCGTTTTATTAACGATTGAACAATTTGCGAGCAGTTAATCTAGCTAGTAATTGGTAATACAACTAATTAGTACAAGCCAATCACGAATTGAGTAAGATGTTGAGAGAACCAATTTAGATTATTAGATAAACTCTAATTGCTTTCGGGCTTTATCACATTGTCCACAGCAATTCGCTGGCAACAGATTTGCCATTATTCGGAACCGGGCACAAATTATGTATCTCTTTGGAAACTTTGGGTCGCTTATCCGGGTACAATGAACCTTTTATGCTGTAAAAACCGAATCTGAATATCAAATGAAAGTAAGAAAGGAATACATTGAAGATATATATATATATATATATATATATATCAAGAAAATACCTTCCGGCAAACAACATTCGACGTATGTCATTCATAAACGAAACGAACAAATTTACATTGACAATGCTCACAAAAAACGGAAGAAGAAAAAACGCAAAAACTGATGAAGAAAAGCCAAAAGCAAATCAATAACAACGACAACAACAAAGGTTGCTTTACATTGACCAAAGTCATTCACATTTGCCACACAAAGCAAATGGAGGCTTGTTCACTTTTTTTGCGTTTGTTTCCAAAAATAAACATCGGCAGCAATAACAACAAAATGACAACTTGTTTTTATAACAGCCAACAGGCAAAGAAAATTTGTTGGCAAGTGCATTGCATACGTACCAAATGCTAAACTTTAGGTCTATTTACATTAACAGCACATGCTTCTACACTGTTATCTTGATTGAATCGAATAATTATGTATGAAGCGATATATCGTCAACTATCTTACTTGGCATATCTATTTGTGTGGCGCTTACAACATCGTTTGACATTCAGCTAACTCATGGGAAAGTGAAATTTTAAGACAATCAAATTAGCTGTGGGAATATTGATCAATCATTGAGAATATATATAGTTCGTTTGTATGCATCTAACAGTGCAATGAAAATAATATAATAATGAACATAATTTGTATGCACTTAACTTACTCATTGCTCCAACTTGTTGACCTTTCAACTTTTCTTTATTAATTCTCCAACGTTAAGGGAAAAAAGAATGTAATGAAATAATTAATTTGTTTATGCTTTGGCAAGTCATTACGACCATGAATTGGTTAATTTTGTATTCATTCACTTGACCAGAGACAAAAAAAAAAAGGTTAATAACATTTAAATATGAATGAAATTAAGCGTGAATTAGTATTAAGTTAATTATAATATAAATGCATTTGTGATGAAATTGATGAAACATTAATGAATTGCAATTTGAATTTCTCATTAAACCTTTTGTTTATTTTGTTTTTGGGAAAGTCCGTTTGGAGTAGTTAAATTTTCCTATACTCTGACTTTCTCCACTTGAAAACGATGTGCAATTTTTCATGGGTTTCCCTTTTACAGTACATTATGAACCTGCAGTTTAACTGATGCTTATATAGCGAGTCAAAGATATTTGCTAATCAATAATTCTGAGATATTTACCAGTTTTAAGTGATAAATGTTGTCTGTATTTAGCCAATCGTAAGTTATATGCTGACAAACACGTGCCTTCTTTTTATGGTAGTGTGAATAATCCATATGTGTAAACAATAAATATTTTCACCCTTGTAATAAGAAACCATATAGAGTTGGGGAACTGACCGACCGACTAGCCTTTAGGTATGATATACATATGTGGCTAGCTCTATAGATTGGCATCGTACGGGCGCGTCTTGGTATCTAGACTTGTGTCATGCAATTTACATGTATCGTATGTGGTGAGAGGTGAATTTGAATTATTAATTAAGTAGTTTAATTGTGTGTGGAGACAGCTCCGAACTTGGCCCCAAACGACATTCCAGGCCACGCGCTTTCATTCAAAAAAAAATTCAATTACCATAACATTCAAGAGCGTGTATTGTCTGATGATTGTGTCCAAACAATAATTCATCTTTATTTTTTTTTTCTCGTTTTTCTCGTTATCTTGGTCACAAGTCTTGACTTGATTGTTCGCTTTGCATTTGCAGCCGGATATGAGTATTGTTATTATGACTGACCCATTTGAGTGGTGCCCTCATCTGAACTCACTTCTCGCGCACAACAAAAGCTTATTGTAAATAAAAAGTGCGTAATCTTAAAACTCTTTGTAAAAATCATACTTTTTCTTTCTTTGTGTTGCATTACGCGGCATTATTAATCAGGAAATAATTTATTTTCAAACACATATATATATAGCATATATGTTACACAATCAAATGCTGACCATCATCAACGTCTTCAACATCTTCCTGTTTTTGTCTTAAGTTTTGCTTTTGCATTTTTCGTTAATGTGTTGTTTTTGTTGTTTGTTTTTTTTGTGGGCAATATGAGAAAACCAATTTCCTCTTAAAATATATTTATGACCTACTATTTCGTTGAGTATTTTATGTGTGTATGCTGCAAATTTATATATATTTTTTTATTGCTCGGCGTTGTAGTAAACTAGTCGAATACTTAATGTTTGCTCATGGCAATTTGTTGTGCCATGCCTCAGGCACTCGCATTTCCAGTATTTGCTCATTTACCGTTACACTTTACTTCATTTTAATAACTTGTGAGCAAAAACTTTGTATACAGAAACAAAGAAATATGATTCCTTAAGCTTCCAGGGTACCTTTTACTCTAGTTTCTTGAAGTGTAATTAAATCTTTTGATATTTGCGAGCAGCAGCTTTTTAATTAACAATAAATTCAAACTGATGCCGGCAACTTGCTAATCAAATTTCATATTCTACTTCAATGAAAATGAAAGCTGTTAAGGCAAAAACACAACGATTTCAAACGGTCAGATGCCTATATAGGGTTACAAATAATTGGGTTATGGGAAAATGAAAATTGTTAACAGCTAAAACTACAAAGGCTTATGAGACGCTGTTCTTTAAGATATTTTAAGTTTTTTTTTAAACGGCTTTGTCTAGTTCTCATTTATTTAACCCCTTTACAAACGGTGTCAAGAGAAATATTTCAATATGCATAGCATAGCTGAAAAGTAACCATTTGTACTACATATTGCATTTTACTCTAGAAGCCTTTTAACAAGTTAGCAAATTTGCTCTCTCTAATGATTTTGTACGTATAATAACTATTTTGCCAGAAATTTCTTCTTTTCGTTTTAAATTTTAAATATTAAAAACCGACTTTAATACCTTTGGGCTGAAATATCAATGAAATGTTCAACAAAGGGAAAAAAGAGCTGAAATCGCTTATTTCAGATAACTTATCTTTGTAATTCAATTCGTGACACATTTTTTCGCATATTGTTTATTGATATGCGTAATTATAAGCATAGAAACTTTGTAAGCATTTTACAAGATTTATTTGAATGTTTTTGTCTGATATAGGCTACTCAACATATTAAATTAAGAATTAACAACTTTTTTTGAAGGGGAAAAACATCAATTTCAAAAACCATATTATCAAATAAATGTAATTCAATAATTTAATTTTAATGTATTCTCTTTAATAAATCTCTTATAGACTCTGCTCGTTGACAATAACACGTCTCTCAATATTGACACCGCTGCCGGGAGACACAACTTCGCTCTCGCTAGCGGTCAAGATGCAAAGTTCGAAGCGAACGCTTCGCAGTCACGAGATACCTATCAATGGCAGTGCTTTGACATCCGTGGCATCTAGCAGAGAGAGCTCAATGCAGGGTAATTCACCGTTGGCAAACGTGATTGGTGGCGCCGGCATGATTGGCACGCCTGGTAATGTGGGAAATGCGGGCATTGGAACTGGCATTGTACCACTCACAGAAACGGAACTTGATTTGCATTTTAGTCTGCAGTATCCGCACTTTATCAAGAGAGATGGAAATAGGTAAGATCAAACTTGGTCTAAACACCCACAGACAAGCGCACTTACCCAGCCACATTTTTTCGCTTTGACAGACTGGTGATTTTGTTGCAACGTCGCAAGAAATATAAATCTCGCACCATTTTGGGCTACAAGACGTTGGCCGAGGGCATCATACGCATGGATGCGGTGCTACAGAAATCAATGGATATGGTCATTGAGCTAACTGCATCGGGCAAAAATGGTCGGCCAGGCACTGTGGTTGCCTGCCTGCGCGCCGAGCGCGTCTCTTCCATTCCAGTTGACCATGACAATAAGAATAACAACAGCGTGCTGCTGGCAGGTGAGTCACCCCCATCAACCCACCCACTCGACCACTCATTCCATGAATCCAAGCACTTCATACGCAGTCAAGCAACTTATTGCCAAATCCATAAGGCACAATACACAACGATCATCATGAGAACAAAACGCGTTAATGACGCAAAGCGGCCACTTAATTGCTTTTGAGGGCGGGGGGAGAGAGAGAGCATGAGATGCAGGCGCGATGCGTGTCCAAATGATATCCAGCCAGGCCTGAATGCGCTGAATGCCATGATGCATGTTACTGTTCCGGCTGCTTTTGTTGCTCTTGTTGTTGCATTAAAGATGATCCAAATTTAAGTTTATGTTTATGGTAATTGCTTGTGAAACATTTTCCGGGCGACGAGCGATTAATGACGTCAGTCAGCATTGCGGCCTCTCAAATACATTCTACATATGTTTTCTTAAATATATATAAACACATATGTTTTGTTTTGTTTGTTCTACTTACCATTGCCTCTCTTGTAATCAGCATTCCGTGCATTTTCCCAAAGAAGATTTTTTTTATCTAGGTTACAGCAGCATTTGCAGAGGGTAGCAGGGGAAGGGGCGCGTGGCAATAAGAAAAGTGACGCAGAATTTGGGTTAACTTTACGCATATACTTTTGGCGACATTTTATGAAGACATCATACCATAAAATATATCTTCTTGATCAAACTGAGCAGTCAGAATTTTTTAAAATTCTTTTGATTATACATTGAATCCATGAGTACATACTACATTATATTATATATATTTAAATGCCTTTTTATAACTTTATTAACGTTTTTTGCTGCTTAGATACAAAAAGTTAATAAAAGTTATGCCTAATAAGATTCGTTTTATTTTTAAAGAGTATTTAATGTGCTGCTTCTCTTCATTTTTATTTTACCCATACCGAATCCCGATCCCATTTGCAATCGCGCTAACCGAGAAATTGTGAAAAAAATATGGCATTAGGCATGCGGCAGGCGGCTTTTCACAGCTATAATTTGTTGCGGATTATGCTTGCTGCTGGCCGCCAAACTGTTGAGCTTCTGCTGGAGCACAATGCAACACAATGGCCAATCCAATGCCAAGTAATCCATATACTACATAGTATTTACATGAGCATTTAAATGGTCAAGGTAAGGGCACAGTATGATCTGGTCTTGTGACGCACATTGGGGACATGTTGCACCACGTTGTCCTTGCAACTGCAATTGCACATAGTGCTTGTCGACTTTTGACGGTCAAAACTTGTCGCTTTTCACTTGTTTGGCAGCTGGCCCAAAAAAATGTGTAGCCAAGTGGGAATATATATATATGTATATATATGTATGTATTCGTTATGGAGCTTAGGGTCAGCCATGCAAAAGGCACTTGAACCCTGGTGGAAGAGTGTTGGGTTGGGGTGTTCGGTTGTCGGGTTGGGTTTTTAGCGACAGCGGTGACAGAGCCCCAATATTACTTTCTTATTTGCAAAATAAGTTTGAAACGTGAGTGGAGTGAAGAAGGTGGAAACTTTTTACTCGCCTCAACCTATTTCAACTATTGATTTTTGTACCTTTTTCTCTTGTCGTTGATGTTGTTATTGTTACTGGTGTTGTTGTAGGGCCTACAAAATGGTGCCGACAATTGAACAAAACGAATAACCGTAGGCGATTTGTTGCACAGTGAGCTTGTTGAATGCCACACCCTGACCTAAGATTGCGACCCTTGCGGCAGTGTGAAACATAACCCTTTGAAAAGAGAGATACACAGCAGTGCCATTCGTTTGGGCACTCCCCCAGCTCCAGCTTGTGTCCCCATTTGGGCATGAATTTTCCATAACAACATCCAATGTGTTTTCATGCTTTATATCAGATGTGTGTGTAAATGTTTTCGTTTAAGTGCTGGATATAAAACACATTTGCTGTAACTGGTTTCAAATGTTTGTGGAACGAAACTCAATCAGCTTAAGGTTAAGAGAATAACAAAATACTATAATATTTGTATACATTTAAGAGAAAGCTTTTAATTCTTTAATTAAACTTTTAAGCCCATTTTCAACAAGTTTCTCAGATCCAAGCAAAACCCTTTTATACATTTATTAGGACTTTAACCATTCCTGTCATCTTTAATACTTACAACATAGCTTCGTGTTGTTCCTTTAAGTATATATCCGATGTGCCTATTTTTAGGTGACATGACTAAAACAAAAGTGTGTGTCAGCAAAAACAAAAAAAAAAACCATCAGCTATTAAATAAAATGAATAAACTATGAAATAAAATTGGTCTGTCGCACCAATAAACAATGAAACGAACTATCTAAAAATAGTTAGGTTTATATATGAACAAGAAACTAAACTTGTTGCGGCTTATAAATAATAAAACAAATACCACTTCAGGATGTTTAATAAAGATTCATGCTAAAGGTACTAATGGTTATAATCGTTTGCCAAAGAGCCTTTTCAAGGCATCCTTGAGATACTATTACGCAGCAGTAACAGTTGCCTGCGCCTGTGCATTGTCATTTGTCAGTGTTGGCTGGCAATGACAGGAATTAAGTCATTTGTCCTTGAGCGGCACATAGATGAGCACAAAGACAATATGACAGGCAGGTGGACGCCCTCTTTGGGGCTGGGATTTAGCCTCAGTAATCTGTACAATATATGTATATATATTTATCGTTGAGTGTTTAATGGTAAAATGCGTAAATTATGCCGAGCTTCGTTGCTAGGGCGCATCCATTGTTAACTGTCAGTGCTGCTATCTATTGTACCATCTACACTCCTGTCCTATCCTATCCCCCTATCCCCCTTCCTCTCCGCTGTCGAATGTCTACTAATGGCAACGTCCGATGTTGTTGCTGTTGTTGGCCAAGGTCAAAGTAATATAGCACTTTTTCGTGTGCTACTTTTCCTCTCTTATATATTTTTATTTCTGATTTTGTTTATCTCTTGGTTGGCAGCCACAGCCGCAACCATGGAAAGTCCATGTTCTATATATATATATATATATATAAACATTAAATCAAAGTCTCTCGTCGCTTTTCAATACTTTGTGCATCACTTATACGCCGTGTTGGCTATGCGTAAGTGTGGCAAATGTGCTTGCGAGAGTATGTGTGGGTTATTTGCCCATGATATGTCTGCTTCTTTTAGCCCCTTCCCGCCAGCTGTGGCAACACTTTGTATGCCCATCTTCCGTGCTGGTTGCCATTCATTCAGATTATGAACTGCCGTAGTTCGCGGAAATTGCTCACCTACAGAAAGTGAGTTGAACTGAAAAGTGTTTTCCCAGTTTTTCCGTGGAAATTTAATTAATATGCATGTGTGCCTCGAAGGGAATTAGCAAGAAGTATATCACATAAATTGGGTTAAACGCTCTCAGAGGAGTATACATATGTATGTGTATGTAGGTTAAGTTTTATATACAATGCGGAAGATGGAAATTGCAATTCTAGCAAGTGTTGCATATCGCCGGCAACAAGATGGGAAAAATAGAGTGAAACTAAAGAACATTTCACCTGGATGATACAGTTGGAAATTGGGAATTAGTGTCGCTTGGAACATACAGTTACAAGAGCTTGCTGCCAATTAAAAACGGGCTAGAGCTTAGCAATTATACAAAGCACTTGCAGGGTAAATAATTTGAGATCTTCTTGATGGCTCAAAGTTAAGACAAACTGAGATTCTCAAGCATTTTCCATTCCTTAATGCTTTACAATGAACCGGTCATAAGTAAGATGGAAGAGATATGATAAAAGGGGTAAAAAAACGCATTATCTTGTCATTTAAACTAACAATTGCCATTGCAATACATACAATTAATGTGTAATTGCAGTGCAGTTGTTGTTGCTGCTGCTGCTGTTGCTGCTGCTGCCATTAACAGATTTAGAACACCCCTTTCAGTCACAGCTGTTACTGCAGCCACTTCACTTGGCAGCCACTTCACAGTGGAGTCTTAGTACTACATTCTTGTTGTCTGATCGTTGACACGGCACTTGCTGTTGTTGTTTGAGATAAGAACACGAAGCATTGAAGGCAAGTAAAGTAAAGTAACAGTTCGTTTTTGGCTGAGGCGTGCATTTGTTCAAGATGCTTGTTTTCTAATCAACTGGATTTCTAATCAGTTAACTGTTTATTTAATGCTGTCAAAAATAACACTTTTCCACGCACAAACAACTGCCAAGTGACACACACATTTGTACAAAACGATTTTAGGCCAAATGTTTTTTTTTTCCATGTTTGCTTCACACGCTTGTTGCTGCTAAGGCACGCGATGGGTCAATATATCTTGAAAGTACATATATACATGTGTGTGTAAGTTGTCGCCGGCCGGTAAACGTGTGTAAATGATAACGGAGGCACAACATGCGAGCAAACAAACAAATAAAATAAAGCAAAAAAAAAAAACAAAAAAACAAATCAACAGATAGACAAACAAACGCACCGATCAACGAGTTACTCGCAGACAGACAACGTCAAATCCTGCTTTTGCTGCAGCCATTTTCTTTTATGTACTCAATCAGCCCAAGCTTAAAGCCCACACATGCCAGAGACCGTGGCAAAGAGTGAGAGCCAAAAAGTGCAGCGCCCTTTAAAGTGTTTTTTTTTTAGTTCTCATAGTACGTTAGTTGTACATAATATACACATATGTATGTATGTGCATATTAGAATACGTAGCGACATAAAGGCACATCGATGACTATTTGGTCAATTTTCTGAATCGATGCGTAAAAATAGCTTTCATAAGCACTTGCCATGCCCTCACACAAGCTTTCGTACACTTGCTAAGCGATATCGAAAAACAGCTATACATTTCATTGGACAGAAAATAAACTCTCACATGTGCGAGGGCAGTAAGATAAAATTGCTTTTCAATTGTATATTAGTATTCAACAAAAATACGAAAAAATAATTGCTTCAAAACTTACTGAGCGCCACTGATACACAGCAATGCTTTTACACCAGTATTGCTTGACAATTTCTCGCAATGATTTCCACAATTTACCCCATTGCGCGGTCAGCTCATCGTTCATCGTTCATTGCTCATTGCATATTGCGCCCACTGCTGCTTCTCCCCCGTGTGTTCGTCGTCGGGGATAGGTGAGAAAGTATCGGCGCTCTTTGCTGCCAGCAGCGCTGCCACTAACGCTGCCGGCGTCGCCAACACAAAACGTGCGAAGCGTCAGCACATCGCATTCATTTGTCTGGCGAGCGTGCAGCGAAGCGCATGGCGAACAAAACAAAACGGACTGTAGAATCGAAGTGAAAAGAGAGATGAGCCGATAACTTAAGGCTGATATCTTGTGATTAATTTACTTACGTATTCAGTGTGGCAAAACAATAACAGCAACAACAACATACTACATATAACCTGTGCGCGTGTGTTTTTGTTCTTTTCTTTCTGCTAGTTGATCGCTTTTTGTGGTAAATTACGCAGTTCAAGTCGATTATACAAAGAAAAAAATTATAAAGCAAACTTAATAAACTGCTAAATAAACAGGGTAGAAAACGAACAACGCAAAAAGAAGCTGCCGCCAGCTTGCGTCGTCACGTCTCAGAAAACGGTTAACTTCCAAAAAGTCAACCTAAACCAAAGACAAACAAACATATATACAAATACATTTATAAGTACGTACGCTACGTGATAGCTGTAAATAAAGCATAATCTTAAAGTAAATATGTAATTTTGTGTATGTTATCAACAGATCGCGTTGCTGAGTACTCGGACGAGGACGAAGAGGCTGAATTCAGTTCGGGTGAATTTAACGACGAGTCCAACGAGCTGGCCATCACAGGCTACGATCAGAAGCGTGACTATAATCCGGCCAAGCATGATATGCGCAAGTATCGCAACAAATTGCAAAGATCAGGCATTGAGGATATCGCAATAGTGGGTCATCATCAGCATCCCGTCGACAGTGACAGCGAGTTCGAGATGAAGGACAAGAGCTCATCCCGTGCCAAGTTTAGTCGAGTGAGTCAGATATACAATTATATTATTTTATAGTACATGCTATGCGTATCGTAGAGCATATATAACTATATGTATGTATCGTGTAGGCTGCAGCAGGTGTGCGTGCCCCAATTTGTTGACCAACTTTTTTTAAATAATTGCTTTTGGCCGTTTAACATGGCCACAGTCAAAGGCGGGTTCTATAAAGCATGTGTCAAACTCTCATAATTAAAATTATTTTATCGAAAAAAAAATACCCGTTCAGTTATCTAGGCGTATTAGTAGTAGTAGAGAGATTACTTATGACAACAAAGAAAGTTATGTTTTCGTTGAAAAATCATTCACATTTAAACTGATTTTATAAAGCCTTAATGATGATGTAAATATCTGTTAAATTAATCATTTTGTAACATTTTTCTTTTCAAACTTGTGACTTGATGACTTATTTAATAAGAACGCATACACATTGTATATATATACCATATATATATAATATAAAATACTTTTCAACATAAACACTTGTTACCGAAACGTTGTTGTTGTTATGATCACTTATTTAACATGGCTGCAATTATTAAAGGCTTTAGACTGTGACAAAACCGCCAGCGGCAACTCTCTGCTCTGCATTAGTACAAACATAATATTTATATTTATACGTACGATGTATTTTTATTGTTAGCTGTTTTTGAAATTTCTTAATTTGATGACGCAATAAATTGCGGCCCCATTGCCTGCAATTATTTCCGTAAACCAAAACAAACAGCAACAACATTTTCGGCACCAACACACACTTGCACAATCGCACTATTTGTACTTGGTTTAAAAGAATTGCAGACGCGCATATACAATACATAGTATATATACTATAACGATGGCTAAGAATTTGCTATCGTATTTGTTGACAATTGTTGTTTTTGGCCTTGAGCGTTCGCATATGTACTATGTTTGCCCAGTTCAAATGTGCACAAGACTATATGCCAAGGTTTGAATGCCAGAATCGTAATTAGAAATTTCGAATAACATGTGGTATCATGTAGTACCTGGCATACATTCTACAAGGTACAGGTACTACAATTACCACCGAAACGAGACTGCACTGTTCTTCGAATCCAACTGTGTCAGTCGTGTGTTGTCTGCTGCCCCTATCAAAGTCATATCAAGTCATTGATGACGTCGTCTCCCACGCTTGTTTGTACATCGTATGTTGAATTATCGGGGCGCGTACGCCTTGGTATATGCAATGGATTTGCAATCGCTTCCAACACGAATGCCATTAACTAGAAATAGCAGCAGTACTGCAAGTGCAAGTGCAGACTGCTCAGTCCCGAATGAATAAATAACTAACTGATTGTGACTTGACTTGATTGGAAATTGGATTTGCATAAAACAGAATGGGTAAATTCGATTAAGTATTTACTTTGTATACATATTTAATCAAAGAAAAGTCTATAGTTGTAGTGAGAACAGAATAACTAGTATCATATTTTATTTTTCTGTTATATTCTTGTTGTTTGCTTAACAAATCCGGAAATCTTTATGATCAGTGTCGAACACACAACACATCAAAAGCAATCTATAAATCAGTGTTATTCTTGGAAGATGTCAAAATTGTATAACCACCTACATTATTGCTTTTAATACCATAGAAAATCTTGGGTTCAGTGACGCATGTCAAAATCATATGTTTGTTGGGCTTAGGATATAATTAGAAAATCAATTTAATATTCCTTTGTGTTTATTCTAGGGCTGTCCTAGCCCTGCATTTCCCAGACAGTGCGACAGCTCGACATATTTCTAGATAATTTTCGTAAGAAACTCTTATAAATATTTATTTAAGCAACAACAAACAGCCAAACGTAGGCAATTATAAGCTGCAGCAAAACGAAAGAACACATACAGACCGACATACTAATTTAAAAGAATGGGGTGCGTTCTTGATTTATCCCCACCGCCCCTTCTCTCTTTCTGTCTTTTCCCCAATCACTTCATATGCCTTAGCAACCAGTTGTGGACACATGGTGTGCTGGAATGTTACGCCCCTTTCTCGGACCGCCTCACATCCATTCGCCGCACAGGTGTAATATTAGCCTGCGGCTTTTGTTTTCATTGCTGTCAGTATAATTATTGTTGTTGTAGTTGCTGTCTGTGTTGTGTTTTGGTTGCCATTGCTGCTGTTGCTGTTTATTAATGTGCTGGCTTTTATCGTCAGGATCATTTAAATGTCTGTCGTAGATAAAAAGACTCTTAATGACAGGCAAACAGCCAGCAGCACGGTTTAAATGCTCTTTTTATGAAAGCATCATTGCCCCATAAGCTTTATCAGCTCGGAGAGCTCCTTGTGATTATTTTTTGTTACAGCTTCCTTTAACGTATTTTTTTTTATGTCCCAAAGTGAAACTAGTCAGAATGGTCAATACAAACAATTAAGTTGAATATATATATATATATATATATATATATATATATATGTATGCATCAAGACTTTTAAAAATATATAAAAAATGGTTATTTCACTCATTCAACTCATTTTAAGCTCAAATAATCTTTGGGGATTAGGCGTTTACTATTTTTATACTTTTGTTCCCAAAGGATCCATTAAATATTTATAACATGCTAAATATAATCAACTGTGAATAGGGATTCAAAAGTAATGGGTTTATTAATGGGTCAACAGCGCACAAGCACAGAAATAAAACAATAATAATAAATTAAGAATCTCTGATATAAGATTTAAGTTGACACATTCTATTTTATTATATTATAAGATGAAAACTCGAAACCAGTAGAAATACAAATTTATAAGTAGTTGCTATTTTGCGGTCTCTTTCGACTTTAATTGCATTTGGACTTAATTATTTAATCTCGTGTCTTTTAGTCTTTAACTGCTGAACTAATTGCTGAGCATAATTTGTTGTTTCTCTCTTTCTCGCTTCCTCTCTTTGGTTTTCCCAGACAATTTCACTGCAGCAACGCAACTTTAAGCAGAAAATTGTTGCGCTACTGAAGCGTTTCAAGGCCAGCGAAGAGCTGGGTAATGAGACGCACAGTGGCACCGCTGCGTTGCAAGGTGAACGCGATTTGGACGCACTATTCCAGGAGCTAGAGTCGCTATCATGCTGCGAAGGCGATGATTCTGGGCCAGACATGGATAGCATATCAATTGGCTCGACACCGAAGCCATCGTTGCGTCCGTTCTTTACCAACTCACGAATAATGCTGCATGACGGCAATGCTAGTGGCGCCCCAGGCAGCGGCATTGGTGGACCAATGGGTAAGTTCAGATCATTGCTGCTGAATGCTGCGTAAGTTATTTCATTGCATTTTTGATAAGATACGAAATTGATGACTTTCTCGTTGCTTTAATGGCGTTACATACACATTTAATATATTAATTACATACTGCCGGCCAAAAATGGCGTTCATATCCGTCTCCGCTTCCGTTTGTCATAAACGAATGTTTCAGCCCAAAAGCAGACTTCACTTTTTGGCCACGAATATATATTTTGTCTGTTTGTTTGTATGGTTTTTTTTTTTTTTTTGCGCCTGTTTTCGGTCAAGGCTGGACCATTACATGGGCGAGATAATGTTGCTTTTACTAAACACACACACACACACACACATACATACGCATATTGTCACATACACGCACATACACACACAAGTGCAAGGTCAGAAAAGAGAGGGGGAGAAGGTAGGCAGTTAAAGATAGGCTTGCAATAAATTCAGTTGACCACTTGTCCAATTGTATGACATTCGTATACAAATATTCACATGCATAAACATTTAAATGTATGTATGAATGCATTTGCATATTATTGTAGACAATATTAACTTTGTAGGGGTATCAGAGATGGTTTCGTGTTTTAAAGCAATAGTAAGACAATTTATTTATATTTTAAGTTAATTTTAAATTAAATACATCAAATTCTTAGTTGTATTATTATATATTTATTTAGATATTAACAATACACAAAAACAAAACAAAACAAAACAATACAAAAAACAGAACCAACAACATGTTGCATGGCTTGAACAAAATTTCTTTTGCAGGTAACTCTGAGCGCCGATCATCGGATAAGAGCGACCAATTGACCAATTCATCTTACAATATTGAAAATAACAAAAACCAAAAATGCATTCATTTAACAAACAATAACAATTCGGCTACAACACCAGGTCTGTGTAAATTACAGCAACAAAAACTACACTAAATACTTGAAAATTTTTGATAGAACACCACAACCAACCACAACCCAAGCATATAAATAAAACTTTATTATTTTTCAAAATCCCACTGACAATAAAGTACACGGCACGCTAGATATTTGCCCCTGGCAGTCACCAAATCCAATGCGCACTGTACTTGCAGTATACAAGTTAAAGCAAAATACACAATATTTAATGATTCGATATGTTTATTTTGAAATTTTCAAGTCTTGGCCTGCCTCACCATCACGCACGCTCTACACATGTCAACACAAACACACATTAACACACACAAACTCACCTGACACAAACGATCTCACGTACATATACCGTTGCACACGCAGTTGCAGAGCTTCCTTTAAGGTTTAACAACAGCTCCAAACGCTGTATTTGCATGAGTTAACAGTGCTGTTAACCTTTTGTGACGCCATACGACTACGAATTGGACGGGCGTATATTGAAAGTAGAACTTTTGTTCTAAATACGCTTTTATTAATGGAACAAAGTTATATATACAAATAAAGGACCAAGCATGTCACGCTTACAGGCTTTTAGTCCTAATAAGCCAAAACCCCACTTTGGAAAAAGAAATTACCGTGCCTCTTATACATTCATGTGTTTATTTTGAGCTACATATTTTATCAATTAATAACACCCCTAATAAAACCTCAAAGCACACACCTTTAATCACAGCGTCAATGCCACTTTTACTTTTCTTCATCAATTTTCTTTGCATGTTCCGAGCTGAGCTGCCCCTTTTTTTTGATTCCTTGATTAATTGCGCCATTGCTAAGAAAATTCCAGTGAAGCACGCTACACAAATTAAAATAAAAATAAACACAAGCCAGACGTTTCGACGTCTTTCCCTATACGGGATGTCAAAAGTTTTAACCATATTATTACTACGTACTTCGTATTTATTATTTACAAATGTCGTCACATACGCATTAAAGCACCTTGGTATGAACTCTAATAAGGGACGAGAACCTTCCCTTCATTAAAAAAGTGGAAAGGTAGTGGAAAAGGAGCGACAGTTGACTTAGCCTTAGCCTGCATGTATTCAAATAGTCATTTTCCTATTTGATCATAAACGATATTTAGTGCACCCTTCACCAGAACTCAAGCTCTAATCCTTAGTTTCCAATTGTAATCCCACAACCCACTTATCCAATAGATTTGTTGTTCTATATTCCATTCACAGAACGCACTGGCAACGATAGTTCCGGCAACGAGGATGGCTCTGATCCGCAAAATAGTCCGCCCAGGGACAAGGATTATCTGCGCATGCAACAATATCAACAGTTGACACCAGTAAGCTCTGTCACCGGCAACATGAGCAGCATTGGAGCTACTCCACCACATGCTCCTACTGAGAAGCGTTCGCGGCTCTTTCGCACCTCGAGCAATACGCCAGCAATGGGCAACGCTGGATCTGGCGGTGGCAACTTGGCGAACAATAGCAATGCGGCAGGCAAGAGGAAGCATACGCTTAGCCTGAGCAATGAGCCGCGTTCGGCTTTGGAAGCGTGCTTGTCGCCCACAAATGTGGAGCCGCGCAAGTTACTGCTCGATCAGCTTAGCAGAGTTTTTGCCGGCGATGACAATGTCATACCCGAGGTGCTGACCATAATAAGTCCACCAGAGGCATTGGGCGGTAGCACATTGCTGGCCAAGCTTGTCAACTTGTTTGCCAACTCCTTCAAGCCGGCCTTTGTGCCACAGAATACGGCTGAGGTGAAGGCTGTGCTGCAGGCTCTCATGGCTAAGATTCAGAAGTAGTAAGTGTAGTTAATAACAAACCATTTAATTTTGTATTCAATTTAATATAAATAATTTTATAATCAAGTTGCAACTCGAATGCCAAGCCGCCGCATACGGTCAAGGTGCTTCTCATCGGTGGGGACTGGTTGCAGGGCGCAACTCTGCGACATTACGTTGAGCTGCTGGGCGTGCGTCCGCCCGACTGGTTAAATCATTTACGCTTCTATTTGGTGCCCATTGGCGGTGGCAGCAGCAACGGCAGCGTTGCACGTCATCTTAGTCAAATGGATCAGGCGTATGCTGCCATGTTTGGCTCGGACAACTGGTCGCAGCTGTGCGAACGTTCGGCAGCCACAGCGGCAGTAGTTAGCGCCGTAACCACAGTGAATGCCACTGCTCTAACGGCCAATCTTGCCGATGCGGCAGCGGTGTCAAAGTCGGATATTGCGGAGTTGGTGCAGCGCATTCACCGCTATCTGCATGCAGCCGGTCCTTGCACACAGATACCAATTGCCGAGGCAATGGTTAACTACAAAGACGAGGACTCTTGCCAGATTTTTGTCCCGTTTGTTAGTGTAAGTGCAACTGAACATAAAACCGAGAGAGTTTTCAACTCTAAATTATTTAAATTCCCTTGTAGGATGTACGTATTGGTTATTTGGATGCGCAGGCCTCGCTAGATTTGGAAGAGAACACCGCCTACAATGTAATTGGCAGCTCGGGCAGCGCCGGCTCTGCAAACACTTCCAGCATGCCTATTCCTATTGGCAGTCAGAGCTCGCCCAATGTGCATGGAGGCGCTTCGGGATCACCACCGCAGCAACAACAGCAAGTGGGCCAGACACAAGGCCAGAGCATGGGACGCATATCACCACCACTACAGACGCCACCGTCTTCAGGGTCATCGCATCGCGAGCGGGGCACCAGTGATGCACTCAATACGCCCTCGTCGCTGCAGGCACAAACGTTTAGTGGAGCGCTGGCTGCTGCTGAGGCAGTGGAATTGCAGGTTGACTACTGGCCGTTGGTTCGGCCCGGCGAGACGCATGCCAAGGAGTCAAAGGGCGGCATGTCGCGTGGCAGCGACTCTGGTGGCGGCAAGAATAGTATTAAGAGTACGTTTAGAAATCTGCAAGTCTGGCGCCTGCCACAACATGCACAGCAAATGGGTGATATTTCCAATGGACTGACTGTTAGTTTCGCCACCAAGGAAAAGAAGCAAAAGCAAAGTAAGTAGCAGAATCAAAACGTAATGCGAATTATAACTAAAGTATATTTATATATATTGTTTTATGCAGTTATGCGCTTGGGCAAAAAGAAGGACAAGGAACGTGATCTCGAGAAGGAGCAGTGTGTGGAGGGTGTGGCGCGTCTTATTTGCTCACCCAAACAGTCACATCCAGTGCCACTGCGTGGTAAGTTCTACTGCAACATCAAAGTTATTTTTTTGAAAAGTTCCTTATGTTTCCTTTCTATTACATCCTTACAGTCTATATCGATGGCACTGAGTGGACTGGCGTTAAATTCTTCCAGTTATCGTCGCAGTGGCAAACGCATGTGAAGAACTTTCCCATTGCGCTTATTGGGTGCACGCCCATGTCCTGTGCCGATGGGAATTAACCTAGTCATCATTTAAATCTATAAATGCAATGCCCATTCTCATTTAAAACTCGCACTCGACGCAAACCCATTGAGCCACCAAGGGAGCTGGAGAAATGTGCGGCAAATTAGTATATTATAAGCTAAAAAGAATGATAATTTATTTTAAAATTAATAATTGTAAATTTTTAGTTAATAAAACGTTTAGCTTGTAATTTTCATTTAAGTCTTCAAAACGCAAATTGTGTATTTATCAAATATTTTCGAGCCAGAAGCATCACACACACACAATTTGTAATAGTTCAACTCTAATTAATATACGTAATGTAACTAAACTAAAAAAAATCTTAAACTTACACTTGTTCACAATAACGCGTATCAAATATCCTGTACAAGAAATCTATGTAGTTACAGTTCAAGAGTTTATTGCGAGAAATTTTCGTAAATTCAGTTTGTTAACCAATGCCACAAACTGCTGTTAAATGGTTATCAAGCGGTTACAAATTATAAAATTAGCGTGTTGTTCTTTAATTAATTCGATTGTCTTTTGAAGTGCTGCGCTTGGCATTTGTCCGTTTGAAAGCAGTGCCAGAAGGGTTCGAAAAAGCCACATGATCTCAACAACTGCTCTCACAATGTCAACAACAACGGCAATGGCGCGACTTGATCTGGCATTATATACTAAACTATCGTATCTATAATATATTTATACTATAACAACTAAAACTGCTTAGCGAATGTGAATGCGTATTTAACCAACCCGTCGTCTATATACTACCTAAATTCAGACATTATCTGTATGTGCAACTAAATATAAAAAATATACAATATACTTATACATATATACCTACCTATATCTAATCTACATATGACAGACATATATGTATGTACTACTCTAATTGTTGTGATTTTTGAAATTTCATATTGTGAACAGCCGATGCAAAGATTGTATAAGTCAAGTCCACACATTTACATAAAAAGAATATAAAGAAAAAAGATATGTAGTTTGAATTTAAAACAACGATGCAATATACTAATTGGGTTCAAAACATTTCCCCATTAAAAGATAATAGAAATGAAAGAGCGTTGAGAACGAGTGTGAAGTAAAATATTATAAGGTGTGTAGTGTTTAATTGTATTAATAAATATATATACATATAAATATTTAAAAACAACATAACACGTGTTTAATTGCTTAGAATATATATAAAATATTTTAATAATGTAAAAATTGCATTATTATCGGACATAAACAATTTGTTGTGGCAAGCCGGTTACTATAATTGAGCGTTCCCTGAGACCTAGGTCTCCGTCTATACCGCCGGGTGGCAGCACAAAAGTGCAGCTCGGATAACCCTTGGGCTGTGCAAACTCGACCAGATTGGCATTGCTCTCGCTAAGAGCCAAGAGTGACCATACAGCCAGATTACGTGACTTGCCATGTCGTGCCAGAACGTGGAACTGAGAAAAAAGTTAATTTATCTATATTATTTGTGTATAAAATGTCTGCTGCACTCACTTCGTCCTGGTCATCGATTAAATATCCCACAATAAGCGCCCAATGTGCACGATGGCCTGACTTTTGACAAGGTGCATGATTGACGTCGGCATCGTAACTGAATTTTGCGAAATAAGCTGAGGTTAAGGGCAACCAAAATGTATGGCAAAGACTTTAATGGATACAAAGTTTTGATCAGTTTATTAATGCAAATCTTTATACAATTTGATATAATGCAGCGATCTTAATAAATACAATAAGAGTAGTCGTATCACCTCCACTGTTTTCATAGTTTCTAGCCCACTCTCATTGGTGGTGAGACCAATATAACGCCATCACCTCGCACAAACAGCATGGGTATTGTGCGTTTAGTCGTCTTGTACACTTCCTCATAAGTTTCCTCGTCAATTTCGACAGTGGTTTGTGTTTCTTCGGCATCGCCCAGCACCATGTTTAAGTGCTGATCGAAGGCGTGTAATCGCCCTCTTAGTTCCCTTTCATTGCGCATTTTTACGTACACCTTCTCATCCAAGCTTAGTCGAATCAGATCAAGAGGCTCCTTTACCGGTAATATTACCTGGCTAAGCTGTAATTACGAGGGTGATCATGATATTTCTATATTGCACAACTATGCATACCTGTTCCTCCTCGGTTGCCATTGTATTAACACTCTAAAAATGTTTATTTGCAAAAATTTAGGCAGTGTCGGCTTACTCTTATTTTGTTTGCTTGTGTTCACTTTTTTGCACTAAATAATACCAAAAATTAAATGCTTGGTCGCACTACACGCGGCACCAGTGCTGCGCAACGGAGTAATATCGAATTAATTTAAATGGATTCAATTATTTTAAATAATTTTTTAAAAGGATACGGAACAAATAAAAAGGCACCCTCGCATAGGATGTCCTTGATTTTGCTACAATTTAAAATACCGTCAAAAAGTTGACATTTACCTCCAACCGGTACATGCTTTTGGGTTAGCTCATATAAATTTTTTGCACTAAACATTTCACCATACTTGGTATATTTCTGTGCAATGGCATCTATAAGCAAATCCGTTGGCGTTGTCTTTTCATTTAGCAACATGCTTAGCGCTGTGAGGCCACACGTGGGTCCTACCTGCATTCGTATATAGCATTATTTATATTTAATATGTGCATGACAATGCTACTAACTTGAAGGAGACTGGAGACGTCATAGTATTGACACTTCTTGGGTTCTGAATATTGGCATACGCGACTGAGAAAGCAACCTTTCTGCACATCTGGATGCTTTAATGCCCAGCAGCATTCATCGTTTGGTATTTGAAGTGTGGGAACTGCGGAATTATATTTTTCAACAGTTGTTCGGCAACTATTTAAAGTTGATGGTGGATGCGAAGGGGGTAACGGTGGCGCGGGGGGTGCTTGCGACATTAAGCTCTGAATTGCGACCGAAAGTTGGAAAACTAAAACGAAAACAATAGTACACCAGCTGATTTTTAGAGATTGGCATCACTTTTTTTGTCAGGATCCTGCCAACTTGCTCAAAAAGCGACATCCGTAGTTTTAGGGTCATTGACAGATAGCGAAATGCAGCACAACTTGCGCTAGATGTCGCTTTATGTTTAAGAGTTTAAACGACTTTATATTATCCTTAAGACAAAATTGGTTTTAAGAAAACAACAATAATTTTGGGGTATTACAATCTTAAAACAGCATTATTAAACTAAGTAAATGTCATTTGCAATAACATGGCCATTTACAAGGGCACTTCCCTTCCCTAGGATTTGGATTACCCACTGTTGTGGGAGGTTCAGTATCAACTTCGTCTAGCAGGGGTGTCATCATTTCCTCAACGGCTTTTTGTGCAATTGCCTCAAAGGCTTTTCCCACATTACTGCCATCCTTGGCGGAGGTCTCGAAGTAAGGTATGCCATTATTCAATTGACACCACTGCTGAGCATGCCGTGTTGAAACCTTAAAAAAATAAATCGATTATATAATAATCACATTAATAATTTACTTAAATCACGATTACATACCTTACGATCAACTAAGTCCGTTTTATTCCCCAGCACAACAAAGGGAAAGCTGTCAGGATTCTGAGGACTGGCCTGTATTAGAAACTCATCACGCCACGATTTTATATTTTCGAATGTTTTTGGGTCTGTTACATTGTAGACGAGCATACAACAATCAGCGCCACGATAAAAGGCGACACCGAGAGTTTGGAATCGTTCTTGGCCAGCCGTGTCCCATATCTATATAACACTTCAAACGATTAGTCAACCTACCTAAATAAAGTGCAATAAGTTTTCTTTTTTTTACCTGCATTGTGACCTCACGACCATCAATAACCATTCTTTTGGTGCAAAAATCTACTCCAATTGTCGCTCTATACTGATTTGAAAACTGATTGTTCACATATCGGTTCATTAGTGCTGTTTTACCAACGCCGCTGTCCCCCAATACGAGGACCTTTAGAATTGGTTTAATGCTATTCATGCTAGATGATGGTTTTCATATTATAAAAGTAAAATCAGAATTATATTTGAATCATTATTTAAGCTCAATAAATAAACCAAATTCGATGTCATCGTACCCGCATTAAGGTGCATTTAAATAGTATAAATGATGAATGCACACTTAAAAGTAAGGTTTTAAAAAATAAAAAAGGTTGATGACAGGTAAAAAGTTAACAGAACAATATTTTCTATGTATTATCAAAACGGCAACTTACATTAATTATTTTAAAATGCCTTAAACCAGGAATTGCACTGTTAATACAGATAGTATAAGAATCACTTTATTACAGGTAAGTAAGAGTCTGCATAAGACCGATCTTCTCTAATTTAAACAAAAAATTTATGATTACTTTTAAGCGCACTCCTACAGATGGTTTATGTTTGAAAATTCAGCAGCAACTCATTCTCAAGTACTAATTCTTAAGTATTTATTAAAAATGTGAGCTTACTTTCTTTAAAGCGTTGAATATTTTTAAATATGTATAATCTTTGTGGTCTGTGGCCGTGAGAGTTTTATATAGTCTGTGACCAAATTCTTTCGAACATAATGCTTCCAGACCATGCATAACTAAATCAAATAAACTTTTACCATTTGTAATGTAGTCGTTGCTGAACACAGTTAAGCTGTAAACTTGCTGTTTCAAAAGATAAAAATAATTGTATTTTATTGTACAAGTTGTGTAAGTTTCGGTAGTTTTAGGTGTTGCATTGTTTATTAGACAAATTAAACCAAAGCTTGTAAATGTCAAATAAAATCATGTGAAATTTACATAATATATGAATTACACACAGACGTTATGTGTATTACCAAATAGGAGCAATTGTTAATAATACTTTATTATTATTTATTGTTGAAGATTTATCTGATTAGGTTGAAACTGAGCTTATCCAATAATTTGTCAACTGCATTTAAAATGTTTGAAAAACATAAAAAAAATTAATTACAATAAAAATGTATATTTTTGTTTTATTAAATTTACAATCACAAGAATTTGTTTTTTCGGTTTTGTAGATAATTTGTTGCCAGTGATTCTGATTGTTTTGCGACAAATGCTGCTTTTGTTGCGTGCAATAATTTTACTAATGGCAAAATATTTCTAGCAAGGGGCATGCACAACATAGAAAAGTGTGTGTAAACAGACCATAAATAGTAATAACGGGAAACGTTTACGTTACAAATCTGTTGAAGTTATTATTTCTGAATTTAGCATCCTATCATTATACCTATGCTGTTGCTGAAATTGTTTTACTTAAACTTATAACCTTGTTGTCGTTCATCGTATTTGCTTTTTATACTCATATTCTTTTATGTATTTTATTTATAATATAGATTGTGTAATTATGCATTTTGCGTTGTATTCTGTTTGCTGCAGCTGTTTAATGTCACTACATTAGCATTGACAATTGTCAGCATTGCCTGGACGATTATTATCAGAATTCAAGCGTATTTGATCGGGAAAATCGTTAATGAGTTCAGCCTGCAAGTAAAACAAAAAGAAATGCTATTAGTATGATGTACAAAAATAAGAAAACTTACAAGTACCTCCGTCTCTTGTTCCAGCGCATTCTTTGCTATGGTTTGAAACGCCATCTCAACATTGATGCCTTCCTTAGCTGATGTCTCATAATAGGGTATATCGTTTTTCGATTGGCACCACTGCTGTGCTCGGCGCGTGGATACCTGGAAGAACAAAGAACGTTTATTGTACAAATAGTTATGCTTTATATAGTTGTTTAACTACACACTTGACGATTATCTAAATCCACTTTATTGCCTAGAACGACAAAGGGAAAATGCTCGGGATCCCGTGGACTGGCCTGTATTAAGAACTCGTCACGCCACGAATCAAGATTCTTGAATGAGTTTGGCGCCGTCACATCGTAGACAAGCACACAACAATCAGCGCCTCGATAAAAAGCGACGCCGAGAGATTGGAAGCGCTCCTGACCAGCCGTGTCCCAAATCTGGAAGACAAACATGATGAGTATACAGTTTTAAATAAAGCTTAATTATTACGTACCTGCATTGTGACCACGCGATCGTTGACAACAACCTCTTTTGTGCAAAAGTCCGCTCCGATCGTTGCCTTATACTGGTTTGAGAAGCGTTTGTTTACATATTGATTCATAAGTGACGTTTTGCCGACACTACTGTCACCCAGAATGATGACTTTCAGCAAAGATTTCTTTCTAGTTGCCATTTCGATATATATTTATATTTTTCCGATTAGCTTTCAAGTGTTCTTGCTACCTTGAGCTGCTTGTTGCTGTTGCTATTTGGAATAGACTAATACATATCGAATTTTAGTTATAAATAAATTTTCACAACTAACACGTATTAGATATAATTAAATTACACTCTTATCCTTAACGCCTCGGATTACAGCAGTGCTCAGCAAAACAGATGATATCTTTGTTCTACTAGTTGGAACAATGGCATTGGCACGTTTGCATTGGTTTTATCAATGATAAATTCAGAGTACTTGTTATGACGCACATGACTCATGACTCAAATTAACAATAACTGACCGTTGAGCAGAGCAAACAGAAAAAACGAGGGGAGGAATGGGATCCCGCATTAAAGCGATAATAATATGACAGTCAGCGTATGTAACGGAGAAAGTGACGATAACGGCAAGCGATGATCAAATGACAAACAAAGAAAATCAAACAGGATGTTATGCTGGTTTAAAACAAAAGACTACAATTACTATTACAAATCGAGCGAAAAGAAAACGCCCATATTTATCAAAATAAGAAGATTGTAAACACAAACACAGCAAACAAAATTCTGCGAAGCAGTAAATTTTCATTCTCCGCGTTTCAACGTTTTGCATTGGACCCAAAATGACTTGTTTTTGCGCACCACTACAATAACAAGCATTTGTATGCGCACATGCATACATATATATGTATGTTTTTCATTGTCTCGAGCTCCACTGGCATTGTCTATACTGTTTTTACTGCTGCGTAACACAATTTTTCACCAAGTTTTTGTTTCGAAAACTGTCTTTTACTATTAGCCACTAGACGGCAAGCTTTTAACGCAGAACTTACTTTGTTAACGATTATAATTAGCTAATTAAACGCACTTTATTTCCACTGAATTACGCAGTTAGTTCTTTTTGTTTTCTACAAGTTTTGGCCAATATCAACCTGGTAATCGATAATAAATAATACAGCCAATCGTTATTCGATAACGCACTTCCTCTACATAACATATAACTCCACACATAACAGATGTGCTCCACATGAGACAAATAGTTGACTTAACCAATGAGTATAGAATACATGAGTGGATAATACCACGCCCACTATCGGTTAACGTATCCATGAACAAGTATGGACTTAGGCTTGCGTTAAGTTGGCTGCAGTCAGTCAGCTGTTTGTGTATTGATTATTGCTTTGCTTATACTGGACTAATTTAATTTTTTTTTTTTTTTATTATGGACTGTTCTGTCGTATGTATTTGGCCCTGTCTGTTTGCTGAAAACCTAATATATATATATATATATACATATGTATGTATCAGAGCTCACGCCAGTGTATTCTCCCTACTCTTGTGACTTTAGAGCAGAGGCCGGCGAACTTTTTGAACCATTACCCAAAATTTTGTTCTGAAGCTTGACGTTTCCCCCGACGACTAAAGTTGAAGACCTAAAAAATAATGTTGACTACCCTGACTAAAAAAAAAAAAAAAGGTCGCCAGAAAATGCTGAAATACCTTTTCAGAATCATGTCCATTACCCCCAGAAATTTCACTTTTACAGGGGGTAATTTACCCCGGTTCGCCGACCACTGCTTTAGAGTGTTTAAAAAAAAAAACCAACTTATTATTTGATATTTAAAATTTATTATGTGGAATTGGTGGGCTGCTGGTAATTTTGCCTTGAATGGCATGGCTGCTAGAAAAATTATTGAAGAAAATACAACACTTTGTATATATGTATAAATTATAAATTTTTATGTTGATTTTTGTTGATTTCCCGATGGCCAAACGGATTCAGGGTCCGTCCTAGGTCTGTCTTTGTGTGTATGCATGTGAGTGCGCCCAACGGGAAAAGGGCAAAACGCAAAAGAACAAACAATAACAACACGAGATGGTTGTCGCTGCTGGAAAGCACATGCTGCATAATCTCCTAATATAATTGAAGTCAATGCAATTTATAAAATGAATTTAATATAAGGACATTTAAGGTTAGTTATATGAAAACAAAATGCGTTTATATTAAGGTTAATGTTAATTTGGTATTTATATTGGAAGTCATATATAAGAATCTCACGATTTGCCATACAATTGTACAAAGTTCATCTAAAGTCTATAAGCAAGCAGATAGAACCAAAAGTCGAAAATTGACAATCTCAACTTTGGTCACCACGCAACAGCAACATGTTATCTTTGTGTCACGCATCGCACACTTTGAGAATGAGTTGACAAAGCATAAGGGGCATTTAAAGGGCGCTGTTTTCCACTTATGTATTCTATACTCATTGGACTTAACAAAGGTACTCCACACTTAACACGGAATTCTCTTAATTGATTTTGAAAAGGCAACGTTTTCTAAGAGGAGTTAGAGAAAAGCTGTTGTTTACAAATCGTATAAAATTGCTCTTATAGCCATAAACTTCAAGAAAACACAAACAATTTGCGGTACGATATATTATTTGAGTGGATTATACCATCGATAAGAACATCGGTATATCTGACAGCTTATTTGTACGTATTTCGCTTTTATCTTAGCGTTGGTCGCACTGCCAAATCGAAAAACAAAATAATTGTAACAATTATAATCTCGAAAGTAAATAGAACTTATAATTGTGATTATAACCATTTAAGCTTGTTTGTGCCAAGAGTATCCGTAGGGAATACCACATAAAAATTAGACATGGCAACGCTACCGCCGCGCAAGAACCAGACACCAACTCGCATCTGCCAAAACATGAAACCGCATTTGACCCCTCTCCAAACGTTGCTGCAAATGGGCTTCCAAAAGCATAGAGCGTAGGTATCAGCGTCACAATGCGCCTCAAATATGTAATAGCTAGATAGCATAGTTTAGATAGTAGCCGTACATGTACAACAAACAAGACGTGCAAGCCGAGTATCAATTATTGATTTTTTTTTTCTTTCACGCCCCCAAACGGTATTAAAGTGAAAAGGCTCTGGCGTCCACCGGTAATAGAGGCGTGCAAATTGCCTCCGATTGGCTTCTGGCCCACGTGAACGATGCAACTTTGGACGAGTGTTCGCCGAGGGAGTATATCATATACGCTTGTCCAACGGGACCGTTTCTACAGCAGCTCGAGGAATTCTGGGCTAAATCTCGGCAGATGTGCGGCTGGAATGGTGCTCACAACTATGTGCCTCACATAACATTAGTGTCTTTCTTCAAGGTGAACTTGATAATTATTAGAATCGATTGAAAATACTAATAATAGAAATAAATTTGTAATACCAGGCACCCGACGAGTGCTCGCTACAGTTATCCAAGGCGCTGAAGCAAGTGGTTGACATGACTGGCGCGCTGTTGGATCGTCCTATTAAATTGGAGCCATACATGAGCCAAAACTTTATGGGATTCTTTGTGGCCGAAGATGATGCAAACTATTTAAAGCGTCTGGCCCTACAATATGTCAAGGAGGTGTCCAATTCAAGTATGCCTGCGCCAGCGATTGCAATTAAAAATTGGTTGCAGTTGTTCTTCCTTTTTTATATTGGTTGTTATCTGGTTATCTGTTTATTGTCGTTTCGGTTCGGTTCAGTACAGTTTGGCGTGGCTTATGGTTTTCGTTTTCTTCCTATCTCTCTGCCTGCACACAAACACACTAATTGCGTTGCGACCGGACAACAATAATTATAACGGAGAACAGTTATAAGCGATACTTACGAGCAGCTGGACGCTATTGTGGCCTGCTTCCCCTGGTGCGGAGCCGTATCCTCGGGCACCCGCTGCATTCCACGCAGCAGTCGATGTAAGCGTCATAAGTATAAGTTTTAAAGCTACCCACTCCCACAATTAACATACTTTATTCACCCACCTCGCGTATTGTGTTAAATGAGTTGTTGCTTAAGTTTGGCAAATAGCATGCGTAGTATTGTGTTTTATTGGCTTGACTTTTGATTTTTTGCCTTATCAACATTAATACACTCACGTTCATTAATGTGTAGATAAGTTAGGCTGTGCCTTTATCTACATGCAATTAAAAAGTAGCTTTTGCAGCATTAATTGTGATTGACATTCGTCTAATAGAGTCTATTGTCCGTAGCCATTTCACTCGAGCCACACGTAAAGAGCCTGCACCTGACGCTCGCCTATCAGTTCCCGCAGGCACAATTCAATGCACTGAAATCACTTGTGGAAACCCTCGATGCCAGCTGTGCATCCAATTGGGAGCTGCGTTTGTATTCCCGCGACACACGACTCGCAACCAAACAAGTTAGCACAGCAATGACGCACTGTTTGCACCCATTTAATTAATAAAAAATTATTTATCGCCATTTTTTTGTAGGTGCAAAAAGTGGTGTACCCGCATAACCCGCATGAAACAGACGAGCTAGAATTGCGCATTGGCGACTACATCTACTTGAACAGCGAAGGCGTTGACAGCTCAAGCGACGGCTGGGCAGAGGGAATATCTTGGTTAACCGGCAGCACTGGCCATTTGCCTGTCAATTATACGGAGCGAACGGCTGAATCGGATGCATGGACATTGCACCGTGTAGTACAGCTTTCTAAAAGTGTTTCGTCCTCACTAAATTCGGCTGAGGACCTAGATATTGTTGACGGACGTAGCATATCGACAGAGCCCGACGAACGTCATCGTGAGCTGCAGCAAAGTAAGATTAAAGATAATTAAAAGTGCATTGATTTTATTGCTTTTAATACATATAGGCACACAACATCCTGAGATTATAGAGGGCTCTTCGTTTGAGGAATCGGAACAGAGCGTCGAAAAATATTTGCGACAGACACTTCAGCCCTGCTTGGAGTTGCCCTCAGTTCAGCTACTCAACAGCCATAATTTATCACATCAACACAATCCACATACGCCAAAAATTGAGATCACTGCCAATTTGTCTTCCTGCTCAACCACCAGCAACTCGGTGTCTAAGAACGTTGACGAGATCATGGTGGAGCCACCAGTGGTGCAGCCGCCACGACCAGATGACACGCTCAGCGTACACTCTGACCATGATCACTCGTTGCAGACAAACTCATTAGATGCCATGCACAGCAGAAATCGCAAGGTGTATATTATGCGGCATGGCGAGCGTGTTGACTTTACTTTTGGTACTTGGATACCCTATTGTTTTGATGAATTTGGCACATATATGCGCAAAGATCTTAATATGCCCAAGGTCTTGCCGCATCGCAAAAATAGCCCAGACGGCTGGCAGAACGATTCGCCGTTGACAAATGTGGGTATCTACCAGGCGCGTCTGACCGGTGAAGCCTTGCTAGAGGCCAATGTTCAAATCGATCATGTTTACTGTTCGCCGTCGTACCGATGCGTTCAAACTTGCACTAGTGCTTTGGAGGGTTTGAAAATAAGTGGTAAACACAAAATTAAGCTGGAGCCAGGACTGTTTGAATGGATGGCTTGGTATCCGAATGGTGTACCCGACTGGTTGAGCAACAGCGAGTTGATCGATTCCAAGTACGACATTGATTTGAACTATGAGCCAGTGCAGCTGGCCACTGATTTAACAGCTAAGCTCAAGGAATCTACAGAGCACTTTTACATGCGCAATCATGAAGTGCTGTTGCAGCTGCTCGAACGCACCAGTAAGTTAAGGAAGTAGACTTATCGCTATTTTAAAGCTTACTAATTGCCTTTTTTAGCTGGTAATCTTCTTCTTGTGGCACATGCCACCACGCTTGATACCTGCTCGCGTCAACTGACGGGCGGCGCCGCACGCAGTACCAACGAATTGCGTCAAGTAATACACAAAATACCCTACTGTAGTCTGGCGACTGTGGAGCAAATTGACGGTGTCTGGAAGCTGGTCGAACCCGACTGCATGCCGGTGACACACTCGAAAAACCCGCGATTTGAGTGGAATGCCTTGTCGGCCACCTAGTGCCCGTGCTTGGAGCAGTTTCTCTGCATGCATTGAGACTGATGAATTATGAACGCATAATTGCGAATCCACACGACCAAACACAGAACCACACACATATGCAATCCAACATACGTAATTTGTTAAGTTTATTATACTTGCGGCCAATGCGCTTGCAAAATATTGTTTTAATTTTCTGTTATAAATATTCACTTATTAATGCCTATTGAAAAACTGACAACCCTACACTTCAAAGCCTACCACGTTCTTCACGTGCTTCAAATATAACTTAACATATAAAAAACAAGAACGACGCTGCTGAAATTGAGCTTTCTGGCTCAATGTTGTCATACTTTTTTTTATATATATATACAACGCTGCAATGTATACGCTACTTACAAAATGTACTCACCAATTAACCACACACTTAAAGGTATATTATCAGCAACTTTTCGCTGCTTAAACTTTAATTTAGCTTGGCCCGTTGGCTTGTTTATGCTTAGCGTAGCTCAGTTATAAGCTATATCTTGAAAGAAAACCTTAGAGGCAACTAGATTTAGATATACAAACCCGCGTAGATATTTAATTTGCTTTCGAAGTAAATATTGCAAAAAATTATATAACAGCACGCACATCTATTCAAAGCAATAAAAGAATTATATTATTGAGAAAAAAAAACAACATATTGTGTTTTGCATTATTTTCTGCGGCTCTGCGGAAAAAAGTCGACATTTTATTTATTGCGCATAGAATTAGTAATAGTAATTTGATGTAATTGGTAAAACTATGAAATATATATAATTGTTGAACTATTTAACTGAATTATTATTTGTGTTCATATATTTTGTATTATACACATACCCATATGTAAATGTAATTTGTTTGCTTTTAGTTGTGTTTTCAATATTATTCATTTTTAAGTAAAAAACCAGCTGTGGTCACAATTAACATAACTAAAATATTGTAATATATAACTGAATTGTTTTGTTTAATTATTATTATTTTTTTTGTTTTGTAGTTTATTTTCTTTCCAAAGATGCTTATTGATTTAAAGGTCAGTAGATATATTAAGCTTTTGTTGTATAATAAAAAGTACTACAAATTTGGGTCTTTTTCTTCAACACGTCATATCATTCAAAAAATCGTGAAAATTTGCAGAAAAATAATAAACTAAATATAAGCGCATAAAGCTGACGCATCAGGGCAAACTTAAGCTTGAATTTATTAATATTTATTCAGTGCTAGGGAAATCGGCTGGTAAAAAATCCCATGCCCTGGGTCAACTGAATGGCCAGCAATAGAAGGAGCAAGACGAAGACCACGCCTGCCCTAAGCCAGGATCATTGACCCGACGCCTGTTTTTCTAATTGTTAGCATTGCACCTTGCCATACTGCACGCCGCGACGTTCCAAATGCTCGCGGTAATCCCTATAGTGCATCTGGATCTCCTGTGAGCGATAGCGCGTCAACTTAATCGACTTGCGCAGATCTGAAGTGATGACTGCACGATAGCCGCCCTTGCGCAACAAAGAGTCAATCGTCTGCAACTGATCCCAGCCCTGTTCGGTGGCCACTTGCGGTAGATAGGTGGCTGTGCGTTTTAAGCCGCGCTCGGTCAAGAACTCGATCCGTATACCATGAACGCCTAATTGCCAATCCAAATGTCCCTGAGCCTCTTCAAAGTTTTGCAATATAGAAACGGATACAGTCAGTCTGGGCAGTTCGTCACGTGAGATAGGAGCAAAGCGTGAATCTTTAAAGGCGCTGGTCAGAGCATATTCACGCAGTCCATTGTGCAACTCCATGGCGCTAAAGGTGCCAATACAACCGCGCAATCGTTTATCACGTCCGATCTTCCAGGTGACAAACAACGGATAGGCATCGTTGCTAAACATCGGCACACCAGGACCATCCATATTATTAAGCTCGCAGTCAAGTACTTCAAAGCAGAATAGGCACATATCCGGCACGGCGACGTTGTCTAGGGGTTTTATTCTAATGCCATGTCCGTTCATATAGTGCTGGGAGAAGTGCACCGGCTGCTGTTGGTGGTAATCCTCGTGTCTACCATCACCATTGCTATTGGAATGCTGCGGCTGTTGCTGCTGCTGGTAGTTATTATGGTGTTGCTGGTGGTTGTTGTAGTGGGAGTTGGACATTTTAGCTATTGCTGCTGCTACTACGTTTGTTAAGCTTAAATCTTCCAATTACGATATTTATATATATTGTTTGTAAATATATCTATAATTATTCAGTTAATGGCAGTGCTCGTTGATGATCTAGGTTCAATTAATATAAGATTTCAACGAAAACAAGTCTAATTATTTTTTTTTTCTTTTGTCTAGCATGTAATTCAAACGCCAGCCAAGCCAAGCGTATCTCGTCCAGCGAATGCTGCGTATGCGTACTGTAAGATATTTATGGCATTTGGTTCAATCAATTCTATGGAAGCACAATTGATGGGAGCACGCATTCTTACCTTGACAATTAAGTCACTTGCAGGCCACAAGCAGATGTTGTTAGTCTATCCGTTAACTGATTGCACTCAAATAACTCAAACGCTGACACAGCTCGTTCTTTTTTCTGCTACAATATGATGCTCGCATTTAATAGCTATGTAGCACCTTTGTCTTCGTCTTTGTCGCTATTGTTGCAGTTGGTCGCATCCGGACATTTGCTCTCTCGCTCTCACTCTCACACTGCTCGGCTGCCGTTTCGAATGCTACATAGCCATAGTTCATAAACAAAACATCGAATTGCAGCTGTTTTGGGCTTCACCTCCCGTTGTTAAATGAAGCGACGTGTGTGGGCGACGTCGTTCTCTTCTTTTTTTTTCTAGCTGTGGGTGCAAAATTCGGTATTTATTAAATGTTAAATGCAAGAATGCGGTCATCACCTACAGTCGCGCAATTGATTATTGCAATCTCATTGCGTTATCTGTGGAAAAGATAGGAGAGAAGAGAAAGTAATGCAATTCTTGTTTTCCAATTCTTCTTTTGATTTTCACTATCTTTTTAATTGCTCTTTGTTCCCACTTCATTTGCGTTTGTCACACACTTTCAATTTTTAACCGAACAGATAGATACACTGGACAAAGATGTTGCTACTATAGTTGTTTACGCCACTTGCTAATACTTAGTAAAAAATTTAATCAAAAATTACCTTTTGAAGAGACACGATAAGATGTAAACAAATTAAACAATTTTTTATGATTTTTTGGGCAGTGTTGCTCAATTCCCGAAGATGACCTAAAAATTAGCACAAATAAATATACCAGTCGTTCAGAGCTGTCAGCAAGTTTTTTTTTCAGCTCAACCATTCGCATATAAATAATTGAAATTTTTGAAGCATAAAATTCTTAATGAAACTTTTTTTTATTTTTGTTTATTGTTTTATGATAGGCACATATTTAAACAAATGACATATTTTAAGAGTTTTGCATTTTTGGTATTTATTTAATTGTTTTTGTTGGTATTTTTTAGCGTAAGGAAGTAAGGCTGTGTGTTTTAGATTAACAGATCGAAATAGTTACATATAAACATACCTACAAAAAAAGTATTTGCGAACTTTATGTGCAAAAATGGCTTTGGCAAATGTACTTTTGCTTAGTCAAATAGCAGGCCACGTCTTGCTACTCATATTATCTTTATGCATTGTGCTACCGCTAACCATTAATCTCAACCAGTTTTGGTATGTATGCAATGGCGTAGTTTTCATCAGGAAATGACTAATTAACCTTATAAACCCCAGTGGACACTGTCTACTCTTTACAACAGGCAAATGGCGGGAGGAGGATGGCATGTTTGATGTACATTGGGCCTCGAACGGTTTTTGCAGTTTTCCTCTGATCACAGGCGTGTTTCTCTCTATCATATCATTAATACAAATCTATCGGTTCGAATCTAAACTGTCTATAAAAGTACCTATGCATATTTAATAATCTGCTATTTACTATAGGTATGCACGCATGAAGGACGAAGAGTCTTTTATTGCGCTTTTTATTGACGTTGTGCTCGGTATTTGGATGCTGGCAATGTCAATATTGTCTGCAATTTTCATTACATTGGGATTCATTGTCTGGTGCGACGGAATGACCGAGCGTTTCCCATCATGTGAAACATCGGCTGGGCAAAATATTATACATGGCGATTTAGAGAAAATTAACACCTCCGGATTCTACATAGAAATGGGCACAACTCAGGTAAGTACTTATTACCACAGCAACGATTACCAGCTAAATGATTATTATTTATTTTATTATTATTATGTATGTACATATAGTTTGGCGCCTGGGGAGCATTTGCCATTTCAGTGGGCATTGGAGTCATTGCTTTGCTAAAACTAATTCATAATCACCAGGTGCGCAACATTAAGGTATCCATGTATCTAGAACGGCAACGCTTGGTTAACCAGCAAATGTTCGATGGCCGTTCAACGCCGCCACTTGCATCGGGAGCTACTTCTGATTCTGATCAGAATAAATAGTTGGTGTTTGCGTCGAGTCAGCAATTCGTTATTCTTTATGTTTTTCTCATGATGTGTGTAATTATTATATTATTCCAATTAACCTTTGTTCTCATAATTGCAATCGAGACGCGGCAGCAAAGATCCATAATGTAGTGCAATTTAAAATAATGTATTGTCATTACGTAGATATTTACTATAATTTTTTGTATTATAAGTTCATTTCGTGATATAAATATGTAGTGGAATCATATTAATGAATAAATTGTATATTAACATATAAGCACGTCAGAACTAAAATGTATTAAAAACTGGAACAAACGTTATAAAAATAACTTAGCAAAGAATTTTCAGTACATCTTTTTCAAGCTAAATACTTATTTCTAAAGATATTATTAGCTGATTTTAGGTTTAACCACTGATTGAAAAAATATCAAAAGCTACAATTTTCATGGTATTTGAAATAAAATTAATCATAGCAAACATGAAGTTAATAAAGAAGTATGTTATAACACTAGCCTGTAATTTAAATATACTTACCAAAATTGTCTAATTTTTAATAAAAATGCATTAATTTATATTCTGTTATGTCAGTTACATTTATTTTTTGCAGTTATTTCCGTTTCATATCTGTTTTGTTTTTTTTTTAGTTTTTTGTTGCAAGAATTTGTCGTTCTTTTAAACGGATTTGGGTTTTGGATTTACGCAATTGTATTTGCATTTCAACAAAATATTCATTTAAGACTTTAAAGCGACTCCCATTGTACATTATAAATTCCGTATTTGCATGCGTAGTCTGGTTTAACAATTTCCTCGAGGATTTCATTGAATTTGCTTGACAAATTTTTGCTTTTTAATATACTACAAACTTATTTCATTCATTGAATCATCCTCTTTCTGCATAAAGTTTAATTTAATGTGAAGCAAAAATGGTGGCATTTGACTTTGGTTTAGAGAAAAATAGTTACTTGTACATTTATGTATGAGTTTTCTTTCTTCTGTGCTTCTTGCGTTTGTGAAACAAATGTGTAGTTGGCTCTCAAATGTTATGGGTTTTTATTTTATTTTATTTATTTTTTTTTGTTTTTGTCTTATAATTAACACTACATCAATGTATGTACTATAATTAGTATTTTTAGTTGTTTTTGTGGCTTTTTGTTGTTTTTTTATTTTTCATTTTGGTTGGTAGTATGTTTTGGATTTCTTTGAATAGCATATTATATATTAAGATTTTTGGTTTTTTTTCTTACACTAAATTTTTGTAATTTTTTTTTTCAATACATTTAAAAAAAATAACAAAAATGTTGGAAAAACGATGTATTTTGTTTTTTATTTTTTCTTTCTCGGTGTATTCTTGTTTCAAATGAGGTAAAAACTCAAATCACCTGCGAGCTGAAATTTATATGCCAGTGGCTAATCGATTCGAGTTCATTTCGAAATCGAATAATTTTCGCAAACAGGACGCACGTTACGCATTTCAGTGGGCTATGCAATATGAGATGGATGTGTCCAAATTTCTCTTATCAAATCCAAATAAACATAATACAATAATTTAAAACATGACTCTTCATTACACTTTCCGTTAACTAATATATATATATACTTTTTTGACGCGTCTTTGTCTTTGGTTTTTGGTTTTGTTTTTATTTTTGGTATCCATTGCGTAGCCGACTGGTTGGGCGCTGAACGTGCGTGTTTGCTGGGAGAGTCACGGAAATCGAGTGTGTTCTGATTAACCTCTGGCACTGAGCCCCTTAATCGCAGCTGGTCGAGGTGATTTGCTGAACGCAAAATGTGTTTAGCTCAACAGGTCAGTTTTAAAAGTCGTCCTGAACATAATGTGTGCGTGTGTGTGAGCGTCAAGTTGGTTACAAAATAATTTAGGCACTGTTATTCGATTTCCGTGTTTTTATAACAGTTGATGGAAAATTGCGGGTTTAAACTGTTTATTTTTGTATCAGTTGCAAAGCATGTCTGCAACATGTGTGTGTGTCGTGAGAGCGACTGCGAATGATCTGCGATATATTCCAAATGGTAAGTGAGGAACCGGATATTCGCATCCACAGCGGCCCTCACGTTGTGTTATAGGGATGAAACGTTTGCGCATGCGAACACCCGCCTACGCAGACCATGCGCATTTGTCCCATCCCTAGCAGCGGTTATAATGGTATTACAACAAGTTTTGTGGTTGTGTGCTTTGTCTTGTGTCTAACAAAAGACGTAATGTAAAATTAGTTATAAAATTTTCAAAAATTGTTTTCTTTATAAGCGTTTTGAAGTTGAAATTGTAGTTTTTCGGGTTCTTTCATTCTTTCTTTCTTTCCATCTTTCATTCTTTTCATCATTCTCTTTAATTTGTTGTGTGTGTGTTATTTTTTTTATTTAATTTGTTTTTGTTTTGTAAGTGGATTTAACATCCAAAAATGTTCAAATGCATGTGAAATACTTACGCGCCTCGTACTGACTGACTGACTGACCGATTGATTGACTGAAAGAGAAGCAGACAATCGGACAGGAACAGGCGTTCAGGCACATTGTTTTCATCCATAAGAAAATGCATTGGTTTACATTTTATAATATAAGCACAACAGTGGAGAAAATTTATACCAATTGCACAATCCAAATTGATATAACTCGTTCAATGTGTTTTTTTCTTTTGTTTTGTTTTGTTTCGTTTCATTTCATTAATTGTACGAGTATGCTCGGCACACCCTGTACTACTCTCAATGATGATGCACTAATTCTTGTCGTTAGGTGTGGTTTGGCCCAACGAATTTCGAATATGCGAATTGTTTGCGTCCCAATTAGTTCAGTTAGACAAACTATGCAATTCTTCATACAAATTTTCTCGCATCTGTTGTACTTTTTTGTATGTTTTTGGTATTCTTTTACTTGCGCCGTCTGCTTTGTTTTCCGGCAAAGCGCATTGTCGCAAAGTTGCGCCATCTAGCGTTGAGAGGGCGCATTAGCATGTCAGTGTTTTTTTCTTTTTTTTTTTCTTGTCATTTTTGGTTCAATTCGGTTTCAACAAAAAGTTATTAACAATTAAATTTTGTACTATTTTGTGTGTTACTTTGTTTGCTCTTGCGCTGGTTTCGTTTTCGATTTTGCAATAGAACTCTCTCTTTTGTAAACGGTATCACTAATATGGTTTTACATACATAGTAGGAACAAAACGGTAAGGAACATAATTGAACTTGAATTTTATACAACATTTGCCAGACTATTGTTGAGTATGGAATAAAACGTTTTGATATTAGTATCGAGAGTACATATGTATATATATACATACATTCTGAATCATATTTTCGATTTTTCTTGAAGTACACTGTATGTATGTATACATACACACAATACTAGGTAATGCGTAAATTGAAAGTGATAGTAGTGAGCACAGCTGCACTAAATAGTATAGTTATATTAGTTGTAGTTTTAAATAGTATCAATAGTTGTTCATTTTGTTCTTATTATTGAAATACATATACTTATTTTGTATGCATTTGCAGTGGTGCTGCTGTTGAGTTTCTGCACTTTGTTACAGTCTGTTTCGAGCTGTTTGAATTTAACGTACTTTTTTCAGCCATGACAATGAGAGTATGAGGAAATGATAATGACATAGATATTATTTCTATACAAACATCCATACAAATAGTTACACATACATACATACACATACACATACATATACACATACATACAATATGATAAAAAGAGGTATTTCTTATATTTTGATTAGAGTTTTTGATTTGAGTTCAATCCTGGCTATATAACACTTTGACTGTATTACTGTACTATATGAATATGCTTTGTTTTAATGGATGGTGAAAACGCTGTAATGTAGCACGTTAAATCAAACGCTCGCTATACCATATTCAGAAGTCCGTATTATTCGGCCCGGCATCCGCCTCGGCGGCATCACCCACCTCACCAACGCTCGGCGGTAGCGCCAGTGACAATTGAGGAGTTGCCGAGCCGGCGACCATCATTGTTGGCTCCGTGTTGCGACGTTTCATTTTAAGTTTGTTCTTTTTAAGCATTGTGGCCTAGGTAAGTGTGATGTTGAATTAATCAAGTTAATCAAGTTTTTCGATTTTTGTTTGTGTTTTTTTTTTTAAGGATAATTTTAAATTGGAAATTAAGCGTCCGGTGCAAAATTTAGTTAGTTAGGAGCAGATTAATTGTAAGATTACAATTGTATGTTGTTTTTTGTATTTGTTGTGTGTCACAAGAGTTTTATAGTTACAGAGTTTGATTTTGTAAAAATTTTTTATATATATATTTTTGTTACGTAATATATATTGAGAAAAGAGAAAGAGATAGAGAGTAAGAAAAAAGAGAGTTAACGTAAATAAAATAAGGTTTATTATTGTTTTTTTTTTGTTATTAAGTAATAATTTAGATTTTTAGTTTATTGAAAAAAAGTTAATATTAGCTTTATAATTGGCATTGAATCGAAAGAATAAAGTTTGGTTAAACAAGCAAAATGCAAAGAAATGGAATCGACTTAATTCCACGTTGTTATAATTTGCTAAAATCAATATAATTTACATTTGTTGCTGATTTGTGTGTGATGACTATGAAATGTAAAAATGTTAAAGTTTCAATGCTGCACGATCTAAGCGCAAAAGCAAATTATACAATATATAAATACTGAAATCATAGACAGTTTAAGGGCATGTGTGGGTGGTGTAATGTGTGCGTTTGTGTCTGTGTTTGTCTTACAACTAGCAGTTCAAGTTTATTAAGCGGTGGTCACAATTTTCAATGTTGTTCTTCTTGCTCTTGGGCAGGGGGTGGTTTGGCTATAGTAGGTGGTACGGATTAAGTACTTATAAAAAGTTGCAGAGGTTCCATTTAAGTATGTCTAATTGTTCACCAGTTTATTCACAATATTTTATATACTTTCATTGAATTAAGTTTTCACAAGCAGATGCTTATTTGTATTTTGTGTGTTTTTTTTTTAAGATTTCAATTTTGATCTTTTGATTTTTTATGTTTTTTTTATCTGCTCCTATAGATTTTGTTCTTTCTTTTTAATTTGCTCGATACGGTTTCTAATATGTTTTTTTTTTTGCGATTTATGGGAAAAAGCAGGAAAACCAATATCGCACACCGGACGCAAAATCAGAGGCTATACTCTATGTGCTGCCAAAAGGCTGCGAAGGTGGCACTGAAATATCCTTGTCACCATTGTCAGCTCCTAGCTGTTGTTGTTGCTGCTGCGACTGTTGTTGCTGTTGTAAATTTTGCAAGGCGGAGGCACTTCCTGCAACCGAAAGGCTCAACACCGCCGGCGAGATATGCGGTTCCGTTAATCGTCGCTTACTCTTCGTCTTCTTCAGCATGGTGGCCTGAATGTACCATAAAAAACACACAAATGTTCAAAGGTGACATATCTCAAGCGCTCTCAAAACATCAAACGTACATACACATCCATAACATACATATATATTTATAGAGAAACAAATTTTGTCGGCCAACTTGAAGAAAGTCTTTCTTCTTGCATCTTATTTAAGTTTTGGCATTATTTTGTTTTCTTTTTAGACAGGCTATCTTCGAAATTGACCGAAGCTTATATTCTTGCAGATATTAATTTACTAGATCGTTATGAATGACTTATGTTAACTTTTATTCGGACAAAATTTGCTAAAAAAAAAAGTAGATCGTTCTATTAACTATATTTATTTAAAAGACAATATTTTAAATACACTCTGCAAGCATACTTAAAATGTAATACACAAAAAATTTTCAAAATAATACTGTATTAGAGTAGTATATTTTATGTACATGGATTCTGGTCTGGATTCGTGGAATATTTGGAACAGCATGTGCTCTATTAAAAATACAGGAAATATTGAACACATACACGCACTAATGGTTTTTTACTCTGTTGTGTTTGCCATCAACAGTTATCAAAACTTGATCAACAAATAACATTGAACACATGGAGCACAAATATTCAGTTAGATTGTTATTTATGTATTTTCATTTGGGATACGGGACGCAGGACGTGGCAGTTGATTGCATGCACGGTTCTTACGAAAAACAAACAGACATTTTTAGTAACTTATTTAAAATTATGAAATCAAGTTTCACAATAATCAATCTACTATTAAAAATATATACGATGCAACGAACCATTTCTTAAACAATGTTCCTCACATTTAACACGTAGAACTTTGGGTTTTGATAAGATTTTAATGGGAATATGGTAGTTCATTTAATTCTAATCCATTGTGTACTTAAAGTATATATTTGCAGTAAAACAATTACATTTATGTTGGTGTGTCATCTATTATTTGGAAAGGGGAAATAACAAAACATTGCTTTTGCTATTGCGAATATCAAATTATTATTACGGAAAACGAAGTCATAAGTCATTGTTGTGTAGTGGAATAGTTAGTATGTTTAAAATGTTTATCTTATTAAAGAAATGTTAGTCATTGGCTATGAAGTATTTTTATATTTATTTTCTCACTTAGATACCATCGATGCAAGTTATCCTAGGAAAATTCGCGTGAAGATTTTTCTGTGAGATGAAATCGGAAGGATATGTTATACTAAATCTACCCAAATACTATAGTTACATCATTTTATTATTTTTTTTTTCAGTCTTGTTTATAAAAAAAACTATTCAAAAAGATTAGGTAATGCCTCAATTGTTCAAAAAAACGTTTTAAATGTGGTTCAACTCCCTTTTGAAATGACATGGGCGTAACCGCTTACGCATCCCAATATGAGACCCAATTTGAAGGGGGTTTCTTCAACCATCTTAATTTATTTAGTGGTGAAAGTTACTTGAAACACACTTACTAATTTATTCAATATTCAAAGTGGTTCGCTTCTCCCAAATGCTTTTTAAATTTTTCTAATAATTATTATATTTCTAATTGTAGTCTCCATAAATGTGTGTTTCGCTTATATACTAATGTGGATTGTGGAGTATTTGTGAATTCTGACTTATCAGGTGTACAATCAGTAAGTAACATATGCAGAAGTGATACAGAAACGAATAAACGAAAAAATAATTGTAATAATATTTTAAAAGCGCATGGAAACAAAGACTTCTGTGCACAGTGCTCATGTTTTTTTGGTTGGCATGGCATGATCAGGCCCATATGGAATGTATATGACATACAAAAGAAAAAGTGTTTAATTATAAAGAAAAGCTATCATGCAATAACAACTGATCGTCTTTTAACATGCAGACCTTACGTTTATACAAGTTCAGAATAGATCAATAAAGAATAACACTAACCTTGAGTGCGGACTTGAGGACTACCACATCGCCTGGACTTTGGATCCATGGCTCACCATCCACCTGCACTGGCATATCGGTGTTTAAATGTATTTTGATGTGGCCACCCTGTATGTTTAAGGATTTTATAGTTAACCCATGTCAATGGAATTATAAGTACAAGTTACTCGCCTGGGCAATCCGCATGGCTGTACGTATGCCAGACTGTATCTGCCCCAAGTGGACGACGCCGGTAACGCCCACCACCTCCAGCATGCCATCATAGTGATTGGGCGTGCTAAACTGATCATCCTTATCGGGACCCCAGGGATTTGCACCACTGCCCCAGCTGTAAGCAAATAAAATATAGTAAGTTTATAGGTTAGTCGATCATAAATTGTATTTTAAAACTGCGCTGCTACCTTAAAATGTTTAATATAATGATGCCATCAACGGGTGGAAGATCGACCACCTTGCCATCGACCTCTAGGCGTAGCTCCTTTTGCAAATCTTTGACCGTCTTGCGTCCCACAATCTTACGCAACCCCATCTTAACATAGTATCCCTTGTTACGTAGCCGTGAATTGAACTGATTGGGATTCTCCTCGCGTGCGTTATGAAAGTCCAGACAAAGATCGGCATCGATGCCGATCCCAAAATAGTTGTTCATCACAAAAATCTGTGAGTTGTCCTCATTTTGGGCGCCACCTGTCAATGGGAAGCATTAGTTTGGCTTACAGTTGTCCGTATAGTTTGTTGTGGAACTCTTAACGCACACATCGACACATGACATCAAACATTAAATTTATACAAAACATCGAGATAGACATATGGATCAGCTTTACTGCTTCCCTTCAAATCAATCAACTTGCCTTGACGGAACTATATACATATATACATTACCTGATTATCTGGATATTAAGAACTAGAACAAACTTTGTACAACTATAGACTAAAAGGCATGCATTTCTAAGTCAGTGTATAAAAACATCGTATACCCATCAAAACCAACAGCATTAATCATCAGCTACCAAACTTGTTGGCAATACTACTCGGGTTTCAAAACTTAAGGACTTGGGTGGGACTTCCAATTTATAATAGGCTACATACAATTTTGAATTGGATTTAACAATTGATGTCTTTAGTTATTCTTTAAGCAAACATCTTTTAAAGCATTATACTAGTAAATAACAAAAAACCATTATTATTATTTCTGATTAATAATCGATATAAGTATATAAATTGTAAGATGAGTTGTTCTATAAAACTGAAAGTTGCAAAAATACACAACAAAATTATTTAAAAATAAATCATTAGCTTGATTACATTGATTTTTAAGAGCTCGTAGGAAATTACAACGAGAAAAGAACTAAAAGTGCTCTGTCTATACAGGGATGTTATTGGCCTTGGGATATTGACTGGGTAGTGGGACATAAGATAGATTAGACAGAGAAACGTATAAACGAATAAAGAATTTTGAAAGATCAAATGACCTGATATATCACTCGATGTCAGTGCCGGTATTTGATGATGCTGATTTGTTTGTTGCGATAGATGTGCTTGGTGAGCCTTCTTCTTCTTACCGGTTGTTTGTGAGGGCGCCTTCATTGCCGGCTCTTCGGGCTTATCTTCCGGATGAAAAACGACCGTCCATCGATCCAATCGTATCTCTTCCGCCTCGATAACATCGCGTAGCATATTAAGGGGATCCTCACCTCCGGTATAGCCGGAGCCCCAACACAAAACACGTGCCAAATCATTGCCTGGCAGAGAGTTATACTTAGGCAACAGGAAATTGGATGGGGTTTTTAAGGTCTGACAACTTACCTGTACCTAATGGCACAATTGCGCACGGTGGGCTAGAACACTCCGAATCCTGACCAACATTATCAAGACACTGCAATACCCAGCCAATGGTGCCATCTCCTCCACATACCAAAATCTTATAATTGGTGATTTGACGGAACACATAGAGTCTATAGAAAGTTTTTGACAAGTAAGCTCAGACAGTTAAATACAAATTCCGTTTGCCAATTACCCTGGTAGAGGACCTCCGTTGTCCAAGTCAAAGACCTGATACGGGTTCAGTAGTTTTCTAAAGCTCGATATTAGTTCCAGTCCCTGACAGCCACCAGACTTGACATTCACAAAGACAAGCAACGGCCTGACATCCGAAGGTACCATGCTGGGTTCAATATTTGGCAACAGCAACACCAACAGTTTCTTATCCTCAATGATCGTCTCCCGTAGGTTGTAGAAAGCGCGAACCTGCAAAAATATTAAGTATATTATTTACAGGGGGATAGATTTGTAAGTGTTTCAAACTGACCGCCTTCTGAGCATCCTCAAACGTAAGAACTACCGATCCGTATTCATAGTAAATGGGTCCTATGCTAATGAACTTGTTCTCATCTGTCACGTATTTGTTCAAAATCTGCTCGTAGTTGCGCTGCGAGAGTCCCGTAGGCAGGTTACCCACAAAGAGCGCAATGTTTGGTCCATGAGGATCCTGTTTGTGTTGCATGTAGAAGCGCATCAGTTCCATTTGACGAATAGAGTCCTTGCCCAATTGTTTCATAATATCCCACGGACGTTCGTTCCATGAGAGAATGCGTTCGGTTACACCACGATCGAGTAACACTTCCGAGCATCTGTTATAGCAATTGGATATTTTATTCAATGATGCATATGGTGTCTTACATATAATCATATCTTACCTATAATCCTGTATCTGGTTATCTTGTAGCCCGAATTTATCAAGTGCGTCGCGTATCAAGTCCTTAATAACCGTTGTATTATCGACCGGAACATTGACATATGGATCGTCCATGGAGCATTGCAATTTGCCAGGATACACGCGCACATGACCCTTGTCCCTGTCGTGAAACCTGAGATACATGGCCGGTCGCTTGCCTTCTATGTGTGTCAGATTTAACACAGGTGTGGGATCTAGCATCGGTGCATCTTCCATGCCAGCGGCCGCATACATATCTGTCAAATAGAAGGCCTTCGGATCGCGCGTAATGTGAAATGCGCGCAAGGCGGTGGTCAGTAATTGTTCCAGCGTGTACGTGCGCTGCACGATGATCGCACGGTATTGCTGGCGCCGGAATGAGTTGTTGCCATCGAAGACCTTGATCATCTCTGCGGGTTAGAGTTAATTTCAAACTTAAGTTATTACACTGCAAGTGGACGACGACCACTTACCTATATCTTTCTCTTCACGTTCCTTCTCCTTCTTCTCCCTGTCCTTCTCCGACTTTTCGGACTTGTGACCAGCGGCATCGGCGCGATAGTGTGAACCACCACCACCACCACCAGAACCACCAGCACCACTGGCGCTACCGCTGGCAGTACCTGCACCTCCTGCACTTCCGCCTCCTCTTTCACCTCTTTCAGCTCTTTCGCCACCTCCACTGCTGCTGGCGCCACCTGTTGCGCTCATGCCGTGCGAGGATTCGGCCTTGCCCAAAGACTCCTCATCCTTTAAGCGAGGCGCATCCCCACTGCTGAATTCTTCCGATATACTGCGTGCTAAACGTGCACATAAATACAGTTCCGTTATTATCGTGTATAACGTGCATGAGAGGTCAGGTTTTTAGTAGGGTGTCGAACATGCAATGTGTATTTCTGTTTTATGGGTGGAGGGTTAGTTCTGTCTGATTATGATCGTGGCGAATATAATGTGATGCGAAATGCGAAGTGCGATCGTGATTAGTCGAGTTAGTATTTAATTAAGTGAACAAAAAGTAACTAAAGCAGGTGGTTAGCGTCAAAAACTAGAAAACCAAAACCAAGAACCAAAACCAAACTAAAGCCAATCTGAGCACTGAGCGTACTAAGTGTATACGGTAGTCGGTGGCACTTGCTGTTAGATTGAGAGATTATACAAAACGAGTACAAATGATAGCGTTTAACGCTAAATCACCTCTGCGCTTCTGGTAGCGAGGCTTTCGCCAGCCGGCGGAGAGGCCGCGAACACGACGCAGCAATCGTCCGAAGACATGACTCTGTCCCTGGCCATCACCGATATCGCTGGCACGGGAGCGACTGCTAGCGCCACCTTCATCACTGATATCTCCAGCAATATCATCTCCACTCAGACCACCCGTGCTACGCGGCCGATCATCCAGATACAGATCCTCGTACTCTACATCATCATCGTAGGCATCGTGGGTGAGGCGAGCCGAGGATAGTGTGTGATAGTTGTCATCATATGCCTGATAGTTGCCATCCTCGTCCTGTATAGTGATTTCGATGTTTTGCGACAGTCTGTCCAAGCTGTAGTTGCTCTTCACACCACCCTTGGGTGAGCGTTTGGAGCGACGACGCTGAAACAGGCCACGTCCGTATTTCTTATAGCGGGCAACGCCTGGCTCCTGAAATGACTTGCTGCGCCCTACTGGTGAAAGTTGGAGCGTGGCAGAGACAGAGGCGGGCGCTGGCGAGGCGGAGGAACAGTCGCTGGAATTGGGTGAGCTCACCGAGCCACCCTTGTGCTTGGGTGCACTGAGTATGGTCTTGGGCTTGGCTTTCATTGGAGCACCAGTCTTTGGATTGCGGCCAGCGAGCAGGCTTAAGGCATGTGCAGCAACAGCTTTGGGTGGCCCGGGGGCAGGGGCATGACCCTGGGCTGTTATTGCAGCTGTCGCTGTGGCAGTGGTACGCTGCGCTTGAATGTTGCGCTGCTCGGAGGTGTTGGAGGTGTTACTATTACTACTATTATAGCTAAGATTGCTAATCAGATTCATGCTGGAGTCGAGTTCATCGGTGTTGGTCAGCTCGCCACCCGTATCGGATGTCTCGTAGCAGCTCTCACGTGGCGCCGTCTCCAGCTCCACATCGCCATGATAATCCGTTTCGCTGACATCCCTTGGCGATCGACGCGTGCAACGTTTGCGCAGCGACACATCACAGTGATCGTAATCTTCGCTGAGATCACCGCCACTTATATCACAGACACCGCCATCCACATCATCGTCATCATCTTCTCTATCATCGTCGTCGTCAGAGGCATCACGCCGCCTGCGTCGCCGCCCCTGGCCATGGGCCAACTTACGGAAGAGACTCGAATAGAGCAACTGCAACGATGAGTTGGCCGAGGGCGACTTTTGCAGTGGCCCCAAGGGCACATGGCTGGTCGATGTGGTTGTCAGCTGTACAGCGCTATCCTGTTGCTCATTGTCATCCTCCTCCGGATCTGGTTCTGCTGGCTCTGCTTCCGGTTCATCCCTCTCATTACTCGTCTCGCCAACTATGAGCGATGGCGTTGGTGAAACACAGAGTGATATGGAGCCACAGGAGGTGGGCGTGGGCGGCGTTGAAAGTAAAAAATGTTGTTTCGATTGCTCAAGTCGCTGCCTGTGAAGCTCGAGCAGCTCCTTGAGACACAAACCGGACGCATCAACGTCACCAGCCTCGGCCTCGGCACCGAGCTCCGGGCTGGCTGCCGTTGCGTTAGCGGCACAATCAAAAACCAAAAACGAAACGTTTAAAATAAAACACAAGAAAATAACTTAATAAACAAAATAGTCTAGAAATCGAAATGAATAAAAGAAACCAAAAATAAAAAACAATAATGTGTAAGAACTGCAGTTGGGAACGAATTTTGAAAAAGTTGGCGAAAAACTGTATTGCGAATTATGTGGAATGTGTGTTGTTTTGGGGTGAGGAGTATAAGATGAGGCATAAGGTTTTTTTATGTCCATGGCTTTAAGGATAGATACATAGATATGTGCACAACATCGAGAGCTGATGCAGCTGAGGGGTGAGTTTTGGGTGAGTGAGCTGTGTGAGCGGAGTACGCGACCTTAACCCATTGGCAGCTGCAGTTGGGCTAGGTGACTTTTATCGGATTGTTTTTTGAATAAATATGGTCAGGTGATTGTTTTCATTTTTAGGATGGGTTTGCGGGGACCAGTTGGTACTTACGACACGAATAATCGCGTACAAGCGTTGTTTTGGATTTGACCTGGACGCCAATAATCGCCTCGATTGGCACCTCAGTACGCGGTATCGAAACTGAATGCGGAGGTAAGTAGATAGGTTGTAGTATACCAAAATTACATTCGGTTGGCAGGTACATGCGACATCCAGCGTGTGTGGTCATGCCACACCACTCGCACCGATAGCCTACAAAAGATAAAGGCGGAAGCGATATTAATTTATGTAGGTTTAAAATTAACATTTCTCAATATGACATAGATAACTAAACTATGAAATCGTAATGTATATTTAAATTATATTTTTTCATTTAATACCTGAAAGTGCTAATTTATATACTAATACACGTTCAACACTCACCTGTGAGGCATTCCGAAGACCAACAGGTTTTCTTGCAATAAGCGCATTTGGACGTTGATGGAAGATTACCCTCTCGCCAATGATGCTGTAAATAAATAATTTGACAATATTTTTAAGTTTTATTGTACAAACAAGGTTTGATTTCGGTACTCACTTGATGCCTCACATTAAGCAATTCCTTGCTGGGCACGTAAGTTGCATTCTCTGTGCAATCTGGCACAGCAAAATCTTGGCACTCAGTATGCGCGAAATATTCGCAAACTATAAAATGGTACAAATTTGTTACTATGCTTTTTCACATTTTATTAAAACATATCATCTAACGGCATTATAAATAAGTTTTAAGATTTATATTCAAGTTATTTTCGATATTCGAATAATGATTGACTGCCACAGGAATTGGATATGAAATGCATTTGAAATTCACTTGACAGTCATAAAATTGAGATAAGAAGATAGAGAAATAGAAAGAGAAAGGCTTACCTAAACAATGCACCGCTGGCGTTTCATCCAATCGCTTACGGCAAACAGTGCAGAATTTTCTCTTGTGATGAGTTGGTTCCGACCAACAATGGGCGACGGGATTCTGTCCAACGATATGACAGATGCCAAGTTATTCAATGTGACAAAGATATGAGTATGTATGTATAGAGAAAATGCACTATAATGCATGATGTGTATACCCACCTTAATAATGCATGGCGCAATGCCGGAACAGGGCGTTACCACGTTTGTGACACATCGTTCGTGAATGATAAAGTTGCAAACTGAAAGAGAGAGAAACGGACAAAAAAAAGGGGGAAGCATATAAGTGTCATTCAATTGAGAATATATATATATATATATAGTTGGACATATGTATGTGTACGAAGGTAAAGGCAAACTGCAACCAACTGTCTATCATCGCAGTACATGCATAAGTACGAGTATAATGGGTTGGTTCTTATCTAAATGAAACAGGCAAATATGGCTGCGTTGTTATTTCACAACCTGATTTTAGTACCCTTATGCAAATAAGTAGCTATATAGCATATAAACTGCATGTGTGTGAGTACATAAGGTATGTAAGTTTGACATTTCATGCCTAAACCCTGAGCCTGGCCACAATCCGCCGACGTCATCGTCAGCTATATTCATCCATTCAGCGCCATTCATAGCAAGGGCCAACTTAGTTCTTGAGTTCATGGGCACCATTTTCATTGAAGGTTTGCATACATACACACTAAAGCACTTGCAAGCATGCACACACAAACTCACGTACACACACTCACATAAAGCTGAAGCAACAAAAAAAATTGAAGAAGAAGAAGCAAACGTTAAGTGGCTAACCGTAAAAGAGAAACAAAAGCTGCAGAGAGCTAACACACAAAAGCAAAAACAAACACAGCAATAATGCAAGGCAAACAAAGACCTTCGCTGTCGCTCTCTCACCTCTCTCTATTGCACATACCCATTGCCTCTCGTTGCGCCTGTGTTAGTGTGTGAATGGAAGCAGCAGCAGCATATATCAACCGCCTCTGACCTAAACAGTGCTGCCCAATGCTGCTGTGCCTCCCACTGGGCACAAACACATACATATACGAGCACTGAGTGCAGCTCTTCTACATGCGATTGCGTTTGTATGTGTGTGTGTGTATTTATGTCTTTATGTTGTTGTGGTTGTGAGTGTGTGCTAAGCCCCAACATAGAAATTCGAATGTTATTTTTAGATATGCGTGAAAGTTGTACACACTTTGCATGTGGTCTATATGCATGCACAAATATACAAACATACATATTTATGTATATGCATATGGTATCTAGATACATATATAAGTTTAACCAAATAAATTCACATATACATATATATATATATATGTTTCGGTTCTCTTATTTGTAAGTATGCATCTCCTGCTCTATATACATACATATGTATGCATAAATATGTATGTATGTCTGTCTGTTTGTAGCGAATAGAGAGAACTAGGCCGCTGACCTGACGCTGACGCTCTGACGTCATGAATGAACTCATGAATTTTGTTGCTCTTGCTGTTATTGTTGTTGTTATTTTTGTTGCTGTTCAGCTCTATGTATATATATCCAAAGTGGATCATAATTTTTTTTTTTTCTAACTTGGCCAAACGTGACGTTGGCACGAAACCAACTGCAGCCTTTCAATCTCTTGCTGATTGGGTATATGTATGTGTGTGTGTAATATAATATTGTATTCGAAAAACTCATCATGTATAATAAATTCTTAATGATTTAAATCGCATTTAATTGCGACAAATTGAGCACGTGGAGCATTGAGTTCTATATAACTATATATTTTGGACAAATTTATTGGCATCATGTATACCTAAATGTTAGCTTACGCATACGTACATGTGTGTGTGTGAGTGTGTGTGTGTGAGAGAGTGTAGCAACAGAGCAGATAAGCGCGACAGAGACTTATGGGAAATTTTTTAATGTTTTTCTTTGCTGGTTGTTGTGGGGAAATTTACGAAACTCAACACACTTTTCCTTTTACCATCTTTCGTTTCGTTTGCTCTTGGCAAGGGCGCGTTATCGCTCTGCTTGCTAGTGTGTGTCAGTTGTGTGGTGTGTGTGTGTGTGTTTTGTGTGTTACTTTTATAACAACAATAACAAAGGAAGATAAAGCCAAATCGCCCGAAAGTACTCAAGGAAGTATGCAGCGAGTAGAAGTCAAAGCCGCAGACGAAAATTATAGTATGTGCGCAAAAGGTGGCGAAAAATGTTTGCTACACACACATTCAAACGAAACTAAATATATGTACATGTGTATATGTATATGTATGTGTACGCTGTGGCAATTGAATGGGCACAAGTTGACATGCGTAGTACAATAGCAACAATTAAAATTGATATTTGTATAGAGCCCATTCCCCAAAAAACACACACATACATTTATATTTATATATATACAAACGCAGAGGGAGAGAGAGAAAGAGAGATAGAGAGAGAGAGAGAGAGAGAGAAGGAGAGAAAAGGCAGAGTGTGCGAGAGATTTGCATGTTCAGCTGTGAGTTATAGAATTTTTTTTTTTTCATTTGTTCGATTTCGAACAGGAAATCAATTTAGAATCAAACTTCCTGACAGGCCAACTCACTCAAAAATAGATGAAACCATAATTAAATATAGAAATGATTGGATCAGTGTGACGCATGAATAATACATATAGCCCTATTCCAATATTTTCATTTTTCTGGTTCGCACTTGAACTTGACCATGGCCAACATGACGTATGCGCAACATGCCCAACACAGCTTTCGAGCATCCGAGTTGAATTTCATTGGAATTGCCATCTTATGGTTTCTTTTTTCTTTTAACAATTTCTGTGCCACGCTTTGCAAAATCAAATCAAAAGCCAGCTAAATTCAATTCAAATTTATCAGTGCATCAAATTGCCGTCGTGTTTTTATTTTTAGTTCATAGCATCAAAATAGCATAACATGATTTAAGATTGGCATAAATACAATTTCCCAGAGCTGCAAAACGAATTCAACTCAATTGGAATTGGATTGGATTGGATTAAAGCAAATGCGCGCAGCTACGAAACTTGTTGTGTCCGTATATATATGTATACATATATTTATATATATATGTAAATAAACATATACACAGCACTTCGGAGCGACGCTGGCAAAGTACATACGTAAGCATAACACAAGGCAACAGTCAAGGATATCGCGTGCGTCGTGACTATGGATGGCTATCAACGCACACGATGTCGACGCTGATGTTGACGTCGACATTGCTGCCAGCTGCACTACTTGAATAGAGATTGAATAAACATACCCTAGCATCCAAAAATTATACATTATAAGGACTAGATAACGATAGACCCAGCCAGGGATCTTATAATTCTTTTTTTCCTCTTATATTTAGAACTCAAATCGAATTGTTTAAGATTTGAAATAAGCGTGATTTTGCTGGATTATTCTTAATCTTGTATAAAGTATTAATTATACGTCATTCTATACCTTTCTTAATACTACTTGAACTAAAATTTGTTCTCTTATTAGCTTATACAAAAATTTGTTGTAAGAAAAGTGAAGATTTTAGAACACAATGAAACACCAGGAATATGAATCGAGTCAATATAATTCATAAGGAACCATTATTAAAGATTAAACTCAACAATTTCATAATTATAGTATTCTTAAATACTCATAAAACAAATTGGGTCAAATGTATATACACTTTTTTGTAGCTGATTCTAAAAATTCTACACGTCTATAACCGTAACTAAAGTCTTTTGTCAACCTTATAAATCTATCTGATTTTATTTATAAATAGATGACGTGCTATCTAAAATTATTTGATCTATATTTATACCTCTTCAAATAACACTCACAAAACAAAAAAAAAACCTACCAAAGCATTAAATCATTTTTCTTTTGTATTTTGACAGACATTAAAAAGAAAAAACAAACATGGGTAATCATTTTGCTATTCCCTTTTTAATGCTTTCAATCGATTTACTTTAAAAAATAGTTGTTTTTTAGTAAAGATTGTGATAGTATCTGTCTGTTGAGCAATAGATAAAGGTTAAACTAATGGACCAATCGATCCAAAAAGCCAAATGTGTTGGATCAAAAGTTTTGCGTGGCATGCAACGTCAGCAATTCCACTTGAGAACCGCGCGCTCTATCTTCCTCTCACTCTCTTCCCTTTGTCTCTCTCTTTCTACTAACAACCATATCTGATAGTCATGCCAGCCAAACTGACGACGAACATTCCCCACCCTTCTTTCCTTAACAAGAACAAGCACATAAAATCTGTTTTCATTCGTTTTCTATTGTTGTTGCGTTTCTGGTTGTGGTGGTGGTGGCGGTGGTGGTGCTGCTGCTGTCGCTTTCATTTCGTTATGAATGAACGGCAGCGACAGCGACAGCAACGAGAAGGTAATTAAACGTTACCGCCTCCGCACCTCTGCGGCAACAACGGCAGCACCATCATCATAATCGTTTTGCGCATATGGCTTTCGGTTCTTTCGGATGGTTTCGCTAACCAAATGTGGCTGCCACACTCATGGCGGCCATTGATGACGCACTTTTAGCCCTTCGTTGCTATCGGCTGGGTCGACAGCAGCAGCAGCAGCAGCAGAAGCAGCAACGCTATTACAGTGGGCCCTGGCAATGGTGTAGGTGTTATATACTTACGTATACGTAATATTCGACAGGCCCCATACAGGTTGGCAGCCAGAAAAAGCCACAGCCGGCTCGTAGCAATCTCACACATACAGACATACTCGTATATATTTTTCACCTGCTGCTGCTGCAATTGCATTTTCAGCGCCCCCGCAACCCTTGAAAACCAATTGAAACGTTGCCTGCAGCTGTGCGCATCCTGTTTGCATATATGTATGTGTGTTTGTGTGTGTTTGCCATTGAGAGTGCATCTCGACCTACTTTTAAGCTAGAGCCAGAGACAGAGCGAGAGAGTGCGAGAGTTGACTCTGCTTGGCAACTGTGCAGGCGACTCTCATTCGCTCTCTCTCTCTCTATGTAGCTTTGCCTCCTTTTTTTCATACCCCCTCCACCCACACAAACGTTAACAGTGTGTGCATGAGTTTTGAGTAGCATTGTTGTTTTTTGACTTTCCATAAGCCTACACAAAATTTGATGCAGCGACAGTTTCTGCATTTGCTGCTATCACAACACCAATTCCCAACCTTCATTCACACCTCCCCTCGCCACGTTTTTCAACGCCTAATTACCACTTGCAATTAAAAGAGATATGCAACTCAATTAGTGGAAGCGTTCACATAACGCCTCTTGTCTTGTTTGAAAAGCAGAATAAGAGCAACGCCTGTGGCTATGCAATGAAAATTTTCGCACTTCAAAGCAGAGATAATGAAAGAGATACTATTAATGACATTTTACATACGTTCGTATGTAGTATGTAGGTGTACGCACACATCGCTTGCTTTGAGCTTGCAATTAATACGCTGAAAATGACATGAAAATGACATTGCATGCCAAAGCTAAGTGCCTATTTATAGCTAACACTGTCAAAATGCAAAGATATTTCGAGAGAGAGGGAGAAAAAAAAAAATATTGAAATGTTATTTGTGGCTCTTCCTATGTGGCTAATACTTATGTAATCTTAATGGATAAGCTAACATGTAAATCTTGTTGGAAATGACGCGAAGCATTTTGTAAACATTTGACGTTAGCATTTAAAGCCAAAGTATAAGCAAAAAAACAAAAAAACGTAAAACGTAAAACGCTCTATGCAATAACTTTAATAATAGCACGAAATAAACAAAAATTAAATGCGCGCGCGGCGCTTAACACGCTTTCAATTGGGAGAGGCAGGCAAAGCGAGCAGGCAGGCAGACAGAGATTTGCACCGTTTGATAGATTCTCAATGCTCGTGGCACAAAAGCAACAGCAACAACATCAGCAGTATAATCAAATACAATCGATATTGTTTAACCCGTTGTGACGTCGTTTTTCGTTGGCTGAGTTCGCACGTCATTGTACTATACAATTTTCTCTTTCTTTGTTTTTTGGTTTAGTTTTAAATGCGCGCACACTTTTCAGCCACAAATAGCATCAGCTTGATTATGATGTTTATAATGATGATGATCGTGCATTTTGGTCATGTGGGGAACAACGTACGGATGCAGCTTGTAAAAATCACACGAATGTGTTTTTACTGTCGGTCGTCCGCAACATTTATGGCAATTTAAAAACTGTTTTTCTTTATTTCGGATCGAAATTAGACAAATGTATTTTTGTACACTTTTGAGGCCACTTTTCATTGATTTGCGTTTTAGATTTGTCTGTTTCAGACGCGTTTAGTGCCCATAAATTATAACTTGGCACTTGCAGCTACCTAAACGCGGCAAGTGTTGAACGATAATAGTAAACATAATTTCACAATATTTTTTATTGTCAGACGTAGTATATAAAACGATTTTGGTTGTGATTTAGAATTCTTGTGTGACAAAGTTGTAAGAACTTCAGCTAAAAGTCTTCTTTTAACCTATAAATAGAAAAAATAAAGTACTAAGGGTCCAATAAAACCGAATGATGCAATGTTTTAACTTTTTCAAAACCTATTCGATTTTAAGGGTTAAGTTCAATTTCTAAAAATATTTCAATTATTTTAGTAGCTTTAAGTTTGTGGTTGTACAAAATAAATTCGTAACAACACAAAGATGAACAGTAACTTAACTTAGCCCTAACATACCCAGTTAAAGATTTTGCAGAAATGTTCTTTTATCGATAGGTTATCGGGATCCGAGATTTCTATCAACTGAATGCCACACTGGTAGCTCATATCTACTGAATAACTTTTGTTGTTTTAATAATTAATTACTTACCCTCGCAAATGTAGCCCTGTTGTATGAGGCCCCACAGTAAATCCGAGCAGTGGTGACAGTAAGTTGGCTTATGAAATGTCTTCTTTACAAATGAATGCCCACCATCCGCCATTTTGTTTTGTCTGTTGACTGCCAAAGCTACAGTTTTCGTGGCGGCAATGGCGCCGTTCTATAAATCGCGTGGGACCGTTTTAGTGTTGTTCTTTTCAGTTTTTATTTGTTATTTATTTATTTGTTGTTGCTTTTGTTGTTGTTGTTGGCACGAGACTTTTATGTTCTATCTATTGTTACTACTATTGTTGCTGTTGTTATTGTTGCTGAAGCGTTTGTTGCTTTATTGAATTTAGTGATTTGTTGTTGGTGTGTTCCTTTTGTTTGAAATGGTTTTTTTTTTTTTTTTTTGTTTGGCAAGCCAACTAACTGAAGAAACTGGAGCGAACTAAGCCGCAGCCAGCTGAGGCAGTGGCAGAAAGCTTGGGCTTGAGTGTGTGCTGAATTTGTGCAACGGCAGCGGCAGCGTCGTCGTCGGTGGAAGCGTTGCCTTTAGCGACGATTTGTGCGTACAAAAGTAGGCGTGTTCGAATATCGCCAACTGCAGTTGTTCTTCTTGTTGTGGTTGCTGTAACAATACAACTGCAACTGGTGCTGCTGCTGCTGCTGTTGCTGCGTCTGATGTGGCGGCTGTGGCCCTTTGGTGTTTTGGTTGCTGTTGAGGTTGTTGTTGCTGTTGTTGCTGCTGTTCTTGTGGCACCGGCTCCGGCTTTGACTGCTGCTGACGACAAAAGCGATGACAAATGGAGAACGACGACGACGACAAAAATGACGACGACGGCTGCATTTTCATCCATTGGTCAACTGGTTGTTTGCTTTTATCCAGACATTTGCTTGCCGGAATTTAGCGCTATTGCGCCAACACTTTTCTCTTAATTAATGGCAGCAAAAAACTATTATTATTATTATAATTATTATTATAACTATATATTTTTAGTTTTGGGTTTTGGTTTCTTTGCAAGATTTGTAGGTCTGTTTTGTTTTTTAATATTTTATTTATAGATGAGTTTTAAAGGCTACGTCGTCATTTAAATTTAATAATAGTTTACTGGTTTCTAAATATGTATATCATTTTGTTGTTTGTTGTTGGTTTGTTAAGTTGTTGTCGTATATATATATATATATATATATATATATTAATAACTATTTTTGTTTACTATGCGTTTCGAGTTTGGTGGAGTGTTTTGTTGTTGTTGTTGTTATATTTTTTGTTACTTATTTACAATTAAAGTTGACTTTTGATTCAAGCGCTGCACTTTAAAAAACAATAAAATCACACACATTAATACACTGTTTCATACAGTTTTGAATTTCAACAGTTTCGACTTAATTGTTTAATTTCTTTTATTTTCCACGTCGCGCATAGAACTGAACAACAGCAGCGAAAATATGGGAATGTTCGTTAGATTCAAGACCAGCAGTTGGAGCATGTTTTTGACTCTCGTTGCTGCGCTCTGCCTCCTTTTGTGCGCTACGTTAGCGCCGCACACCCCAAAAAAAAAACAACAAAACAAAAAAAAACAACGAAAGGCATTAAAAGTTTTGAGATAACATACTATACAAGAGCGGGAGTTCTAGGAGCACAAACGAACGAGCGTGCGCGAGAGAACGTTTACGTGTGGTGAGTTTATTGTGAGCAGCATTACCCGTTATTTTTGTGAACAGAGACACACACACACATACAAGCACACATTAAGTAGATAGTAGCAGGCATCATATAATAATAAAACTGGCAAAAATATGATATCAACAGCGTGTCAAAAGAGAGTGTCACTTACACGGAGAGAGTTAGAGCATGAGCGAAAGTGACAGATAGCAAGAATGTGTGAGTTATACTCTCTAAATGGAAAACTGCATTTAAAGTTTTATTTTTGGCACGCAAAAGTTGAAATTGTTGAATGAAATTTGCATTTGCTTCGTGCACTGAGAGGTTGTCAAGCGTGTAAGCCCCGATAAGTATGCAGCAAATAATTTGCAATTCACAGAGCATAGTTCGGGGTGCAGCAAATAATCATGGTGATGACGGCATAGAGTTTGCCTTTTTTGATAGGGATACGAACTGAAACTTTACATGTGTATGTGTATATGTGTATGTTTGAATATGTATGAGTGGATCTATGACGCCCACGCACAACACTCACACACAAACACACACACACAACTTTTGTTTCAAGCCAAGGACAATTGCCAATGCTTGACCATTAACTCATACGAATGCTATAAATAGATTTCACACAGTTGAAATTTACAACAAAATTATGACAATATACAAAAAAAAGGAGCAGCAACAACCACAAATAATTTTGTATGTGTATTCAAGTATAACTAGTATATGAGCCAAGTGTATGCCACAAAGGCATGTCGTTCCATCGTTGTCGACGTGGGAGGTTGTTGTATGTTCTGTGTCCTGGTCAGGTCCAGGTGGCATGCGCAGTGTATAATTCACCACATCTCGCAGTCGAAGTTAACGAGCAAGCATAATGTGTGTGTTTGCGAAAAGTGGCCAAGTTTAAGGATAAATCACTACGAAAACGCGACACAAAAGGGAACGCAAGAAAACAGCAAAATGCTATCGTATTTGACTTTTTGTTTGCAACAAATTCCAATGTTGGGTTTAAGGAGCGTAAAAAAACAAAAACTTTATGATGCATTGCTTGAAGTGCGAATTAAATAAATTATTTATGACAATGCTTGTTGGGATTTGAACTTGGGCTGCTTGAGATGAGAAAGAGGCCGAAAGCAGTCAAAGCACAAATTCGGCTGCTCATATACTCATACATACATATATGTTAATGTGTACACGCATGTATACAAACATATAGACATACATACATATGAGCAGCAGCCGCAACACTTTGCACCCACTTCCAGAGTGGCCCAGTAGCGCCCATTGCCCGTTGTCAGAGCCCCACCCTTCTCCGCTTATAGAGCACAGCCAGCACTTCCCCACAACCCCGCTCCAACACATATTTTCTCTCTCTCTCTTCTCTCCGCAAACGTTGCGCGCTTCACTCTTTTCGAGCCGCATGAGCAAATCGCAATAGATAGAGAATTTTTTTTTGGCTGCTCCTGTGCCACAAACGTTGGTTCCTTGCCACACACACACATATACAATTAGTTGAACACACACCCACACGCACACAATCTCACATATACATATATATATTTATATATACATTTATATATATATATATATATATATGTATTTATATATGTATTTATATATATAGCAGCAAAGTCCTTGAGTGCGTGGCTTTTTTTTTGTGAATCATTTTGTTATTGCCAAAAACCAAAAGATAATTCAATCAACCAAAACAGCACTCGGGTTTTTTGAGTTTAATATTTGCATTTCAAAAAGTTTCATTTTCAATGGCTACGGAAAATTGTTCAGCCTACGCTGACGAACTTTGCACATATGACAACGTAATTTTCATCCACACACACACACACACACATACACATACGTTGGCACACTCAAACACACGCAGACACTCGCGCAGATACAAATTTTATGTACCATATATTTTAGCTGGACAACGTAGACAACGACGGCAAATTCGCAAAATTAAAGCTGCTGCTGCTACGGCCACTGCAAATAATTTGCACAATAATTTTCCATTTTCATTTTCATTTGCGTTTACACATCCACATTTTCACTGCTGCTGATCTTTGCTGCTGGCAACTGCGGTATCCACTTTTTTTCGCCCTTTATTTTACAGGCGTTGGATATTTCTTTCTTTTTTTTTGCACTTGATATTAGATTTTTTTGGTTACGTTTTCGGATTCGCGTTTTTTTTCTGCACTGCGTAGCATTCGATTGTTTATGGAAAATTTTCACAATTTTAATGTACAAGTTTTCAAGTTTTTTCTTCTTTTCTTGTACATTTTTTGCCCACTTTGGTGTATGTGGTATGTGAAATGAATGTGAAAAAATTCTTCTCTGTGTGTGGCAGTGCCCCCGTAACGTACAAAGAGCACACACCTAGTGGATGTGTGTGCTTGTGCTTCGCTGAAGACGATGGTGCGCTCTGACTGGGCCGAAAAACTGTTCAACGCTCGCTAGCTCCACTCGCCACTCGGCTGCTGCCTGCAAAATTCGGCGTGTTGAATTTTTTTGTTTTTTTTTTTTGACGTTCGCAGCGTAAAGTCCCAATAACAACACTGGGAAAATAGTGGGAGCGTTGCCCACATTACGCTCATTTTGCTCTTGTTCGCTGGCGCGCTCTCTTTCTCTCTCAATCGCTTTGTCTTTGTTGCATACTCCCGCTGAGGCAGTCAGGCTGTTCACTCTTTTTGTTTTCCGTGATGTTTTTGTATTTTTTGGCATATAAGTGAGGCAATTTTTCATCGAACATAGATAATAATCATCGATAGTTAAGAAAATCGACAAGTTTTCCTTGTTTTGTAGTTGATTATCATTAAATGACATTAAATTAATTGTTATAAAACTAGTCAATGTTCACTTCCAGCATATCGATCACTTATTTGCGTTATTTACAATAAAATAAACCGATGTTTATTAAAATAAATATTAAAATAATAAATGGCAATATATTTTCAAGACTACTTGTTGGTGTAAGAAATCTTGTTGGATACGGCGATTCTTTCGTTAAGTAGATGGAGTTGCTTTTCGTATTTAGTGTAGACAGCAACAGTTTTTAGCCAATACTCAAACAACTTATGAAGTCGAATCATCGATACGATGCAGTGTGACCAAATGAAGAAAAATCTATTTTTAAATGTGTTTTATATTTATTATTAGCATATATATTCTTGTAACAAATGCCAGGTGTTAAAATTTAAGCGTCATTTAAAAAGATGTTGATGTATTGTTGTTTTATATGTGGTTAGCAATAATATATATATATATATATATATATATATATATATATATATATAAACGTTAATACACATTTATTTGAGCACACAGGTATGTAATTTACTTAGGTTATTACTTAATAATTCAGTTTAAGCCAGTAACGTCTATAGTATGTATGTATGTATGTATATATGTGGGAGGTTTAACGATCTACTAAATAGCCAGCGCCATGAGGCTTATAGACGGCACCACGTTACATCTCAGAGGTACAATAATGCTTGTTGTTAAATGTGAGTTAGTTTTTTAAGTAATTGGTTTGTATGTTTTAATGTGGGCAAATTAAATTTGCCATGCGTTTGTGAATGGAATAAGCTACGAGTACATTTGAATAAATATATGTTTAACAGCAATTATGTGTGTAACAGTTTGTAGCTGATAACTGTATAATCGTTAAAATAAGACAAATACAATAGATATAGGTTTTTTTCGGTTATGTTGAATACAAATACACGCATACATTAAGGCGACTTTTATGGTTAGGGTATCGCTTTTGTTGCATTTTAGCCAAGGCCATGATCGTCAAAGAAACTTTGCGGTGTTTCATCCTGTAAAATGGAAATGTATTTTTTTTTTATTATACATACTCGGAATTTCACTTTGTTGAGTTACCAATAAAGAAATTGTATCAACTTATGCTACACAAATAATTAATTATACGTATATTTGTTTGCAAATTAAAATAAAAGTTAACTAAGCTTAAAGACAAGTTGGACAATATTCATCAAACTGTTAACAGAGTTCACACTTGTATATATATTTTTTGAGATCAAAGCAAAAGAGATAGAGAGAAAAAGAGGCACAGTTAAAGTCAGCACAGTGAATCGAGGCAGTGTCAAACACAATCATATAACCAATAACAACAATCATAAATTATAATAAACATTAACTAAAAAGAGATAAGATACAATAATTATAATAATAGTTGTAATAATAGTAACACCTTTCAACCTTACCTCTAAGCATATTACGTACATAATTTTTTACATACAAAGACATACATTCAATTTTGGAGTTTTTGAAAAATATTTCATTTGATTTATTATTGAATACAAAAACACAGGAATTTGGCTATAATGTACAACACACATATAAAGAGAGTTAAATAAATATATATATTTTTTTTTTGTATATAGACTATTGATTTTTATGTATATTCTAATTTACTACTAAAAATTTTACATTTCATTTTTTAATTTGTTAACCGGATTTTTTGTTGTTATATATTTCAAAATATTAAAGCTTAAGTTTTCTATATATTGCATTTCTTCCCTAGTTTCAACTGTTTTTATTGCTCAATTTAGGAGTACAAAAAATTTCATCATTGCTTTTTATTTGATGGTCTTGGAATGATTTACTTATTTATTATATAATTATAATGAGGAGGACAATTAAAATGTCGGGGTATTAGCGTTTTGCATGAACTTTTCTCAAAACTAAAGGATGAGGTGGAAAACCGCGCCACAAATGTTCAAGTTCGATATCGTGTTTAGCCTCGCTATGTGCATATACTAATTGCACTTGGATTTTTTCTGATTTTTTTGGTTTAGCGTCACTATGATGTTCCATAGAGTTTGGCCATAACGCTTCAACAGCACACACACACACACACACAAAGCTTTAACGTTATGTGGAGGTGTTAGATTTTTTGTTCTAGTGCAATAACTGCCGCTATGTTTATGTATGTGTATAAGTGTGTGTATAGTGTATATAGTATATATATATGTAACTATATATAGAGGCGTGCGTGCGTGTTTGCATTTGTGTTTTGTGTACAATTAACTACATTCTAAAATATTGGCTTTCTTTTAGAGTAGTCCAATGTCTCTTAAAGTGCCCTCAACAGCTTCGTCCTGGAGTACAGAGAATATATAAGAACGATAAGAACAAGAAGAGTACAGATACAGATACAGATAGTAAAAAGACTTGTTGTTATGTGAGTAAGTGTATGCGTGTGTGTTGGTGTGTTTATATGTAAATTTAACTTTTCATTTATTTTAATTTGATTAAAAGAAGAAGAACGGCACAGCTCGGTATGTTAACTGGGTGTGAGACGGTGTTAACAGTTATTTTTGTACATCATGTATCATGTTTGCATAATATGTAGGCGTATGTATTTGAAGCGCACGGGGACGTGGCGGGCAGGACAATGGCAGGACAATCACAAACTACAATCATTATGTGTGTGTGTGTGTGTGTGTGTGCAGCTGTCCGAAACACGAAAAGCTTTGCAATATGTACAGCCTTATCTGGGACAAGTAACCAACAAATCATTTTAATGAAAACAAAAACAAAACAAAAATGTCAATTCCCACTGATTTCTTTCAAAACGAAGTGCTAGTTATTAATTAATTTGTAAAATATCTATATTTTTTTGTATATTTGTATAATCTTTTTACACTGTTCATTTTTTTTGTCTTTGTTTTTTTTTATGTAAACTCTGATTTAGTTCAGATACTCATTGAAGTCCTTTTGATAGTTGTATTAACATCGATATATGCAGTGGCGGGTAGGGTAAGCGTTAAGTATAACAAGAGAGAGGGTATTATGGTTACACATTAAGATATGCATGTATATAACTGTTATAGTAAGTATCTAGCAACAATTTTTAGTATAAATTAAGAGTTAGTAGTTACTACAGCACATATCTACAAAAACAACGTATGTATGATATATATATATAGTATGTAATTACAAAACAACTACAAAGATCATGCAAAACATTTAATTTGATACCTCCTCGATTATGTTTATGTTTTTTAATTTTAGGAAACAGTACACAAAAATTGGACTAAACATTTGACTACATTTGGATGGCAAAAAATTGTTAATATAAGTTCTATATGTTTATATTGATGGACGGAACTACGTTGGTTTCATATTATAGGATTTTACAATTATGGCAAGATCAATACTATGGTTATAACGTAATAATTAATTAATTAATTAAGTTCTCACAATAATTGCCGGAGATGTTTGGCTTTTTTGTATGTTTGTTTGTTGGCTTGTTGGCAAGTCGAGACATAAATTGAAACGCGCAAAAGGCATGCAATGACAAGTAAACGCAAAATATAATCAAATTCAATTAAGTGTGTGTATCGGTTTACAAAATATTCAAACTTAAGATTAATAACAGTTTCACTGAATATATACAAACACACACAGTATTTTGTTAACAAAAAGCTATTGCAATGAGTAAAAGAACTCTTCTTGCTGTTTTTTTGTTTTTTGCATTCAACATTCAGTAGAATGCGTAAGTATATAGATAGTATTAAGAGAGTCGATTAGTTTCGTTTGCACAAAATTAGAAAAAGAGAGTCAAATAATAATTAAGTAGAGAATTGGAAATGTATATGTACCGTATTATGTATAAAAGTGATATGCAATGAAATGAACAAACACTAACAAGAAAAAAATATATTAAATTAAAAAACCAGCGAGTTGAATAAATATGTAGAACAATTAACAATATATCCGGCATATAAATATATATAAGGATGTACTTTTATACACAACAGTATGCACTATAGATCATATGTCTCGGATGTACTGACCTCTTGTAGCAGATCCTGTGATGCAATCGCTTTAAGTACATTTTTCTTTGATGTCTCCTGAATTTCGCCGCCGATCAGTAGCTCGTCCAAAATGAAATAAGCTTTTTCAAAATTGAATATTATATCCAGTTCACAGACCTGCAAACACAATGGGAAACTCGTGAACTAAACTTTAACATTAAATATATTTAGTTACTTACGCTGCCAAAATACTTATCCAAGAGCTCAACATAACGATGAATAATCTCTAGTGTCAGTAGCTCGTTGTCATTTTGCTCGATGGCGCAACAGAAATATAAGCTGGCATAACTACACAAACAAATAAATAAAATAAAAGTTCACAACAACAGTACACAATAATAAGTTAAGTAAAGTACATACCGCTTATAGACAATCTTGCAATCTTTCCATTCGAGAAACGAACACATCTTTGGCTTGCGAGCTAATATCGTGGTAACGAGCTCACGTGTAATCTTCTTTTTTGTCTTGTCTGGATAGGCCATGTACCATTTTTGAAGCCTCAATTTCCCCTGACGACTGAACAGTAGCATGAAAAGCATCTATAGACACAGAAAGTACAAACAATTAACACCACTATAATCAACTTTAGAACTCATTTGCAGTTATTAGTTATTTAAAAGGTGACTCAGGTGAACTGCACTGGCCAGCGAGGCAATTAAAAAAAAAAAAACAAGGCAACTTTAAATCATAGTTTGCAAGTCAAAAATGTAAAATGAGTTAAGGTTTCACTTTACTGACCATTTTTACTGTTGCAATTGCCTGCTTTTATTCTCTACTAGCCGCAAATATTAATAATATTAACCAAACTTAACTTTTTTCACTCAGTACATTAAGAAAATGCTTCTTCAATAAAAATAGTCGTTCACAGTGGGCGCATGAAATCAGCTGTGAGCTATGAATCATAGTGAATGTTAAAAACATTCCGTGCTATCGCTTTCCTCTTGCATCAAAATAAAACCGACGTTGTGGCAGCTTGCCGTGCATGCGATTTTCTATATAAGCAGTGCAATTTCATAATTTCCGCTTAGTTTGCAGCCAAATATACATTTAGGCAAAATGTCAATAAAGTTAAAGGCAAACGTTAACAATCCGCCCATAAGTAAGTTTTCCTATAGCTTTGTCTTGTTAATACAATTTTTGTTATTTATTGTGAGGTTATGGTGTAATTACTAAGTCTGCATTTTTTTTAATCTATTTTTGTACAAAATATATTTGCAAATTGATTAGTGTTTATCAATTATTAACATTTCATTTCCTTTTCCGAATAGGCGGCTTGGCAACTGCGCATTTGATAAACGGGTCGGTGCCCGTGGAAATTGTTTGGGGCAAGGAGACTTCGCTGCACTTCCCCGATAACCGCATCCTAGTTTGCCACTCCAACAACGATGTGTTGCGCGCGCTGGCACGTGCTGCACCTGATTATAAGCTGTATGGCGAGACAGCCATTGAACGCACACAGATTGATCATTGGCTGTCGTTTTCGCTGACCTGCGATGATGATATTTCGTGGGCAATGTCATTCCTGGACAAGTCAATTGCACCGGTCACGTATCTGGTGGCCAACAAGCTGACCATTGCTGACTTTGCACTGTTCAATGAAATGCATTCGCGTTATGAGATCCTCTCGGCCAAGGGCATTCCGCAGCATGTGCAGCGCTGGTATGATTTGATCAATGCCCAACCATTGATTCAGAAGGTGTTGCAGTCACTGCCTGAGGAAGCTCGCGTTAAGCGGATCATCACCAATGAGCCCGCAGCAAAGAGCGGCGAACGCAAACAGGAGGGAAAATTTGTGGAATTACCGGGCGCTGAAATGGGCAAAGTTGTGGTGCGTTTCCCGCCAGAGGCTTCTGGCTTTCTGCACATTGGACATGCCAAGGCTGCGTTACTCAATCAATACTACGCACTAGCTTTCCAGGGCACGTTGATTATGCGCTTCGATGACACCAATCCTGCAAAAGAAACAGTTGAGTTCGAGAATGTCATTCTCGGCGATTTGGAGATGCTACAAATTAAACCGGATGTGTTCACGCACACTTCTAACTACTTTGATCTCATGCTCGACTACTGCGTTCAAATGCTCAAAGAGGGCAAGGCTTATGTGGACGATACCCCGCCAGAGCAAATGAAGCTGGAACGCGAACAGCGCGTCGAGTCCGCAAATCGTTCTAACTGTAAGTGCATTATAAGATCTTATCTGCTTTGAATATACTTATGTCAATATTATTCTAACTCATTAAGCTGTTGACAAGAATCTGTCGTTGTGGCAGGAGATGTTGCAGGGCTCGCCGGCTGGCCAAAAGTGCTGCGTGCGCGCCAAAATAGACATGTCCTCACCGAATGGCTGCATGCGTGATCCCACAATCTATCGTTGCAAAAACGAACCGCATCCGCGCACAGGCACCAAATACAAGTAAGTGAAATTAATATAAAGGAAACTGTAAAATATATAATTCCCTATATTAATCCCATTTTAAGGGTGTATCCAACTTACGATTTTGCCTGCCCAATTGTGGATGCCATTGAGAATGTGACACACACGTTGCGTACCATGGAGTACCACGATCGTGATGATCAGTTCTATTGGTTTATTGATGCACTGAAGTTGCGCAAACCTTACATCTGGGAGTATAGTCGACTTAATATGACAAACACAGTGCTGTCAAAGCGCAAACTTACCTGGTTTGTTGACTCGGGATTGGTGGACGGGTGGGATGATCCACGTTTCCCAACAGTACGCGGCATCATCAGACGCGGCATGACAGTCGAAGGACTCAAGGAGTTCATCATTGCGCAGGGCGGCAGTAAATCGGTGGTTTTTATGAATTGGGACAAGATCTGGGCGTTTAACAAGAAGATCATTGATCCAATTGCGCCTCGTTACACAGCGTTGGACCACGATAAGCGTGTGATTGTGAATGTAGCAGGTGCGAAGATGGAAAAGGTGCAAGTACCTGTGCATCCTAAGAACGACAAGCTAGGCACAAAGACGGTCACAATGGGTCCACGCATCTACATAGACTATGTGGACGCAGAGGCGCTCAAAGAGGGTGAAAATGCCACCTTTATTAACTGGGGCAATCTGCTTATCAAGCAGGTGCACAAGGATGCTAGCGGAGCAATCACCTCGATAGATGCTGCGCTCAACTTGGACAACAAGGACTTCAAAAAGACACTAAAACTAACCTGGCTCGCCGTCGAAGACGATGCCAACGCCTATCCGCCCACCTTCTGCGTTTACTTTGATAACATCATTAGCAAAGCGGTGCTTGGCAAGGACGAGGACTTTAAGCAGTACATCGGCCACAAGACACGCGATGAGGTTCAAATGCTTGGTGATCCCGAGCTCAAGAAGTGCAAAAAGGGTGACATAATTCAGCTGCAGCGTCGTGGCTTCTTTAAAGTGGACAACGCCTACGCTCCACCCAGTCCCTTCACCAATGTTGCGTCGCCCATAATACTCTTCTCCATACCCGATGGTCACACCAAGGATATGCCCTCATCAGGCCTCAAGATCAATGCAGCACCAACACCGGCTGCTAAAACAAATGTAAGTACAAATAACTAATTTGTAGCAAATGAATTATTAGAAAAACTTACAACGCAAAATCGGTCTGGGTGATAAAATGATCAAGTATCAAAAATAATACCTTATACGCGTTAAGATACAGTAAAGAATCTTAATAACGAAAATTTAAATACATCACAGTAAAATTTGCCAGTCACAATGAACGACTAACACATGTTGATCAAAGATGCACATCTCTAACGTATAATTGCCAACGGCAAAACTAGTTTTTTTGCAGACGTTGCTTACGATCGGTTCGTTTGTGTCTTCTTTTTTTTAAACCTTTACATAGAAGCATCAGGTGTGGATTAGTTGGTTAAAAAGTTAATGCTGCACGCTGACACGTGTCGGGAAAAAAGAAAAAATCCATTAATATCTTTCGATTGCTACTTTTGCACTTATTTTGACTCATTGATAAATTGTTGTCTTGATTTACAGGCCGCCAGCAATAATACTGCCAACTCTGCAACAAGTAAAACCGTTGAATTGGACAAACAAATTGTCCAGCAAGGCGATTTGGTGCGCGAGCTCAAAGGCAAGAAGGATGCCAAAGACCAAATTGACGTTGCGGTGAAGAAATTGCTCAGCTTAAAGGCAGACTATAAGGCAGCCAGTGGACAGGACTGGAAACCTGGACAAATTCCTGTAGTTACAACTGCTTCAGCTCCCGCTCCCGCTCCAACTGCATCCAATGACGCAGCTGCTGTTAACGCTAGCATTGTCAAGCAGGGAGAATTAGTGCGCGAGCTTAAAGCCAAAAAGGCTGCCAAAGACCAAATTGACGTTGCGGTGAAGAAGTTGCTCAGCTTAAAGGCAGACTACAAGGCAGCCAGTGGACAAGACTGGAAACCTGGACAAATTCCTGTAGTTACACCTGCTTCAGCTCCCGCTCCCACTCCATCTGCATCAAACGACGCAGCTGCTGTTAACGCTAGCATTGTTAAGCAAGGTGATCTAGTGAGAGAGCTGAAGGGTAAGAAGGCAGCTAAGCCTGAAATCGATGCAGCTGTTAAACAACTCCTAGAACTAAAGGCTCAATATAAGACGCTTACTGGACAGGACTGGAAACCAAGCACTGTTCCTGCTGCTGCTTCATCTTCAGCTCCAACGACTTCTGCACCTGCTGCCGTTTCCCCAGACGTTGCGGGAGTGCTTGCTTACATAGCCGCCCAGGGCGATAAAGTACGTGATCTCAAGGCAGCCAAGGCGGATAAGGCGATCATTGATGCTGCCGTTAAGACGTTGCTGGGCTTAAAAGCTAACTACAAACAGCTAACAGGCAGTGATTGGAAGCCAGTCGCCATAGCACCGCCGTCCTTGGCCATCAAAGTGAAACAGGAAAAGTCACCGGAACCGGCAGCTGCCAGTACCGTTGCTACATTGTTGAGCAAGATCACTCAACAGGGCGATACGATACGTCAGCTAAAGTCTGCTAAATCTGAGAAATCTCTAGTCGAAGCTGAAGTGAAGCTGCTTTTAGCACTTAAAACGGACTACAAGAGCTTAACGGGTCAGGAGTGGAAACCGGGCACTGTTGCGCCCACACAGGCTGTAACTGCTACCATTGACTTAACTGCCGACGAACCAAGCACTGGCGGTGACATTGCCGGCATCTTGACCAAAATCCAAAGCCAAGGCGATAAAATCCGTCAGCTTAAGTCTGCCAAAGCAGCCAAGACAGCGATAGATTCTGAAGTACAATCGTTGCTCGCTTTAAAAGCAGAGTATAAGAAAGTAAGTGGCAAGGATTGGACACCGGACGCCAAAGTCGAAATTAAGGTAGAGATGGCATCGGCCTCAGAGAAGGAGCTGCTGACAATGGACATCAATGCGCAGGGTGAGAAAGTGCGTGCTGCCAAGGAAAGCAAAGCTGCCAAAGACGTCATCGATGAGGAGGTCCGTAAGCTGTTGGCCTTGAAAGCTAAATACAAAGAGGTAACGGGCACCGATTTTCCTGTTGCTGGTCGCGGCGGTAGCGGCAGCGGTGGTGCTATCAAAAAGGCAGCCAAGGAGCCACAACAGAAGGTAGCCAAACCAGCGAAAAAAGAATCGTCACCTGTAGCCAAACCCGATGCGTCGGCTGGCGTTAAGAAACAAACGAGATTAGGTCTAGAGGCCACGAAGGAGGATAACCTGCCAGACTGGTACTCGCAGGTGATAACAAAGGGTGAGCTGATCGAATACTACGATGTGTCCGGCTGCTATATACTACGTCACTGGTCCTTTGCCATCTGGAAAGTGATCAAGAACTGGTTTGATGCTGAGATAACAAAGATGGGCGTAAAGGAATGCTACTTCCCGATCTTTGTATCGAAAGCAGCGCTCGAGCGAGAGAAAACGCATATTGCGGACTTTGCCCCAGAAGTTGCGTGGGTAACCAAATCGGGTGATTCAGAATTGGCTGAGCCAATTGCTGTGCGACCCACCTCCGAAACTGTCATGTATCCTGCCTACGCCAAGTGGATACAATCCTACAGAGATTTGCCTATCCGCTTAAATCAGTGGAACAATGTTGTGGTTAGTAATGAAATATTCGCAACTCACATTTATGTTTTTTTAATTTTAATTTTCTATTTTCTAGCGTTGGGAATTCAAGAACCCTCAACCGTTTCTACGTACCCGTGAGTTCCTGTGGCAGGAGGGCCACACGGCTTTCGCCAGCAAGGCTGAGGCTGACAAGGAAGTACTAGAAATCTTGGATCTATATGCATCGGTCTACACGGATCTGCTGGCCATACCCGTGGTCAAGGGCCGCAAGACCAAAAAAGAGCAGTTTGCTGGCAGTGACTACACCACCACGGTAGAGGCATTCATTTCAGCCTCAGGTCGTGCAATCCAGGGTGCGACCAGCCATCACCTGGGTCAGAATTTCTCTAAGATGTTTGAAATTGTCTTCGAGGATCCGGAGACACAGCAGAAGCAGTATGTCTACCAGAACTCATGGGGCATTACTACACGCACCATTGGTGTTATGATTATGGTGCATGCTGATAATCAGGGGTTGGTGCTTCCACCGCATGTGGCATGCACGCAGACAGTCGTTGTGCCCTGCGGCATCACTGTAAACACCAAAGCCGAGGAGCGCGCACAACTGCTGGGTGCTTGCAAACAGTTGGAGCAGACGCTAAGAGCAGCCAATGTGCGCTGCGAAGGCGATTACCGTGACAATTACTCTCCTGGCTGGAAATTCAATCACTGGGAACTGAAAGGTGTACCGATACGCATCGAACTGGGTCCTAAAGATATGCAGGCAAAGCAGATTGTCGCCGTTCGTCGTGATACCGGTGAGAAGTTGACTATTGCATTGGCCGATGTGGAGAAAAAAATTCCTCTGTTGCTCGAGACCATTCACGAGAGCATGCTAGCCAAAGCCACGGTGGATATCACGTCACACACGAAAATCGTCAAGAGCTGGGCGGAATTCTGCAATCTGCTTGAGCAGAAAAATATGCTACTAGCGCCGTTCTGCGGTGACGTCGCCTGCGAGGAAACCATCAAAGCGGACAGTGCACGCGACGAAGAAGCTGAACCAGGTGCACCCTCCATGGGCGCTAAGTCCCTGTGCATACCCTTCGATCAGCCGGCGAAGATAGCCGACAATGACAAGTGCATCAATCCCAGCTGCACAAACAAACCCAAGTTCTACACACTATTTGGACGCAGCTACTAAGCGATCACAATATTTTTAATAATCCAACGAAAGTGAACTTCTCAAATTTAATCTTCTAGCCAGGACAGTACATATTCAACAGTTGTTAAACCAAAACCTGAATCTGAGAAATGTCATTGCTCCCATTTAATCAGATTCGAAATTTTGGCTTTGCTTTAAATTAAATTCAATAAATTAAATTCTCATAAAGTACTGCGTTTGCTTCAAAAATAAAACAGATGAGGGTCTTTGTGAACAGAGAAACCAATTGAAAGTATTGACAGTATATTTATGCCTGTCCATAAAACTGGATATACGAATTTATTAATTTCATACACATTCCTAAAAAGTTGTTGGCAATATAAATTGCAGTCATTCACTTTTGATATTTAGTGGCTTACCTGTTTTTTAAATATCAGTCAGATGTAGCTGTTTGACAACACGTCAGATTTAATCCAGATCAAATCCAGTTCACAGTTTAAAATAATAGCAAGAGCTGAAAAGGTCTGGCAAGTTGTAGATTGTGTTCTTTGTGATAAAAATAGAAAAGGAATAAGGAAATATTCTTGAAATTAAAAGTTATATTCATATTTTGGTTGAACTTTTTCCGCTTTTCAAATTTTTTAAAAGGTTTCATGTGAAATGGGAAAAAGGCGTATTTAATTGATATTAAGCCGCAGATTAAAGCGTTGAAAACCGCTATCGATTCCGTTGAGTTGTTCTCAAGATTGCCGACTCTCAACTGAGAGGTAAAAGCATATAAGTAGAAAATCATTTAATGAAGCTTATGAATTGTCTGATTAACGTTAAAAAAAAAAAAAACAATAATACTTACTCATAGCTAGTCATCCTATTAGAAAATTCCTGTTTAAATGCATTAAACAGATAAAAGGGGGATTAGGAAATACCCTGCATTTCAAAGTTATTCAGGGATGTACTTCATTTTAGCAATTTCTACATTATTACTATAAGAACTTTATAATTTGATTTAAATTCCCCATAAGAGCAATTGTTTTACTCAAAAGCTTATGAAAAGTTTCCATACTATATTGACAAATATTTGAACATATGCAGTTTGTTACGCGACGCATTTATGAGATAAATCAATTGATGTGTGTAGAGGAACACGTTTGGAAAAGGTACTTAATATTCAATTACGTTGCAATACAAACAAATCGACTTGTTTTTGAGTAGAATACTATTGAATCAAAGGTGTGTGAGGCCCACACCTAATTGTAAAAGTCGTTTTAATGTGCGTAAGTGTATAGATATAGTGCTAGTAAGTTCTACTTAATGATAAGGCATTCATACATAAATATTTATCAAAGGTCTATAACATTTTAGTAGCTTGAGTGGAATGGCGATATGTCAATTACTTAATGCGCAGAATTCGATTAAAACATTTCAAATAATCCACAGCTTACATTGTAAACAATATCCAAAAGCTAATAACTAAAATACATATTTATATACATTTTTTTTAGTACAAAGTTGTTTGGTGCTTAATTCAAATGTATAGACTGCTTGACTTCAGGTCAAACAATAATGTGTTTCCAAATAGATACAATTTGTAATAAATACTTGCTGATAACTGGGTTTCCACACATTTTTGATTTATGTCTCTAATCAGTTAACTTTGCAAAAGTTGGCTAAAAAACAATATTGCACATGAGATGTATTTGACGGATTAGTTATTATCATTAATATTTGCATTTCGCATATTCAATTTAATTTATTCTGGGTTATAATTACAAAAAAATCTGTAATTCCTTGTTACTTAGTTAGTGGCAGTAATAGGCAATAAAAACTAACTACAACAACTTAAACTGTTAATCATTTTTTAAAGCCCAAATACGATAGTATATGATATATTAAACAACAATAATTTTAAAGCTAATGAGAATAGTCTACAGAGATACAAACGAGCATAGTACTTCCTTAATTTACAGAACCAATTAGAGCATTTATTGGTTTTACGTTTGAATGACAAAATCAAATTATATCATCGTCATCAAAGGGTTGTCATTGTTATTAGTATGACTTACTTCGGGCCAATAACCAAAGAAAACGAAAACATAACGGATATCACCATCGCTTTCAAGGTCGTCATTGTAGACAGCGCTTCTGTGATTGCGAAAGTGCCCCATCCTGACTGGCAGTGTGGGTGTGTGTGTGTGTGTTCCATGTGCCTGATTGCGGTTTTTTCCCCCTCCCAAACAGGCTAACCAACCAGTCGTACAGCTTTTTTTTGATTACTTTGTTATTATGGCAGCAGGTTCCAAACACAAATAAATGTGAAAAAAAAATGAAGAAGTATATAGGTATTTTTTGAAATGCATAATGTGCAGCTGTGTGTGTGCATGTATGCATGTACATATGTATAATATGGTCTAAAGTCTTGATGTTGGATGACATGCACTTTTAGGGTCGCATCAAGACCGAGTCTTAACTTGTTGGCCTTGACAACTGTTTTGCGATTGCGGCTGCACGCCAAGCAGCGCGGCCAGTCCTTTTTCTGGGATTTTTTTGTTCGAGATTGCCTTAGTGGCTGAGTGACACTAAATTGCCTGCCCTTGCACTTATTAACTGTCGTGTAGACATTCTCAATTGGTTTTTAATTGAGTTCATTAAAAATGCAAAAAAGCGTTGCAGTGCAGTAGATGCTTGTATTTTTTCTTGTTAATAATGCGTGCAGAGCTTGTTGGGACAACCCGGAAAGCAGCGTCCAGGTGGAAAACAACTAGATAAACCCACTCACATATATACCGAAGAACCAACACACACATACACACAACATTCACACAGACACCTGATATAGCACACGTACATGCTGCGCATGAACCGCAAATCATGTTTGGTCAAGTGTGCACATGTGTGCATGCGCACACTGTATGCGAGTGTGTATTTGTATGTGTGTGTGTGTGTGATGACGACGTTGAATTTCCTTTACGACGAGTATAACTTCAAGCCAATTGCCCGCTTTGAATTCAGTCGCTGCTGAGTATTCAACGGATTCAATTCGACAACAATTTCTAAGCAGTTCCGCGCTTAAAACAACTAACTGTCCACACAGCTACAACAAACCTTTTGAAGTTAGTTTAAATTCAAGTTTAAAAAAAATATCAGTGTCTTTTTTAAAACACGTCGTAAATTACTTAAGAAAACAATAAGCAAAAAAATTTGTATTTGTTAAGTATGCGCTAATTAGGTGCTAAATATCAACGGATTTAAATCCTTAAACATGTCTAACACGCAACTACTGTGAACTGTGTCATTGTGACTACTATTTATTGCATTTAATGCCTACCTACATGAGCGCTTCTGTTGAGCTTAACAATTAACAACGCCTTTGCGACAAAACAATTGCAAGCCAAATACTATGAACAAAAAGGCACACACATACAATGTTAAACTCCAAAAAAAAAAAAATAAGAAAAAAATAGAAACAAAAAAACACTTAAATATAATGCTCGTATGTGCAAGTGTCTCAATTTGCGTGTCCGAATCCGTCAACGGTTTGAATTTGTGAAGATTACGTGAAAAACCATTTGTTATTGTATTGTTGAACTGACCCAAAGCCAGTCGCGTGAGAAGCTTTGCCCAAATACCCATTTGACTGCCTCCTAATGTGCAAGTTGTGTGTGTGTGTGTAATGTATGTGTGCGTCAGTTTGAAATTGAAAATCTGCAAAAGGGGAAAAAAAGTGGCAAACACACCGAGCTCTAATATTAATATTGCAAGTGATGTATATTCTTGCACACAGGCTGCAAGGCAATCAAGTTTGTGGTCGAAGTCTTTTGTTTTGTAAGGAAATAATTTGCCAAATTTGCCATTTGTATTCATTTTGAGAATTGCAACAACACAAATGTGGAATGCGCTGTGTCTGAGTGGAGCTCAATGTAGCGAAAAACAAGAAAGAACAGCATTTTTGGCGCGCCGAAGAATACATACTCTAACACAACGTATTCAAATGTTAAAAAAAAACTAAGAAAGTGTTCAGAGAGAAACTAATCGTGAGATTGACCTGAAAGAGTATTTTTTGTTGAGAAATGCGCTGCATGCCTTTTTACAAATTCATAAAACTCCCTCAGATAGGGTACCAAAAAGGGGCCCGGCCCGGTAAATTATATTTTGATGTTAGAACAAAAACGTGGCGAAGCACAGGCAATTTTGTCAGCTCTAATTGCAATTAAAGAGAAGAGACACAGTGTCGTATACGTAATTATTATGTGCAGCACTATAAAAAAAATGTGTGGGCTTATATTAGATATAATTGTTTCAGAAAAACTAACAATGAGGCGCCGCGTTGTGCTCGTAATTATAATTGTCAACAACAATTATGTAAAATAGGGAGATTGCTTAATTATGCTGCAGTTATTAAAGCTACTTAGCGTTAATTATTTCCGAGGACTTTATTACATAAATCGAATGCAATGTTTACTTTCTTTTCAACATAAAATAACTTAAGATCGCTCTAATCCACTGACTCACTAAATGTTAAGCCCAAAAATTAAAAACAAACAAAATGAGACGCCTGACAGCATGGGTCTTTCAACTTAACGTTTGTTTACTCACCCATACAGTGAAAAATAAAAATTATAAAATCAAGTGCGGCGGCACTTATATTGGTGATGATGGGAAACAAAAGAGTAAACAAATCTTCCCTTCACGCCAATTACGCCTGGTTAACCAAACCAAACACAACACAGCTGACTTTGTGTTAGTCTTGTTGTTGCCTGTTTGTACATGTATGTATATATATATATATATATATATATACATATATATTTCGTATATGTGTACATATATATATTTCGTTAAAGCTGACATTGAAATAGAATAGTTGTAGAGTAGAGTAAGTGGGTTAAGCAAATACACATTCAACAAGTGGGCCTCATATTAGATCTTAATTTGCAATGACAATAAAACTCTATGTCTGTATTTAGTATGTAAGATATGTACATACATATATTGTACATCTATATCTTATAGAATTTTATATATCGTTCGGTTTTTTGCAGCATGGAGATACTGAACAATGACGCCGATTCTGGCGTTTCACATATTGCCAATTATTATGCTGGAAAATCGATTTTGATTACGGGCGCCACCGGCTTTATGGGAAAAGTGTTGGTTGAGAAATTGTTACGCAGCTGTTCGGATCTAAATACCATATACCTGTTGATACGCACAAAGAAGGGTGTTGAGCCCACTGTGCGAAAGGAGCAGTACTTTAAATGTGTCGTAAGTACAAGTTCATAACTTGCTAACTGCATCCATAACAAAGTAGTATCAATTAATATAATAATGTGTTCGATAGAGATATGTAGAAATACTTAGAGAAGTTTATTGATAATTGATTGATTGGCAATTAAGACCTAATTATTAGATTATCTTTGAAAATTCATGAATGAAACATTGTTTATAAACAAGTTACAGAAATGCCACTTCCCGCATTCACATTTCTGTATTTTAGTTATCGGTCATTTTATCTAATTAATTAGACATAAATGCAATTGTAATTGAGACAACTGGTTTGGTTTGGTATATTACAAAATGTAAAAAAAAGCATTGAAGCCATCACGTTTGAGTAATTTTTATATATGTATGTATATAAATATGTATGCAATCGTTTTCCGGCTAGCACGTACTTATAATTAGTTGATTTAATAAGCAGTTTAATAATTTCGATGTCTATTCCTAAGAACCATGACGAACTGAAAGAAGACGCGAATTCATTTCCGAAGCAATATTACAAAATAGTAGTTATGAAGTAAATTTAATGTTTGTGATTCATTTAATTGCAATACGAGCTAATAACAAACTAACTAAACGTTTCTAAAAATAAGTCTGCAGTTAATATACCAATAATACTTAAAACTTGTCCTCCACTTGATCAAAAAATGTAAACTTTGACGTAAATTACCAAAATTACCGTAACATAAGAAATACTCAAAACAAATGTCCGCCATTAAATAGTACTCCACAAACAAAGACTAACAAATAACACATAAAAAAAAATAAATATGTAAGTACTTGTGTGTATGTGCAGCAAATATAAGTCAAGGTTATCATTATTGGTGTCCAAAGAAAAAAAGTCAAAACTTACAATGACTATAAATATTTGTCATGTTGCCTGAAGCGATTCTTTAGCTACAACACCAACTTGACAAATCTCTTGGACTTGGCTTGCACACATGAGTCGGCTTAATTAATGACCCTCACCTCCCCACCCGCCGTGCACATTATCCGTTTACTGTTTTGCAGATTTTCAACAAGCTGTTAGAGCAGAATCCCGACATTGTAAATAAGGTGCGCGTTGTAAAGGGTGATGTACTGGAGCCAAACCTTGGCCTGAGCGACAATGACATCAACACTTTGGCCACCAATGTTGAGATTGTGTTCCATTGTGCGGCCAATGTGCGCTTCGATCAGCCATTGCGTCCGATGGTCAACATGAACGTTGTGGGTACTTTAAAGGTACTGCAGCTTGCCGAGAAGATGAGCCAATTGCAGGCATTGGTACATGTTTCGACCTCATACTGTCAGTGCAATGAGAGTGTGCTGGAGGAGCGAGCTTATCCAGCGCCACAGAATCCCTTCGATATAATCAAAATGGTCGAGACAATGGATGATGCTGCTTTGGCGGAAGTAACACCCAAGTATGTGAAATTTCGCTTACACTTATCTAGAGCCATCTAACAATTACGGTATGTGCATACATATGTGTTCCTTTAATTAACAGATTGCTCAATGGCTTGCCAAACACGTACGCTTACAGCAAGGCACTCTCCGAAGATCTAATTTGCAGATACAATAAAAAGCTACCTGTTATCGTAACACGGCCTTCCATTGGTATGTAGGTCCCTGTCAGAAAGAGCGAAAGAAACTGGTTAGGCTTGCATTGCAGTTTTGGTAACAACCTTTTCTGTTATTGCAGTGACGGCAGCCATACATGAGCCGCTGCCAGGATGGATTGAGGGCGTTAATGGACCAACCGGTCTGATGATTGGCGCCGCGCGCGGCGTCATACGTTCCATGCACTGCAATCCCGACTATGCCTCGACGGTGATTCCCGTCGACAAGGCCATCAATGGCATGATATTGTGCGGCTATCACCGCGGCAAGGTCGTTGTTGAACAGCAGACAGAAAAACAAAGTCAAGTTGAGTTTTGCAATCTGTGCATCTCCAGCAAGGCACTGATGTCCTGGGGCGATTGCATCGAGACGGGTCGACGATTCTTTTATGAAACTCCACTGAGCTTTGCGCTTTGGTATCCGGGTGGTTCCATTAAGCGAAACTATTATCATCATCTATTTTGCGTCATATTCTTTCACTATCTGCCTGCCTATTTTATAGACTTTTGGCTGCTGCTCTTTGGTCAGAAGCCCTTGTAAGTAATGACTACCAACAGTATTTGATTTATATTTTAATTAAACTTTATTTCAGCTTGGTAAAAGTCCAGCGTAAAATCTCAACGGGATTGAAGCTGCTGCAGTACTACACAACAAAAGACTGGGAGTTTAGGAATGAGCGGTTTCAGGAGATGAGTAGCAGACTTAATATGACGGATCAAGAAAATTTCGACACATCAGTTTGCCAAGTCAACTGGGAGACGTACATAAGCAACTATATTCGTGGCATGCGCACTTACATTCTGGGTGAAAGCGATGCCACGTTACCTTACGCTAAAAAGGTTCTGCGACGTCTATATATTCTTGAATGGGCCAGTAAGATATTGTTCTTGACTCTGTCGTTTTGGTTTTTGTGGACGCATTTGGATGGATTTGTGGAGAAGAGTGATGCATTTTTACGATCGTCATTATTTAGTATCTATAATGATCAAAACACAACAATAAATGCCTAATTTTATGTTAAATATATCATTAAAACGCTTTAAATTTAAATAAATGAAGAATCCTCTTTTTGTGATTTAAATTTCTTTTGGTTGGCACCCGACTAAAAATAAATTTTTTTAATATTAACTGATTGAAACGCGCGGCTGTATTGGAAACGATTAGTACTCACTTGTAACTCTTATCGATAGGTAATTGATTGCTCTATTGAAAGAGTAACAAGTTAATTTATCGATAGTTTAGCAAGGCTAACACAGCTCTAGCATTTTTAGCATACAGGTTTTTACGACAATTAACGTTTTTACTGAATAAATAAAATAAAATGTTTGACAAAGATACCAATGAAACTGTTGTTGAACTCACCGAAGCCGAAAATGAGTTATATGACAGACAGATTCGACTTTGGGGCTTGGAATCGCAAAAACGGTAAGTTTGCCGGCAAACCGGTGTCTCCTGCTTTTTTTTGTTGGAAGTCAGGGGAGAAGAAGAAAAAAATAATTGCTGTAAATTTTTATAGACTGCGAACTGCTAATATACTTATATCTGGCCTGAGTGGCCTCGGCGCGGAAATTACGAAAAACATCATATTGTCTGGTGTGAACATGGTGAAACTGCACGATGACAAGTTGATTAGCGAAGAGGATTTCTGCTCACAATTTCTTGCGCCACGAGAATCTTTGGGCACAAACCGTGCGGAAGCTTCGCTAACGCGTGCTCGTGCACTCAATCCTATGGTGGATATATCCGCCGATACGCAGCCATTAAAAGAGAAGACTGCCGACTTCTTCAAACAATTTAATGTAGTGGTTATAAGTGGCGAAGACAATAACGAATTGGAGCGCATTGACACAATTTGCCAGGAGCTGGGCATTAAGTTTTACGCCACTGATGTTTGGGGAATGTTTGGCTTTCATTATGCCAGCTTGCGAACCCATAGCTTCGTGGAGTAAGTAATCGACTAACAAATTAAGTTCTCTAAAACTCCATTATCCATTTCTCGCATTCAATCATTTTTATAGAAACGTATTCAAGTATAAGTGCATTTCGAAGCCAAATGAGAAGGTTAAATATGAAACTATCTCCACACCCAAGCAACGCGATTGGGATTATCCATCTTACGTTAAGTGGATTGACTTTGATATCGCTGCTCCCAAATATGCGCGCAAGTTGAAACGAGATGGACCAGGCATCGTATTGCTGCGCGTTCTTCAACGCTTCCGCAGCGAACATAACCGTGATCCCAGCTATAAGACCAGAGAAGCTGATATTGCGCTCTTAACGAAGATTCGTGACGATTTGCTGCCAAATTCGGATCTGACCAATGATGATTTTGAGTTCCTTTTTGCACAAATTTCACCAGCTGTCGCTATAGTCGGCGGAATTGTTGCACAAGAAATAATAAAAGTTGTAACCAAGATGGAAGCTCCTCATCGAAATTTATTTATATTCAATCCAGAAACCTGTATTGGCTATGTGGAAACCATTGGCGCATGATAAGCCAATTGGATTATAAAGAAATAAAGTCGAATTTCATCATTAATTTCATTTAAAACTGCAGTTACTTCATTTAGGTGTTAAAATAAACTAAAAATCCAAATCTAAGGATGTTTGTATTGTGAACATTGTGTTGGTTTAATACAAAAAGCATACACGCAAAATGGAAATTAAAGAGACTTAATATCAATTTGTGAGAATTTCTGCAGCACGATTTTCCATAAGTTTTTCCATGTTAGTGATTGCGCCCATCCATGTATCTAGTGTGCTGGCCATGCCAACAATTTGTTTGCGATCAAGGACTCGTGGTTGCACCCAGGACATGTTGACAACACAAGCCACCTGATCAATCTCACCGCGCACCAGATCAAGGGCCAGCGCCTTCATGATCAGATACTCGACCTCTTTGAGTGGCAGCTTGGTCTCGTTGGCAATGTCTGCAAAGGAAATGGCACGCTCAATGGCCGAACGCTTAAAGGTCATCTCCATTAGGCAGAGCAGTGAAATCTTTTGGCGCAGTTTAACCTCCTGGGCAGCCAAATCGGGTATTTTAGACCATATCTTTTTCATGTCATTGAATCTGATAAAAGATATTTGATAAAATTGTAGGCTTTCAAATTTTAATAGAATCACTCACTTGTTTATGTCGCCAGAGTTAAATGCTTTCAGCAATTCCACCAGCCATTCATTTTCCGTGTTTTGTAACGACTCCAGAATGGGATGAGCCAACAGTTCACCAATGTTGTAAACGCCATCGCCGAGCAAAGCCGCAAGTCCTAAAAAGAATGCCTGCTGCGGCCATTGATCCCGCGGATAGTCGTCAAGCGAGCAGCCAAGAAATTGCAGGCCACAGCGATAATATTCACTATGCTTTCCCACACGACGATAGTACTGTGAGGCCAGCATATAGTATTTGCCATGGACGGGCGTTACATTGCCTGCCTCTTCAAGGACATCGCGCAGCTCTTCAATGATCTTCTTGGTGGCATTTAGATCGTTCAAATTACTGAGATATAGATTACCCTGCATGACTTGCAGGTACCAGACGGCTTCATCGCATATTTTGACTTTATCCTTCATTTTCTCAAGAAAATCGATGGCCTCCTTTTTGTCGCTTATGTTGTCCACGACCACTTCCAGTATTTGGATCAGACCATATGGATTTATCCTACAAATAGTTTATAGTTTATTAATATATCTTTGCTAATAATGCGACCTTACTGCAACTTACTTTGTTTCAAATGTGGAGATAAAATTTTGATACAACTGCAGCAGAGCGCTCTCGTCCTGAAGCGATTCATGGCGCACAAATGCTACAAGCTTTATAGTCAACTCATTCCACAATCTGCAAATAGCATCAAATATCAAAAGTGGAAAAAATACATTAAACACAAAATCCTCACTTCTCATTGTGGAGCTCTTCAATCAGAGTCCATTCGGCTGCGAGATCTTTGTTTGTGGTCTTTTTTTGTGCTGCCAAGTAAGCGGTTACTGTCGCTTGCGTAGTTGACATTTTTATTTTCGTAGCTAAGCTTGATTTCAAATATTTGTAATTTAATTATTTTTATAAAAAGTATGCACGTATGGAGCAAAGCAGAATGAAATTGCAAATCACAATTAGAGACGCCGAAAATATCGATATAATGCCAGTATCGGCCACCGCGATCTGCGATCTAAATTTGGGATGGTGAAATATCGGCGCCTTATCGAAATCTCAAAGAAGGGAATTCAAAATGATTTAAAAATGAATGGTAATATTTTTTTAAGTTTGAAAAGACACTAGATTCGGAGAATATGCTGTTGTCAAATAAATGAACTATCGTAAAGCATAATGCTAGACTGTCGTCGGCGTTTAGCCGAGACGCACTCCTACTAACTAGGTGGCAGCGCTAACGAGGCAGCTGTATTGCATTGAGTGGCAATGCCCCACTTTGTAATATTTTATACTATATATCAATATCATACATATTTCTAAAGAAATTTTGCAATGGAACATGCAATCTTAATAAAAAGTGTTTAGTTAAGTCAATATTCTAATTTTAGTAACTTCAGTTGGAATCATTACATTCTCATTGTTAATAACAGCATTGAAAATGTTAATGTAAACCGCTGCTCTGTTATTCTGTTAACAGTGAACAGCTGTTCGGCTTAGCGTGGGGAGTTCAGTTCAACGAGAACAGCTGAGCGTGAAAGTCGTGGTACACGGAGAAAAGCAGAGACTCGATTAGCTTTACTAAAATATTTTATAAACGTGAACGAAAAGGATATAAGCCGTCAGATAGTAGAATCGCAGCCAAACCGCAAGTTCTTCCGAAGCAGTGCTAAACGTGCAAATTACTTCAACATACAAATCAAATGCGTGCGTGCAATAATAACCACAGCAACAACAAAGAGCCCGCATATGCTAACACTTTGAATTGTTTAAACAATATAAAAAAAGAAATCGTCTGCATTGACAGTGCCAACGATAATGCTATTTGTGTGAGATCGTTATATAAATGTTATAAATTTATTAAATAAATAACACGCACGCATACACGCGAACAATTATGTTGATTTGTTTGCAAAGTAGCCAAAATATCAAAACTAACACGCATTATTTAACAGTTTTTGTGCATTAAACAAAGTACTCCAATTGGAAACTAGAAGTTGTTAGCCGCCGAATCAACTTGGAAGTCAAAGCAAGCTGCTATATTTGCATTTCGTTAGTGCGGTCGTGACAATCATCATCAACATCATCATCATAAAGTTTTGCTGCCGCCTGCGCCACCCCACCCAGCAACAAACACAAAAAATCGAATATCGCGCATCGAAAATAGCAGAAAGCGAGGTTAGTTCTATTTTTTGCGTGTAGATATAGATCACTTATGCATTTAATGTCTGTTATCACATGCTGTATCTGCATTATGTATATATCTTATCAGACCAAATGAAAACACCTTAGACATATCACAATACAATTTGTTTCTAGCAGCTGCTGTTTGTAAATAATAACATAATTTGGTTAGTTTTGCGCGTTATGCAATTGGCAATAGGAAGTCTAATTGTTATGGGTCTTATCAGCAGAGCGGAGGCGTTCTTTCCGATTGCTGCCAGTGGCAACATGTGCAACGCATGTTGCGCGCCACTTTCTCCCGGCATTCGTAAGTGCATTTCCTACTTGAAACACTCGAAAACATGTCCAATGCCATTTCCATTGAATTTCAAAATGAGAGCAACGCAGCTAGGCATCCTTCGCTGCCATCCTGTTGCTGTGTTGTTAACTTTTCCCATTTCCTGCACAACTGTCGATGCCTGCCTCGGCAAATATCCACCAGGTTTCAAAATCAATGTCAGCCGTTTATTTCCTTGGCCTGGCTGGATATGGCTTGGCCAGGTCTGGTCTGGTCTGGTGTGCACTGTGCACTGTGCGTTCACTAAATGAAATTAAATGAAATAAACTGAGCGACATCTGGCACAGACAAGCGCCTACAAACAGGCAGGCAGGCAGGCAGACAGACAGATGGACATACAAACTGACGCGCCTGCCTGTACCGCATTCAAGTTACAGTTATGTGAAGAACGGCAATTTCAAAAATTCAAAAAACAACAAACTAAATTGTGGCATCTGCGAGTAAGAGTCAAAACCTGATCAACTAAAGAATACTTATGATATACGTTTTAAAATGCTGCACAGCTTGAAGTTCTCTACAAATAAGCATTATTTAATTTGATATACATTTAAGTTAAAAACTCTCTATTTAAAGAAAATTCAAAAATTAAACACTAGGCTCCTTAGAGGATCAGTTTACGAGTTAGGGCATTTCTTGGGTTGTTCTCTAAAATAAAACGAAACCGACACAAGCATAGATAGTATGTATGTTAATCTGTTTTTAATGCTAAGCACTTTGGGTGTTATTCAATTTTATTGGTTAACAGATGCTTTAATGGATTTTTACCTATGTGAGAACACTTGCAACAAAGTTTTTCATTTTTATTAGCTTCCTAAATGTTTAAAACAGGGTATACCATAAACATAAATTATCAAAATGCAGCTTGCATTTATTGTTGTCGGTTTGTCTGTTCGTTTTTTTGTTTTTTTTTTTCTTTGGCTATTAAAAGCAAAAGTGAAAAAATGCCACACAGCCGATGGCGGGAACAACGGCAACTGCAACAGCTACTCCAACAACTAACTGAAGCGGCAACAACAACAAAAACAACAACAGTAATAACAACAAGTCTGTCAAGTGCGTTGTCGCTTCCTACTCTTTGGGTGCGTTATGTGGCCAACCGACTGAATACTGTGTAACACTTGCAAGTGTGTTTGTGTGTGTGTCTGCGTATTGTAAGTGTGATTCAATTACAAGCCAATCCAGTCCAGTGTTGCCGCATTGCTGAAAAGTTGTCGCTGTGCCCGGCCCGGCCCGGCCCGGCCCTGCCCGGCCCAGGCCCCAATTCGATGCTTGCTCGCTTATTGCGAAAGAGCTATATATATATGTACATATTTTCAGCCAGAGAGTTGGCCAAAGTCAAGCTGCACGCCTCATAACTATGTTTCTCTGTATATGTGTGTGTGTGTGTATTTACGTTGATTCGAATTCCATTGGCGGCGATTTCATAATCGCTTGCGCTGCTTCCCCCCGTTTAACTTAATTTTTTTTTCTTTTTCTGTCGTATTTTGTTGCTGCTTCTTCAGTGCTCGATGTTTTTTTTTTTTTGGTTTATGGCTTGGCTTTTGATTTTTTTCGGGTCTGCTTCGGGCTTAGGCAACAACAACAACAACACGACAACAATGGCAACACAACACAGCACAACAAAAAGTTGTTTCAATGTTGGTAACTTTCTCCTGAACCACCTGCCAAAACCGCAGAGCACCAACAGGCAGTAACAACAGCTCTTTCTGTGTGTGTATCTGTGAATCCATTTGTCAAATGTTGTATGTGTGTGTGTGTGTGGTTGATATGCGCAGTATGCTCAAAGCTTAGTTGATTGCGCGATTAGCAAAGCATTCAAAACGCGTGCGCGCGAATTTCGAACCCAACCTGCAATTTCATAATCTTCATTCAACATTATTATTATCGGCAACGGCAACGGCAATGGCAACAACAACATTAACATTTTTACTGCCAGCTGGAGTCAAGCTGTAGTACAAGTATGTGCTAATTGACCAAGTTCCAAACAGACAGACGACAAATTTGAAATACAAACACCTTCCAACAATGCAACACTTCCGAGAGCAGCAACTAACTAAGACCAAGGCGAAGGCCATGCCATAAACTAATGTACACATATTTGAACACTTACTAGTCTGTAGACTGAAGTCTAAACAACAAAGATCGAAGAACGGTGCTAATGCTAATGCATACACTGTTACAAAATTTGATCGACAGTATTGAAAGATCACTGATTAAAAGTCTTTAAGTAAAGAAAACTTGTTAAGTTCAGAATTAGTTTCATTTAGGCGTAAACATCGCTTAAAATTTATATTAAAGCTTTAAATATTGATTTATTTTAAACTTGAACTTGATTTAAATTCATGGCAATCTATTTAAAAACGGAATCTTTATTGACCTGTCAAACAGAGTTACATAATTTTCCATTCGTGTTTATATTTTGGTAATGAATAAGTTATTATAATATAAGATACACATTTAAATACTTAAGTTACAAGTTAATGTTTAAAGAATGGAAAAGACAACAAAATAGAAAAAACCTCAATGATATTCAAAAATTTGTATTCATTGTCAAAAGATATTGTTTGAATTGTGCTTACTTCCTGACTGACTGAAATAAAGATTCAATATTTGAATATCTTTATTAATATTTGAAAAAACTATGAAGTAACCACAAAGTAACAAGAAAAATAACAAAATAAAACTTAAAAATTGTATTAAAACCAAAAATTGCATAAACAAGTTTTAAGAGTGTTTATCATCTGCATACATCCCATGAGGGCCCATAAAAATATTGCAATTAAATTGGTGTTCGATCAAATCAGTTCAATGGCAAACCCAAACGAACAGGCAGCACTTAAATTGCCTTTGTAATGCAAATATAAACACCAATATGTCTGGCCTAAACAGTACAAACTCACGCAAACACACACACACACATACACACACATATACACGTATTATCCATAAACATATTAAAGTTTATGGTTATTAGATCCGCACCAACGATGCTGGCAACAGCAACAACGACATCGGTGACGACTCTTCGTCTTTGGCTTATGCAAATCTCTGATTAAAGCCACATCCAACGGAGATAAGCGCATGTCGCATGGCGGCTTTTCCTACACCTTCGCCTTCCTCCTCCTCCTCCTGCTGCTCTATGCGCTTTGTTGTAAAAGAGGTTGTACGCACTAAAAACAACAACAACAACACACAAAAAAACCAGTCACATGAATGTTTTCATGTTCAGGGTTCACCAAATGGCAGATTGTTGTTGTCTTAGCGATTGGTAGTACTGTCTCAACCTCAAAGCGTATTATACGCCACGCAATTGGCACTCCAAATTGCTGTTGACCGCCATGAATGCTGATGAGACAGGCTCTTAATGGTTTTTAAGCTAAGCTACTATAAAACTACTACCACACGGACACAGCTACGACGCAACATTCCGCGCCTCAAAACTAACAACAACAACAACAACTTGAATGCAACTGAAAACGAGCGCGTTTTGATTTTTGTATTGACATATGGCATAATCAAGTTTCCAACTCAAGTGACTCTTACTTCCTTTCCACCCTCTGCCGCCCACTAACCGCTAGACTGGGCCAACGCACAACGTTCGGTCTGCAACGGCAACGGACCACGGAGACGCAGTTGTTGCCATCTTGCTCGCTCTTAGATAGCTGCGTCTGCCAAGTGGCTGCCAAGTTGTCTATGTGACATGCGTTTGCCTTATGTTTTTATTGCCGTTTGCTGTTGCTGCTGTTGCTGTTGCTGCTGCTGCTTCTTCTTTTTCTTTGTTGGCCACCGTCACATCGCTTCATGTTTATTATTTGCATTGGCCAAACAGCAGCTACGTTAGCGCAGCTAAAGCACGTTGCACAGTGTGGCAATATTTTATATATATATGTTAAATTAAAAATGTTTTGTTCTTGTGAAATATTTAAAGCATATTAAGACAAAAGATTATGATTATTTTATGTATTCGTTTGAAAGCTGATCCACAATTCGCGATATTTATTAAAGTTTTTTATGATTTGCCATAATATATTAACATATGCGTTTCTTACAAATACATTAAACGTTATGTATGCTTATCCTTTGTTAGTTTAAGTTTTATTACAGCATTTCTAAGTATTTAAATGACAAAGATAGCAAAATAAAATTTTTACTAAAGCATTAACTTAATGAATTTAATACATTTTTCTCTGTAAATATTTTTCTTGGCTAAAGTGTTTATAGTTAGTAACTTAAAAAGGTTGCAAACATTATTATTATTTTTTTTTTCTTAATTTTTATCACATAGAAATCAACTTTTAGGCCAGTGTCACAGTGTTGTTGACTGCCAAGTTAACGCAATGAGCAGCACAAATATTGAAATACATATACATAATAGAGGGACGAAGAAAAGGGTGCTGCTGAGATTGAGATTGAGATTGTCTGTCCATATAATTATCATTGTACTCTCACTTGTAAAAGTGTTATGCATAATTCTATCGTGTCTTGTTCTATGCATGTTCAGATTGTATTGCCACATACAAACATATGTGTGTATTTGTTTGCCCAGCTCTCAACGGGCGGCCTTTTTTCCAAAAAGGTCTCGCAAACATTGCACAAACGCATAATGTTTGAACTACACTCGATGTGGGATTTGTTGTAGATTGTGTGTGTGTTTTTTTTTTTTGTTGTGGTTGCTTCTGGTATGGTTTTCTTTCTGCTGATGATGTTATGTTGGCCTGAAAGTGCAGACAAACTGTTTGTGCAGTGGTTAATAGAAATAAATATATCTATATATATTTTTATGTTTATATGTTTGTGTTATTATTATTTAGTTGACCCTCACACTGGCTTTATAATCAAAACTCAAAGTCAAACAATTATTGTTAGGCCTTGTCATAGTAATGCCAATAAGTTGACCAAGCGCGTGGCAAAAAATTAGCAATATATGAAAATTGCATAATATTGATCGAATTAATTCTCCTAATCAGCTAGAAATTTTCCGGCATACGTAAAGGTGCCACATCTGTTACAGATACACAAGTATCTGTCGAAGTATCTATATAATCTATATAGTATATAATTGTTTTCGTGCCAACACGTGAAAAGTATGTGAATCGTATGAATGTTGATGGCAATTTGATGGAACTGTTCTCAATTCTACGAATGATTCTGTATTCGCAATCTTTCGGAAAAATTATGAATCATTTCTCTAATATTGCATGTGGCATTTGTTGAATGGTTCGCAACTTATTTTATGCTATAAGATATGTTCTTAAGAACATTTCTGTATTTCCATCGAAATAGTTGATTTTTAGCATCCCTCAGGTTAAACAATTTATAGCGGTCTCATAATCTAATCCTGGCAACTTTTCAATTTTACCTTATTTTTTTGCACACATAGTGCTCAGACCGGAATCAATTTGTGTTAAGACTGAATTGGCAGAAGTGGCTTTAGTGGCAGTAGGGGCAAATAACGTGCAGTGAAAGGACGAAGAGTCAATGTCTGTTATCCAGATAGAGCCATGCAGGCGTGTAATATGAATGTGATTGAAATTTGAAATTGCATCCGGCAAACATCAGAGCAGCTTTTGATGGCGGCGTTGTCGATGCCTTTTTTTCAAATACCCTGCCGCACATGTGAATGCATGCATCAATGTGGCACACGTTTTTGACACAATAATTCATAGCTATAATAAATACTATGAACGTAAACAATGACGATTCAAAAATGAATTTCGTTTTTCAGTGCAATGCAAAAAGAAATAATTAACAGCAATTATATATTATACATATTTTGTTGTTATTCTTATGAAAAACCCACAAACGAAAGTATTGGTATTAAGTAAAAGAATTTATCCCATTAAATAATCTCAAAGCTTGTTTGGTCTGCCTTTTGATGTTTTGTTGCTCATTAAATGTAAGCTGTTTTTATTGAATAGCAAAAATAATTGGGAAGGGTATCCCGGCAACTAAGTTCCAATGCAAGTATTTGTCTCTTGTTGCGCCTTTTATCGTCTGTATTAAAATTCAAAATTTACGAAACTGAAACTGTGACAGCAGGCCAAACGAACAACTCGCTGACTTTACGAGTCAGTCATCAGCGATGATGCCAAACGATGATAATGATGATTACAATGATGATGTGTTATGTTGCTTATGTATATATGTGTGTGTGTGTGTGTTTAAGTGGGTGTGTAAAGGTAGTTATGTTGATGGGCCGTAGTTACCCCCGTGTGTGCGATTAGAAGGATGTTCCAAATTGTTGGCAAGCTTTGTTTTTTTGAGTTGTGCGCTTTTAGCAGGCATTTGAGCCTAACCGAGCTAAAACCCAAGCTAACCAAGCATGAAGGCAGCAGCGTTGGCATAAGCTTTACTAAGCGTGATTGCAAATCCCCGCTTGCATAGCATATAGATATAAAAAATAAAAAACTAAAAAAAATTCCCAAGGCGTGCCTCGAATCTGTTGGCCACGCGTGCCAGCCTTGAAAAAGCGCACTTCAATTATGATTTAGTTAATTGTACACACATACGCATATTGTTTATATTGTTAACAAAGTCTTCGATATTAGTATGTACATTCATTCATAAGCACATACAATACGTACTTGTATCCGTCCCAGTCGTGTTAATGGGCAATTAAGTGGCGTTGGCAACCAATTAGCAGTATACCTGTACTGTCTTTATTTATACTACATACTTAATGGTACACAAAATAGTTGGAAGCTCAAAAAGTAACTTTTTTAAGCTTCATGTTTTATTTTTTGCAATGAATTTGCATGCATATTGTTTTAACAACCCTTTTTTACTCCCAGTTTGGTGCAGGATCCGAAAATACAATTCATTCAACCAAACAAACGACAACCGAACCTTTAAGCACTTTTTCTAATACTCTATCTATTGCACAAATATAAAAGCCTTAATTCCTTTAAGAGAAACATAAACCTTAAAAGTCACATTTATTTATACATCTAGGATTTAAATATAAAAAATCTTTTTTATCTGGAAAAATATCCAAATAGAATATCAAACTACAGAGCATTATTTCATTCAATAAATGTACATCTTTATTAATCTTGGAAATATTCTAGACTCTAGAGAAATATTCAAATCACAAACTAAAGAAACTATATATATTAAAAAACATCTTACTCTGCCTAACCCAAACTTAGTCATTTTTTTTTTCAAACTAAATATATCTGTCGTATCTTCGTTTATGTCTCTTCTTCTTGGAACTGCCAATAGCGCTTTTGGCCTATTTTTTCGTGTCGGTTTTTTGGCAAGAGTATGAAAAAAAACCAAAAACTTTCTATTTCATTTGCGATTAGTTCCGGTTTTGGATACTTGTTTATGGAGGCGGCGCATCTTAAAAGGTTAATATGGGTCTCAACGATCTGAGTCCAAACAAATAAAATCAAATCAATAAATGGTCAACGCATTTGGGTCAATGTCGCTTAGGTCCAACTTCAACTTGAATCATAAAGATGACGCTGTTTAAGATAATGGTGATGATAATGATGATGTTGTTCATGGTGATATCTTTATTTACGCCCAAACCAGACCCCATTAACATTGGCTTACGATATTTACAATAAATAATATACGCGTCGTCACACGTGTCGGCCGCGACGAGGAGCAGCTTTTGGCTTATTGTTCTGTTTGAAGCCAGCATGAAAGAGTTTGGTTTTATTATATCTTTGTTTGATGTGTTTTAATTGGAAATGTTAGCCTTGTAAAACTTTTATGCCCATGCAGCAGCAGCACCAACATTGGCGCTCAAATCTTTTGATGTGATGAAGCATTGAAACTTTATACCATATGTTAAATTTGCATATATATATATATATATATATATATATATATATATATACAATGTATGTATGTAGGCTTTGATTTTGGTCTTGAAGCGTTCGTTCGGGTTTTTGGTGTGTTTTGACTTTTAAAGTTTTTTGTGTAACGCTCAAAGTTTTTCCTGGCATGCCCGCTTTGATTGCATACAAATTAGCAGTATTCGCATTTTTGGTAGAAAGTAAAACTGTTTTTATTGAATTTATTTATTTGGTCGGCTTTTGCCACCGCTGCTGCCGCCTTGTCTGCTGCTGTTGATTTTGCTGCTTTTGCTGCTTTTGCTTGGTTGCCATTAAGCGACAACTTTTACTTTTTTTTCGGAAACTTGTAAATTACACTGGCACTCGCGGCAACAACAGAAATGCCCCGAAAAATAAGAAATGAAACAACTTAACAACTTGATCTATACAAGATGTTTGAACTAAGCGATACCCTGTAGACATTAATTTTGCTCAACAAAACATAACCTTTTACGCCACCTTTAAGAAGATTCTGTGGAATTAAATCACTTATTGTTACCAAAAACAAAAAACTATTGAAACTATTTCTAAGTTCTACTTTCTATGAATAGGTTTCATAAGACCACACATAATTTGTAATCCACCCAATCGAATTACCTAACCTTCTTAACCATTAATATAGGGTATTCGCAAAAGTAAGTTTCGTTTACTATTAGCTTATGGTTTCGTGAAACGTTTTTCGATTTAATTGTGTGCATTAATCTTCTTTTCAATCATGTTTAATGCGCACCAAACTAAACCAGTTGTCGCAACATTTTATTTGAGTCGCATTAATTAGAGAGATATTTTATCTGGCAAAGTGTCTGATAAGCTTCAATTGCAAGTGTCAATTGGTAGCAGAGTGCGTAACTGCTCACTTACTTCAATACTATGTTGTTGGGGAAAGCTGGGAAGCGCTTCGATTGCTCGAATGACAATCCAGTTTATACTACAGTTATAGTGTGGCTTATCTTTAAAGCATACTGCCTAATTCACATTTAGTCACGTATGTTTGAATGTTTGAATGTAGTGTAGCTAGCATATATTTTGGCATTGACATTGTTTATTATCTAACAATATGCAGTTCTGTCTATTTTTCCTATCTTCTAGAAAATTAGAGCACCTGCGCCTGAAAATAGCACAACTTTCCTATCACTGATTTCACTACTCAACTGATCTGACTGTCGACATAACTATTTCTCTATAAACAACTACAATAAATTCTTTGCCCATCAAACATATTGCAACACATGCCCCATCAATGGTTACACATCAATTGTGGCGCCAAATCCCACCAATTACAATTGATATTGAATGCGTTTGTGTGTTTGTACATATATGCATATTCCAAATTGTTTGTAGAACTGTCCGATATTCTGTGGAAATATGAATTGTTGTTGGCCTTATCAGCCAAAGCATTTATAAAACACACAAATCAAGCGTTGGCATGACTAATAACTCGATGTTGTCGCTGGCAACTCGAACTTTAGCCCAAGCAAAAAAAAACTTTTTACTTCTTGAAATTATGGGGAAAACACGTGTTGAAACCAAAATTATTGCAACTTGATTTTTCCTTAGTTCCTTAACTAATAATACTAGTTGAGTAAAGTCATGTGACATTTTGACCTTGCTTATCAACCAAAGGTAATTAATGTCTTAGTTTTAAATTTTACGGGGTATAAATGCAACGCAATATCAAACAAATAAATAATTAAAAAAACCACAATAACATATTTATAAATTCGTAACGGTCTAAATTGAAAATTGGCAACAGTAATAAAGTTTGTTTACACAATTAATCTTTTAAAGGTGTAAACAACTATTAATATATACACATTAACTCAGCAGAGAAGTATGAGGTTTAAACTTTATAATTTTATTGTATCTTGTCCTTGTCGCCTACTTTACATGTTTTATCGGCGGCATGTCACAAGGAAATTTACATGTTCGAGTGTTTTCTAATTCCATTTTAAGCCTGCAAAATGCTGAAATACACATAAATTATGTGCCTGATTGTTTTAATTAATGCGCGTACATGTCAACAGGCATCCGTTTTGTTGCACATCATAAAACAAAAAGAATTTTAAAACAATTTTGAGAATTTGTTACTATTAATTTGTACTTGTTTGAATTTGTTAAGAGTGTTTTGTTTGTAGGTTCTTATAGATTGTGCTTACCGCATGATTGTTTGGATAGCCGAAGGATTGGGCGCCGAAAAAATTTCGCAGCAATAAACAAATACTGAAAATTCGGCCATAAGTGTTCCAATATTTTGGCAAGATACCAACAGAAAAATAAAATCATTTTTTGGTAATTTAGCATAGCAGCAATTATTTAGTCGGCGGTGGGAATTCCAGTCAAATCACCATTGATCGAAATTAATAATACAGAAACCACAAAAACACAAATCAATAACAAAACATCTGAGGCGTTAATTGCAATAAATTTGCATTGCCCTTTGGACTTACGTGTAAATAGTAAGAAATGTTTGTGTGTTGTCAAAATTGTCGGCCAATGTTTATGTACAAATGCAATTAAACTATTTTTAGGGTTGTTCGGTAAATTAAATTTTTGAACAATGGCACCACCAAATTTCATGCAAAATAAACTTTGCCATCAGTTTGATTGCCATATAATTATTATTTTTGGTCAACAATTAGCAATACAATGTTAATGACAAATCTTTAACAAAGAAAACAATATTAAAAATGTGATCAAAACAAGCCCAAGATATGTGTGGAAAATTTATTTGCGAAAAGTGATCATCAAATTGTTTATCGAGAAGCGAGCACCCACGTTCCTTTACAGATGAGTCATCTGCCGCTTTCTTGGTAGACATACGGATTGACTGACAACTGAAATTTACGATGAATGTTGCACACTTGTTGCATCTTAATTAGTTCGCATCCAGCAATTGGCCCAAGTGGGAAAGCCTATAAATGCAGACAAGCAAAAACGTTCGAAATTTTCTCAGAATTTTTTCCCGTTTTTTGTGGTCAAATACATGTGTATATATAGTATGTTTGTATATAGCTCTTGTTGCTTCTTTCTTTTTTTTTCATCAGTACATGCATTAAACAATAGCCCAATTGGTCTCTGTTCTCTTTCTTTTCGGGTGCTTGAGGCGCTTTGTTTCTGGGTTGTTTTATTTATTTGACCGGCCTGCTTTTGTTATGCGAGTTTCTCTTCTTTTTAGCTAACATCTATTTCATTCGCACTGGGTCAGATCTTCCTAGACTCTGCTCTTGCGCTCTTTCTCTCTCATCCCTCCTTCCATCCCACTTGATGGCTGGGGGCTGCTTTCGTAAGGTTGAGGTCGAGACCAACATCCGTTTGGCGAGTGCTTTTCAAATGTAAACGAAAAAGCATGCAAAACAATGCAAACCACGTACATACACATACACATACGCAGTAAGAACGTCAGCACTTTTTGTATACCCTGTATCAACACACAAAATGGCCAAAACGTGTACAATAAACATACAGACTGAAACGGTTGCGTGTGTATATATTTATTTTTTATCACACGCAGACCAAACATCCTTAACGATTGGAAAATTAAAAACGCTTATTTTCGTTACAGGGTATATTTTAAAACTTTGTCTTGTACTTATTTTGTTTGTCCAGCTTCTCCAATATTCCATTGCTAAATTTAAACATTTCGCCATTCAATTGTTTAATCTTTTCATTTATCACTTTTGATTTTGGATTTTGTATTTTTGTTTTTCCCAATGGCGCCTTCGTTGAATTCTTTTTTTCTGATTGTTGTTGTTAGTGTTATGGCTGTGTTCATTTTCCATATGTAATACCAAAATAAACATTCAACAGAAAATGAGAATTAATTTCTCAAACAGACTATTTTGCAATGCTCCATGGGATATTGCGATGGAGGCACTCTCCACATCTTGTCAAGAACTAAGCACCCAGCTTGATGCACTTTGAATAGCGAAAAATGAAAAGAAAATGTTTCGCGAAACAACAAATTAAAATGTTTATTTTCATTTGGTTGGCTACTTGAGTATTGCAAATTTTACCACAGTGATCATCATCATCATTATCTCATTTCAATTATAATTATCTACAATGAGTTTTGAGACAGGAAGTTGAAATTAGACGATTTCACATTGTTGTTCCTCCCATTGACTGCGTATTGTAATGAGAAAATGAAGGGAAAAAAAGTCAAATATATGCGTAGAAAAAAAAAGCTTACAGTTGAGGTCATAAGTTCAAGTTATTTTTATGCTTCTTATCGTATTGTTTGAGTTCAACTAAAGCTATTTATGTTTTCTCAACAACATGTAAAAGGTGTTTTCTTATCAGATTACTCATCACAATATTTGTATATTTTTGCCTTGTCTTTGTTTAGGGATTGTCCTGTTCTATTTTAACACATAATTGTGAAAAACCTGACTCTATATTCAGTTATGAAATAGACTCCAAAGCTTAAAGATGACTTAAGTTCACATTCATGTAGAAGTTTTAAAAGACATTGTATGAATGTAATTACAAAGCTATTTTGCAAAAGAGAAATGTTGTTCATATAAAATTCACTTGAGTGCTTGACATCAGTCATTAAACTATAGTATAATTGTGACAAAATTGTGATGTTGATTTATGAGATCTCATCGAGTCTCTCCCACTCTGTCGATCTGTCTATCGATGTCGTGGCGATGGCTTTGAATACAAAAGTAAAAGATTCCAATCGCTTGGCGGTATGTTAATATTTGATCTGTTTGACGTACGTGCCGTTGTTGTCATAGCTCAAGCAAATACTTGTGCTATGTGATATCCATACTGCCGTCCAGCCTATTTGTATAAGTTTTGCAAATTCTCTTGAATGTGTTTACTGCTCAAAAATTGAAGAAAAAATCCCCAATGATTTGTCAGTTAAGGGCGTAACCAACATATGATTTAGACACATTCGAAAAACATCTTAGATCATAAGCAAACTTGCAAATAAGCTTAAACATTAAGTATCTTGTGATATACCAACAACAGTTTCCTAATATGCTACAAGTACGACATTTTCAAGTGCAAAATCAACTTTTCAACTAACTTGAGTGTGGCAGATTGTATGCTTGGCATTAAGCAGCATCTTAGTAACAGCCGAAAGTAATCAAATATCATTGCATTTACATATTAAAAGAACTTAGGTTTTACAGAGAAACCCTAACGATTAATAACACATCTTATATATCTCTTTCTAACACACAATTTGTTTGTAGAGCCTGGTACGATTTCATTATTTAACACAATCTTACTAATTACTTTTTCGCGCTTCATGTGTTTCTTTCTTTCTTTTCTTTTTAAGAGATACAGGTTTTTTTTTAAGTTTGTTTCAAGAAAACACTACAGTCAAAGATTATTTGTCTTAAAAATGTCTCATGAATTTTGGGTTGGCTGTAAAATTGCACACAGATAATGCGGTTTTTCCTAAATTCTTATCCCAGTTAAAATTGTGTCTCATGCAAAATTGCACACAGATAATGCGTTTTTTCCTAAATTCTTATCCTGAACGCAGCCTCTTTAAATATTTTTCAACTGATTACATTAGATATAAATGATTTTGTTATCTTTTCAATTCCTGTGTTGAGTCTGCCTGCAAAAGGATCTTATATATTTATTTTAATTTTTTATTTCTTTTCGTTAGAATTGTAACTCTGTTAACCATTGTTACAAATATGCATATTCCAAACATATTTGCACATTATATTATTATTATGTACTAACTTACATATGTTGCATTGAATTGTTCACTTTTTTGTATGTTATCATGATCTTGATCTACTCTTTTATCCCTGGCCTTTGAGGCATTCTGTTTGCTTTGACTTTTGCCCATAAAACGCTTTTGTATCCAACTATACTGTGTGGCTCGAAATAGCATCTCTACAAATGCACTGATTTTCATTTTAGCCATTACAAATGGATAATAATAAATATAAAAAAGAGTTTCAGTGCCCTCCGAGAAATGAGCTCATTGTTTATGCCTAGTCAGTTTTAACGATCGCTCCAGCTCAAGATCGACTACCACACCTCCCTTCTCCTCGTCCACCCCTACTGTAAGTGCAGCAACGCCCACGCTACCCCAAAATGCAATGTTTACATTTATTTATTACATATGTATTCTGGCATATGCATGTATTTGGCATATTTGTTCTGAGAAATGGATCGTTCCAAGCTGGGCAACTCACATGCCATGCTTTATGGCCAAAGGCTTCGGATTACACAACCCAAAACATGGCTCTCGCTCTCCTTGGGCGTTGTATTTTCTTTCGTTTATTTTCAAGTAGGCATATACACATATATCTTTTATGGTTGGTACGATAAGCAACGGCACTTGGAGCAGCGCATAACTCAAACTCAAAACTAAGACGTAGACATAGTAGACACACTTTGAATATTTATGGCGCCTGGCCCAGGATAGGATGCTCGCTTGTCTATGCCGGGCACGTTGCGAGCGTTGATCGTCCGCTGAGATTTGTGCCAAGTGCGAAGTGGCTTAATTAAACCGGGCAGCTGCTGCTGCTGCTGGTGTCGGATAGTTACCAGACATGCATGCGGATGTAGGCGCCGACTTCAGCTTATGTCATCAATCAGTAGGCAGTCCGCAAAGAGCTGTGCAGGCGAAAGGTAAAGGCAGAAACAAAACGAATAAGGAAAAAAAATGAGGAATGAAAACATACGCACAATGCCTGCTCAAGGACGCGATCAAAAGCCGCTTAGTGTAATAACCAGAGCAGTTATTTCGCATTCCCTACAACAAGTTTCCCATCTGCAAAGGGGCCCAAGCGCTTGTTAGCTTTTATATGCAGTGAAAACATTTATTACTACAAGTTTAACGAAATCTGCAGTTTATATATCGTTTGACTGTAATTAAAATCCCCTTTATTCATAATTCATTAATCAAACCTATTAAATTGGAATAATTGATGATTAAAATAATAATGATTTACTGTTAATACTCGGCTTTGATTACTTTAAAATAAATATGGTAAAGTTAAAAAGAGTTTATGTAAATAAAACTAAAAGATTGAAGGTCAAACGACAAAAAATTTTGTCTATGAGACAGGTAATTGAACTTGGAATAATTCGATTATAATACTAATATAATACATTATCTAAACGAACTACAGCATCAATGTCAAGCACTTAACACCTTTAGAAATTGTTGATAGTTAAGTTTTAAGTTAAAAAAAAAAAATATATAAATTTAGCAGGTATTGAAAAGTCGACAGATGTCAAAATTTCAAAACTTTCAGCTCAGGCTGTGCAGGGTATCAAATGATACACTCAATTGGCAAGTAGCTTCTTCTAATTCTTGTACTCTTTGCATTCACTGACACCAATCAGCTTTGGGGTCGTTGTTATCGCAATGAGAGCAAAACAGTCAGCCGCCCAAATGTGTCAACAGCAATCGATAAATGTTGCTGTTGTTTTAGTAGTTGTTAAATGTTAAATTGTGTGTTTGTCTCTCGCTCGGATGCTGTTGAAACCGGACTGAGGAGGGGCTAAATGGCAACTTAATGCGCAACGATAATGTGGCGCAGGCAAGTTGATTGCCCTAGTCCTTGACAAAATATTGGAATAACCCAACTAACCAAAGCCTTTCTCTTTCTTCACATTTTTTTTTTTTAGCGCGTGGAAGGTGCACCGTAAACTAGTGTTCCGACAAGTTTGGGCCATTGAGCAGCGTGCTGGGCAGCATAAGCACAGAGCACTGGACAAACTTAGTGAACGCAGCAGCAGTAAAGATGATTGGACGTTTATTTCGCGCCCATGGCGAGTTTTGTGCCTCACATCCATGGGAGGTGATTGTCGCCCTGCTCACCATCACCGCCTGCATGCTGACGGTGGACAAGAGCGGCAGCACATTGGATGTAACCAATGGTCTTAGCAGTGCCACGGCAACAGCGGCAGCTGCTGCAGCGGCAACGGCTGCAACTGTCTCACAAAATGGTGCAGCTGCTGCTCCGCCGCCCATTATTGCGAGCAATAACAATAATGGAGCCGCACCAACACAATCGTCCTCATCATCATCGAGCCGGCATCGTCCATGCCATGGCTGGAGTCAATCCTGTGATGGCCTCGAAGCGGAATACAATGCCGCTGATGTCATTCTAATGACAATTGTACGCTGTACCGCTGTGCTCTATTGTTACTATCAGTTTTGTCGTCTACATCGACAGGGATCCACATATGTGCTAGGTAAGTGTTGTTCCGGTCTGAGGATTGCGTCATGCCATGTAAGAGTTAGTTATATTTTTTGATAATGATTATAAGGCGCGTGTGTTGATTTTAACTATTAGCTTCTTGTTAAAGAATATGCTTTATTTGCCTAGCCACATACTACATAGATAGATAGTGACTGTCTGTATGCTTCTCATCGTGTTTGACCAACATTTTAGCTAGCCGGGTTTTTTGTTTTTTGGTCGATCCGTGGCATTTCTCACGCGGTCTCTAAATGAAATGACCTCTGTTGCTAATTCCGTATGGCGAACCCAAGCTCGAACTCAATATTCAAGTGCGTTTTTCTATGTTTTGTTTGTTCTTTGTATTTCCAGGCATTGCGGGTCTATTTACGGTCTTCTCCAGCTTTATATTCACTACGGCAACCATAAAGTTTCTCGGCAGCGATTTATCCGATTTGAAGTGAGTAAACAAACAACAAACACAATACTTTGTTATTTATTCAATAATTTTATTCATTAAAAGGGATGCGCTCTTCTTTCTGCTGCTGGTCATTGATTTGTCCAACTCGGGTCGACTGGCACAGCTAGCACTCTCGGGCAACAGCCAGGTGGAGGTCACACAGAATATTGCGCGTGGCTTGGAGCTACTGGGTCCCACCATATCGCTGGACACCATTGTGGGTGCACTGCTCGTGGGCGTGGGCACGCTGTCGGGAGTTCAGCGCCTGGAGGTGCTTTGCATGTTTGGTGTGCTCTCCGTGCTGGTCAATTACGTCGTTTTTATGACCTTCTATCCCGCCTGCCTGTCGCTTATCTTTGATCTTTCCTGCAATGGCATCAATATGTCTGCGGTGCGGGAGCGCGCAAAGGGTTCATCACTGCTTAAGTCTCTTACAGAGGAGGAGCAGAAGGCTAATCCGGTGCTGCAGCGTGTCAAACTGATCATGACCACTGGTCTCATGATTGTCCACATCTACAGTCGCATCGTCTTTAGCAGCAGCGACTACGATGCTGTCGATAATACGCTCTCCCCAACATTGAATTTAAATGTCAGCAATAATCGCACGGATTCTGGCGAAATCACTGACATCATTATCAAGTACGTTTTTCGATACTAGTTTGTCCTAAAGTCCTAACAAATCTCTACCCTTGTTTTTACAGATGGCTAACAATGAGCGCAGATCACATAGTCATTTCTATTGTTTTGATTGCTCTCGTCGTAAAGTTCTTTTGCTTCGATAATCGTTATCCCCTGCAGGAGCAGATGCGTCAATCAACCACAGCAAAGGCCTCACAGACTACGCCGCTTGAGAACGAGCAGAGCGAGGCGAGATATTTGCAGCTAGCTGCTGCGTCCAAACCGCGATTCTGCATCGAAGATCAGGGCTCAGCAAATGTGGCCACACAGACAGAGTTGGTATCTATGCGTAAACGCTTGGCGCCGCCCACACGTCCGCCACGTCCACTAGAGGAATGCTTAAAGCTACTAAATGCTTCGGATGAAACTGATGGCGTCGTTGGCGGTCCAAACGCATTGACCGATGAGGAAATCGTGGCCATTGTGAATGCGGGCGGAACTCACTGTCCACTCTACAAGATTGAGTCAGTGCTAGAGGATGCGGAGCGTGGCATACGCATTCGTCGCCAAATTATTGCCTCACGCGCCAAGATGCCCATGGAACGTCTGGAAGTGCTGCCTTATCAGCATTTTGACTATCGTCGCGTGATGAACGCCTGCTGCGAGAACGTCCTCGGATATGTGCCAATACCCGTCGGCTATGCGGGCCCACTTTTACTTGATGGCGAACAATATTACGTGCCTATGGCGACTACTGAGGGTGCTCTGGTTGCATCTACAAATCGTGGCTGCAAGGCTCTCTCAGTCCGCGGCGTACGCTCTATTGTGGAAGATGTAGGCATGACCCGAGCACCTTGTGTGCGTTTTCCCAGTGTCGCCCGAGCCTCTGAGGCTAAGAAGTGGATTGAGAGCGAAGTCAACTACAAGGTGGTTAAAACAGAATTCGATTCGACGTCACGATTTGGTCGTCTCAAGGAATGCCATATTGCCATGGATGGCCCGCAGTTATACATACGCTTTGTGGCCCTCACTGGCGATGCCATGGGCATGAACATGGTGTCCAAGGGCGCCGAGGTGGCATTGCGCTGCATCAAGCGTCAATTTCCCGATATGCAAATCATTTCGCTAAGCGGAAACTTTTGCTGCGACAAGAAACCAGCAGCCATCAATTGGATTAAGGGCCGGGGCAAACGTGTTGTTGCCGAGTGTACCATACCAGCGGCCACGCTGCGTTCGGTACTTAAAACGGATGCCAAGACGTTGGTCGAGTGCAACAAGTTGAAGAACATGGGTGGCAGCGCAATGGCGGGCAGCATTGGTGGCAATAATGCGCATGCAGCCAACATGGTGACAGCTGTATTTTTAGCCACTGGCCAGGATCCCGCACAGAACGTCACATCCAGTAATTGCTCGACGGCAATGGAGTGCTGGACCGATAACAGTGAGGACTTGTATATGACGTGTACGATGCCATCATTGGAGGTGGGAACAGTTGGCGGAGGCACTGGATTGCCCGGTCAAGGTGCATGCCTCGACATGATGGGCGTACGTGGCGCCCATGCCGCAAAGCCCGGCGACAATGCCAAGAAGCTGGCGCAAATTGTCTGCGCCACTGTCATGGCCGGCGAGCTAAGCTTAATGGCGGCGCTGGTCAACAGCGATCTAGTCAAGAGTCACATGCGCCACAATCGGTAAGTGCAAGCAAAGCACAATTCGTATTTGATGGTCTCATCAATTTTTTGTGTACTTTTAGGTCATCGGTTGCCGTGAGCAGCGCCAACAATCCACTCAACGTGACAGTCTCCAGTTGCAGTACAATCAGCTAGAACTGCCGCCAGTTTCACCTCTTGTATATACTATATATTTTGTAGGCGCTTGCGTTGTAGGTGTTACACACAGTTTATAAAAACAAATTCTTTTGTTTTGAATTAATAATGCTTAATGAATTGTAATTGTAATTAATCAATTGGCCAGGCCAAGCAGCAGCAGCAGCATTAAGCAAATTGTTCCAAGCCAAAGCCTTAAGTGTGCGTATGCAATATGTATGTTAAAGTTTGTTGAATCGAGTATCAAGTATACCGCAGTCTGGGATTCATTGTTGTTGCAATTTCCATTTAGATTTTACGGTTATCTAACTCTATATCTATAGATATATAAGTCGATGTATATAGTTAATGTGAGTGTGTACGATAAATGATGATGATGAGCCTATTTTTTCTACAGAAACATATTTTAAGTGCAAGCGCAAAGCTTGTAAAATGTATTCCTTAAGAAAATTAGTTGTAGCCAGTTATAATATTAAAAAGAAAACAAAAAGTTTAATAGAACAGACAATAGGGATTGCGGAGCGGAATGCAAATGCAACATTTTTAATAGTTATAAACACAATATCAGACAAAGTAATTGATAAATGTCTTTCGTAGACGCTGCGCCCGGGCTTAAATCGGAACTTCATTTATTTTATTTCAATTATCATAATTATTAATAAATTATTATAATTAATTTATAATAATTCACAATGCGTTTTATTTTAGATAGTAAATGTGGCTTTTCATTTTTTTTTTTCAAAACAAAAAAATATAATTATATAAAAAGGAAGAACGAAACAAACGCTAGGTTATCTTAAGCCCTCTCATCTGCTTCGGCTTCCTTGGGCTCAGCCTCGGCATTTTCATCGGCCACGACGTTAGCATCGACATCATTTCCTTCTTCCACAGACGGTGCCACCACATCAACACTGCTATCCGCCTGCATAAGTGCCTTCTTTGGGCTAGGCTCATTGCTATCCGCCTCAACAATGGCTGCAGTTGAGCTAGCAACCGGAAATGGATCAACACCGCCGACAGCAACAGCTTCGTCATCATCGTCATCGTTGGTAGTAGATTCTGGCTGCACGCTGGCGGCGCACGATTCAGATGAAATGCCATTTTTAGCTCCCACAACGTTGCACTCGTCGGGATGTGTCAGTTTGCGCTTGGCGATGCGTTCACTCAACGCTTTGTGCACCTGTGCAATATCAGAGGGCCGACCCATGGCCAGGAAGATCTTTATGGTACCCGTGTTGTCCATGGCAGTAAGACGCAGTGATTTCTGGCTGGCGCGTTCGGCCACCATTGCTGCCCAGACCTTAGTATTAACCAGCAGGCGCAAGTTGCCTGACGTGCGGAAGACGACACGAGAGCAATCGCGCTCATCCTTAGCATCGTTAAGACGCAGACTACCACGTCCGCGCTCCTCCCAGTTACTGTTGACGAATGCAAACAGCTTGCAGCTGACATCAGCAATATTAAGTTCATTCTCTTCTCCGGTAAAGGTCTCAACCTCCTCGTATTTTCGTTTCTGTGCACGACTCTCCTCGTACTCACGCGCCACATCATTAAGGCTTTTCGCTTCGGACGCCTCCCGGTGGTTATCTGTCGATTGGGCAGCCTTTTGAATAACGCTAGAAAACTGTAGCTGCGAGGAAGTAGCCTCCGATGTGCCCGATGTTGTTGCTTCTGCATTCGATTCTGTGCTTACGTTTTCCTACAAACAAATTGTATAAATGTTTTTTACAGATTACACTCATGCAATTGAAAGTGCAACTTACCCCTGTTACGCGCTCGTGTACGTTCTGACCAAAAATAAATCCACTAGATTGTACACGCGGCAAAGTGGTTTTGGACGAAGAAAATATGTTGGAGCGTTCGATGCCATTGTTGCGAAGCATTGATAGCGGATCCGGCCGCTCATCGATGTCGTCGTCATCCTTTTCGATATTCTCTGTGGACTCTACCACTGCGGCGGATCCATCTTCATTTTCTTCCCTCTGCTCTCGCAAAAACGGATTGCCAACAAAGCCATCTTCTTCGGCCTTTTCATTTCCACCGGCTACCGCTTCTGTGGAGGAGCTGTTGTTGCTATTGTTGGCATTAGTTGTGCCTAATACGGAACTGTCGACAAGCACAGCTGGTCGCAGCACTGCCCCGCCTAGTCGCGAGGCCTTCAAGGTAAAACCGCCTCTGAAGCAGTTGGCTTCAACCGACGCTTCTGTAAATTCAATAAGAACAAGCCAGGTATCGTATTCAGCTTTAGCTTTATCCTAAATTTTCAGATTGTATGTTCAGACTGCATAGGGTTGGAGCACGCCAGAGATCTATGCACATCGCTAGAAATAATGAGTAGTTTGATTGGAGCACTTACCATTGTTTTCAGACATGGCAAATGTATTTTATGTTAATAATTTTTAGTTTAACAAAGTTTTTTACAAGAAAAAAAAAAGCGTTCTCTTCAAGCCAATGGCAGTGCTGAAAAACATTTGATTCGATATACTTAAAATATTTTACTTGTTTTAGCATCGATAACATTTAAAAATTTTGCAGCACTACCCTTAGCTGTCAAACTCGGCAAACGCTGAAAAAACGAAATTTACAAGTCATCGACTAAAACGCAAAGCAAAGAAACCATCTAATATTGCAGTAAAAGTAAAAAAAGAGTACATTGGATAACAAGTGAACTAACAATGGCCCAAACACTTGAAGACAAGTCGATATGGGAGGATGGCGAGGAATCGCTAGGCGAAGAGGTGCTTCGTATGTCCACTGATGAGATTGTGAGCAGGACTCGTTTAATGGATAATGAAATCAAAATAATGAAAAGTGAAGTTATGCGCATTACGCACGAAATTCAGGCGCAAAACGAAAAAATCAAAGATAACACTGAAAAGATCAAGGTAACATACCAGTATTAATTAATAACCCAGATTAAACAATATAGTTGTAATAGGTTAACAAAACTTTGCCATATCTGGTTTCCAATGTCATCGAACTGCTGGATGTGGATCCACAAGAGGAGGAGGATGATGGCTCTGTGACTGTGCTAGACAATCAGCGGAAAGGCAAATGCGCCGTTATCAAGACATCAACTCGCCAGGCATACTTCTTGCCTGTCATTGGCTTGGTCGATGCAGAGAAGCTTAAACCTGGAGATTTGGTCGGCGTTAACAAAGACTCGTATCTGATTTTGGAAACCTTACCAGCTGAGTACGATGCACGTGTTAAAGCAATGGAAGTTGATGAGCGTCCCACAGAGCAGTATTCCGATATTGGTGGCCTTGACAAACAGATTCAGGAGCTCATTGAAGCTGTCGTATTGCCCATGACACACAAAGAAAAATTCAAGAACTTAGGCATTCATCCACCAAAGGGTTAGTCCTTTATTTAAAAATGAGAATTTTAAGCTAATTGACTATTTTCCAGGAGTACTGTTGTACGGACCCCCTGGCACCGGAAAGACGCTGCTCGCTCGTGCTTGTGCCGCACAAACCAAGTCGACTTTTTTGAAGCTAGCTGGACCGCAACTGGTTCAAATGTTTATTGGCGATGGCGCTAAGCTGGTACGCGATGCCTTTGCACTAGCCAAGGAGAAGGCGCCAGCCATCATTTTCATTGATGAATTGGACGCTATTGGCACAAAGCGTTTTGACTCTGAAAAGGCCGGTGATCGTGAGGTGCAGCGCACTATGTTGGAGCTGCTAAATCAATTGGATGGTTTCAGCTCGACTGCCGACATAAAAGTCATCGCAGCAACGAATCGTGTCGATATTCTGGATCCAGCCCTTCTGCGTTCCGGTCGACTAGATCGTAAAATCGAGTTTCCGCACCCAAATGAAGAAGCACGTGCTCGCATTATGCAAATCCACTCACGTAAAATGAATGTCAGCACCGATGTGAACTTTGAAGAGCTATCTCGTTCCACAGACGATTTCAACGGTGCCCAGTGCAAGGCAGTCTGTGTAGAGGCTGGTATGATTGCTTTACGTCGCTCAGCCTCATCGGTGACGCACGAGGACTTCATGGACGCTATCATGGAGGTGCAGTCCAAGAAGAAAGCTAATCTTAATTACTATGCCTAGGCTAAAAATCCGCATATTAAATTTACTTGTAATCTGGCAAACGATTCAACAACAAATACAACAAAAATATATTAACAATTAAAAACCGTTGACGTAAATATAGTTTGGGATCGGATCGCTTGGATAAGCCGCTTTTTCTCAGTACAACACATATATATATTTTTTTGAGTAAGAAAATTTTGATTATAAATATCAAAAAAATCCATTTAGAAATCATAAAAAATAGATGATAAATATTTACATGGTCACTAATTAAACTAGGGATGTAAACCAAATCGTTAAGACTAATCAGTGGGATCGAGTGTATTGCTGCTGCTCGTCCCAACGGAGGAGCTGCTGGTCGTGACTATTGAACTGGACGAGACGCCACAAGACGCTGGTTGAGCCTCAGTGGTAGTAGGTTTTGTTGCTGCTTCTGTTGCGGCGCTAACAGATGATGCTGACGCGTCAGCATCAACGGGCGCTGGTGCTGTCGCAGCGGCTGGAGTTGCATTCACAGGCACAGCAGCTATATCATTGTTTGGCGCCAGAGGCTGCGGTTGTTGTTGCTGTGCAGCTGCTGCCTCTTGTTGTTGAAATGGTCGCCTCGTATACATTATGATGCCTAACAAAAGGGTCAATATTGTGATCATATACAAATCCCAATTAGCAGCTATGTTCTCATCCATGTAAAAGATAAACCTGTATGGCGACTGGAGCGAGTAAAATCAATAAGTATTTTAAGTTAAGGAATAGTTTATAATGTCTTACCTCTTTTATTGACTCAATCTTGGCTAACATATGCAGCTTAAAAAGCGCTATTGAAACAGGTACTTTGGCATCCGAATTCGTTTCGGCTGCCAAATCATATAATCTCTTGGCCAAATGCCAATCCTTCTTCATGCCTAGGCCCTGCTCGTGCATATAGCCCAAATTAAACATAGCCTGTGCATTGTACTGCTGCTCAGAAGCTTTTCTAAAATACAATTAAAGTACAAAGTATTGAAATGCACATAATCGAGTACAACAACTTCGCACCTGTATAGAGCTGCAGCAGTTTCGAAATCGGTTTTTGTGCCCCAGCCATAATAATAGTAATCTCCAAGCTTGACTTGGGCTGCCGAATATCCCTGGGCGGCAGCCCGTTTCCAATAGTAAAATGCGCGAATTAAGTCTTCATGGCGATCATTAAACACATGAACCTCCTCACGGTCTAACAAAAATGCTGCATTGCTTTGAGCTACCTCGTAGCCAACTTCAGCCATTAAGGCATACTGCATAAAGGACTCATCAATATGATTTAGTTTGAAATCACTGTAGGCGTGCATAATTCTATTGCTCCAGCGACCACGTTCCGCGACATTTTTAAAGAACTGTTACATGATACAATTATTTCGATTAAATCAACCTGACTGAGTTAACCCAGAAACATACCTCAACAGCAGCTGGACAAGAGCGGAGCATGCCCATTCCGTACGCATGCATAACGCCCAGATTGTAGTAGGCCAAAACGTGTCCTGACTGTGTGGCCAAGTTGAAATATTTAAGCGCTAGTTTGTAGTCCGTCTTAACACCATTGCCAGCTAAAACAAAATCATTGTGATGGGACAAAAACAAGAAAATTAAAAAGATTTTAACTTACTAAAGTACATTGTACCGAGTTGCAGTTGCCCATCGACCCAACCTTGATCGGCAGCTTGCGTAAAATACGATAAAGCCTTAATAGAATCTTTGGGCACGCCAAGACCTTTAAGGTGCATGAGACCTAGACCGCTCTGACCAACAGGATCACCCATTTCGGAGGCCTTAGAGAAATACTGTCGATTCAAAAAGATATCAATTATACAAATGTCATTAAATGTTGAACAGAATTTCCACTCACTTTTAATGCCGTCTCGTTGTCTGCCTTAATTTGCTCGCTGCCCTCTAGGTATATCTTGCCCAGAAATGCAAATCCAATAGCGTTGCCAGCATTCGCCGCAAGTGTAAAGTATTCTAATGCTTTCTGATGATCTTGTTGTATGGCCTTACCGCCCTGGTAGTACAGCTGGCCTAGTCCAATTTGGGACTGCACATCGCCCTTATCAGCCAACAGCTGATAATATTCGACAACTTCCGTCTCGTGACTGCCAGGATTTTCGAGTTCATCCAGCAACCTTACTCTATGCACCATCGGACCATTCGAAAATGTGACTTTTGATGCTACTTTCTTCGCCACACGCTTGTATTGTATCAAAGCCTTTTCGCAACTAATAGGCACATTGATACCGTACAGATAGCGATATCCCATGGCCATTTGCGCAAGTGTATTGTCGCCCAGGGCAGCAAGAGAATAATGAAGCAGCGCCATCGGCTGACTGACATTCTTACCACCGACACCCACTGAGTACAAAAAGCCAAGACCCAAATGGGCTTCTGGTACGCCATCGTTTGCGAGGCTCTCAAACTCGTCGGCAGCTTGATGAAAATCAAATGGCATCCAATGACCCAAAAGCACTGCCATGGCCAGTTCAGCTCGAGCCTTGGGATGCTTAAATGCGGCTGCCTTGCGCAGCAGGGTGAATGCGACACGTTTATCAGTGCGAGGCTTGGCCAACATTTCCATGGCATTCTCGTATAGACTCTCAGCTGAAAGGATAACATTGCAATAAACGAGATAATGTTTTAAGTAATCTCACTTACCTTCCATTTGTTCAGGAGTCGGTTCAGCAACTTCAGTAGGCGCTTGCCTGGCCTCAATTGCTTCGATTTGGGCTTTTAACTTTTGTTGTTTTAGTAAGCTGTCGTTCCACAGGCGCTCAAACAATGCGGCTGGCATCACTTTTGTACGTGGTGCGAAGTCAGTGTCCTTTAGTTTGGCCGCCTTACGGTCATTGCTGCCTGGTGCTGTTGTCGATGATGATGGATCGACGGTCGGAGCGTTAGCATCTTTTTCAGTTTTGACCCCCTCACTGTTGGCCTCTGTAGAAGCAACCACCTCGGGCTCAGTGGTTGCTGTCGCGCTGGCGCTTTCAGAGAGTGGGCCCTGCAGCTCCGCCCGCAACAGCTGGCTACTTTGAATAACCAGGAGCATCGAAATGCACATCAAGCTGGTCAGTCTCATCTTGTATGAAACGTATCTTTGCGTTTACCGTGAAAAAAGAATCATATATGTTAAATACACTAACAAGTTTGGTATATTGTTTTCGTGTCTCGTTAGGTCTGACGTGTTGTGTTATTTATTTTTCTTTTGTGCACACACTGATTGTATTTTCACCGTTTGATAGTGCTTGGGGCTTGAGGTCCGTATTATCTCTGTGTCATTTTTTTTCACTGCCAGTTGGTGAAATTGTTGGCCTAATGTCTCTTGCTAAGTTTTAACAATTTTCACACGTAAGATTTAAGAACCTTTTATTTGTTGCAACAAAAATTGTTGTCCAGTGTTGCCAACAGCGTAATACCAGAGATGAGCAACAATGTCACTTTCAAAGTGATGAACAGTCACAGTATCAATTATAATCAACCCTTGCTACGCCTTAATTCCAGTTGGTTAACAAATTTAAGAATGCTTAGGTTTTTAAAACATCATCAGTATATTTAATACAAATTTTATGAGAGAATTTTCTAGGGTAATCCGTGTGCTCGGAAAGTGACGTGCTACTGCACTAATATACCGATTTGCCCACCTCTATGGTCTCTGTGTGCCAGTGTTTGAAATGCTTGCAAAAAAAGGTTAACTGTGTGGTTTGTTGATCCATTTCATAATGCAAATGAAATGTCCAAAACAACAGCTCAAATAAAGAGTGATAATTTGTGAATACTCTAATTAATATACAACAAAGCATTGTTAAAGCGTGACGCATTCCTTTGAACCGGAGAACTTATAACAAAAAAACGGCATGGAAATGAGTGTAAGTAACGATGGCGGCTGCAATACAGGTACAAACACGGCGATCAGCAATATCAATGAAACCAGTTTCAAGCCGCGCTCCAAACGACTTAGACAGTCACGCATTAAACAATTCAAGCTCAACTGCATGAGTTGGTGAAAGTTTACAGCTGTTTTAGTCAAAACTCAAAGTGTGTATACGTAGAGCGTCACTTATTAATCCTACATTTCTGCTTACCCACCTGTGTGTGCATATCACCCCTAAAGGCGGCTATGTTTGCACGTGTCTCCTTCTATCCCACTCTCCTCTACAATGTGCTCATGGAGAGAGCAACAGCAAGGAATTGGTACGATCGCATCGATGAGAATGTTATATTGGGAGCGCTTCCCTTTCGAACTCAGGCTAATGACGTAAGTAACTCATTGTAAAACTGTAAATACAACCATTAATACATTAAACAAAAAAAAAATTAATTAAATCTGTACTTTTAAAGTAAATTTAGTATAAAAAACTAGTTTGATTGTTAAAAATTTGATAATGCCAAGAAGTTACAGTTTTCAAGCTCCTAAACTTATTTTCTTTTCGAGTATGAAATTTTCCACCAACACCCTGGACTTTAATTTGTTTTTCTTTACTAAATTTCAACCAAACAATAACAAATTGATTTCTCCAACAGTTAATTGAAAAGGAAAACATGAAAGCTGTCGTTTCAATGAATGAAGATTATGAGCTGACCGCGTTTTCAAACGACTCACCAAAATGGAAGGCTCTTGGTATTGAGTTCCTACAACTAGCTACTACAGACATTTTCGAGTCCCCCAACCAAGAGAAGCTGTACCATGGCGTGGAATTTATAAATCGCTTTTTGCCACTGTCCAAGCGCATGAGGAGATTCAACTCGTCACAATATCCTGAAAACAATGGGTCAGTTTACGTGCACTGCAAGGCGGGACGAACACGGAGCGCCACCCTTGTCGGTTGCTATCTAATGATGGTACGCTAACAAATCTCATTCATTGTATACAAAAATGCTTTTGTCTACAAAAATTGTGAAAATTATTTTTAGAAAAACGGTTGGACCCCAGATCAGGCCGTAGATCACATGCGTCAGTGTCGTCCGCATATTTTACTGCACACAAAGCAATGGGACGCGCTAAGAATATTCTATGCAAATAACGTGGAGGCCATGTCATCATGACCCAACCTTTTTTATAGCAACAATTGAATGTTTATTAAATACGAATCGTTTTTGTTACCATTACCAAAACGAATAGTGCTGGTTCCCTTGAATCGAAAGTTATAAATAAATTTGTTTAAACTATGTGCACTTGTCCTTTTTACAAATTATTTTATTTACTGCTAATGACTAAGAAGCCAGCGTCGAGTTCATATCCTTTGTTTACTAAATTGAATACACAATCAATAATTGGATTTTTCATGATGGCGCATACCCTGGTCAACAAATTACGAGGACTCCTTGCCCTTGATAGCCCAGAAGCGTTTGATGCCATTGGCGAGACCCACATCGTTTTTGATGTAGTAAAAGAGGCCTCCCAATGAAGCAACGGAAATTACGATGAGAGCTATGTGTGCTACCTTTGGCAGAATTTTACCAACAACGGCTGGGCGCATGTAGTCGACAACCATAGCTTCAACGCCCCTGCAAAATTACATGATAGATTAATAAAAACTTCACAAGTCATGTCTCCTATTGTTGTTTATCTTACCAATGAGTGTGAATAATTATGGATACTGCCAAAAGTGCATCCATTACCTGCGATGGTGCAACGAAGGCTGCAGGAATAACGGCCAAGAGACCAACAGAGACTACCCGCTCAATAGTCCATAATCCTGTGTGGTTACTGGAAGCTGAAGCCATTCTAGGAGCGCTTACTGCAATTTTGCGCATAGCAATGGGCTAAAATATGAAATTTTTAATGTAAATTTGCACATAAGTGTGTAAGTGTTCAGTAGTACATACTGCAACTGTCTTGGTCAGTGCCAGAGACTTTACAAAAGCTTGTCGTTGCGTGTTAGCCACAATAGTGGAGTAGGCCTTAAGCGAGGTAAGACGCACGGACTTAACAAGGCTGGCAGCTGTCGGTAATCCAAACGAAATGGTTATATAATAAAAATAGTAGTCAGCCAGCAACTCTATGTATTTGTGGTTTAATAATATACGCACCATTGCCGCGAACGGCTCCACGAAGTACAAGAGAAGACAACATTATTAGTGTTTTGTATAATCAAAATTTTGAAGTAAATATAAAAACACTTGTTATTGCCTAGAACAGTCAACCATTTACGTTTATACTATTTCACAGCACTGAAAGCATCGATGCTTAATTTTTATCGAAACGACGAGAGTTATCGATTCCGCCCCAATAAGTGCTTTAAGACTGAAAAAGTTTAAACATTTTTTTTTTTGTTGAAATGTTGACTTGTGATGAAAAGCGTGTTTAGTTATACATATTATGGTTTTTATAAAATTTATTTGCAGCTTTATTCGTTTGTACAGTGCTTTTGAGATTCATTTGTGGATGGAATGTTTAATATTGACATAAAATATTTTAAACTTGGATTGTTAAGAGTTGTAAAACCTCTCTTTATGTGTGTACTTATCACTAAATTTATTTATATTGCAAATATGTTTGGAAATTCAATTTGTCATTTAAGTTTAAAAGGCACATAATTTCAGTTTTTTAAAAATATGCTTTACGTGATAAAATGGACGGAACTGTTAAACTTATCTAACACATATTATGCGACTAAATACCTGGATAGAAAATAAAAAGCGCCAATGGCACAAGCTGTTTGGGTATTAATAACAGCCGCCAAACGGTCTGCACCGGCTTTGTAGAAATCCCAGTCAAACACAATATTCGAAGCATCTGATGGGCGCCAGGGGTTTAAGCCGTCGTCAAAATACATTGGACAATCATCGCGCTCACGCTCGTACTCAACTGCATCGATGGCGACTGCAGCGCCTTCTGAATGATTCCACGAGGTGACGTCTTGGTTGAGCTTGCAAAATGCGCCAACTGCTTGGGACATGAGGACACGGTTGAGGTCGGCACGTTGATAAACCCAACAACGGTATTTGGATAGCGGATCCAAATCATCGTAGGTAATTAGATAAGATTTAAGATTCTCCTTCCAGAAGCCAATGCATTTCATTCGGTAATCTGGATCACTGTAAATATCCACAGGGCGGCCCAAATGATCAACAGAGAGGCAATAGTTTTCATCCACAGCCAGTTCCTTTTGATCCGTATCGCAAACTGAAAAATCAGATATGTTTTGTTTGCAATGGATATCGGGACGTGGACTCAGTGTAACACCACCAAGAATTCTGAAAGTTGTTTCAAATTAAAATGCAATCTGATTATCAAATAAAGAGCCCATTGAATACCTCGTTCTAAATGGATGTTCGCCTCGTTGGGTAAAATTAAACTTGCCAGCAACTGGACAACGCACAGGAACCGGATTTCTTGCTAAAAACAAATCGTATTTCCAAGCCTCGAGGTTGGGAAACTGTACCCAGGAGCACACTGTGCTGAAATCATCCTTAATTACAGCCAGACCCTTGCGATAGCGTATGATATTATGATGCCTGGGCATAAAGTCAAAGCACACGTAATCCTTTTGGCAACCATCGACTGTGAGACGAGCCATCATGACACGATTCCCTCGACGCTCGCGACAAACGTAAATCGTCTTGCGATAGCGAGCCTTGTCGGGATAATAGGTCTCATTAATGTGCGTTTCACTGATGGAAACGTCAGCATCAATATTGGCAGTGTTTACCCACTCGCCGGAGAAGTTTTGTGGAAGCGTACAGCCGGGTTCGACAAATTCGGCCTTAACAGGTGTAAGCTTCAGACGCTCTGGTGAGTTTTCGGGTGTTTTCAGTGTATTACACTCGGCAGTGATGGAAACGCCCACATACAAGTCATCATCGCGATTCTTGAGGAAGCAACGGTATTTCTCATCTTTACGTGATTCTTTTGTATTGGCAACCGCAAAATAATGATTTTTTCCAACAAACCAATCACCCAGGCAGCTGAACTCCACAGTTCCAGTGAAGGTGCCCTCCATACCCTCACATTTCTGATAAGTTATGTTAAACTTTTGATTCTGTATCAGAAACTGTGTACCTGCCGTTTGACAAGATTGAATTCGCGCATCTGGTTTATTGCACACGCCCGTAAAGCGGAATCGATTCTATGTTATATTAAATAAGTTAATTACAGTTCATTGAAAAGACATATACACATTTTTCAACTTACCTGATATGTAAAATGCCAAACACCCTCGAGAGATGAGCGACAGTTGATGGGCACAAAATTCTCATTGAACAATGTTATTAGCTGCTGATCGTCCTTTATGCCCTTGCATACATTCGCCACGGTGGGCTCCTGACCAGGCGGCAAACCCACGCAGGGTCCCTCGAACTTCTCAAAGATATTTAGCGTACGTATTATCGTACGCACACAATGATAACAATTCACTGATCGCTCCTTGAACACAAATGAATACTCATCGCCTTTGTGCATCTGATAATTAATGCAGTATCCACGCCTTGACATTGAGGTCGCATCGATGACCGTTTGAGTGGGCAACCCAGTCTCCCATGAGAACCATGAGCCTTGCAATATTTTGGGTATAATACAATTCCGCTGCTCCAGCTGATTAAATTGCCCGAATGCTGTAATTAGAAATTTTCGTAAATTAATGAAATCTAGAAATTCTCAATGAATCACATTAAGCCTCGTTTTGAGGCTTGGGTGTGGCTTATACTCTGAGAGTCGCTGTACTTACCAACGCTTAAGCCGCCTATGAGACAGATTAATCTTAAATATATGTTCATTTTATAGTTGCAATATATGTACACTACTTTGTAAACATAATTTCAACACATAACAAACATTAAACAATTATATTCAAGACACAACTTAATCACTGAAAACACGCAACAAACAAATTTACCAACTACTAAGCTGCGTTATTCAGCACTTATCTGACGACAACGCACTATCCAGCACTACATCCATTTTCAACTAGTTCTAATCGATTATTTTATACTTTCAGTTAAAACTTAAATAGCACTGTTCGCAATTAAGAATTTCATTTTATCAGCAAAAGCAATGCTGCAAATTTTTTCTTAGATTACAATTACTCATCCTCAGTTAACCGCTTTGTGATGCAATAAAAATGTCTGGCTGATTACAGAATTCGCAACTAAGCAACAACTTTAACTCAGCTTTGTGAAAAACACAGACAGTTGCGTTAAATTAAACGCCGTCTGTTGCTTCTTATAATATAAACACCGAAACCTATCTGCAGTAGTCGAATTCTGGCACGCTTCACGACCTGAGCTCATAATCAATAATTATTAATTAATTATTTAAATGAGTTAAGCGTGTTTCAAATGCCCTTTAAACTGAACTGTTAATGGTTTTTGATTTGAATAGCTTTCAAAATATGGAATGATTTGCACTATTTAATGATTCACGTTCACACCAGATGGAGTCCCTAGTTTTTTTTTTATTGCTTCTATTGGAATCCGTTTGTGAGTGCACTTTGGAACCCTTAGCTGGCTTTAAATGGCATGTTGTTGATAAGTGTACTCTAGGTAGGCTTATCAATTGGGCGGTAAAGGTCAATCCATGCATGACGAGCCCCGTCGTGATCGCAATGTCTATGGAGCGCACACTGCCAATTTGGCGCAGTCTTAACTCAACGTTCGCTTAAAAGGGACGTATGCTCTAAGAGTTAAACGAATTATTTTTTTTAACCGACATACTAAAACTTAAATCTGTTTTAAATGGGTTAGTATAACGAAATAATCCGCAAGAAAGTGAGAGTTTAATGTGTATTTTAATTACTTTAAGCAACTGCAACAATGAGCAGTGGAATGCACTTGGAAGCCATCGATCGGATTACCTCCATTCCACTCGTGGAATCGAGCTTTAAACGGGTTGAAAATATTTACGGTAAAGTTAAGAACAACAATCGACTCTTTAGCTGGTACTTTGAGACAGCCGAGGCAACCATTTCCGCTGCCTACGAAACGGTTCAGCCAGCTGTTAAACTATTCGAGATACCCATTAAGCGCCTGGACACTGTGATGTGCAAAAGTCTTGATATATTAGAGCAGCGCATACCGCTTGTATATCTACCACCAGAAATGGTAAGTAGAACTGGGGCCTAGTATGCGCCAATGTCGCTTGAGATTTACGTAGGCCATTATTTTGACCTTAAAGATGTATTGGAATACCAAGGAATACATGTCGGATCATCTGGTGCGACCCGTTCTAAAGCGTGCGGATTCTGTTAAACAAATGGGAAATGCAGTGCTCGAAAGTTCTCTGACAACTTATGCAGCTGATCGTATCGATGGTGCCTTCACAGCCGGTGACAAATTCGTAGACAAATATCTGGTGGCTATTCAAACAGATCAGGACCAGACCGACGGTAAGTAAGATTAACAATAATTTGTTAACAATCTACAAGACAGAGATGCTCTGTGGATATAAGTGAATAATAACTAATTGGTCTTGCCCATATTTCCACCATCTATCTTGCAACATACATTTGGAGATGCATGTCTCAAAGTTTATTTTTAAAGTACGTCGTCAGCCGCCAGCCTAAGGTTATCAAGCTGTGCTCCCTTATGAATTTTGAATCTATTTGAATTTTTTTTTTTCACTTGCCTAATCGGCTACAAACAAGTCTTATCTCACGACTGTACTGCATTGAGAAGTTCAACGTTGTTACACAAAAACACAGATCGCGATCGATTCACAAAAAATAAAAGTAAAAACCAAATGACTTATAATATATATACATAAATTTCCATTTCACCTCTCTGCAGCACCACAAGACGATGATAACGAGACAACGGGCGCCGCAGCAAATGAAAGAGGCGCCATAAAGGCAATTCATCACGGACAACGCTTCTCCCGCAAGCTCAAGCGGACTCTAACACAAAGAACTCTCGTCGAGGCGCGGGCGCTGAAGAAACAAAGCAAAGAAGCGATACATGTGCTCATCTATGCAGCTGAGCTGGTAAGAACAAATCAACAAATCTGGTTGAATCAAAGTAATTAAAGTTGTACTTTTATTAGATTGCAACAGATCCAAAACAGGCCATGCTTAAGGCAAAGGAACTGTGGGGCTATCTCAGTGCTGATGAGCCAGAAAATCAAGCACGTCCAGTTACCCTGGAACAGTTAATCGTTCTGCTGACACGTGAATCAGCCAGGCGAGTTGTTCACATGGTTAACTATAGCGCCAACGTTGCGTCCAATTTACCAAAGTGAGTAATCGTTAAATTTATTGGTTTGTTATTTTCGCTAAATTAATCAGAATATTTATAAAATAGAAACTTGTCGCACACAACAACAGAGGTCGTTCATCTTATTGTATCTATTAACAATCGGATAATAACTATAACTCGCCTGGATAAATTTAAGAAACTATCCAAGGAGGAAACTGAATCTCTTATCAAACGCATGATTGCTTTCTATGGCAATCTACAGTTACTGACAAATGGCTATCTGGTAATGAAATATATATAGCCATAGATGTAGATATAGATGATCTAAAGCTCAATTTGTTTACAGGAGCGCGTTGCCAAATTTCTTTCTGGACGCATCGAAGCTGAAAAGGTGACGGGCACGGGAAGCGAAAGTAATGCCATCACCCGGCCCTCAAGGAGACGACCGGAGGCAAATAATTTCTCGCCTGCCCATAATAATATAAATGGGGTCTATTGAGAAATAGAGTTTTTGATTGCTGTCGTATTTTTATTTCTAATTATAGAGTTTTGCTTTTGCTTTCATTTTCGTACTAGTAAAGCGCATCAAACTTAATATTAAAACTCATTTAAATAAATGCTCCTTATAGTATTTCAATTCCAAAATACTCTCTTTAATGTCGTCCAAGCTGCGGTGAGCGAATACTTTTGCTGGCGCTGCTTTTATGACGTCTGGATACCATCTGTTAGCCAGCTCTTTAATAGTAGAAACATCTATTATTCGATAGTGTAAATATTCATCAACTGCAGGATAAAACTTTCCTAGAAACAAACGATCCATATATACAGAATTTCCAGCTAAAGGGCACTTCCGCTGTGGTATGTTCGCCTTTAGGTAAGACAATATTAAGTTTTCAGCCATATCAGGCGTTACATTTGACTCCTTACACCGGTCCACCAATCCAGATTCGTAATGGTGCTTTAAGCACCATTCGTTCATGCTATCGTACACGGGTTGCGCATGTTTGATTGCAAAGCAAGGACCCTCCGATTTAACATTAAGATGCTTGTCGGTAATAATGCAAGACACTTCCAGAATTTGGTCTGTGTTTATATCCAGTCCAGTCATTTCCAAATCCATCCACACAATATCCGATGTGTTAGCATCTAAAGCTGTGCACGTGCTCATTGTTTTACTCACTTGAGAACTTTCTAACGCTAGCGCACGCCTAATTTGAGATTTTAAAAGTGAGCTGCATAAATAACCCACCCGCTTAAATCCAAAATTCATGGATACAACGTGTTCTTTAAACCAATTTAAACAAATGTAATTGCAGAAACTGAATAAACTACATTATCCAATTTTCATTTAAGGGAAATTTTAACAGAATGGCAACAGCTGTTTAGTAAGCAGTACTTTTGTTAAATTTTGAGTGTTCTTAAGATGAAGGGTTCACTAATGCGGATAAATTAAATGATGTAAGTTTTAAGTTTTTTTTTTTTTAATTATAAGTAAACTTTAAAAAGGTTTTGACTATGTAATCTCTAGTATTACATAGTCATTCACACCGACCAAGAAATTTTTACATTTTTTTTTTGTTGCCGCTCTATACAACACTAAATGTGCGTAGTTGATCAATACTGGCTGTATATTCTGCATTTTCAACAGAACGCAATCAGCAAATAAAATAAAAAATAATCTCAACGTAACTAAAACAAAACACAAAATGTCCTCCTCGACGTCGCGTGATCAGCCTGGCACTTCTAAAGAATCGTTTGAGGATTTCTACACAGAAGTAAGTTTATGGATGGTGTCACAGCCGTACCAGCGCCAACGCAGAAGGCTGCGGCGAGGCGAGGCAAGGCTCTTCAAAACACAGCAAAAGAAAAAAAAATTCATTTTATTTTTATACACATACATTAAATGATTTTGTGACTATTTTCGCAGGTGAAAGAAATTGAAAAACGCGATTCAGTACTAACTCCTACTCAACAAATTGATCGTTTACTTCGTCCAGGTTCCACATACTTCAATCTTAACCCTTTCGAGGTGCTGCAAATCGAGCCAGACGTCGAGGTGGCTGACATTAAAAAACGGTATCGCACCCTGTCTATACTAGTACATCCCGACAAGAATCATGATAACCAGGAGCGCGCTCAAATGGCATTCGACATCGTTGCTCGATCGTGGAAAATATTAGAGAACGACCTAACACGCAAAAAATGTTTGGAGGTGTACGAGGAAGCCAAGGGTCGCACAGATCATATGGTATATAAAAACCGAGTATTCTTATATCTTATTTAATCAACTTATTTACTCTATTTTCAGATTGCTGAGAAGCGTAAAAAGCTTAAAAAAGAGGGCAGATCCTTTGAGCCCATACCAGAAGATGATCCTGCCAAATATAAACATGCCATCTATGTGATGGTTATGAAACTGTTTGCCGACATGGAACGGCGACGGCAAAAACTCGATCAGCGCGACCAGGAGGAACGCAAGCGGAAGCGTGAAACCGAAATCGATGAAGAGGAGCGCGTGAAAGCGGATCGTGAGTGGCAGCAGAACTTTGAGGAATCTAGACAGAGTCGTGTGAACAGTTGGCACGACTTTCAATCCGGCGCTGGTAAATCGAAGAAGACCAAGAAACAGAAACACATGACTGGTATGATGGTGCCGCCAAAGTTTAAGCCGGAATCCCGATGAAATCGGCTTATGCCCATGTGGCGTTTGCGTTGTTCTACTACACATATATATATTTTTACATTTTTATAAGTATCGCCCGGATTTGTAATTGACATGATGCATAATTTGTAGTTTTAATCAAATCAAACTTGCTTTTTTCTTTCATTTCATCCAATTTACTCTCTGCATTACATTTCCGTGTACAAACTGGCAGTAAAGACGATATCACGCTTTATGGCCGCGGAGGCCTCTTCCATTTTGCACTGTAGGCCAGGATTACCAATTCGTATAGCAGCAGTCTTAACGTCACGCAGAGTTTCATCCAACTGCTGAATGCAACGCACTATGATGCCCTCTTGCACCTCGGTCAGCATCATTATCTCGGCAAAGGGCTAAAAGTAAAGCAAGTTAGCTGTGCTTTAACGAAGAACTAAGTTTAAACTTACCTTATTCTTAGCCCACTCGTAGACGACTTCAACTAGTCCAAAGTTAAGATTATTTTCGGCTTGAATTGACGCTTGACAACGTTGTTCCTCAGCCAATATGGTATCATTTATTTGCTCAAAAGCCGTTACACATTTCTTAAGCGGCTCTGGAATGACTGGTTCGCCCTGAATTTTGGCCTGGAATACCAGACCCGACAACAGCGCCGCTATCTCCGCCGGTTCCAGATCATTAAACATATTGCAGAGTATCAGCTCGGTGATCAACAGCTCATTCTGGCCCATTTCACAGGCCACCTTTCCCTTAAGAGTCACCTCGTTCAACTCATCAATGTAATTCAAAGCACGCAACACCTGCAGCTTGTTGCAATAATCCGGATACAATGTTAAATTTTTGGCCGAGTTCTTGAATTTCAGCTCCTCTATGTGAATCTCAAGCACACGGCGCTCATAGACCTTGGCGAACTCCAGCTCAAATCCAGCAATATTCGTGTGCGGCAGAACATCGCTCAGCTGTTTTTTCAGATGATCCACATAGTGCAACATTGCCATTTCACTATCTGCGTTTACATTGATTTCCTTGGACATGTTGATGAACTTAATGCTATCCGGATTAGCATTGTATGCCTCGTTAAGCTGATGCAGCTCCGTGACAGCCTTAACAACTGTGGCGCCTGGCGGTGCATCCTTAAAGCGCTCCAACTGCCGCTGTTCCCAATTGCGTATGATAACTTCTGCATCAACCTTAATTGTCGATTTGGTAATGTTGATTATATCAATCGCTTTAATATCCAGAACCGTATGACCACCAATTCCTTCCGGCTGAAAGAACTTATTTTGTGGCGTCAGCGAAAGTATTTTGTAGTAGAGCTCGCCACGATCCACAACGTCGGTATCACTGCTCTTGAATTGATGATCTAGCACTAGTACCTTGTAGATGGTGTCCTTGCCAAGCACAGACTTGAGATTAAGCAATATTCCAAGCTTGTTATAGTGCTTGCCCTGTGTAATCACAATGATGCGACCCACTTTCAATTCCTTTTGGATTTTTGGCTGCGTTACGATAAATTTCTGCAAGTTATACAATTATATATTAAAAAGCAATAAAAATAAAACACTTTATTTATAAGTAATTTTAAGGGCATCACATTACGTACCTTTTTTATAAATAAATTAGATTTTCACTTACCATAATGCGATGTTTTTCCTTCCAATACTCCACGGACTTGTCATAGAATAAGATCAGGGGCTCCAGGTGCTTACCTAGATTGGGCAGCATGGCGAACTTATTCTCGGCCAGTTTGAGCTGCTTCTGCTGCGTGGGCAACTGCAGTCTCTGATTAAATTCCTTAAAGCTGAACTTCATAATATCCTCCACCTTGATGCTCTCAATACGCAGACAGGTAAGGATAACTGCGTATCTCAGAATAAATTGCGACTGAAGCTTTTCAGGCAAGCCAAGGATCATGGGACGCAGTTCCATTGATGGTGGCACACTAGCCTTGCACATAAGTATAACTGTGCCGTTCTCATCGTGACCACGCCGACCCGCTCGTCCTGCCATCTGTATATACTCTCCCGGCTTCAGATTACGCATTTCCATGCCATCGAATTTTTTGTGTGAATCAAAGATGACGGTGCGGGCGGGCATGTTGACGCCCATGGCGAAAGTTTCGGTGGCAAAGAGCAGCTTGACCAGACCATTCTGGAAGAGCATCTCGACAATTTCTTTAAGAATGGGCAAAATGCCGCTGTGATGCACACCTATGCCACGCTCCAGGGCATCCTTGAGTGCTAGCACCTGGGGAATAGTGCGATCAGGTGGTTTCAATTTCGCCAGGCACTGAAGGAAGAACTTTTGCACGGCACCCTTCTCTACTGCCGTATTAAGATCCACAGATTGCAATGCAGCGACGTTGGCATCACAGCGATTGCGGGACAAGGTAAAGGCCACCACGGGCATCTTGTTGTTGCGCTTAAGAAAATCAATCATGCCGATCCAAGTGTTTTGATCTTGCTTAGCGCCAACATAGTTCTTCGGACCGCCTGACTTAGATTTGCTTTGCATCTCTTTCTTGCGCTCCACGGCCTTTTCGTAGTTGCCCTGCAAATATGTGCCCTGGGCATCAACCAGCAGAAAGATGTCATCCCGACTCTTACCTCCAGCTCCTGTATAGAGGTAGTGCATCAGTGGCACTGGTCGCTTCAGTGTGCTTATAACATACACCTTGCGTTTCTTGGTGCTGCCAACCCAATCGGCGAGCTCCATGGTATTGGGCACTGTGGCGCTTAACATGATGATATTGACATGATCTGGCAATAATATAATGACCTCTTCCCACACATGACCACGCTCCGGATTGTTAATGTAGTGAACCTCATCAAAGATGACATATTCTAGATCACGTGTGATATCGCTACCGCAGTAAAGCATTGATCGCAAGATTTCGGTGGTCATGATCAGGCACGAGGCGGTTGGCTCGATCTGTAGATCGCCTGTGATTAAGCCCACATCCTTGAATGTTTTGCGAAAGTCGCGATACTTTTGATTGGACAGCGCTTTGATGGGCGACGTATAAATTGTGCGGGTAAGATCCCTCTTGGATAACGCAATAGCATACTCGGCCACCACGGTCTTGCCGGCTGACGTGTGTGCCGCCACAAAGACGTACTGGCGCTGCTCCAGCTTAAGAATCGCCTGTTTCTGGAATACATCGAGCTCAAAGGGAAACTCCATTGCGGGGCTGGGTATCTGCTCTTTAAAATTGGTAATCGGCTGACTAATGTCCACCATTTCTGCCCATTCGCTGCTGATGGTTTTTGTTGTCGTGGATATGTTCAGCACCGGTTTTAAGTCCTCATTCATTATTTCATCGTCGACATCTTGAAACTCAGATGGAAATTTTAGATTCTGTTTTGGAGCATTTGTCGTAGCTTTGTCAGTGTCGGTGCGCGTCATTTCCAGCCACTGTTGCACATCAAGATCTTCCTGCAATTTCTCCAGCAAATTTACTTTACTTATGGAGGCAATACTCTCCTCGGGCATCTTTTCGTCTAGAGAGAAGTCATGACCGCTGGCGAATCCTGGCGGCACAGTAAGCAGCTTGCCAAAATCAAAGTTGTCCACGTCCAGGTTGGCTATTTCTGGTGCTTGATCGATGGGATCGAATCCACCCGGCCAGAAGGGATAGTTCATGTGAGATCCACGCGTTATCTCCTCCAACAGGCCCGGCTCGCGTTGCATAGACATGGAGTTGTTTGCGTTGGCGCCCACCTCCTCAACATCAACCTCAACAAACTCAATGACTTCCCCTGTTACGGCATCTCGCCGTGGTACCAGCTTTGTACTGCCGGGACATTTCGGAATGTGCAACAGGCGCATCTCATTGAATTTGCGCGGCACCACATCTGGCAGAGGATCATGTATTGATATGTCTGGGTTAAGTATGTAATTACGCAGCTTCTCACGATCGGCCTCGTTGATAATGGTATTCATTGTGTACCGGCCTTAAATCTAATAGCTTTTAATATTTACACGAAGCCAAAAATAATATGTCCACAAAAACATTACAGTGTGAACATGCAACGAAAAGTAAATTTGGGCAAAATACTTTTATAAAGAAACAATCATATTCTCTTAGTGCAGTTTTTGGGAAATTTGAAAATGGGTTGTTGTATTGGCTATATTTTCCCCAAAACAAACATATTTGCGGCATGAAGTAAAACTTCAACACACAAAAAAAGCTTAAAAAAGCCCAAGGTGCCTTAAAATGAGTAACGGCTGTTTGTTCAAGCATTTGCTTAACTAAAACTATTGCATACGGCATAGGCGGCGGTAGATTAAGGTCAATATTTCAAATTTCACACAAAATTAAGAAAATAAAAACTAAAATACCAGTCGTTACACAAGATACTTAATTAAATTCGGTAAATATATATAAACTTTTAATATTTACCTAAAAATTGATAATCTATTATAGCCTCTGTCTTTATTAGAGCCTGGGGAGATAAAAGACAACCTACTACGTTTGCAAGTTCAAAACAAAGTAAATAATAAAACAAATTGAATTTTTAGGTTAACCAAACAAATGAACTTCTTAACGATTACTTTTTGCGGAATACTTCAACCTTTAAGGGATGACACTTGTTGTCGGGCACCTCAGCGCCAACAGGAATGGAGACATCGCCTTGCGGACAAGCACTGAGAGCCACCAATAGATTCATATCTGCTATAAACTCAATAAAGTCGCCCTTTTGTGCTGGGCTTGGCTTACAGAAATATTGTTGTGTGTCGGTAGTGAAGCCCGTGCACATGAATATGTTCCAAACATCATGCACATCCTGCTCGCACATACCACGCTCCTCCATCACAGCCTTTACCAGGGAGCTATGACAGCTACCCACTCGCTGATGTCCCGTAATAAGCTTGTATGTGTAATCATCACAGCGCGTGCCGATCACATCATGCAATGCGCCGCCATCCTCATCGATGCCATATTTGGCGAGGGTATCAAACACAAAGGTGGCCATGGGACGCAAGTATGGCAGGCAACTCCAAAGTCTATCGTAAACCTTTAAATGAGCGGCATGTAGCTGTCGGGTTTTGCCCGAATAGAAGCGCTCTTGCCGGTTCTCTAGATTCCAAAAATTGACATCGCCCACCTGCGCGCCCTCGTGTACAGTAATTCGGCATAGATCGCCCTTTTGCATTGTCCAGGTACGTGCCTCACGCTTGGGAACAACCAATGTATCCAATAGTTCTCCAACCAATGCCTGGTAACGTTTATCCTTTGCAAAAACAAAATCATTCAGAATATAAATCGTTTTTTAATTGACCCACTTACATCGTATTCATCCTTAGAGACAACAGCGGCCGCCGGCTTGTCATAGCATATAATGGGCTTGTGTTTGGCAAACTCGCGCGGCTTGTCACCACGTCCGCACCAGGGAGTAGGCTTGGAATCTGCCATTTTAAAACCGCATTAAAAAGCAACTTGTTTATAAATGTTTTAAGCAAAATGCCTGATACCGATGAGCACGTCGTGTTATTATCGAATGGCGGTTGTCGACTGATCAGACAAATAAAGTTTATTTTTGACTATCGCCAGCAAGAGTTGCGATCGACATTTAAATTAAGCTTTTTCCGAGCTTGTCTTCCAACAGTTATCGATAATAGTCAAAAGCTTTAAAATTGTTTTTTTTAAGGTTTAAAACAAATATTAATTTTATTGTTTATCAAAGAATCGGTAATATATTATTTATTTTTTAAACAATTGAGCAAAACTAAACTGTAAACAAAATTAACAATAAATTGATAGTTTGTCTTTAAAACGAAACGTTGCCTATTTTACAAGTATTTGATAATTTGTATACATTTTAATAACCTATTTCTTTTTCTCCAATCATTGAAGTGGCATACACATATATATAAACTGATAAATCTAATATAAACTGTGAGCTTAACTACGTATCGCTCAAATTCATTCCCTGCATAGTTTTGTCTATGGATTTTCTTTGTTATTTATAATTTTATATTATCATTCCCGGTGTGTGGCGCATTAGAGTCTACGATGTTATTCCTGATTCTGGCAAATGATTCAACATTTTGTGCATAAACTCTTCGAGCATATTACTCTGCTCCCTAGTAATGAACTCCTGTGGCATGGGCAGACGATCTGAAGCCATTTCTATAATGTAACACGAATCAATGTCTTCACATACGATGCGTAGTCCATGCACCAGACTAGTTAGACACTTTGATATCTCGCTCTGGCACAGTCTGTGCTTTGATGTGGGGCACGGCAGCAGGCTGATGCGTGAGCAGAGGTCACTTAGCTGCGGCCTAAGGTTTCTCCATCGCGCAACCATGTCGTCATTGCTGGTGACGTTGTGTATGTGCCTGATCTTGGTGCTGATGTCGATGAAATCCAGAAATATTTGGCCCTGATTTGTCCAATTGGGCACCTTTACTACATTGTCTTCCGTGCACTCAAACTGGCTAAGCAGACTGTACAAATAATCCAAATTATCTACAACGAGAATGTGGATTTATATATATTGAAGTAATTTTATACTAATTTTTGTACTTACTGTTAATAATAGCATCTGGTGCGATATACTGGAAGATTATCTCATGCGCTTGCACCCAATGCTTGGCCTTTAGCAGATACCTTGCCTGAGCATGACGTCTACCCATGGCACCCGCCTTAAGCGACTTGGCGTAGTCCACCCACGACGAGGGCACGCCCAACTGTTCGATGAATTGTTCCTCTGCATTTAGCTCCACATGGGTCACACTGACATGTTGCTGTAGTGTGTGTTGTACAGCGCGTTCTCGCTGATTGCGATCCTTAATATGCAGCTGCACAAAGATCGCCCAATGCCACAGACCCTCGTTCTCCAGCTGACTGGCAAAGTTCACATGCAGTTGCGCCTCGGCCAACGCAGAGCAATGATTATAGCCTAGCGCCTCCAGTGTTTGTAGCAGCATCCAACTGTGAATTATATTAATATTATAACTACTCGACTAAATATTTACGCTGTTCCTATAACTCACCTAAGGCGAAAATCCATGGGATCTGAGGTGTGGGTATTTGTATTTAACGTTTTTTCTAAGGAATGCCCACGCTTTGAGTAGAGCTGCAGAAGATGGTAGCGCAGATCATAGACGGGGTGCTGGATACTGAATGATGCCTTTCCCTTGTAGTTTGGCTCAGGTGGATCCGCATAGCATTCTTCGGCTTGGTAAGACTTATCGTACTCCAACAATGCATCGGTTATGCTAGAGGTTGGAGCTGTAAAGTACCACAGCTGCAGTGCCAATACGGTCAACCAGCTGTAGTCTCCTAGTAGATTAACAGCGCCATGGGACGACTGCATTTGTGGAACGCCTGCGGCAAGCATATACATTTTGAGCCGTTCCAAACTTATATACTTGTCTGATTTGCTTTGCTGCCAGGCAAAGAGCTGCTCCTCCATAAGCATACGCACCACAGCACCTGAGCTGAGTTGGGCCAAAATCAAAGCAAGGTTGCCATCATCGTATTTAAAAGCCAATTCACAGGCTTCAGTCACACGATGACAGGACAACAAGTCTAGCATATGATCCAGATAGCTATTGTTGCCGACCTTCTTCGCCAGCAGATCCTTGCTAACCAATGTATTTTCCAGCCATTCTGATAGCAGATTGCGCCGACCCATCACTACAAAGTGAGAGCTGCTTTCCTGCCCAACTAAGTCCTCGTGCTCTCCCCACAGTGAAGACAGAAGAGACCAAACGGACGCTCGATAAGCAGCCAGGCTGTTTGTGTTGGACAGCGTCAAAGCTGCGGCAAGGTGCTTTGCAATTAGTTTTGTACCATTAAACGAATGCAACCAGGGACAGTCGCTGCCTTCCACGTCATTGCAAATGCAGTCATCCAAGTGCACTTTCAGATGCGGCACAATGCTATCAGAAAAGTTCTCATATCCATCCACGGTATTGAATTGGAGCCGCTGCAGCAAACTTGGTGAATAATCGTTTGAAGCGCGTTTCTCAAAGGCGATAGCTGCCGGTGAGGCTTTTCCGACTGTTAATAACAAGGAAGCATATAGATTATTACTTTAAATACCCAGCTTAATTAAATTGTGTATACTTACTCTCCCGCAAGCTGCACAGATTGTTGAACGTGTTGGGCACCATCAGTGTGTTTTGTGGTCCAAAGCTTAGCTTAAAACTGCGGCCCTTGTAAAAGCCTAGATCCGCTATCCAGTGGTTATAAATTCCATGTGCAATGGAACGAGTAATTGGTACAACGGAGGCAAATACTTTTTCTGGTGCCACTCGGGGTTTTATAACAATATTGAAGTGCTTAAGGCCACCCAAGACTTCTGGTTGAGCTCTCTTTTCCGCTGGATTAATACTTTCAGCCACCGATGAAGTCTGCAATTTGCAATTTACCAAATGAGTAACAGCCACACAACTGATTATGTTCTTTTAAATGTATCACCTCAGATTGCAGCTCGCGAATTATACTTGTAACGGAGTTCGATGAGGATACTACCAACATTGGCGATTGACGTCCATAATCACTGGAATTCTCTGAGGCAACAGCATCTTTCCACAAATCGGTGTCTTGGGTAAACAGGTTTTGTATGCGATGTTGCTGAAGCTGTTGTTGTCCTCCAGGCAGCGGACAACAATCTATCAAAATAGACACAAGAAAGATGATAGAGTAAATAACTTAATTGAGCAACTTGTGTACTTTATATTAACTTTAACAAGCAAAAAAAACATAGAAAAATATAATACATTTAACATTAAACTACAAGAGAAAATACGGCGCAAATTAATAAATATCACTATACAAATTGTCATAATCTGGGTTAGTTCCTAGGACGTTAAAGTTATTAGGCAGGTACACACCCATCTCATCGTCACTCTCCTCAACAAATAGGGATGATTTCATTAGCTGCACTTTGTGCGGCTCGTTGCCAAGAAATTCACGATTCAATGGAGCCGTAGGGCTGGTCACATTACGTGGTGCATCGAACATGGAGAAGTCAGTGCTGCCGCCAGCTTGAAAGAATTCTGTTACAAAAAGGAAAAAATTAAGTGCTTATGTTTTATGAATCTGTTTTCCAGTTACTAACGCGTCTTGTCCATCATCATGAACTCAGCGGAGGTGTCCATGGGACGAAAGCCGTTGGCAATGCCAACACCTAATGCCTTGGGATCCATGCTGCGACCAGCCTCCTCTGAGATCTTTTGAGCTTTGCGTAGCGATGTTAATGTCATTTTATCGGTGGTAGCTTGACCAACCTGTGCCTCCATAACACCCATTTTGGCCTTCTTGGCATCGGTGGGTACCTCCTCGCACTCTTCGTCGCTATCGTCCAGTCCATACTTGGAGAAGTGCTTGACGCGAAACACCCAGCTGCCTGTCTCCGGCCGGTATTCAATAAAACGTGTGGAATTCTTGTCGCAGACGCGACGCAATTTCGCCTCCCAGTCCATTTCAAGAAGACGCTGCGGATCTTTAATTGCCTCATGCTTTGTCTTGTCCACTGGCCACACCTGATCCAATGTGACCTGAGCTTCCCGATTCAAGCCGCTGCCAATTGGCGGCTTGTTATCATCGTCTGGATATATAATGATCTCCTTGTTTCGGAAATGTACTGTTACCAAAATAAAAAGAAAATTTTGTAATTATCTATAATATTATAAGGTTGGTCAACTTACCAATTTCATCCAGATTGAGACCAGCCACGTCCATCTCCTTACCAAAGTATACATTGCCATAGCCTTCACGACCTACTGTAAAATCAGGCACTACACAGGAGCCATCTTCGGCCAGATATGACTTGAGATCGTCCAATTGCGGTATGGTATAGTAGCCTGCACGGGTTAGCACAATACGTGTCGGATGTGGCTCAGTGTCAATATTAGCATTGGGATCCGCATCGGTGGGTTGTTCGATAGCCAGACGCTGCTCTGGTTCAATGGAACGATTTGAGAGGGTGCTCTCATTGCCATGCTCCGAAATGAAAGTGTCGCGACGCGCAATGCTGCTGGCCTGATCCTCAAAGGGATTTTCCGGTATGGTGGAGACTGAAAGGCGTGTGGGCGGCGCATTTTTATATGTTTCCAGTGGCTTGCGTGGCACCAGATCGGTCAGTGTGCTATTCAGAGGCGAATGATCCATGCCTGTCTGCATGTTGTGCTGACGCACCTTGGCCAAGTTGTTGGGATGTAGCCAGGACTCGCGACGGCTGCTATCCGCATCAGCTCTGTTGGCAACTGGCGAGCTGTTAGTGCCACTGTTGTTGCTTGGCTGCGGATCATAAGGAATGGCGCCGTTGAACGATTGATTATTGTGACGCACTGCGGGACTGCTTAGGTGTTGATTAACGATGCTCGGCTCGCTTGTATTAATTGGTGTTTTTACCTTGGGTTTTATCACCAACCGTTTGGCGTTCGGCTTAAGACTAAAGCCCTCGACACTCGCATCGAACTCCTCCAGGCCATCGAACATGGACTTAGTGTTCCTGGAGCTGACCAACGCTTTCACCCTTACTCCCGCCGGACTGTCCTTGTCATTTATCTTATAATGAGGGCTGTTCATATTCAACAGCGCCTGCTGTGCGGCTGGATTTGTTGCACGTGTGGCGTCTACTTCATCGTTGCGCTTTAGATCTCTAAAAATGGGCGTGTCGCCATACGGCGATGTCACCTTCGATAGGATTTGCTGATGTATGGGCACCATGACAACACCCTGAGCAGGCGATGCCCCAAGTCCCATGCCAGACAGAGCCGTATTACCGCCACCGAAGTTGCTAAAGCCACCGCCCAAGCTGGTACCAAAACCACCAGTTGAACCACCTACTCCAAAAAGTCCCCCACCTGCGGGAGCACCTCCTGTAGCCGAGCCAAGGGTGGTATTGCCACCAAAAAGACCGCCGCCAGGCTTGGCGGCATTACTGAAGATGGAACCGCCCGTATTGCCAGAATTAAAGTTAAGCGGTGCTGACGATGTGGTGCCAAAGCCACCAAACGCCGATGTGGCCGGCTTATTCATATTAGTGTTGAAGAGACCACCGCCGGCGCCAGGTGCTGTGCTGTTGCTCATTGAGAAGTTGCCGAATCCCGTGTTTGCTGTGGAACTGGCGCCAAAGGCGGGCGCTGCAAAACTCGTTGCCGGCTTTGATCCAAAGATACCGCCGCCAGCAGTACTAGTTGCAGGCGATCCAAAACCGCCAAAACCCGGATTAGCCGCTGAGACAGCAGTTCCCAATCCAAAGGCGGCCTTGTTGGGATCCGCAGGATTTGTGGTGCCAAATAATGGCGTCTGCTGAGTATTTGTGCCTGCGGTGCTGCCAAAGCCGCCAAAGCCAGTTGAAGTTTGTCCAAAAGCGGGAGCAGCACTCGTTGCAGCCGCCTGACCGAACATGTTGCCACCAGTCTGGCCAAAACCGACAGGCTTTGCACCAAACGGATTAGCAGCATCTGTTGTCGTTGTGCCAAAAGCGCTCGTTGTAGTCGCACCAAAGGGCTTCTGCATGAAGTTGTTTTGCTGGGCGGGTGCCCCAAAGGCACTTCCTGGGGCCGGCTGTCCAAAAGCTGAGCTACCAAAGAGGCTCTTGTTTTCCTGGCCTGCTTGTCCAAACAGACCGGCGCCCGGCTGTTGCTGCTGTGCCGGCGATCCAAATAGTCCACCAGCTGTTGGTTGTGTTGCGACCGCAGGACTCCCAAAGCCGAAAGCACCCGGTGCGCTGCCCGCCTGTGGTCCTTTGCGTCCGCTTACATAGTCTTCAATGCGTAGCTCCTCAAGCGATTTGCTCTCATATTCTTTCATGGCTGTGATGCAGTGCTGCTTGGTATTCACATTATTTGTCTGGCCGCCCTTCATCAGTGTGTCCGTGCCGATTGTCGGCTGATACTTGACCAGCGAGGTGCCGGCATTGAGACCACCACCTGCACCCACCACCGCTTGGGGCTGACCAAACGCTGAAGCCGCACCGCTACCAAACACATTTGTTGTCGTCGGCGCCGTCTGGCCAAAGCTGCCAAATCCCGACGAGCTGGACGCCACTGTCTGCTGCTGGCCAAACAGCGGCTGTGCTGCTGGCGTCTGACCAAAACTTGTCATGCCCAAAGTCGCCGGCTTAGCGGCCCCAAACGCACTAGTTGCTGTTTGGCCAAACAGCGACGTATTTGGTGCTGCCTGCGTCGATCCAAATATGCTGGAGGTCTGCTGCGGCGGCTGCGAAAATGCTAAGAAAGGGAACATACTTTCAATATTAGGAGCATAAACTTTACATACACATATAAAGAATTTTGTTTATTTTATATACTCATTTCACATAAGTTTTATCTCTTAAATTTTAAATACTTTAAAATTTCGTATAATCATGACACCAACTATAGTTATACTGAGTTTAAAAAGCATAAAAAATTTAAGGATAAAACCTCAACACCTACTGCATTATTAAAAAAAAAAAGAAAGAACAGTAATATAATTCGTTTCTAACCTCCAAATGATGTTGGTGCTGCGGTTGTGCCGCCAAATGCGCTGGATGTACTTGCACCACCAAACAGGCCGCCAGCTTGTTGATTTGGTGCCGCCGTGCTGCCAAACATAGAGGGCTGTGTTGGCTGGGCACCAAAGGCGGGCGTTCCACCAAACGCTGGCGTAGCTGGTTTTCCAAAGGCCGACTGGCCGAAGGGTGTTGCTGCAGCGGTGTTACTAAAGGCGCCGAAGCCAGTGGCGCCGGCTCCAGTTCCGAATGAGGGTTTTGCTCCGCCAAACATGTCTCCGGCTATTTATTAAACACACACACACACATAAACTATTCGCTAGTCGTCAAATTTCTGCTCGCAAAGTGAGCAATGCGCAAATTGTGCAATTTCGCAAATGTATGCAAAACGAGCGCGTTCCTTTGAGTATATGTCTAAAGAATGTTAAACGTTTACAGGTTGCGACAGGACTTAAGTGGATGCCAGTTCCACAAAATAAATAGTTATCACGTTATTTATAGTAAATTTATGGATGTTAAGAATCACAAACACAGAAATGGCGCGCCGAATACTTTTCACGATGTCTTGTCTGGAGGAAAACCGTGCGACCGTTTCAAGGTGTTATCGAAATACTTGCAGATAGCAAGCCGCTGCAGCCCTGGATTTTAAAATACTAGCAGCTCTATTTCTTCAATCTTTTCGTAAGATATATACAAAAGACACATATAAAAATCTCAATATACGTAACAAAAAGATAATTAACTTCATTAATTAATCTTTCATCATTCATTCATTCGTATTTTATTTTGATGTTGCTTGCGTATTTTGGTCTTTACTTCGACTGGTCACATTGCTTAGTACAAGCTGAGCAACAGTTGCAATGTGTTGTCTTCAGTGTACAGTGTACATTGCACGCGAAGTTCATTCCGGTTAATTAATTAATTGTGAACGAAACAGCGAAGTGGAAATATGCCCGCTCGAGTGTATGTTTGTGTGCGTGCGGGAGCGTAAGCAAAGATTATGTGCGGCCAACTCCCAAAATGAGAACAAATTGACGACAACGTAGCAACAACTAAAGTGCAAATTAATCAGAAAAACAGCAAAGGAATTGTGCAATAAATGATAATATTCTTAAGTTGGTCCAAACAACTTAACGCAAAAGAAGTCGGCTTTACAAAAAAAAAACCAACAGATATTAAATAAAACTACGTGTTGCTTTAATTCATAAGTCGTTTTTTTATTGTTTTTACCTGCAATTTCGTGTCGCGTTTTCTATATTTTTGCGAACGAAGTGTATACAAACTTACGCCTATACATGTGTATTTGTGTGTTGATGTTTATTATTGTGGTAAAAGTTGACAACATCATCAAAAACAACAACAGCAACGATTCACAATGAGTGTGTGGAGCGATTGCAACGCGAAGCAGTCATTTGGCATTGGTGAGTCGGAATTTAGAAAATAACAAAAATAAGCAACAAAAAAACCGAAAATATAGCTCAAACTCAAGAGAAAAGCAAAATCAAATTTAAAAATTTGTTTTGCAATGTTAAAAGAATGTTAAGCACGCAACATGTACATTTTTTTCTCACATATAATTGCCGAAATAACATTGTTTAAACAAAGTATTTAATTTAATGCTTCATTTTCCTCGAACCATAACAGCAATTACAACAATTGTGTGGGTGCGCTGCGTGGTGCTCAATTCCAAAAACTCAAGTGAAAAATGAAGGCAACTTTGAGCAATAACAACAAGAACAACAAAAAGTTCGCGCTCTTTGCTCTCTTCTTACCTTGCGCTCAAGAACGAGTGCTTTGCTGACTTTGGATTTTGGTTTCTTGTTCCCCTGCTGCGTTTGCTACGGTAGTTTTTGTTGTTATCGATATTGCTGCTGCACCTCTCTTGCTTGCATTCGCCGGCCATGTGGTCGCTATGTCAACATGCACACACAGCCTTTCATCTTCTTCTTCTTTCAGGGAAGCACATTAATTTCGTTTTTCTTTCAATCGCATCCTACATTCTTTTTCTTTTTTCCCAGCTTCTGCATCTTCGCGTTACTTTTCAACGCAAGCATAAATACTTGAGTTTGCCTGTCTGTAACCTGTTTTCTAACGCCTGGGTGCACTCACTTACACTTGCACACACACACACACACATACACATGCATTTGTGAGAGAACAAACATCTACTTTCCATGCACTGTGCACAAAAACAACAACAAATCTCATTCATTGGCAATGACCATGAAATAGCAAATGTAACATTTTTGAAATGCTCTCATCGGGTCGTTTCTACGTGTGAAATTTTTTTTATTGTCGGCTCTTTTGTTTGTTGACCTTTTTAGTGTTCAATACGTATGTGCATATATGGATGTAGTCGCGCAATTTATTGTCTCGTAATCGAATTTACTGCCCGTCCAAAATGCTTACAATGTTTGCACTCGATATTTACACATGCTTGCCCTTCCTCCACCGCTCTCTCTCTCTCTCTCTACGCCTCTTTTCTACCTGATTGGCCTTCCTACTACTCATAACTGTCGAAATAATTGTAGGTACATATCAGTATTTGCGGAGTGGGAGCGGTAGCCATAAACTTAATCAAATTTGCAGCATTTTGTGTGTAATATTAAAAAGATATGATGAAAGATTACAAACGGCATTGGGTTCGGTTTCATTTGTTGCTCTTGTTATGATTAACTGATGTACACATACACAGTTACATGCACAGCCGTAAAGATCTTATGTAAATGAGCACACGATTTTTAAGAGTGGTCCTTTCTCTTTATGTTTCACACAAACACACCTTCGTTTCTATCTACAGTACAGCTGATTAAAAAGCGTTTAAATTTTCTTTTCTTTTTTTTTTTTGCTTAACTGATTCTTGTTGCATTTGCTACCCATGAAATTGTGCTTAAGTACACACACTTTTGCTTATCAACAATAGTTTGTTGTTGTCTTATCGCCAGTTTTTATTTTATTTTTATTTTAACGCCTGCGTCTTATACTTAAAACACTAAGCAAATACATTCATAAGTTCGTTTGTAACAGCAACAACAATGCACCGCATTTCGAAATGCGATAAAAATGCGATTCGCTGTCCCACATTTGAGCAAATAATAGAAAATTTCTTAAGCTTTTGTTTGTATTTGTTTCTTTCAGTTGTCATTTGATGCTTGTAAAAGGCTCAATTTAAATGCAAAGTGAGGGAAGCGCTCCCTACCACTTGGGGCCCCCCACTTGTGCGTTGCATAGCGGGGAGCACACACTAACACACTCACACCCGCACTCGTACGCGCTCTTTCGTGGCTCTCTCACTCTCTTCTCGTTGTCTGGCTATTTGTGTTGATTTGTGACATGTAGACTGGAGACATTTGCCTTGCTACTCGACTGTTCATTGGCATTAGTTCAGCGTCAGCTGCACCTGCAGTACCGTCTCCCCTTACTCTGCCTCTCTCCCACACACACACACACACAGTCAGTAACATAAGCGCGCGTTTTGTTTTTACTCCTTTGCTATTTACACTTGACTCACCGCGCTTTGTACGCTACTTTCTTTGGATGTAGCTTCAATTAAAGAGAGAGTAAGAGGGAGGGCGATAGTGCAGGCAGCCATGCAGCTATTCTACTTCTAAATTTGAATAGCAACAACAACAAGAGTAAGGCAAACGTAAAACTTAATGAGGCTCTGCATTGAAAAAGTGAGACGAAACAAAATGAGTGAAGACTCGAGATGATGCTGAATTGAGTCGAGTCAAATTTTGATGAGTGTTGGTTGGGTTTTTCTTTTTTTAATTTAATTAAAGTTTTCTTGCTCGTTAATTTTTCGTAGCGCATGAAATGCCTTTTCATTTGCATAATTGAAAGTGCTTTCCATTTTGGAGGCAAAACCACAAATTTTGTACCATGACCAGGCAACTTAAATTACCCCAAATATTCAGATAAAAATGATATATTTGTATGTGTATGTTTGTTGCCAGATTTAGCACTTGCTCAAAACGTGTTGCATCCCTCGCCACTTCAGCTGTCCATTTGTTTGCCAACTTGAAACTATCAACAACAACAGCAACTGCAACAATAAAAATAACAATAACAAGAGAATTCATCTCCCCCTTTTGCGTCTGTGCCTTTATTTATGACCATATCCCCCGGCAGTTGTGCAAACGACTCAAAGAGCGACAACCCCACTTACATTTTGATATCTACTTCCAGTTTCAGTTTCAGTTCCCATTCCACTCTCTCTCTACTCTACTCTTCTCAGTGCAACGCAGTCGAGAGCCAATCTGCGCTTTCCATTTTGCAATCCAAATTGAAATTTAATCGTAGCCATTGGCCTCCATCGGGCTTTTTTTTTATTGCTCCATAGATAAGAGAATGTCAAAGATAGTCGCATCTTCTTTATTCATAATTGGCTTTTGCCAATTGTGGAAAGCAAAAGCAGGTTCCGACTCTGAAATTGTCTATAATTAAGAATAAATTTTGCTCTCTGTGGCGAATATTGAATCTAAGTAGAAAGTAACGGCGCTTTGCTTGTGGGCGGCAATTGGATCGCCTTTGGCATTGCCATCAAATTACTCATGCATTAAGAGTGTCATAATTGTGTCATTGAAGGCGGTTGAAACTAGTTTCAGTTTATCGAACTTCTAGTGTTACGATCAGGGACTCCAAAGTATGCTAACCCTGAGTTAAGAATGTTCAATGAATGACTCAGGAATACTATCTTAAGACAAACGAAAATAATTTCAATGCATTTTATTTCAAATTTGTGTTCACTATCACTACATTACTAGGAAGATGTAACCAGTTATAAAAATAGTATCCTTCGTGCAAATAGTATTTGTTACTTGTTTTTTTTTTTTATGTACTTGAGCTAAATGGGTCAAGTTTTTGTTTATATTTCCACATTTGTCGCGCTCTGCTATTTTTATGGCTCGTTCCATAATTGGAAGTACTATCAACATTTCTTTTCTACTAGCTTGACTTAAGTTTTCGGTTAATTTTTGTGGATTTTACGAGCGCGGCGCCATTAACTGTAACTGTCAACTGCCCATAAAATCTTATCTACAAATGGGGTTTGTTCTTTTTTCCTCTTTCTCTCTCTCTCTCTCGCTCTCTCTTTCGCTCTCTATCCGTTTACCTGTCAGAGTTAGTTTATTTGTTAAATAACTTTTGAAAAAAAAAAACCTTAACAAGAGACATAAAATAGAATACAATGGAGGTCCATACACAGAGTACATGAATAGCTTATATATAAATACTTATTTATTTATTGTTGTAAATGTTTGAAACTATTTAAGCTATTATTAGCCAGGCACGCTGCTTCTTAACCGTTGGGAATCGTTATAATTGACCCTCAGAACATAACTGGTACAAATACACATACACACATGAATTAACACCAATACAATACATATATATTGCTTAGCTCACAGCTTTGAGAACTGAGCGCTAAGAACAAACGAGCTTAGAAAACACGCCAACTTAATGCGCCACAAAACAAAAACAACATCAACGAAAATAGCAACAACGAAAACAGCACAGTTGAATTAGTGATGAGCAGTAGCAGAGTCACAGTGACTGAAGATCTGTAACTTTTTCCAGCATTCAAAAAATATTTGCATTTTCTAAAGGTCACATTCACAATAGTGAACTGCCATTTAAAGACTTTTTATTTTATTACTGATTGCATTCATTCATTTAATTATTTTTATTGACACTTTTTAAGGCTATATTTAACTCAAATCGCATGTGTAAGCTTGCCGAAATTTGCAAAATCATTTCCAATTAATGAAACTTTGCCATAAGTTTAGCGTCAGTTCATTATTTGACGAACTAAGAACAATTTATCTCAATATTAGTGCAGTATAATAGCAAAATGTATTTTCTGTTAACCTCGTGCAAAATGCATCTTAAGTGAATAATCAATGCAGCGATTGATTGCAATGACTTTAAAACACTCTCACAGTTATCACTCGTGCTTTACGTGTGCTATTGTATCGTATACTTGTAGATATAGTACTCACACAAGCGCAAACACACTGACACAGAGACAAACACACTCACACACATATCTATCATATGCATACATATGTACAGCGCCAAAAGCCGCGTGCTATTTAAACCTGAAATTTACAAATGAGCCAAGCTGATGTTGTTGATGCCGCTGACGACGTTTGGGGTGTCCAGTCACGATTGTTGTTGGGTTGTGTTGTGTGCATAAGTATGTATGTATGTATGTATTTGACTTGTCAGCGTTAAGATGACGAAGCGTCGTAGTTGTTGTTGGCAATTTGTTGTTATTGTTATTATTATTATAATATTTGTGATTGTTTTGCTTCATTTGCAAGGCAGCAACAAATAGTAGCTACCTTTGAAGCCAGTCTCTCGCACACACTCTATGCACGTGCTGCCCCAAAGTTGTGCAGTGTTCAGGGGGCCTGAGAAGGTAAGCACATTCAGCTGCATCCGCCGTCAACAATGTTGCTGCCTTTTGTTGCACACGTTGTTGTTGTTGTTGTTGTGGTCGCTGTTGCACTTTGTCTGTCTGCACTCTGCTGTCCCCTTGCTGTGGTCATAAAGTGTGCTGTGTTTTGTTTTTTTTTGTTTTTTTCTCTACCTGGCTCACCAAGCCCTGTTCAATTTATGCTTCGGCTTCGGCTGCAGCTTTACCCTTTTTCTTCTCACACCATTCAGCCGTGACTTGGCCTGCTTCCTCGTTTATTTATAGCCCAGGCGCGCATGCACTTCATTATTAACGATTGTTTCCGTTAGTCAACCAATTCAACAGATAGGCCTAGCTTTTGTCATGTTTCGATTGCTCCTGCCTTATCGCAAAAGGGGGAAAATAGGTTCAATTTTCATAGTCAATGTCTCTGCCGAAACCTCGCAGCAAGGTGTGTACAGCAGCGCACGATGACTGATTGGTTGACCGGCGTCGTCATCATCGTGATCATGATTCATTCATCAGTTCTGAGAAATTGTGTGTTGTATAATTTTGCATAAGAACATTTCAAGTGAAACTTATTTATGTACAAACGCTGATTGCATTGAACTTTTTTTTATATTAATAAGTTACAATACAGTGGATAAAAAAAGTATGTGGGTGGTGATCTTGTCTAAATGTCACGCTGGAAGTTGCTGTGCGAAAAGATAAAAAGAAAAACTTAACTAAGAAGGAAGAGATGGTGAGAGAGAGCAAGGAAAAGCAGAATAGAGAAATGAAAGAAAGTCAAACAAAGAGATGAATGACCGAGAAGCTCAAGTAAAAACGGTGAAAAGAGGGGAAAAACAGAATACTGAAAAAGTATTTTAAATGAGAAGAAAGAGAGAAAAACAATTAAAAAGAAGAACATCCAAGAAAAAAATAGGCTGAGAAAGGACAGAATGAAAAAATTCCGTGAAAGAGGAGAGTGAAAGAATGATAGCCCGAAAAGTGAGGTAAATTTAATAAGCAAGATGTTAGTGAGATTAAAGGTTTTAACAAAATCTGAAAAAAATCTCTAATAGTGATGTAATTTGTTGGTTTAAGATCTGGTTCTTTCTGCGAATGAGTTTGCAGGGTATTTCCTTGTCAGGCGCACTCTATTTATTGTGGTTACTTGATTGCATGCTCTTTGCATTTGCTCTTTACCGACATCATCTACTAGTTTCCTCATAAAAATTGTTATTTTAAAGCATTACTATTCGCATTCCATAAATGCGAAATACAACAGCACATTTGCAATCTAGCAACAACAACAACAAGAAAACTTTTGCGCATTAAAAAGTAACGAAAAAAGCAGTAAACTAGCTAGCTATGCTCGACTGGCTTTCGTAATTGACCCACTCTCCGAGCTTAACTTTCCATGCAATTGGGCAGATAACAAATAAATCTCGCACACTCTCCAAAACAGATGCGAATAGTGAATAAAGTGAACAGAACACAGCACTGAACAACAACAAAAACAACAACAACATAAATAATAAAAATACCTTTGCAAATTGTTGCCACTTATTGTTGTTGTTAGTTTATTCACTGCTGGTGGAGGTCGTTCTCACTGGTTATGCTCAATCATCAGACGCAGCGAGAGAGAGGGAGACCGCACATCGGTCATTGGACCGGGACGGTGGCCACAACAACATCGGCGACGTCGACGCCACCAACACCACCAACACCACCACCACCACCACCACCACCCGCGGCGTATTACGCGAAGGCGGCTCTATTATTGTTGTTGTTGTTGTTTGTTGCGTCTGCTTTTGGCGTTGCCTACAGCTGTGGCACATTCATGCATTCATGCTTGTGTGCAGCTTTCGTTATCGTGCAAGGAAGTGATGACGATGTCGCCTCAACCAACTTGGTTGGCTCTGCTAGTCTGCGGCTTTTGTCTCGATCCCTCAAGCATTTCACTGATTATAAGTGTGTGTGGTTGGTTGTGTGTGTTTGTCTTGATGCATTTCTTCTGCAACTTGCGCCCAGCTTTAACAAATGCGTCATTTAACTAGAACTTTATCAGTTGTATGGAATAGTGTTTGTGTGTGTGTGCAGTTAGATAAATCTCACGTAGAACGGAAAGGGTAATCGGTATCAGCGCGCCAATGCAATATCAGTTAGAGCTACCTCCACCATCCGCTAGACAAGCAGCAGAGCCACCCTAGTTTCCGATCCAAATCTAAATACATGTTTTTTTTTGCTAACTAAGTAATTGATAACCCTCACCCCAAAACAAATGCCACTCATCTAGCACTAAAATACGACTAGATTTTTGTGCGAGCTTAAATTTCAATAAGCTTTAATTTGACAAGCTAAGCTCTCAGTTTTGCTTAGCTGCTGAATAGCGCAACAGGTGATGCGACAAAAAAAAAATTACACAAAAAATATTCATATAAATATTTACTAATGATTTATTTCCTTTCTATATTTATTTTGCAGCCAAATGCAACTTTGACCAGGACACGAAGCCGCATCGCTTAAATTTGGATGTAGGCGATGCTGTCATAATTCTCAAGGCGACCACACATTGGTACTACGGCTACAAGCAAAAGTATGTAGAAAAGCAGATTATGTAAATCCCTTCTAATCTCATCTTTAAACTTTCACTGCATTTGCATTTTATTTACTTGAGTGTGTAAAACTTGTATTTTGTACACATAAAGATATATTTCAATACAGATACATTTTCCAGCAAGAAACGCAATTGATTGAGCTTTAGTTATACATATTAAGGAAAGTAATGTTATTTTATTAAACACTCTTTCAAAAGTGTTGTAATTTAAAAATTACTGAAGCAATTAAATGATTGTTTATCTAAAGTTGAATGTTTGAAAATTCTTTTTGCGATTACCTTCGATAGATAAGTAAGAGCAAGATGAAAAATGTTTGAATTAAACAATCGTTTTAGAAATCAGGTTTGTATCTCAGTTATCAACTTACTTCAAGAGCTAAGACTTCGTCCAACTAAATAGTGTTTCCAATATTTATAAGTTAAATTCTGTCAAAAAGTTATTTTAAGAGTGAAAGTTTCTTAACACAAAAGCAGCAGTATTTTTCATCGTCATCGTCTGCATCCTACTACTCTGTTTGTTTTCGAAAGAGAATCAAACAATAACAATAACAAAGCAGCCACATTTCTAGTAGCAAACAACGGAAATGGTCCACAAAAATTGTTCACATGCATAAATCAGGTAACCAGCTGGCGGCCAAGATGCTGCCCATTTGGCCGTTGTTCTGTTCGGTTGTGTTTACTTAATCAGTTCTTTTAGAATCTGTGCCAAGTTGCCCAACACCAAATGCATTCTTGCCCAACCTCCTAACCCTATCTTTTGAGCAAACCAGATGCGGCCATGTGGCAAAAACTTCCATTGGAAATTCAAAGCACAAAAAGATAAAAATTTGTGCCCGATATGAAACGTCGATTGACCCTTTTGTTATGCTGGGTTTTTCACATGTTTGTTGACTGCCTTTATTTTTTTTTGGAAGGGAGAAGTTCGTAATATTTTAGTATTTATTTATTTATCTGTGGTGTCTTGCGTCTTGTCAGCGCTCGGACACATACATAAATACTTGAGGCGGGCAAAGGTTTGTCTTATCGTTGAAAGCAAGCAACGAAAACAACAAGAGCTGAGATACAGTAGCTACAGAGAAGCACGATTGGCTAGCTGACCTTTCTTCATAATTCTGCTGACCCATAACCCGGACCAAACAACCAAGCAGACATGCATTAAGGTACAGTGAAACCAGTGGAAAGTAAATGTCTATAGAATCTGAAGAATTAGTTAAGCTAAGATTATTAAGTCATATAATGGCTTTTACATTGATTCAATACATTTGTTTTGCTTCGATCTTTCGTTGTGCCAGGTTTTCACTGTAGATGATACGCTCTTTACTATTTATTGCTGTTCAAGCGATAAAAATTGTGTGTGGTGTGAGTGTGTGGCATTTAAAAAGAAATTCAATGCGTTGTGATAACCTCTTTGGTTCGAAATGCGTATTTGTTGTTTTACTTCGAATGCCTCTGTTTATTTATAATGAAATATCAATTTTAATTGTGCATTTTCTCACGATTTTCAAACGATAAGCAATTATGAGTCCATTGCTTGTTGTTTATTCAATTTCGAAAAATCAATTGAGGCATTCAGTTCCCAAAATATATCTGAAGGTCACTTTAAGTCCGATGCCACCTGAATGAAGTTCAACGCAGCAATTTGTCACAGTTCCCAAATAGTTCCGAAGCGTCGGTTAACTATCAGTTAAATATTTGAATGCTTGGAGGCCCTGTTGATTGATGGTTCTTAAGTTCCGTTCCGTTCCGATCTGTTCTACTCTGCTCTGTTGTTGCCTCAGGCAATTAAGCTGGCCACCCCGCATGTCAAATACTGAATTGAGCCAAATTAAAGCATTCCATTTCATTTGCGAGTGTCACACTTTGCTCGCACTTCCTCTGCCCGATTGCACCCCAAACAATGACGACGCAGTTGAGCCTCCACGCAGCTCCAGTTGATCGTCGACTTTTGGTTTTGAGTTGGGTAATTCATCAGCGGCGACAATGAATTGTGTCATGCTGCAGCTATAAAAGCATATCGTGCATAAGTCATTTAAACATGCATACAAATATGTATGCGAGGGTTTGCTTTGAAGTTTCTACCATATTTATAACAAGTCATATCTTAAAATTGATTTTAAGTTGGTGTTATAAAGTTTTAAACAAAAGAAAATTAAAATTAGCTTGACAAAAGCATTTCTTTGCACAAAAATACGTTTTTTATGACCATTGAGAACACCATCTTTTGTAACTCCCCACCTTGGGATACTCTTTTTACATACACAAACATATTAATATGTGCATTTATAATTATCAAAATAAATATATATATATATATTTTTTTTTGTTGGTTTGGTGTCCATATGGCGGCCACATTTTAATATTCTCTTCCTTCTTGGTTCCCTTTCCGTTTGCAGGGAGAAGCAAACACGCGGCATCTTCCCCAAAAGCTATGTGCATCTGTGTGAGTTCATCATCGTCAATGGCGAATATTGCATACAGCGCACCGACATTGTTGAAGAGATCACCAAAGTGCTGCTGGAGTGGGGTGGCATTGCCAAGAGCTATTTTCTGGTAAGTTTTTCAATTCCCTTTTGAATAAAGCAGCTGTATAGATTTTATTTTATGGTTTGCAGAGCACGAATAACAAATTTCAAGAGATACGTCGAAAAATGAATGAGCTGAATAATAACCGAGCTGCCTTGATATCCGGTAATCTGCCGCTAGACGAGATGCGCAAGGTGAAGCTGCAGGCAACGGCACAGATTGACACCGGCAACAAGCTGCTGGGTCTTGACATGGTTGTGCGTGATGAAAGCGGCGACATACTGGACACTAATGCCATTTGCACCACAGAGCTTTACGAGAATCACGTGCATGCAGTCACGCGCATAGAAAAGGCCAACGTGAGTTTGTTTTTGTAAAAGAGGGGTTAATAATGAAAGAGATGTCCAACGATGACTAACACAGTATCTCGTAGTCAGTCACTCTCAATTAACTTACTCTTGTATTAAGTTTCACTTTTCCATTCATTAATTTTTCAACTCTGTTCCGTTACAGCGTTCGTCCAGCGATCGTGAGGCGATACGTAGCCTAAATAAATACTCGCACAACATTCTGCTGCATGTGAATGCATTTGTGTGCAAGTTCCAGGAGGATTCGGATCTGCTTTTTACACTCTTTAATGGAGATACGCATAAGCCCATTAGTGAGAACTATGTGGTGAAATGGTCGCGCACCGGCATAGCACGTGATATTGATCAGTTTGATAATAATCGTGTGCTCTTCACCGATCTCAGCCGCAACGACCTAAATATATCGAAAATGTATCTGGTGTGCTATGCCATACGCATTGGTTCCATGGAGGTGAAGGATTCAACAGATTCAAAGCGCACCAGCATGAGCATTGCGAACAGTATGCTCACGGCAGCCAGCCGCAAGCATTCACAGCTGTCTGTCAATTCAAATGGATCTTCGGGCAGTGCTAGTGAGTACATGATGCGACGTCCCTTTGGTGTAGCCTGTAAGGATCTGACGTCCATTATAAGCAAGCCAGAAGACTTTCGCAACAATCTCGATATGCCGTTCATCATGTGCGAGAAGGATACACTGGACGGCACGTTGCGCAAGTTGATTGCCAACAAGGATATCGGTAAAATCGAATCTAAAATGGCTGTAACCTTTGAGGTGCTGCGCGGCGACATTAAACAGATCAAGGAGGATTTTCCACGGCTTGTCCACACCAATGTGCCTGTGGCACGCAAAATGGGCTTTCCCGAGGTCATTCTGCCCGGTGATGTGCGCAACGATCTCTATCTGACTATCTGCAGTGGTGAATTTGCCCGCATTGCCAAAACATCGGAGAAGAACGTTGAGGTGTCGGTTTGTGTCGCCAACGAACAGGGCCATTTGGTGCCAGGTGTAATGAGCATTGGTGCCGGTCATCCGCCTATCGATGAGTATAAGTCGGTGGTGTATTATCACGATGACAAGCCCAAGTGGCAGGAGACCTTCAAGATACACGTGCCGATTGAGGAGTTCAAGCTGTGTCATCTGCGTTTCACCCTCAAGCACCGTAGCAGCAATGAGCAAAAGGATCGCTCTGAAAAGCCATTCGGCCTGTCCTATGTGCGTCTCATGCAGTCCAATGGCACTACAATACCACAGGGACAACACATTCTCGCCGTCTACAAGATCGATCACAAGAGGTATGACAAAACAGTGGCCAATAGCTACATGGATTTGCCGGCTACCACTGCCGAGTTGATGGGCACCAAACCATCGATGACCGGTCTTAGTCTCCTGCCCAAGGATCAGTTATGCATTGACGTTAATCTTTGTAGCACAAAACTAACGCAGAGCGGTAAGTTTTTTAACGAAATGACTAAATTTTTTTGAAAATAAGCGAAAAAAATCTTCATATCTTCTTTTTAGTAAGCCTTCTGGGATTGTTACACTGGTCAGCACATAAAGAAACTTTGGAGCAATCGCTGAATGCATTATCTATGGTGCCTGGCGAGGAGGTGGTCAAGTTTTTGCAGGACATACTCGATGCGTTGTTTAACATTCTGGTGGAGAACGATAATCCGGAGAAATACGATCAACTAGTCTTTATGAGCATCATACATCTTATTGAAACGGTGTCGGACTTGAAATACCAACATTTTCTTACTGTTCTTGATGTGTACATTAATGAGAGTTTCTCCGCCACGTTGGCTTATACGTAAGTTTGTAAATTGAGTCGTCCCTCTGTACATTATTAGTAATATTTAAATTTCCGTTCAACAGGAAACTAATGGATGTACTGCAGCGCAATATAAGGGATGCCATAACACCGAGCGAAAAGTCAGCCGATGGCATTGAGCATGAGGAGAGCACTGCAGTGCGTCGCCTCTATAAAACGACACGGTATCTGCACTATGTGATGAAGTTTGTCATAAGATCACGCGTTTTGTATGCAGCAATGAATTGTAACAACGACTACGTGGATTTTGCCACACGGCTGCAGGAGCTACTTAAAATATTTATTGATATGATTGGGTGCCCCAGCAATTTACTGAAGTCAGAGGGAGCCTTGCTGAAAAATCTGCACATTATAGCTACCGATTTAATGGAGGTCTTTGATCAAGTGCATCTCAGGTGCGTTAACTATTATGAAAGATCTGGAAGAACTATATAAATTGATATATTTTAAAACGCTTACAGCATTTCGATAGTGGAGATATTGGAAAAGTTTCCACCACGTCGTCTAACTCAGTCTAAAATGGGCTGCATCAAGGACTTTGTGGAAACGAAACTGTTTAGCTCTCCAAAATGCCGTGCCATATTATTGCCGGTGTTCTGTAAGCACATTAAGGATCATCTCGAGAGCAAGGAGGAGGTATGTGTTATATCAGCTCTTACATTGCTTGTGCCACTAATTATCCATTGGAAATTGCATACTGTTTATAATATCAATGCATCGGTTCGATATATGTGTTCTAAATATAAATTTATAGTCTTGTGAATGCAACAACAAGACGCAAAATTAAAACATAATCAAGCACATGTTCAACTCAAATGATCAAATGTCACTAATTCAACTTTACTGCAAATGCTCAGCGCTATTTTGTTTCAAATATTAATAAAATCAACAACAAGCTATTTAACATTAATCAAATACACTTATCAAAACTGATTTTATCATTGCCATTTTGCTTTAACGTGTATATGAAAGTTGTAGCTAAACTATTTAAAGAGCTGTAAATCGCAAAGCGCTAGACATGAATAGATTAAATCATGATGAGCTTATTAACTGGACATGTGAGCTGTCTTAATTTTGCTCAGATTCAAAACGTTTTAGTAATTGATATATGTTTTTGTAGCCTTTTGTGATGATATGTTAGTTAAAGTTAAGCATGCTGCAACCACTGTTTGTTTTGTATACCCTCGCAGAGGTAATATATATTTAAAATGATGTTAACATAATTTAATAACATTTATTTCTGCAAGGGTACTTAGTTTTCGGCACATCGAATTCTTTTAGTTTTAAATTGAATGAGTTAATTTATGTTATGTGTATTTGTCTTGTGTCTGTTATTGATTGTCACGCGTTTCTTAAGTTTTAAGCACTTTGTAAAGTAGCCGCACAGCAATAGCAAACACTTCATATTATAAACTAAATGTATATGTCTTATCTTATCTCATAAATATGTAAGTATTATTATATAATGTGTACACACATATCTGTGTAATATTGTTTAGTTAGCATTCGATCTGTTTGTTAAGCGAAAAGATCGCTCGACCATCATCGCTGTTTAGTATAGTTTTGTGTTTTTCATTCAAATGTTTCTTATAGGCATTGCCTGTATCTAAACGTGCATAAAACATGATCGTGAAAATATTTTTTTTTGGGATTTGTTGTTAGTTGTGCGCTCCTATCTCTCATCTGTCGTCATATATGTAGTAGATGCTACTAAGGCAATCACTTATGGCAATTCATTATAGCACCACACACGATCCCCACACTCATAAAAAGACCACAAACCACCAAACACCCACCCACCCAACCATTACTCACCGTATCTGTCCAAATGGCTATAGTTATGCATACAACATGCCTACATACATAAGTATATAAACAAATGCACACACAAACACATATCCATTTACACACGAACGCACAGTATATAATGCGAATGTATGTATGTATGCACATCAGCAACGTCCACTTCTTTTAATATATATACATATATATCTCCTATCTCTCTTTCTGTCTTCTTGTCAATCTTCATTTGTCTGTAATACCTATTTGGCTTTTTGAATAGCACCATAATCGTATTTCATATTATATTATTCCTGAAATGCCTTTTAAATCATGATCAATTTAATGATTCCAAATGTTTCTCTTATGTACTTTTTCCCCCATTACACAACAAATGAATTGCCACTCAATGTTGGGTGCTTTGTTTTTTGTTGTATTGTTGTTGGTTATCACTATCATACTTGTGTTATAAAAATAGGGTGACTTGAAAACCGATATCTGGCAGCAAGAAAAGAATCTTTCGAAAGCCGCTAAAGTGCTCGGACAAAAAAAATCCCAACTGCACACACGTGAAACGACTGCCAATAAAAAGGTAACGAAAAAAAAAATCCAAAAAATAAGCAAAATTTCACAACAATCTCAGAATCAGATCAAACCTCTACAAAATCAGAGCATCAGCTGCCTTTTTGCGTTGTACCTATAATTATTATATTTATATATAATTATAATTTAAGCTTAAGTTATTTTTAGCTTTCTGCCATTTTGCACTATGCCGGTGTTTTGTGCACTTTACGCTCAATGGCTTTTAATTTTTTAAGCTTTTACTATGCCAGTGTGCAAGCAATGCACAAAGTTGTTTACTGCAATAGTTAAGGCTTTGAAGCTCATTAAAATAAATTGAAAATGTGCATTGCTTGCTATTTTGGTGTACGCAACGTTTGTTTTTTATGTTATTGCAGCCTTTATAATAATCTCAATGTTATTTCTTAATTTACAACGTTATTTGTGTTTTTCTATATTTATATGCACTAATTTAAATTATATATATTTATATATATCAAACCTAGGCGACCAGCAGAGAAGGCGTAAAAATGTATTTGAATATAATAGGAGATCAATTTCTTTTAATACCTATACCAAAGTTTAAACTAATGCAAAAACTTTTATCGCTAGATTGCCGAGTGCATCAACATAATGAACAATATACTGAAGCTGCTCTATCGCCCGGATGTTGGACCCACACACAATGATGTTCGTGATATTATGATCATATTGTTACGTTCGGTTATGAAGGCGGCGCATTCATTGGATCGGGACACGGGCGTTGTTGGTCAATTCTTTGCCATTATGTTGGGCATATTGCAGCGCATGGATGCAGAGCATTACAAATATTTTGTCAACGATCTGCATCAGCATGGGGAACTTAAGGATTTTGTCATTGAGATTCTACTTGTTTTTGAGGAGCTTGTTTCACCGCATCAAAAGGCTGTCTTTCCACGCGACTGGATGGACATGATAATGCACCAGAATACGGTCATACTTGGCGCCCTGCAGCAACTTAGCATGGTCATAACGGACTACTTTCTGTGTCCGGTGTTTGACAAACAGATTTGGTCGAATTTCTTTCAGTGTTCGATTGCCTTTTTGGTACAATCGCCGTTGCAGCTAAATGACTTTAATGACAACAAAAGGCAAATAGTCTTTGCTCGGTACCGAGATATACGCAAGGATACGGCCAAGGAGATACGCAAGATGTGGTTCCAGTTGGGCCAGCACAAGCCAAAGTTTGTGCCACAACTGGTCGAACCCATACTGGAGATGAGCATGATACCTGAAACGGAGCTGCGTCGAGAGACAATACCCATCTTCTTTGATATGATGCAGTGCGAGTATTATAGTTCACGTCTCGAGCTAGAAAGTTATGGCGACACCAAGCACAACAATGCACATCATAAGGGCAACTTCTCCGAATTCAAAACAGCAATGATTGAGAAACTGGACATTTTAATTGGCGCTGGTAAGTGATGCTTAAGAAAATTAATTTTACATATATTTTAAACACAATTTTTTGCCTTAGGCAAGGGCGACGCGGAGTACAAGGAACTGTTCCAGAAGATTATGATGGAGCTTTGTGCTGCGCACACTACGATCAATGTAGACGGCACCAGTTTTGTGAGAATGGTGACAAAGCTCATGGACAAACTGCTCGAATATCGTTTCATTATACAGGATGAGAGCAAAGAGAATCGTATGGCTTGCACTTTTTCTCTGCTGCAGTTCTACTCGGAAGTGGATCTCAAGGAGATGTACATACGCTATGTGTATAAATTGTGCGCCCTTCACATGGAATTCGAGAACTATACGGAAGCGGCGTTTACACTGAAGCTACACACAGAGTTGTTGCGCTGGAACGATACGGAATTGTCACCACAGTTACGCAGTTATAGACATGGTAGCTGTCGCACACATCGTGAGCTCAAAGAGACGCTCTACTACGAGATTATGGACTACTTTGACAAGGGCAAGCAATGGGAGTGTGCAATTGATATGTGCAAAGTGCTGGCACAGCAGTACGAAGAGGAGATATATGATTATATTAAGCTGGCCGAATTGCTAAAGCGCATGGCACAGTTCTTTGAGAAAATATTGAAGGAAATGCGACACACTTCCGAATACTTCCGCGTCTGCTTCTATGGACTTGGCTTCCCGCGACTGCTGCAGAACAAGGTTTACATCTTTAGGGGCAAGGAGTACGAGCGCCATAGCGACTTTTGTTCGCGCATGCTAGTGCAGCATCCGCAGGCAGAGCTTATGCAAACACTAGAGGCTCCAGGCGAGGATATAACCAACAGCGATGCTCAATATATACAGGTCAATAAAGTTGAGCCCATTATGGATGTTGCCTTTGACAAGTTCAATGACAAGATCATCTCCAATGAGATTGTCAAGTACTTTACCTCCAACAATGTGCAAAAGTTTCAATTTTCGCGCCCCTTCCGCGACAGTACGGGCGGCGGCAGCATGGACGATGTGCGCAATCTCTGGCTGGAGAGGACCGAACTCATCACCCGATTCCCATTGCCTGGCATATTGCGCTGGTTCCCCGTTGTCAATTCGCACACCTTTAAGATTTCGCCACTGGAACGTGCCGTTGAGATTATGAAAGACACTAACAAGGATATCAGACAGCTGGTCATATTGCATCAGAGCGACGAAAGTCTTCACATTAATCCACTTAGTATGAAGCTTAATGGCATTGTCGATCCTGCCGTTATGGGCGGTTTTGCCAAGTATGAGGAGGCCTTCCTGACTGATGAGTATCTGGAACACAATCCAGATGACAAAGATCTGGTGGAAGAGCTCAAGGAACTGATTGCCACGCAAATACCGCTACTCAAAATAGGTAAGTTTCATTAACTCCAGTTTAAGTAAGTCCCAAACCACGCTAGAACAAGTTGTGAATTTGAAAGCGGGGCAAGTCAAAAATATATGGAACTCTTAGTGTATGCAGTAATTTCTTAAGAGAAAATGTTCTAGAAGCTTCTAGAACATTTCTCACATGTCAAAATGATAACAATAATAAAATCCATTTAAAATAAAAGGGATAAAAAAAATTTAGTAAAAACACTAAAAAATTAATTAAACAGTTTTTAAAAAAACTTGGCGTATTCAATATCTTACGGTAGTATCAGATGCAATAACCTTTCTTCATTTTTTTTTTTAGCCATTCGACTGCATCGCCAGAAAGCACCTGATAATCTCAAGGCTTTGCAGGATCATTTAGAGGGCTGTTTTGCGGACATGCAGCATCATGTGGAGTCGCGTTATGGTCGCAAATCCTGCGACTTGAAAATTGAACGTGATTCAGTGATTATGCGACGCACCAATTCCATCCTGCCTGCAATCTTTGACAGCGGCAATAATCGTCTGTCCGAGACCAGCATGGGCTCCTCTGAGTATGTATTGACAACTGGTTATTAAATATTCTTAAACTAAATGCTGTACATTCCTACAATTGCAGCAGCGGCCTGTCAAAGTCAACTTTCCTGCCGCGTCCGCCCACAAGTTCTATCAAGTCAACGCTGGCCAGCTTAAGTTTCAATACCAGGTGAGTTCAAATTACCTTTTAGTTAACCCAAGAAACCTCTAATTAAAAAAAATCCCAACCACTCTCTTAACACATGTTTTGCTGCTCGCCAATTTTTAGTTTGAGACTTTAGTTTTTCCCATTTGATTTTGTTGCATGTTTAGTTTATTATTTTTGTTTTATTTGTTTTATTTAAAATTGTTGCTTATTGTGTCCGCTTACATAGACCCAGTCTGGGACATACGCCCAGCACCAAAGGCCTTAAAAACAAGGACAAAACACCCGCCAAACGGCGCTCCATAAAAAAGGTAAAAGAATCTTTTGTTTGCATGTATATATGTTTTTCAATTGTACTAACAAAGTTTGTTTCTTTACAGGATCGCGACACATTGAGCCTACCAGTGGCGAACTGTCAGTGGTATACGCCGCCATTGAGCACAATTACGTCGACGCCTGAAAAGGAAATCAATACATCTATTAATTCGCTAGCCAGTGCCTCCAACAGCTCGTTGAGCGGATCCAAAACGCCCGATCCACGCGTGCTGACTGAAGAGGTAAGAAACAACTACAAAGCGATTCATATAGAGGCTTCCTAATTAGTAAACTTTTCAAAAGTTAACACCCAAACGTCCACTGCGCTCGGAAATGGAAAAAGAGCGTCGCCTCTCGCGACCAGCTAGCATTGCAACGCCAACGGCGAGCATTAAGACCTTTGCGGACACACGCTCCCTCTCCGAGAGCAGCAATCGCAATTCAGTTGGTAAGTAAAAAGAACAAACAACTTTTTCAATTGGTAACAATGATTATTTTATATTTGTAGAAACAACCGATTCCACTTCGGAGGAGGATATACGACCACCACCATTGCCCGCCAAGACTCGTGACTCAACTGATTTTAGCAGTCTGGCACACAGCCTGGATTGGAATCCAAATGGTTATAGCATGCTGAGCAGCAGTACTAACACAAGCAGCAGCATCAGCACAACAACCATGACAAAGACCAGTATTACGAACACAACGTATGAGTATATGGAGGCCACAAATTTCAGTTTGCCGGGCGTCAGTGATGCCAGCAAGCCGCGTCCACCAACTCCGCCGCCAAAGCCATCGCGCCACAGTAAACATATTCTATGAAAGGAAGAACAACAAATGAAACTTTTAAAGCTGTTTCTAGTGTTGCGCCATAAAAAATAACAAAAAAAAAAAACGTTGTCAACGAGCAAGCATCGAGTGCCAAATATTCCTGTTACTACATACATATAAATTTAATATTTAGCACTAATCGCGAGAGAAACGAGCAACAAGATCAATAATACACAGAAAGCAACAACATTTGCCTCACATGACCGACTACCAAATATCAAACGGCATCAGTGTCTTAACCAACGATCGCATTAGATTTAAGATAAAAGCTTATTATAGAAAAAATAAAGTGTAAGCATGTTTATGGATCTATGTTAAATGCCTAATTATGTTGAAATGATATTTTGTTGAACATGTCATCATTTTTATCTTAGCTTGAAGTTTATTTAAATCAAACTTATATGTATATTTATGTATCGATATTCCCTTTTTTTATATTTTGTTTTTATTCAAAATACAATACGCACACACGCTACTTGTCTTCCACAGTAAGTATTCTACTATATACACTCTTTGTTACTTCTTAAAAGGTATCCAATTTAAGCCTTATTTCTAACATTTTTCATACAACTTAGTACGTTTCTTTATGCAACCAAGTGCCACAATCTATAACAAACAAAAAAAATTATAATTGCAATCGAGCATGTCAAGCTAAAGCACAAATTCAATTAGAAGTCAATTACAGTACATGTTGCAATATGATACTTGTTAATCAATTCATTATCGATTAGACAAATTTTTACAAGCATAGTGTGAAAAGTATTTACACACACATTTTTATTGTACGCCAAGTAGCCATAACAACAATTTTTAATACGTAATTTTAACTCATACTTTTATAATGAACAAATAACTTAACGTTTTGTTATACTATATACAAATATACAATTGTATTCCTTAATGTGTAAGAAACTCTGTGTAATTTTATGTAATTTGCGATCTGTGCATTGGCCAAAGATTAAGCAATAATAAAGTACAATTAAGCCTTATGAACATAATACAAAAAAACGTGGAATATGGTACATAGAAAATATATCGCGTTACATTTCGTAGCGTGGCTTTTGTTTTCCGTTTCAACAGCTATTATTAATCAGCTTAAGAGTATGCTCTTAGTTTCAATCTTTTCATGAATGCAGCAAACCCCGACTAAGTCGCAATTATGTCTCCATTAATTAAAATACTTTCTTATATTTGTTATATAGATGCTTTATTGAAAATTTTTCGTTGGGTTATAAATTGCAAATAAAGTATAATTAATATTAATTAGTCCGTGAACACATTTCGAAAAGATAAATACATGTTAGGTAATACAAATACAGCAAAATAAGAGTAGATAAAATGGCGGTTTTTTTGTTTTCTTCTCAAGAAAAGGCACACACGAAAAGGCATAATTAGTGAATGGTAATAAATAATTAGTAAAAAAAATGCATGGAATGTTCGTTGCTGAAGCACAGCGTAGTCTATAGATATGAGACGTAAGAGTAAGAGAAAGACAGAGTTTTTTTTCCACTTAAAGATTTATATTCAGATCGACGCATATCTTCGAGTTGCGATTCTGCTTCTGACTTATCTCCAGTACCTGGAACATCTCTTTCAGAGCTTCGCTGGTGCCAGTTTTGCGACGATGGTTACGACGCAACGTAACGCGACCAGATTTAAACTCGCGCACTATAGCGTCAAGACCTGAAAAAGGTGTAGTTTTGATAAATTAGTGAATTTTATTGTGAGTTTTCTAAAATAAATGTGTTAAACTAAGCAAGTAGAGGGTTTAACCAACATCCGTTTAGATTGCATAAGCCTTTGCCCGAAAAAAAAGTAAAAAGACAGCACCTACCTTTAATGTTCGCAGCATAATCAAGGGTGCTAAGAATTTTAAATTGCGGGTTTTTAGGGTGTGTGGCAAATGTATATAAATCACGACAAGCAACAACACCATTATGATGAATAAAAGGGATGTGAACTAATCCCACGCATTCAACAACTGTCAAATGAAGTTTCTGACGTAGCGTATCCGACTTGTTGTATGCCTAAAAAATCCAAGCCAATGGATATGTACGGTATCTAGGTGAGCTGTTTGTATGTTTCGAGTGTGTAGGTGTGTGTCTGTTTGTAAGAAAAGTGTCGCAATCAAACACGGAAATATAAAACGCACAAATAATAATAAGCCATAGCACGACGACAACAACAACAACAACGTGACACTTGAAGGTGGCGCCTTGGCCCTGGTCTTTGGGTCTGTGGAATGCTGTAGCATCGCCATTTGGTCTGTTGTTCGGTTTGCTCGTAAAAATAATAAATGGCGTATGCCTTGCCTTCATCGAATTTGATACGTAGCGTCGTTGGGCGTCGAGCGTTGAGTAACATAAAGCTTCGTAAGCTGCGAGTGAAACATGTAAACGCCTGATGGCTGTTTAAAGCCGAAGCTGCCGCATAGACGACGGCCACAATAGCACCATGTCTGTCTATCCAACCGACCGTCTGTTCGCCTTCCTTCGACGTGATTCTCTTTTGGGTTTGGTTGCCAGGACAGTAGCCACGGCCCAGGAAGCCAGCTAATAGCGTTCAGCTAGCAACTAGCTCTTGGGCTTCATACAGCACATCAAGGCAAACTTAAATCAATTCAAGTTCTCGGCAGGCATAACATATACTCGTTCGAATGCATGAAGCAAGTAAGTGTGTTATGCTTTTCGTCCTTTTTTTTGTATGAGGCAAAACCGGAAATGCTGCGGCAATGGTATCCGACTGTGTTGGTCTGTGCCTTCTTCAAAGTCAATTAATTTATAGTAGCGGAAATTGGTCTAAGTGTTGCAGCTTCATGCTAGACGAAGGCAAGCAAAACAGCCTAGGACTCTTAACAATAATAATGGTCAGAACAATAGAAACAAGTGGCTGACAAAAGCATATAAACATTGCCATCTATACGAAAGATGCTGTATAACACTCACACATACACTAACAAGCAAGGACATACCCCTAAAACTACAGGTTGGCTTCGCCCGGCAAAGCGACAACAATATTGTTAGAAAATTTATTCGCTCAGTTCGCTTCATTTGTGTTTTGCGCTGAGTGCGACGACGCGTCGTTGTCTGCCTGCTTGGGATGCTGCCTGGTGTTGACGAGGACGAGCGTCAGGACACGAATGCCAGCAAGCTGGCTAGCTGTAAACTTGCTGCTCACATTGCTGCCAGCTCAAACGCTTCATGTGCTTCAAGTGACGCGCGCGCGCTTCGTTCACACTCCACGGGCATTTATCGTACACACAGGTTATATTTATATATATATATTTATATAGCATTTTTAAGTACAACATACATCCATATATCGTATGTGTATGTAAGAAACATATTCATATAAAAAGATTGTTATATAGCAATAGCAATAGCCATAAGCATCGGCCGTTTAATAACTCGCGCCTCGCACACAATACGCGTCTTGATTGATTTGAATGTGCGCTCGTTACGCATACGACGCGTTTGTTGTGAGCGCGCCAAAAAAAGGAATGAAATAAATAGTTGTCGACAACAACCGGAAACGGATGTGTCTAGTGCGACAGTGACAGTGATAGTGATAGTGAGATTGTGAGTGTCAGTGTGGCGCAAAGGCTCTTAGTAATTGAGTGAGCGCATAAGTCAGTCAGTAGGGATTTATATATAAATAAATATATGTGAAAGTGTATGTATGTGTTGGTAAGTGCGTTGCAACTGACCAGCGTAACATGGGGCAGTCTTTGATGTTGTTCACCTTATTGCAATCAGATAGCTATCAATACTCATCGCTTTTTATTCTGGATTTTAAGTTTACTTGCAACAAAACAAAGGCAAAGTTTGTTATTGAAACTATGGGCTTGCAGCAAAGTTTAAGCTTGAAAGTAAATTGAAACATATTTTAATTTGATCAACCACTGTATAAAGAATTCAAGAGAGAGTAACTCAACAGGCGAAATATTTTGCTGGCATACATTTACACACACACAGACATACAAACATAATACATATTTGCAAATGTAAAAGTTTGTGTGTGCGCATACGAAAAAGGCAACACTAACATAAATCTATACATTTTGTAAACATCGATAGTTCGTATTTATAAAAATGCATATTTGCCGAAAGTATTTTTAACATGATGCCTGTGTCCATGTTCTGTCTGGCAAAACACACGCACACAGTTAACGTTACGGTGGCACATATTCGATATAAACGTTGCATGGCTGCATTATATCAATACATAAGCTTGTGTGTGTGTGTGTGTATTAAAGCCCTTTCTATAACCAGTTGATAACAATTTCAATATATTTACACACATGGCATGGCATATGTGACCTGTTGTTTCGATGTTGTGGTTGATGTCGCGTCATGATGCGCTACACGATTTTTTGGCCAATGGCATAACTAAATTTGCAAGTATATTACACTCAACAAAAAGCGAACTGAAAGATTTTATAGCTAATCCTGCATTGAAAACCTTTGAAATATCTTTTAAGAACTGAAACTAACAGATTCACTATTTACAATTTAAAGAAAATAAGCATTGTAGTTTTAAGTGTTAACTTTGCTTGAATTTTTTTTGGTGTAACTGTTCAAGTTATCCTTTACACAGTTTCTAGTTGTCCTGCTTACCATTATTTCTTTTTTATGCCACATGGCTGTAGTAGTTAATGTATTTAAATGTTGCAGTTGGCTATAAGCCTGCTTCTTGAAATTGGGCTTATCTTAAACTGAAATCATTGGCATGGCACGGCACAGCTGTCATGAGCCAATCAAAAAAGATAGAACATAGAGCATACAGCTCGAATTCGAAAACCAAATCAATATCATACAATTGTTTCAACGCCATAAAAGCGGAAATTAAACCACAGCAAAGGATGTCCTACAAGTGCAATAGCAATAACAACAACATACACCAACACGAATACATACAAACACACAAATAGGGACACAAACCTATACCTTTATACATATACATACGCATAATAAAGTATGGCGGTTTCACATTGATTGTATTAAGTCTAAAACGAAATTTAACTTTCAACCTGTCCCCTTCCCATCTTTCCCTTTATCCTGAGTGTAAAGTCGACGCTAATTAGATTTTTACCGCCGTACTACATCTCTCTATACACACATATACGAATATATATGTGTGTGTGTATATTTTGTGGCAGTCAGCCATATAGTCTGGGCTGTGTCAAAAGCTTATGGAAAAACTTAATTAAGAAGTTGCCGCAGTTGCAACAAGCATCCGTCAAAAAACTGTGTTGGCTTCATGGCATAGTTACGTGCACCGTAACCGTGGTAAAGTGGAAACGTATAGGTAAACAACAACAACAACATATATAGGAACAAAAGCGCAAAAGAAAAACGCACAAAATCAATTATAATCGCAAAGGGGGCTGCTGTTGCCACAGTTGCTGGGCGGAGGGAATTGCGTTAAGCAAAAAAACTGACAATTGACAGCAACAAGTAGAATGCTGTCAAAAACCAACGCTAGCATAACAATAACAACAACAAGAACAACAGCAAAAACGTTAGACGTTGCCTAACAATTAAGCGCATCCTTACTAAGAAGCAACCGAAGACGCTTCTGACATGGCATAGTTTTAGCAATTTTTGAGTTTTTTGTGCTTAGTTTAGCTGCTTCGATGTTTCTGCTTTTAATACCCTGAACCCATTGAAAATGGGTATTAACGGTATAATGGTTTTGTGCAAAAGTATGTAACAGGCAGAAGGAAGCATCTCCGACCCCATTAAGTATATATATATTCTTGATCAGTATCAACAGCCGAGTCTATATAGCCATATCCGTGTGTCCATCCGTCTGTTCGTATGTATGAACGCGTCGATGTCAGAGACTATAAGAGCTAGAGACTCTCTAGGCAGACTCCCGTTTTCGATATACACATGGGATCGATAACATGAAAATCTTGCTATTGACTTTGGGATAGCGTTTAAACATTAAGCAAAATAGTGACATTCTGTAAAATTTTTATTGCAATCGGTTAAGAAAAATCTGAGATATGCAACATTGAAGTTGAGTACAGTCTGTGCGTACATACCCACACACATACTTGCAAGCACTGACTGTACGCGTAAAGTATAGGGTTCAGGGTATCTTCTAGTCGGGATTTCTCGACTAGAGCCTTTTTACTTGTTTTTAATAGAAACTTAAGGCATTCCTTAGCAAAAGTATTTAGATATCTTAATAATTTATTGGGATATATAATAAATGTTCAAAGTTTATAGCAAAACTTTATCTTTAACACGGTTTATACAAAATTTAATAAAAGTTTTCCATAAAATATGAATGAAGTGGATATCAAAATTATTTGATGCAAATAATAATAATTAAACTGACTTTTAAATCTCCTGTAGAAAAAAAAAATTATATACAAGTTTTATTTTATAAAATAACATTATTAACAAATCAAATATTGATTATTTTTTCGTACACAATATAAAATACGGAATTTCTTCGGATTCGGATTGAAAATAGTTTCTCAAACCGTTGCCCAACTTTCGCTTTAAGCTTAACAAAATGTTAAAAGAACTATGCCACCCAGCAACGATTTTAGTTTATAAAATTTCCTTCTTGCACACAGCCAGACATATATTGAGCATACATCCAGTACACACACACACACACACACACACAAAAACACACAGACCAAGAAATTCGTGCACATGAATACAGAAAGGAGCTAAAATAGACACTTAAAATGCTGGGCACATAATGGCAGGTAGCGAAAGTGCATGGCCTGTCCATTGTTGAGACGTTGACATTAAGTGGAATACATATGACTCTAACATACACACAAGTTACATCACACACCCAAAAAAACCGCATATCCGGATTTGATAAACTAGGCCAGTTGATTGGCTTATGGGAACGTTGATAACTGAATGACATACCTGTTGTTGCCTGCGCCTGTACCTGTTGCTTGACATTATCGATAATCTTATCGCCGACGCCTTTGTGCAAATTATGCCCAGCTATATGCTGTTGCAAGCTGCTCCCAGCGCCACCATCTCCACCAGCTGCACCCAAGACCGTTGCAGCTGTATAAAGTATTTTGGCTGGCATGGGTGGCGGTGGCGGTGGTGGGGGTGGAGGTGCTGCTGCAAGAGCTGGTGGATGATGTTCTTCCGCTAGCTGATAGTGCATCAATTGCTCCTCGGCGAGATCGGCGCGTGTTTGAGCCAGACGCAGCTGCTCCTCGAGTATTTCCAACTTAAGTTGTAATTTTTTTAGTTCATCGTTAGTAGTTTTTGCAATAGCCGCATCCATTAGACTTTGCTACGGAAACAAGAGCAGGGATTGTACGGGTCGGGGGAGCGGAGCGAGGCGGGGTGGGGGTTGGGGTGGAAGGGTAACGAATATTAGTTGAGCAAACATTAGTTAAAACGCCTTTTGATGCAAGTTAGTGCAGATAGTAGATTATAGTTGCACATACATAGTGAGAGAAATAGAGGATAGAGTTAAAGACATAGCTGAAGCATAAGGCAAGCGAGTTGCGCTTACGTTTTATTGAATCCAGCACCCAAAAAATGTTGGAAGGGAACACCCGGTACCCAGCTGAACACATTCCATGCATGTGTCGGTTATATATAACTTTTAGATCAATTATAATTAGGTGCATAAACAAATTAAAAGTAAAGAGTTCTGTGTGCTTTAAGAATGTTGCCTTTATTTGGGTTGTGCCATTTGTTGTATGTTCTCAGTTGCTTTTAAATATACTCGAGAACGGTTTGAATATATCAAACACGCTACGTGTTTGCTTTTAAGAAGATAGATAGGGAAAGGATAGATAGATAGATAAAACCATCACCAAATAAATGTAGTTGAAATTCTTGCTTACCATTTCCACAATGCGTTCATTGTGTTCACGTGTCTGATGTTGCACCTCATCCTTAATCTCCTCGAACTCCACTTGGGTCTGTAGCGTTGTGGGCGATGGCGACGCCTGTGGCTGTCCATCGGTTAGGTCACGTGTTTTGGCAGTTAGTTCATCATTGCGTTGCTTCAAACGAATCAACGCCGCTTCCATTCTGTCAGAATAATAAATAAATTGGGTTATTAACAATTTTTATATTTTTATGGGCGAAAATATTTGCTTTTACTTTTGACTGGTTTCCACACTCTCTTTCATATTGTCGGTCAGCAGTTTTGCCACCTTTGTCAGATTACCATTCTCAGTGCGAAGTGTTTCATTCTCCTCTTCCAAAAGATGTTGCTGTATGCAAAAGAAAATTTTTATTAAACTGAAGCTAAGCTTACATTTAGTTTAATTTACATGTTCCACTAGCTCTGCTATTTTCTCATTGGCTTCGTACAGCTGCAGCTCAATGGCATTGGTGGCATTTTTAAGCGTAAGGAACTCCGTTACTAGACGTTCCACTAAGGAGTTGGTAATGGGCATATCCAGGTTGCCATCGACATCGATTAGACTATCCAGATCGTTGCCAATAGCAACGTCACCGCTTTCGGTACTATCATGTTGTAATATCTTGAGAAGATTACGCTTCAGTTCAATGGAGCCAATTAACGTAGCTGCAACGCTGCCACTTGAGTTATCCTGTTGCCTTTCGCGCATGTGTTCCAGTTCGGTGGTGAGACTAAATCAGGAGGCGTAAAGTAAGATAATGTGATAAGACAGAATAACATAACTTACTTGTGTATTTGATCGACCTTCATTTTGTGCAGCTTATCGAGCGCATTGCGTTCGTTAAGTGTTTTATTGAATTTGACAGTAAGCTCTTTGATTTCAAGTTCAAATTTTCTTTGCTGTTGTTGTAGCAAATCCAGTTGAGCACACAGTTTCTCATGCTGCGCCTGTTGTTCCTCTTGCGTTGTTTTATCTGCATGAAGAAGCATGTGTCAAGCCAGGTTAAATATTGAAAGGGTATAACAACTTACGAGATTCGATCTCTAACTTAAGCGCTTTGTTCTCCTCTTTAAGTGCAATGTTGTCCTCTAGCAGTGTAAACATATCATGTTCCGGATCTTGTTCATTGTAGTCCGGTTCACTCACGCGACTTCGACTACGTGTTTTGGCCTCCTGCGTCCGAAACTTGGCCACTGGAATGCGTCCGCGTCGCTCCATATTGATTTAGGTGCTATTTAAATCAAGAAGGAAGAGAAAATTCTATTTTAGTTAAGTTTCTAGATAAAGAACTTAAAGCTGTGCTTACTTTTGCGCGTGCTTCAAGCCTTAAAGCATTATCCTAAACCTCTTATGCTAAATGTGATATGAAACTTATATGCAGCCATTACCAAGAATTGCTCGAATGTTACATTAAGTTTAGATGCATTGATGAAATGTGTGTGAGCTTAGGTGAATTTATTAGTTATTGTCCTTTTGTCTAGCCCCACATTGAAACGCCTTGCAGTTTATTTTTTTTTTTTTTGCTTGTTCTGTTTTAATTTTATTATAAGTTGCTGTTTATAATTTAAATCATTTGTTTGACCACCCCTTTCATACCACCTTTTTTCTAGTTTTAATGCGCTTTTTGTTTTACCTTTATTTGAATGTGTTTTACAAGTGTTTTGAATTTTCATTCAATTTTTAACGTTCTCAGATATTAGTAAGATTGTTTTGCTTTCTGACTAAAAATGCAATTACAGTTTTTTGTTTAGTTTTAACTATTTTTCCAGAATTTGGCTACACATTTGAAATGCTTGCAAAGAATGCTAAAAGTTTTTAGAATTTTCTTAGCTTGGCTTTAAATTATTTGCTTTTCAGTGCAGAAGCGTTTTCACAATTCCTAAACTAATATATATATATATATATATTATATTATATATATATATATTTTTTTTTACATTTTATTTGTATTTTTTTTATCCTTAATAATTAATTATTACGTTTCTTTCATTCTTCTTTTTCGTTTTGCTGCAAACTTTTTTTGTTTTTCCACTTTCAGTGCATAAATAAAATCAAAAATAATAATTTAATAAAACTGAAAACTGTGAAAATCTTTTACTATTGAATTATTAATTTTTGAAATTAATTTCCTTTCCTTGTGTACAAAAATAACTAACTCAAGGCGGCTTAGAGCTCTTGGTTTTTAATTGTTTTTTTTTTTTTTTTGTTTTTGTTAATGATTGCTGTAAAGTTTTATATATAGTTTTCAATTTGGTTTAAATTGCTATAATGTTTTGTATTGTTTTAAATTAAAGTTTATGTATTTTTTCTTTCTTTTTACAGCTAGTTTTAAATTGTATCTTTGGATTATATTTTTTTTTCTTTTTCATGCAGTTTGTGTACTAAATTCATACATACTTTACATGTCTTTTCTTGCTATAATTTACATTGTTTAAAGTATAACATATAATATAGAAGTAATTATATAATTTTTCATAAATGTATTTATTTGAGTCTAAGCCTCGCGAAAATTTCAAATAGTCATAGATTCTTTTATAAGGAAATAAATGTATGCGTTCGGTTTCTTGAGCCCTTTGCATGGAAATCACATAAATAAATTTTTAATAAACTTAAAATTTTTTGTACTTAACGGTAAAAATAAAGAAACAAATGCTAACTATGCTGATAGACTAGCGGGATTATTGGTTCTTAAGAACAAAGGAAAGACAGTTTAATGAAATACTGGAGATTTTGAATAAAAATAATATTAATAGTTTGATATATATATATATATATATAGATATATATATACATATATATATATATATATATGATATATATATACATATATATATATATAATATATATACATATATATATATGTATGATTATATGTACCCTGACTTATATCTTATGTTATGTTTGTGTTTGATTAACGAGAATACTTTATGCAGCCGAGATTCAAATTGGTTTTCTTTTTCACTTGTTGCCATTTTTTTTTTTTTTTGTTTATTGCAGAAGTTTTTAGTGTTTTTGTTGTTTGTCGTTTGCTTAGGTGTTGTTATTTAAACTCTCATGTTAAATAAACACATGTTTTTTTTTCTGTCTGTAGTAGAAGTATGTATGTATGGTATGCATGTATGTAAATACGACCGCGCCAGGTGTATGAATAAAATGCCAAATGTCGCTGTTACAATTGTCGTATACATAATATGTGTTGTATATTTTGTTTTTGTTTCGTTGTAGTTGTTATTGTTGCTTATCCTGTGTGTTGGTTTTGCGATGTGTTTAGATTTTCCCAATAAACGCATGCAACTTGTCCATTAGCTGTCGAGGGTAGTTAGCAGACGATTGCCCGGTCTCTTGCTTGAACCACTTGTGAAACGAGTCACGCGAAATAACTTCAGAGTCATACAGCACACTCCATATGCTGCAAATGGTCTCGCCTGCGGCCATGTCATCTTCAAATTCAAGCGTATACTGCTTCTGTATCGAGTCGACAGTCTCCTCAATGCAAGCGATTTCGTGCGTCTCCACCATATCGATGCACAGTCGCAGCAGCTGAGTACACTGGCTGCGAAAGATCTCAACGTTGAGCTGCAACTGCTGCTGCTGTTTGTTTTTGTTAGTCTTATTTTTATTGTTGTTTGTAGTCTTAGTTGATGGCTTTTTGGTGATCACAGTTAGTGCGAAATCACAGCAAAGGAATTTGGTAAGTTGTCGCACAAATGGTGCGTTTATATGCACATTAGTATTGACATAGTCAATGGCGGTGTCGCTGGACAGCCGCAGCAGATAGCTAATGCGCTCCACATGCTCAGCGGGTGTGCGTGTGACCTTGGGTCGTTGCACACCAGTTGTGGGTGTGCTTTTTGGCTCCAGAAATTGAAAGCTATTCGATTGTAAAAAGTCGCGATACTTGCGAGCATCGCTCCAAAACAGCTGGCCTCGATCTAGCTTATAATCAATATGCCATAGCTGGTGTGTGTAGTTGGCGCCAAATTCTTGCACGAAGTAGTTGACAAAGGCGCGAACAAAACGTTCGGTGAACTGTGGGTCGTCCAGCCAGCGACGTTGCCATACATCTTTAAAATCCAAACAACCCTCATGTATGATGGGTCCCAAAAACTCAAAAACATAGGTCCAACCATTTGGTACATCCACCAGCACATCGGCAAAACCCTCGCCGAAACGTGCATAAGCCTGGGCAAAAATTACCCGGCCAAAGGCCTCATGTCGCATTAGGAACGAAAAGACATTGGCGCATGCTAAGCGTTGCTGTCGCTTTACTTCTGCACGATGCACATACTCCATCAGAATGTAATGTATGAGAGACACTACGGTTTGTGGCTTGGCATTTACACTGCGCCAAATGATCAGTACCTCCTTTTGCCAGTCTTGTGCGCTTAACACTTCTTCCACGAGCTTTGTGAGCAATGTCTGACACTGTTTTCCATCAAGCTCGCCTTCTGCTCTGTTCGTCGTTTCCATGTTATTATTCCTGTTGGCAACTGTAGACGCTGTCGCAGCTGGTGTTTGTTGCTGCTGCTGTTGGTGTGGTGGATTTGCAATGGAGTTTGTTGGTAGTGTACGCTTGAGCAAAGTGACTTGTGTCGCTGGCACTGCGCTGACAGGACGATTGCTTGCGTTGCGCCACTGATAATGCGATGAATTGCCCAGCTTAGCGGTGGATGTATCCTCAATGTTGCCGCTGCTAAAGCGCAGCTTATTGAGATCTATGCTTAAGGATTGATTCTCTTGATGCTGCGATTTATTTGACTTTTGCATAAAGTAATTGCCGCTATCGTATCCATGATGATGATGTTGATGGTGTTGTTTCTGTTGTTGAAATTGGTAATTCGATTGTTGCTGCTGCTGCGACTGTTGCTGTGACGGCTGTCCGCTGCGGCCACTGTGCTGCTGCTGCTGTGGTTGCTGCTGCTGTGGTGGCAGCTGCGCCTTAGGCTCATCGTGTTGCTTGTGTCGCTGCCGATTACCGGCAGCTGATTGCGCTGTCACGGGCTGATCCCAGTTACGCGACCGTAAATCAAGCACATCCTGCATCATGAAACGCACACGGCTACTTATCTTAATGTTGAGCTGATGTTGACGATGTGAATGGTTGCTGCTACGTGTACGCTGCACAATATCATGAATGCGGCGAAAGATTTTTTCGATGCGTGCACCACTCTGGTACTGCTCGGACGGGCCGGCCTCCAAAATGTGCCCAACAGTGGTCAGCAGTTTGCACATGTACTCAAGTTTTTCCTCGCAGCCATGTTCCAACAACGACTCGACGCAATGCAGCACACGATCGCTGGTCAGCGATTGCAGTTTGAACAGCTCACCAATAAAGCGTACTGTGCCCCAGGCACGACGTCTGAATTGATATTCGAGATCCTCCATTTCGGCGCGCAGTTCAGCCTTTTTGGATAGATCGGTGCACGCATTGATGCGTTCCTGTGTTGGTTGCAACTTTTTCGCCTTAGCATTGGCATCATTCACATTCGATTCGAACTCGTGCTGAATGCGTGTTATTAACGAGCTGGTGAACAGTGATTTGTTCTCCGCCTTGATCTCGTGGAACAGAACCTTGCAGAAGCGCGCATAGGTGGGCGCAAAGTTTGGCTCACTGATGGTCTTCTCAAATATGAGCAGCATTACCTATTGTAAAATACAATATGTATAAGTGAGGAGCATAAATAATATATTGCTAAGAATTTATTACATTTGTCATTTTGCCTTGGGTATCCATCCTAATGCTGGACATTTCCTTTAGTAGCACATCAAAGTTATCCGGGGTAAGCTTGTTGAGAATGCCACGCACTTTCTTCAGCACCACTTCCATGTCATCATCGGGATCCGCCTCCGTTGCGATAAATGAGGACATACGACGCATCGTCTCTGGTTGCCAGGCATTCTCACATTCTGACAACTTAATCTCCTCTTTGAGCGACAGCTGTACACGTATTATTTCCATGTGCCTTTGATTCGACATACTCATACCTCCGGGTCCCGAGCTGTTGCCACTCGAATTCCCGCTCATTGCCGCCTGATGTCCATCGTGATGCTTCTTATTCTGATTATGGCTATGACCGCGTCCACGCTTTCCAGAATTGAAGTCCATTAAATCATGCGGATGCTGGTATTGTTGTACATGCTGATTGTGTCCGTGATGATGCTGCTGCTGTTGCTGCTGCACTTGCTGTGTCTGTCGCGAAACGAATAGCTGTGAAATGCAATCGCCCTTCTGGCATGGCACTAATGGCGGCTTCAGGGAATTACTTAGCTTCGACAGCTCGCGCAGCTGCTCAAAGTTGTACCTTATAAGTTTGCTGGCACCACGGCTTTTAGTCAATGTTACTGTTGAAGCCGTGGAACTTGTTTCCTTCGTATTTGATACGGGGTCTTGAACCGGTTGATGCATGGGAAAGTCTATTTTACCGGGTAGTTCAATCTTTAGCGTACTCTCCTTTGGAGCACAGTCAACATTATCCTCAGATAACTTAATCTCCGGACTTTTTACGTTCTCCGACTGTGAGCTCGACCATGTGGAGCTGCATATAAAACTGGAGTTATCTTCGGTAAAATCACCGAATTTCAGCTCGCCCAAATTGGTTTCGTTGGGATTATTGAAATCTTGATTGCTGGGTTTGGCATCTGCATCGATTTTGGTGCACCCTTCGGCAACCAAGTCCTCGTCACCGCACGTGGAGCTGCTGCTATTAAGAAATTCCAGTTGTGGTTCGACTTGGTTGGGCGATTCGTCAAGAAACTTTGCTACAATGTCCTTGTTGGCGACGTACTTGTCTAAATCTACCTGTGCTTTAATATCACACAAATCTGTATCCTTGTGGTCATCTAGGAAATGGAAAATGTTAATAAAATATACCCAGATTTTGTTTTCGTATGGCTTTACTTACATTTGAGTTTACTGGCAGTCGCATCATTGCTTGCCAGCGGCTGCTTCAAATCTTTGGGTTGCTTGTCTCTTAGGCTAGAACTTATGCTAGAATTATTAATAGTTGCACTAAACTTATCAGTCGTCGTGGGCGCCGCTTTGTCCAGCGTTGCGGACGCGACAGCGGCTGTCGTTTTAGTTGTTGTCACATATGTAATGATGGTCTCAGCACCACTTTTACGACATTTACTATTATTTTTGTTGCTCTTTGAGCTACTTGTGGCGCCGTTTTTGCTGTTGTTAGTCTTTTTATTGTTGTTGTTGCTCACATTAGTGACACTGCTGGCAGCTATAGTTGTTGCAGTGTAGCTGGTCGCCTTTTGTTTCTTTTTCTCCTGTTCCTTGCGCTTCTGCGCCTTGCTTGTGTTCTTTTTGCTTGGTGGCACAGCCGCAGACATTGCTTTACTAGAAACCGTGTCTGGCTGAGCTGTGCTCATGCCTGGACCTGCCATTGGTGCTGCTGTGACTTTTTCGAGTCCAGTTTGCTGTGTCAATTGCGTCTGTTGTAAATTTGGCTGCTGCGTGGGCGTCGAGGCGGTCGATGTTGAACTTGATGGCAGCTCGTATTTAGTATTTACTTGTTGTGGCTGCTGTTGCGGCTGCTTCGTCTGCGGCTGATTTTTCGACTGCTGAGGCAGTTGAGAATGCTGCTCAGCATGTGTAAGCTGCTGAAAATGTTTCACCTGCTGTTGCTGCTCTTGAACATGTTGCTTGGGTTGTTGAAGCTGCTGCTGCTGTTTGAGCTGCTGTTGAGGATGATTCTGCTGCTGTTGCTGTTGCAGTGGCTGCTCATGTTGATGCTGCTGTTGCAGTGGCTGCTCATGTTGCTGCTGCTGTTGCAGTGGCTGCTGCTGTTGCAATGGCTGCTGCTGTTGCACTGGCTGCTGCTGTTGCACTGGCTGCTGCTGTTGTAGTGGCGGCTGCTGCTGCTGCAGTGGCTGCTGCTGTTTCACTGGCTGCTGCTGCTGCAGTGGCTCCTGCTTTTGCAGTGGCTGCTGCTGTTGCACTGGCTGCTGCTGTTGCACTGTCTGTTGCTGTTGCACTAGCTGCTGCTGTTGCACTGGCTGCTGCTGATTCTGTTTTGACTGTGGCTGCTCTTTGGTCTGTTGCTGCGGCTCATGATGTGACTCCGATTGGGGTTGCTGCTGCGATTGCTGTTGCTGCGACTTTGTTAGCTGAGCGGATAATTTGGGATTTTGCAATTTTGTAGAACGCGCTGGCCCCGAATCAGATGCTAAGCGAGCAGTAATAGCCGTTATTGGAGTCGGCAAGAGAGGCTTTTGTTGGTGTGGTGCTGATGGATATTTGATGCCGGCCAGAATGCAAAGAGCCTTGCTATTGCTGGAAGAGGCTTCGGCAACAGCGTTTGCTATCGATATGGGAGTGGCGGTGCCTGTAAAAGTAGTAATCATTAAATACGTCGATGGTTTAAAATTATATTAAATGACTAACTTTGCTTGTTGGCCGACTTGGGGCGCGGTTTTTTGCTTGTCAGCGGTTCAGTAAATACCACTGGCACATCTGTGTGGCTTGTGCTAGTTGTGGGCGGTAAATCATCGAAATTGTCATCCTTGTTTATGCAAGGTTGCTTGGATGCATTCTCCGAGGAATTATCCACTACAGAGAGGTTAAAATTAAAATTAGTTAGCTGCATTTAAGGTGCCTTTTGCTTTAACACTTTTTTATGAGTCGTTAAATTGTTAAGAAAATGTATATATATAGATAATTCGATCCATAGCAATGTACAAATGTTATCGAAATACCACATCTGAAACATCGTAAAATGAAACTTACCATCATTACATTGCCAAAAGCTAAGACGTTCATCTGGATTGCCCGAGTGGGCGAGTATGTCCTTTACAATGACACTGACCTTGTCTTCATCGGTAATTGGAATCGCATCAGATGCGCTTTCCGCTTCATAGCAGTCTGTTTGAATTTCTTCCACCGGTTCTGACGCTTTCTCTGTTTGCATTTGATGATCTACCATGCCGGCGCCTAGTATCAAGGCAGGTAATGAGCTTGCATCCGCTCCAGCTGTCAAAGGCTGATAACGGGGCAGACTACACTCGCTTCCCGTGCTTGATGTGAGCGTAGAGTTCGAGTCCTTGTTGATAAAAACCGATGAATTGGGATCCAGGACATTCTCTTTGGTGTCCGGATGTATTATTGGTATGGCATGACGACGACGCTCCTTTAACTTTTCAACACCGGCAAGCTGCTGCACCGCACTCAATGAGGTGGCCGAATATGCTGTTGGTATGGTGCCCGGCACAGTTGCTCCCACGGCTGTGGCGCTGCTGCTTTGCAGGTGCGGTGAATATGTGTGCAGTCCGGTTGGTGCAACCGTCGGGGTTGCAGCCAAGCTAGCGGCAGGTATCATTGGCGCCGTAGTTAAGCTTTGTGGCTGCACAATCGGAATGCTGGGCACAAATGTTGGCGCTATGTGATACGCTGGAGTTCCATTCAGGGGAGAGTTACGTGAATTCACTATGGGTGCAATGGCTGCTGCCGTTGGGGGTCGCTGTGGTGTTGCTGCCGTTGGCAACGGATAGGTGGCATAGTAGTTTTGCTGTTGCGGTGGCGTTGACCGCTGACCGCTGCCACGCATGCTGCCACGATGGCTTCCATTGCCGCCACCACCCCCACCACCCACTCCTGTCGCAACGTTATTGTTATTGTTTCCGCTGCTGTTATTGTTGTTGCTGAGCGGCAACGCTGGCGGCATGGTTGTGTGATAATATGTAATCGGTTGCGGCGGTAGTGCCGGACTTGGAGCAGGACTAGCGGAAATTGTGTGCTGTTGCCCTGCAACCATTTGTTGCTGTTTTTGTTGCGCTGGCGCTGCATAGAAGCCGGCAGTGGGTGCTGCTGATGCGGCATTCGGTGCAAACGCAACGGTCTGTGCGTTAATAAGTCCGGGATGATTGAAGGGCAAATAGGTTGTCGAAATGTAGGCGGTGCCAGGACCAGCAGTATTGCCGGGTGCTGGCGCGATCAGGCCAGCTGACTGCGTAAAATGCGGCGGCAGCGTGGAGCTGTTGAGTGCATGCACCAAGCTTGCTCCGCTACTGCTGCTGACTGGCGTGAGAACGCCATTAGCGTGCGCCTGAGCATGACCAAGGCTGTGATGGTGGGTCTGGCCATGTCCCTGTGACGTGTTGCTGGCGGCGCCACTCAATTGCAGAGCGGCGCCACCGCCGCTGCCATTACTGCTGCTGCTGGATGAGTGTGGCGCGTGATTTGCGTACTGCAGCTGCGGCTGCGGTTGATAGAAGATAATGGGTTGCTGTTGCAGATGATGTTGCTGCTGCTGTTGGATATGTTGCTGTTGCAATTGTTGTTGATGCTGCTGCTGGAACTGTTGTTGCTGTTGCTGAAGATGTTGGTGCTGCTGTTGTGTCAACTGAAGCTGTTGTTGTGGCGGTAGGGGGTGATGCTGGTGGTGATGGAGGTTCGCGACGGTGCCCTGTTGCGGCACAAACACCGCGTGCGTCTGCGGCTGCTGTGGATGCTGTTGTGGATCCTGTTGTTGCTGCTGATGCAGATGTGTGATGCGCGATTGTTGCTGCTGTTGAAGCGGCTGCTGCTGTTGCTGGCTTGGGTGTTGGTGGTGGTGTGAATGTGGATGCGCGTGTGACGGCTGATGGTGCTGCTGGGACTGGTGGTTGTGGTTCTGCTGGTGTGTTGACTGTGGCCTGTTTCCCTTCCCACCCCCTCCCGTTGGTATGAACATAGGAGGACCTTCGTAGGATCTAAACACACACGCATACACAAACCCACACGCACACACACATGCCCAAAGAGCAAGAAAATAGTGGGAAAGAGAGAGAGAGAGAGAGTTGTTGTGGGAGGCGGCCACAAATATCGTTGGCGTCGTGGAACAGAACAAAATGTACAAAAAATTTCATTGTTAGTAAGATGAAAATGGGGAAAATGAAACGCATTAAAGTAAAAGCCATGGGTCATTGAATGCGGTGAATGATCGTGCGAAAATTAAAAAAAAAAAAAAAAGAAAGAAAAGCGCATGCAAGTTATTATGGCAAAAATGACTTAAAACTAATAAGCATGCAAATTTCAAATGCTGCAAATTCGAAAAGAAATGTTTCCAATAAATCTGAGTACCATTCAATATTATAGGTTAACTAAAGACCGAGTTACACCAACCACCATATCCAACTCAATTTACAAACTAAATTTATTTATTAAAGCGCAAGCTACTCAAATGACAGTACTTGTTAATAAATGTAATAGCAATCAAATATTAACACGTTTGCGTACATTCTTATTGAACCGAAATTAGAAACATTGCTTCAATATGCATTTGAATACAAACGTTGCAAGTCCGAAGAGGTGCATAATCTCTATGCCGTAGAGTGTAGGGACTCTCTCTGGCAGTTTTGCCGTTAATTGAGCTCATAAATTGACGTGATGTCACGTATGGGGCGTGTGAAACACGTACATAGAGACAACTGTTGACGATGGCTCACTTAGTTATCGGCAGCCTTTTTTTTTATTTAATTTTTTTTTTCTTTTTTGTTATCAAAAAATAGCAAACAACACTACTAATCATACTAAGTATTAAAATGAGTACTTGTTGCGAGTGTGAAAGAAAATTAAATAAAAGAGCACAAAACAGCTTGATGACACACAACAACAGGTGCTGCTCTTAGTCAGCGAAAGCCGTTTTTTTTTTTTTTTTGTATGTGGGAGAAGCTGCATACTCTCGGCCCACATACAGTGAAGGCGCATCTTCAGTGATAAGTTGGGGCCAACAACTGGCACAAGTGGCTGCTTTCTTGTTGGCTAAGTCCGATGCACCCGGTAGGTAGGGGGAAAACCAGTTTTAACTTTTTTTTTTTATGATTAAATGCCTTTTCACTGCGTGTCTGGCAGAGCAAAAAGAAAACCGATATCAAAAACCCGTTTGAGAAAATTTTCGCACTTGCCGTTGTTTGTAAACAAAACCAGTTGTGGTCTCTTTTTGTGTGGGTGCTAAGCGTTCTGATTGGAAATCGAGATGGATTTGTTGTTTTGTAAATGGCCGTTAAAGTTTTCCAAATAAAAAACGAAAACATAATTGTTGGATACTTGGAAAAGCGAAAGGCATTTTGTAAGCGATAGCAGTATGTGAAAACATTTTTTTTTTAAGCATAATTCTATTTTAACTGATATTGGTTTACTTACCGCTGCCTGCGCTTCTTTTGTTCCGTTCTCCCTCTTGCGTTTACGTTGTTTCTGTTGCCCCTTCTGCTTCTGCTTCTTCTTCTTCTTCTCCTTCTGCTTGTTTTTTCAGTTTTTGCTGACGCGTTCTTGTTGTTATTATTGCCCCACTATGAGGGCACAAACAAAGTGACGCGCGATTGTTCCTCTCAACTTAACTTAATAAATTCTTTTGGACACACTCTCTGAGTGCGCTGGAATTTGTCGTTACACGCAAACTCAAATGATAAATTATTTTTTGCTTAATTTCGCTTTGTTATTATTAATTTAGCAAGATGCCGAAAAACAGCAAAGTCAAGTGTCGAAAATGATTGCGAGAAGCGGCTCTCTTTTCTTTTGTTCTGCCGCGTTTTGTTTTGGTGAATTGGAAAATTCCCGCATATATAATTAACGAATGCAAATGTTGATGCACATCGACATTAATGTAGACGAGAGACGAACACGCACGTATAAACGTTTAAAATATTGAAATAAGTACTGCTAAAATTTCACGGTAATTTTCCCTATAATTAAAAGAAACAAATAAAAGTTTGCTTTAATTTTGGATGTACAATTTGATCAATTCCAGGAATTACTGAGAAATGCTTGCTATATCGTTTTCGATTGAAATTTTTGTTGTTTTTTTTTTTTAAAGATTTTTTTTTTGTTGTTTTCTTTCTCACTCTTTTGCTGTCGTTTAGGCGTTGCTGGTTGTTTTTGTGTGTTTGTTGCCGCTGTTACTCGGCTGTCGTTTGTCGACTGTCTCTGTCGGTTGGTTTGTGGTACTTACTCGCCGCCCAAAGCTGCTTACACACAGGCACACATCATAAAATGAAGAAACGAAAAAAATTTAGTTCCACGTGGGGAACACGCCTATTAAGAACTCGCGGTGTGTTTTACATCAGTTCATTGTTTTTTTGTCGCTTTTTTGGTTACAGTTTTTGTTTAATCTATATATTTATTGCTATTACAAAAAATTTTGTAAATGTATAAACGCTACAGAAACACGTCCTCTCTTGACAACTTTACTGACAGAATGTTATCGACCTAGTCGATTGACAGTTGTAACATATGGTTTTGTCACTCGGAAGCTAACAGTTCGATATCGGCTGTTAACACTGACAATGCAACCATAAACTAACACATAACAAGAGTGGAAATAAGAGCTGGGATGTTATGATTTTAACATTTATTTTTCGTATTTATTAACGCCAGGGGAAACAAACAATAGCAGGTATTTTCATAACTTGTTTTGGCAGATTTACCCAGCATACCAGCTGACTTTAGCTTTTGTATTGATTGCAAGGTGGGGGTGCGTGTGGCGTGGTTATCTGTTGATTTGCAATTAAAGAATTTTGCTTCAATATGCGTGCTCCTACCTAAAATGAAAGGGTAAAATAAACTGGATTTTGACTAGTTAAAAGCTTAACATGATATTCAAACATATATATATATATCCATATACTATGTTACACACATTTTTTCAATATGGTAGGGATTACATAATGAGCTTAACAAATTGTATGGTTTCGAATAAAAAATAAACGTATTTTGAATTCATATACGCTAAATAACTCACTGTATATTCTATTTATATGTATCACCTAAGATAACATACAAACTCTTATTTCCAGTCTTTATATATGTTAATCTATGTGTATAACAGGACCGTGAAAGATTGATCTGATAGACTATCGAATATATCGGTTTCTAAAAAATCCAAAATGTACCTGCGTGTTGTTTAATAAACGGCCACACTGTCTTGGCCTGACGTAGTCGTCTCCCTCGCTCTTACTGGCCAATGCACGATTAATAGCTCGTTGTTACACACGGCAAGGTACACATATTTAGCCTGACAGGTGGCGCCAGTAAGCAGTTCTGTAGTGTAGTTCCGCAAGCCAAAAGAACAAAAAATTTGAACTGCAATCATGGCAAAAAAAAAAAATATATTTAAGGGGAATCACTTACCTTGCGATTATAAAAGTGAGCAAGTCATGCTGCGGCCAGTATCAGGGCCAAATATAAAAGATTATAACTGATTGACACAAAAATATCTTAAATAAAAATTATGTTATATAAACTCAACAACGAATTATAATTTTATAAAAATCTTAGGATGATCATCTAATAAAACATATTAAACATTCCAGTATATGTTTGCAAATATCGATGTTCTAAATATGATATTAATATATTTAATTGAAGGTCTAAATTCTTAACTAATTTTTAACATGTTTCAGATTCTATTTTATTTGACAAAGAATAAAAAGCAGCTCATACTTATATATTGCTCGAAAAGCCGGCATGTTACTGCAACAACAGTTATTTAAATATGTAAATGCACACTTTTACTACACAACTACTATATATCATGTGACATAGCATTATTCGCACATGCGCTCTTCTCCGTTACTTCCTTCCAATGCAAGCTTTGACAAGCACCCTGTATGGCCATTGTAGCTGGAAAGCTTACCGTATTTACGCGCGCAAACCTTGGGGTTATAGTAAAAGCTGTTTTGCCTACCCAATTTGCCGGATACGCTGCTGTTAGTAGCGCCATTGCTGCTCGGCTCTGCCCCCATTTCGTATATGTATGTATGTGCATGCATGTGCTGAGAACGCAATAAAAATACATACAAACACACAAACATACATTGTGTTGGTTGCTCTGGCTGTGAATTTCTTTCAGCTCAATTTAAAAATAAATAAATAAATTGTTTTTCATTATTTATAAACGTACCAAGACTGACTTTTAGTCTGACTCTTCAAAAATGGTCGGCAACAACAGTAAATGTCTAAGTAAACGGCTTATTATGTGACCACTCACAATGCAAAAGGGATTGTGACCGCAAATGCAAATGTTTACAGTTGATAAAGTAACCAACACAAAACATAAACCGCATATAAATTAATATACACACACAATAACAATCAAGCACACTTTGTGAATAATTTAAAGCAACCAGGGACTTGCATTTTTATAACGTCTATAACGTTTCATTAGTACTTGAAGCAGCGAAGAGGACAATTTATTACACACAAAATATTTTAAATTTAGCCGATGTTTATGTGGCGCCATCTATACAAAGCATTCGGCACTTACTGCGTTTTAGGTGTGACCAAATGTAGCTAAATCGCGTTTGCTATTACAATTGTAACATTTTTTTTTTATTTATCTCAGAATAACATGAACATAATGATCAACAACACACAGTTAATAATTTGATTAACACAAGAGCCAAGCTGGAAACCATTTAATGTAGTATACGTACTCAAATTTTGTAAAGTGTATAATAATACCAAATTCATGTAAGGGCCAAAAAAATACGGAACGCTGAAGCCAAACATACCACCGCGAACGCTTCCTATTGGAATTTGCGCGGCACTCAGTCTGAGGCCGAAGCTTGTTCCTGACGCGCGTTTTGCGAGCCGCGGCGTTCAAAACGCTCTTGTTCCGTTTCATTCTCTTCCACACACATTTGGCGTTGACAAATATATTCATATATAATATTTAATGAAGAAAATCAAAAATTACACTAAAACGACGACAACGTATTTACAATTTTAAAACGAACTTTGGTTTATTTATAAAAGAGTTTACAGTAAAGTGTGAAATGATAATAATTAAATAAAAGTGGATACGTTGAAAACGAATCTATAGTTATGGGCATAGCCCAATTTAAAACCTTTTATTTCGTTTCTTTACATATTTAATTTCAATAATACAAATAAAATGTGAAATCAACAATAATTACAAGTTGAATCTATAATACAACAAATACAAAACGATCAATTTACGCAATAATTTAGATAATTTCTTTAAGAAATAAATAAGTAAATACACAAAAAAAAAACCAAATAAATCTATGTAGATAGTTAAATAAAATTAAGTGAAAATAAAAATAAAAAAAACAAAAACACTTATACAATCGCTGCACTTAAAACGACAAAGAACGAAAAAAATCATAATAGAAACCTTCGCCATTTTGTAGACCAACTTGCAAATACCACGACAATAAAAGCAGAGAGCCTGACACCAACACAAAGGCAACACAGCAATCACCAATACGACGACGTGCGCGTATATATGTGTGTGCGTATGTGTGTATAATGGAGCCTGCAAAATACGATGTGAGACCTTGAATTGGAACAACAACAATACAAATTTGCCGCCAACTTAACAAAATCAACGACATACCAGAAGATACCCACCAAAAAAAAAAAGTATAAATAAAAGAAAGCAGTTCGCAGAGTTTTGATTTAAAGTCAAAGGCAGAGCCAGCAGCCCACCTGAAAATCACAACTCCCCCCCAAAAGAACCTACTATTTTGTTGTTAGCCCAAGAATACACACACAAGCGCATGTTCAAGGCAACGAAAAACAACAACAAAGGTATCAGTGGAAGAGCTTCCAGAAATTATTTCCATTTCGTCTGGATTTTTGGTCGTTGAGTTGCAATAAAGTGGCAACAATAATTTTTTGGCCATGGAAACGCCATCAGTGTGGAGAAAAACGCGTCGTCAGGGACAAACAGAAGCATCAACAGCAACAACAACAACAGCAACAACAATGGTAACGGCAACTGCTGCAAACATGAGGAGAACGAGAATAACAACAACAACAACGATACCAGCACAAGGATTAATCAGCACATGGTCACAGTATGTTGTTGTTGTTGCTGTTGCAATACTTCTAAATTGCCTCCTCTGCCAAGGTGAGTTCAACACATCAATATCCAATATATGTGTGTGTGTGTGTGTGTGTGTAGGTGTTTGTGTGCGTGTAAGCGTATAAATGAACACTTTTACTCTCGAGCTGACACAAAGATTTTAAACAAATAAATGTGAGTCTGCCATTCAGTGATCAGTTTTCGACTTTAATTTAGATATGACTTCAACATGTTCAAGTACAACATTCAAAAAACAATTACCAGCAACTCAACTTGACTTATTTTCAAATCGCTTTTGGGCAAGGTCTAAGCCCACACTTCAATTGTGGCCAAGCACAATTGAATTTCGATGAGTGCGAGACTCTACAAAATGTATCTTAACTCGATTGTAGTCTTAATAATGATTTGCACTTCACAAAACGGATGCGTCATTTTCATAGCAATAGTTTTTTCGTCGTTTTAATATAAGCCCAACAACAATCTACCACCTTCCTTATATGTATGCAACTAGCAATCATTTATAATGATGCCCAACACATTTGGTTAGTTGGCTAACAACAAAAATGATCAGCTCAAACTTAAGCTACTCATTAAATTCGACTTGACAATACTCTTAAGATAGTTTGGATATTAGCTCAATGTTTTTTTATGACTTATTTTATTTTAAGCTGTTGGGGTTTCTTTATAAAGGTTTTTTTTTTTTAAATACTTACAAAAGTTGACCTTGTAACAGTTATGAAATTGGATATAATAGAAAATTTTTTTTTAAAAAACTTCCTATTTATATAAAGTTTCTATTTATAATGTGAACACGAATGAATGTGGAAAAAAGCCCAAAGCTTAAGTCGTGCAGTTAGTTTTAATTACTTTGGTGCAAAAATGTGTGGGACAGATCACGAAATCATTTTAAAATTTTAATTGCCTTACTTGTTTTGGGACTTTCTATTTATTTTGTTTTCAACAAGAGGATGGATAATCTAGCTAAAGGGCAACATCTAGACAGATTACACTATATACCCTAAAACGGAATTTTTGAGCTTTCAAAATATTATGGAGAGAAGTTATTCTGATATATTTATTATTTTGTTTTGTGTGCTTTTACAGGGATCTATCTGTATATTCGGCATAGTGCCCAAAAATAAGCGAAACCAGATCGCTGTTAATTTGATCTCAATAGATGTTGTGCATTATTGAGCATTGATCGTTTATGTGTTTATATGTTCGGCTTCATCTTTTCATTTGAGACCTAATATAAACTTAAGGCTATGATTGATGGGAGATTAGTTTGTTGTGCGGAATCGAAAATAGACAATTCGACTCGTTGAATAATAATCAATAAGCTTAATTCGTTGAAAAGCTCTTTTGAAAGTTAAAAAAATGGGTGTATATTTGATTTATATGAAATAAAATAAATGATACGAGTAGCATGCGATTATAAACCAGAAAAAGCTTTATTAATTTTTTCTTTTTAATGCATTCACGTATAATTATGTGTAATTTTTGTCTCCAGCAGCGCAGAATCACTGAAGCAATTACAAAATTGTACTTACAACAAGCAATATTTTAAGCTGAATGCGCAAAAGATATGCCGCTTGATGTTTTTTTAAGCAATTTACAAGAAAATTTGAAATTGCGTGTAATTTGGCTTAATGAGCAAAAATCACAATCTGGCAAAACAAAGAAACTACAACATGCTCACTGATCTCAGGCAACAGGCATTTAATTAACAGTATAATATACGACAATCTTCTAAAATATAATGAGGTGTATGTTTTTACCATACCTCTTACCATCTATCAAAGTTGGTTTCATGATTGGTGTTGGCCTTTTTTTTAAGCTTTATTTTATGCTCATTTAGCAGTTTTTGACTACACATCTTGTAAATAAGAGTTTTTGTTATCCAAATCAAAGAATAGCCATTGTTTTGCATATTATCTTTGTGGCTTACACATAATGCATGCTTTTGACCGCTTAATTATCATAATTAGCCCGGCCAGCACAGAAGGTGAGTTGGAAAGAGAATGGCTTTTGGTTCATTGAACCGTTGACACCGACGCGTCGGTCACGCAATTGTTCAACAGCAAAAACAAAAGAAAATACATAAAGTGATAATAAAATAATAGTGAAAAAACAAAATAAAAAAACCTTTGGTTCCCACAGACTAATGGACAGAGAGTGTTTTAGCTGTGTCATGAGTTTGGTAATGGTTTAGGGATTTGAAACTGCATAAGCTATATGCTTAGATTTTTCTTTTTTTTTTGCATTTACATTAAAAATTATGTTGATAATTTCTCAGCTTAAATCATTGGAATAAGTGCGATCAGACTGATATAACAAACGCTTTTGCCTTCCACAAACGTTCATACAATTATCTGGTTGTAATGATTGCAACAAATAAATTATTACTTTTTTCTCTCCTTACTTATAATAAATTAATATTTTATTTACTTTAGCAGTTTAGCTCAAATTTCAAAATTCTTACCCTTTCCCTAAGACATTATTTGGTCTAGCTAATGAGCCGCAGTAAATCGCTACAACTTTCGATTTGTTGTCTTTGTCCTTTGACGTTTTTGGCTATGCGAACATTATTTATTGCCACGAATTATTCTTTGCTATCGACATCGCATTCGGATTATGCTAAACATTTGCGCTTAGACATTAGAAAGGCCAATGAACCGCAAAAAAAAACTAAATCATTCATATCTATCTTAGACTCTCTGATGTGCTGGAAGTGTAAATGCCTGGCATTATTAAGCGTTTCGTTTACAAACAACAAAGTGCGAACGAGTACTGCCAAAAAAAGAAGGCGAATGGTGTAATATGGAAACCGGTTGACGTTGACTACAGCAATATCTTCTCAAACTTGGCCAACAGTGCCCATTCACACACAAACACACTCGCTTCAGACTTGGCCCAAAAGTTACACATTAAGAGCTGGCAAGCTGGCTGGCTTGTTGGTTGGTTGGCAGCCGGGAGCTAAACTGGCGAGTGAAGCAAACAGAAGTGACTCGGCAGCTGGGTCACCCAGCCCACATGGCGGTTACGTAACACAACTCTTTTGAGAGAGAAAAAACCAACTACAACAACAACAACAGCATTTAAAAAAAAAACTCAAACTATTAAAAACCGAAATGCACAAGCGCAGTCGCTGTCGCTGTCGCTGCAGTTGTTACTGGTTTCTGCTTGCGGTTGCTTTTGACTTTGTTGGTGTTGCTTTTACAGTTGTCGTCGTTGAACTCAATTCCATTGGCATGCAGTTGGTCGTCTTGGCGGCTAATTAACATGCCACAAATATGAGCAGCAAATATTGAAAAACCGAAAAACCGAAAAAAAAACATGAAGCAAAGAACAGAGTTCTTTCTCAATGCCGATGTTTATATATACTTGTGAAACCCAGTTACATGAGACTTTATAAAAAGAACCATTATAACATTCCAACCAGCAGGCTAAGTGTGAACATCTTTATAAAGAGTTGATCTTTCGATCGATTGTTCATATATATATGCGTATATGTAGTTTTTTGCGAAACGAAAGCTTAAAAAAAACCCTCTACAAGTGTATAAAAATGAAAGTGTGGTTAAAAAGTGCGTACCAAGCGTTACATAGGTACATACATACATACCGCTTCAATTGAGCTCGATTCAAAAAGCTACCACATAGCCAAAACCGCAAAATGCGTGCTCTGTTTATTGAGTGACAGTATTGAACATGCCTATCAATTTTGGCTCTGTCATGTGGTCAAAGACAGAATGCGAATGGTATAAATGGATTATTTATGAATTTTGAAAATATTGTTGATGTCCTTGAATGTTTCAATGAAGTACGCTCTTAAATGTTAGATACAGCGTCTGTAGTGTGAATAAAGAGAACAAATATCAAAAAACCCATAAGACATTCCTTTAAACTTAATTAATTGTAATTTGTAATAATTTCTATTATTTAAGGTACATTTTAAAAGTCATATAGTTGTATGGTTGACTTTGCAACGCAATATTTAAATGTTTCAATATTATTTCTTAACTATAGTAACATCATTTTATGCGTTGTATTTCATGGTAAGGCACACAACAAAATGCATTATTGCAATAATGATGTCAAAGTACTTCACTATTGAATGCTAATTGGATGTTTGGTTTGGACAGACAATGAAATTCCGCTCGCCTGCAGTTTAGCTTATCATTTTGCCTGTGCACAACGTAGAATTCTACGAATATTACTAGTATTTGTATTGCATTATATGCTTGATTGCTTTTTGGTTGCCTGCAGCGATGGTCGATAAGGTTGTTATTGGCAAAGACTGAGACTGCATACAAATTATCATTAAAATTATTATTAAAATGATCAACTCATTGTGTGGTTATATTATATGGCTTACTTGATTTTCTTCGGATGCGCTGCCATTGCCACTTTGATTTGCAATTGGAGACAATTGTGCTTGACAAGCTTATCGTGTATTTGCAGTCAAGACCGTTTAACAAACGATGCTCGTAAAATTAAAGCGCAACCAACTTCCTCTTTTGCAATGTATGTAATCTAATTCTCACCAGAAACTCACAGCAGGAGTTTAAGAGGGAGAGAGGGAGGGAGTTGTGGGAGGTTTAGAGTGTGGGGTTGTTGTATATATCACTTTTCACGTGTGTAGTTCTAATGCCGCGCAGATTGTCGAGCAATTTGCAGAGATTAAATTAGCTGAAGCGTGCGCTCCCAAGCAAAAAGCAATCCCTGTCGTTTTATACGCTTTGTTATTGTTGCTTTTGGTGTGTTACGAGTTTTGTTGGCCGTAAAGGCTCCATGCCGGTAGCTGTGGTTGCATATAAACACACACATACACACACACACACAAACATCGAGCAAAACCACCACCAAAGCTGGCAGCATGCGAAACTGAGACAGAGATGTCTGCGCAATTTTTGTGTGTGTGTGTTGGTGTTAATGCGCCACGCCCCTGCCTCCAGCCCTCCCTAGTGCCCGGCTCAGCTATCGCTACTCCCCCTTACCTCCTCCACAAACCTTTCTCTTTCTCTCTGTGATGTTGCCGCGCAAAATTTCTAATCTGTACGCTGAGCGCTGTTCGTTGTAAGATATAGTACATGTACGAATTGTGTTGAGCTTTCTAGCTCCCCAGCTGCCAAACTGGCAACTGGCAACTTCCAATTGCTGCTGCAGCGACCCCGAACAGCAAGAGCGACTCCCCGTCGACCACATTGAAACTTTGTGTACATATTTGAGTTTCATTTCGTTTGTGGTTTGGTTTTTCGGGCTACATGAAGTCATAAAATTGAAATAAATATAAATGCGAACAGAGTGAGCTGGGATCACATTCCACTTTCCGCTTCCCACTGAGCGGTAACGCCCCGTTCTTTGAAACAAGTGGTGGGCGGGAGTGGGAGCAGGAGAATAGCGTGTCGCTAACAAATCTCTCACGAGTGCTGGCTTACCAAGAAAACAATTGAAGACAAAGAAAGCCAAAAAAAATATAACAATACAGTTTCTAATGCTTGGGGTGTTGAGGATTAAGTTTCACAATATGTTAATCTGATGTTTAATGAAATCTCTTTCGGCTATTAATATTAAAAATTCCTATTATTTTTAGTCAATAAGAACAATGAAAAGTATTGAAAACACATATATGTTTTGAATGTATCTTAATATTGTCACAAGTATTTCCAAATTGCAAGTTTTATTTGAAATATACCTACAAAGCGTTACTCGACTGCATTAGATAACGATATAAAAACAAGTAAGCAGGCTCTGTTCGAAATACCCCGACTAGACGATACCCTGAACCCTATACTTTACGTGTACACTCAGTGCTTGAAAGTATGTGTGTCTGTGTGTGTGTGTGTGTGTGTGATACACTACTATCATATAAAACAGATCTTAAGAAAAATCGAAGCCCCATACCACTCAAAGCTAGAACCAGTTGTGAATTCTAAGGCAGTGCAGGTCAAAAATATTGGCTACTATTAACGATGTGTGCTATATATTGTAAACAAGACATCCTGATCCCAATACTTAACGCGTACAGTCAGTGCTTCCAAGTATGCGTGTGTGTGTGTGTGAGAGCGCATATACTGCATACATTACCTAATGTCCCATATCTCCGTTGTTTGTCAACCGATTTCAATCATAGATGATCATTATTTCATTTAATGTTTCAAACGCCATCTGAAAATTTTCCAAATACATGATTTTGTTGTTATCGATCCCATGTGTATATCGGAAACGGGATGAGTTATCGAAAATTGTACTGCCTAGGGATTAGGCGAGCTTAAGTTCCAAATCTGGAGTCTCTAGCTCTTATAGTCTCTGAGTTCGACGCCTTCATACATACAGACAGACGGACGGACAGACGGAATGACTACATAGGCTCGGCTTTTGATGCTGATCAAGAATATATATACTTTACGCGGTCGGAGATGCTTCCTTCTGCCTGTAACATACTTTTGCACAAAACCATTATACACTTTTTTCCCATTTTTAATGGGATCAGGGTATAGAAATGCAAATCAATTAATATTGTGTTGTATTTTCCAAGTCTCATTTGATCTCAATCCATTTATCTATATTCCTATTAATTCCAAAAATGTCCAAACAAGAACATTTTCAAAGGAAAATTTCATTTTATTGCTTGATGTTCTTATTTATTTATTATTGATATTCCTATATTGATTTAAACACCTAGTAATTAACATACTATGATTACTTGAATTGCTGTGAGCTTGTTAATATTGAGAAGAAGGAGTTCTGGTACTGTAAATGATGGCTGCTTAAGCGAGGAAACGTAATTTAAATAAATAACCAGACGTCTTTCAATAATCACCAGAGCAATGACAGTTGACTTACCCCATTCATCGATCAATGGCACCGAATAGATGCAGCCCGTTGTCCTAACCCAAAACTTAAACCCAGCCCATTCAATTTCATTTGATTCAATTCATTAGCCGCTTTTCTTTTTATATCCTGAACTCATTGAAAGTGGGTAAATAGGGTATAATGTTTTTGTGCAAAAGTATGTAACAGAAAAAAGGAAGCATCTCCGATCCCAAAACGGATGATCAGCATACACAGCCGAGACAATTTAGACAAGTCCGTCTGTATTTATTAAGGTGTCGATCTGTTCTGTTTCCTAATTACACATGAAATCAATAACAATAAAATCTTGAATTTTGTTTTTAAAACGAAAGAAATAATAATGAAAAGCTGTGAAATTTGTATTGAAAATAGTTGATAAGCAATATGAAACATTGAAGTTAAGTCAAGTGTGCGGTTTACGCGTAAACACACCTACACAAACACACATATATATACTGACTGTACATGGTAAGTGTAGGGTTCAGGGTATCCCCTAGTCAGAATTTCTCGATTTCCCTTCTTACTTGTTTCTTTTTGGATTTGGCTTGTTTGTGTACGTGAGTCCAGCCTCCTTTTTTTCGCGCTTGCCTTCCTGTTTATTTATCATCATTTATTTAAGCGTTCACTCTGTCTGCTTTGGCAAGACTTAAAGAAAAGAAGTCCGAAAATTGTCGCTGTCAGATTACGGTGCAATATTGCTTCCAGTTGCCGTATCCTGCTGCCTTTCCGCCTAAAGTCGACCCGATGGTCCCCCTTTTTTTGTTTTGTGCTCTGACACAAGCAACAATTTACTCGGTTTCAGGTTAAAGTCATATCGTTAGCATTAACGCTTTTTGATTTTTATTGAGTCAGCTAAATTTTATTCGATTTACCATCCGTACACATACACAATACACAAACACATCCACACACACACAATCACACCCAGCAGCACGCATCCCCCATGATATAAGAGAGAACAGCAGAGACAACAACATTCCTGGGGGAGGAATATTTTCGTGCTTTAATGATGTTGTGCGACCAACCAATGAACCCGCCGGGCTTCCCAGGCATTTGGGCTGCTTAGGGTGAGGTGGTTGAGTTGCCGCTCGAGTCTATTTGGGAAGTAAATGAAAATTTGATTTGGAATTTCGTGTGCGTCGTGCATGCGGAACTTAGAACTCAGCACCAGAACCCCTGGTTGACGATAATGCTGATGACGACGTCAAAGTCGAAGATGGGCATGTGATAAAATAAATTACGGGCAGATTAGTGCGAATTTAATTATCATTTGTTCCTTTGATGTAGCGACGACGAGTAAATAAATAGAATAAATACCATGCATTGAGGATTATATTAAGCAGCAACCGCTCGGCATTTATAACCTCATTATCTTGGTCTTCACTTGCCTGTTGACAAGCCGGTTGCAATAAATTTCTTCTAAATACCTATGCTACGTCCTTACTACCTGGGTAGGGACTTTAGAAAAGCATTGCCTACTTCCGGGCTTATTGTAACACATTTTGAGCTTGTAATTCCCAACTGGTTCTAGCATTGTGACCTAGGTATCCTAGGGTCTGAGCTGACGAAAGCATACTTACCTGGCGTAGAGGTTAACCGTGATCACGAAGGCGGTTCCTCCGGAGCGAGGCTTGGTCATTGCACTTCGGCTGAGTTGACCTCTGCGATTATTCCTAATGTGAATAACTCGTGCGTGTAATTTTTGGTAGCCGGGAATGGCGTTCGCGCCGTCCCGACATTTAATAATACATACAACTCGATTTAAACTTAATGAAAGCTAAATACAATGTTGTCCTTGCATAACATTTTTGTTTACTGTGATGTGCGTCCCCAAACGAACGCGGAAACAAATATAAGTCCAGCCTTACGTGGTGTACCCAAATGCTGATATTATTATATTAAAGCTTCAAATCGGCTTAATTTTCGTGAAATTTTTGCTGGTTACCGTGGTTACGGGTATTAACATCTCTTTCATTCCATCCACTATATCATCTGTTGGTTTTGTATAGTAGTTATATTGCCGCCGGGATGATATCTCGTTGTCCCTTTTGTGATGATATAGCTGCCTATACAACGAGAGACGACGAAGAACACACACACACGCAATATTATGCAGCCGTTGCACAGAACGGAGAGAAGGGAGAGAATGCGCGTGCCAACCCTTTGAGAGCAGCTTTTTGATTAAAAGGGCCACCCCTTTTCAGATGATGGCCATGGTTACCAGTTAATTAATAGGGCTTATGCTGCTATCTGTGCACAAAAATTTAAATGTTTTAGGTGAATGCCATAGCCTACCGAATTGTGTGTGCAGCAATTTCTCTAGATTGAGACAAACTGCAATTTAATATGATTAGGTCATTGGTAGAAACTCTTTTTACTACTTAAAAGCTAAATCTTGTGTTTCCTTTTGAGGAACGAAGTTTCATTTGAAATGTGGGTCACACACTGTTTGTCATTGTCACCTCAATCAAGTAGCCAAATAAAAAGCCATTCTTTGCCTTGACGGCGGCAAACACACTTTATCAGCTGCGCAAAATCTTATCAGTTTTAATAAAGAGAAATATCAACAAGACAGCAGCCGCAGTCGAACCACTAGCCAGTCGGCCAGAAAGATAGAAAAAGTAGACATGGCCATTCGACTATTATTTGCTTGCCACTGTGTCAATGCCCATCCGTTCTCAACAGCCACCGAAATATTATTAACAACAACAATAGCAACAGCAGTGAGAACACAAGGGGAGAAGGATAAGGAGATGGAGAATGGTAAGGGTATAGAACACGGACAGAACGTAAACATCAGCGTCAACGTGCTCGTCATCACATTGTATAAATATCCTCGAGCACGTATATTTCATGGAGACACGTGCTGCATGTTTGCGGGGCCGGTCTTCCTCAAAATCTTCAGAGATTAATGCACGCATTAGTAGATTTAATGCATATTACTTTGAGCGCGTACGTCCTTGTCGTCCTTGTTGTTGCTATTGGTGTTGCTATTGACGTCGCCTTGGCTGCCATCAACGCCATTGTCGTCGATACAATTGAGACATTCTGGGGAATACCCTGAACATCATTTGTTGTCAAACAACCCCCGTTTTTCCGTAGTGCAGTGTGGTACAGAAATTGACACAGAATGCCAAAACTACAAGTTGTAAACAAGTAAAGAAACATTTGATCCACTGAAAGCTACAATTAAAACTGCGATATTCTTGATATTCTTGTTCAGTTTATCAACGATTCGCGCAAAGATCGTATATTATATCGCGATATATTTATACGTAACAGTTTCGTTTGAGTAAAACATGTTATACCTCGTTAAATCTAATAACTTCTTCTTGATAAAGTTCTCAAACTTCGTTGAAACTTAGCGTACTGAATGCATGCAAACATTTTCTGGTCGTTTAACTGAAAGTTTGCAGCTCTTTGATGCACTCAAAAGTCAACTATAAATTAGCTTCGCCAGCCGCTTCTTACATATTATCAATGCTATAAGCTCCGAAGTTTTTATGCTTTCTCCAATGTTTGATTTGATATCCCCGAGCAGATTTACTCGCACCCTTCAATTTAGCATTGAGTTTCAATATATTTCATGGTTTTCAATCAATTTCATGGCAAAGTCACAGCGGGGTAGCAACAAACTCCCCAAGGACCTGTCAAGAGTATTGCAAACAGAGTTGAAAGCTGACAAGTCCAAGTCATCAGCAACATCATCATCATCATGATCATCAACAGCTACATAATCAACGTCAGCATAATATTCATGTACCCATTCTCACAAATAGCAGTCATCATTATTCAAAGCAAATGATAGCTAGTCGAGGTAAGAATCGTGGAGTCCTGGTATCCGATTTGTACAACTGCTAACTGAAACTGAAACTCAAAACTTTATGCAGCGTGCACATTTTACACATTTTGTGTATGACAAAGTTTTTTGAGCGAAGCGGATTAATTTTGTAAGGCAGCTGCTGACGGCTTATTGTTTTTGTGCTCAGCATATTTCTAGAGTAGTCTTAGGATTATGAATGTGACAACTACACAGCTGCAATCCCTTTGACTAAACCTGAAGCTGTAGCTGTATCACGAACTGTATCCGAGTAAAAGTTTCTTAATTTACTTCTTTGACAGTCTTTTCGAAGAAGTATTACAAAAAACGCAACCCGTTTTTAACTCTAAGCTCTATCTGTTTCTTTATAGCTGCGGGGCGTGCACCACCGGAGCCCTACTTTGGCCGCTACGTTGGACAGTTTACAAACTTTGCGCATGGCATCAAGGTAGGCAATGAACTCAATGAATTCGTTGTTGGGCGGCAAACTTTAGAAGTTGTACTCTATTTTTAGGGAACCATCTATGCGGTGGACGAGTCGACGCTGTTTGTTAAATCCTTTGCCTATGACGGCACCGGACCGGATGCCTTCTTTTGGGTGGGCAAAACGCCGAGACCGTCACCCGAAGGTTATATTATACCCTATCCGGAGGAATACAAAGGACCGTATGTACTGATTATTATGCTATGAAACTTTTATTTTTGGGTAAATCTTGGACGGCATTTTTGGATGCCGGCTACTCGAGCGCAACGGCCCATTTCCGTACACTCGGAGCGTGTGTACATGTATATATATATATATATATATATGTGTGTGTGTGTGTTTGTGTGTGTATGGGTGTGTGCGTGCCATATATCCTTGCAGATTTTACGTTACGCACGCTTGACAATGAAACCACTTTTAAAAATTAAAAAACATTTTTCATCTTGGCTGCCATTTGCGGAGTCGCCTTCGTTCCGTTCGTTTAATGCTTTATTGTTGTTGCTGTTGCTGTTGTCGCTTCGTTGCCTCCTAATGCGAAAAACTCATTTATTTCTTAACGTTAGATCTGCGGTCATATGTATATGTATGTATGATATGTGCAAATGTATGAACATTGTGGGCTTGTAACAGGCCACAACAACAGCAAACAATGAAAACCACAGCCGCAAGTGTGTAAGAGAGAAAGAGAGAGATAGAGAGAGAGAGAGAGAGAGAGAGAGAGAGTGAGAGAGTGAGAGCAGGAAGAGCAAGAAAGAGAAAGGGCGAACAAATTCTGGCCACATTCTAGTTGTATTTGCTTTGAGTCGCCAGAAGCACAAGGTTAAGCCGCACTATTCGGAATTTTATTTACCTTGCTTTCGTCTTAGTCGTCTTCTTTTTCCTTTTTAGTCCTACCTCATCCTTGTATTCACCTTCCATATACACACGCACACCCACACACACTCACACATGACAGCCACTTGAACAGACTAAGTCGCGTTGAGCCAGCTGCTAGCTAACGTTGCGTCTCGACGCAATGTGTCAATTCGTTGCATGCCCCCTTTTCACATGCAATGCACACAATTTGACGTCATTTGACTGATTAGGCATTAGGAATGTATTTTTAATCCTTAGCATTTTCATGATCATTGTCATTTAATCAAGCCATTTAATCCCATGCCACAAGGTTAAGGTAAAGTGCCACATTCAGCCACTTGTCACTGACATTTTGTCATGCCCCTGAAAGTATGTTTAAAAATTCGCCAAGATTTGCCACGAAATGTCACGTTTGACTACCAAACCAAAACAACAAGTACAAAATACATATGAAAAATATTCTTTTTCAAATAAAAATCGTGCATGACACGTTAAGTTATTTAAAAAAAAGGGTAAAAATGTAATAAGAGAAACGAATAAATTTAAATAGTTTGGTTAGATTAAGGTTAAATTTAATATAAAAACTTATTAGAATTAGCAAGATATAAATAAGTATACAAAATTACGCGAAAATCAAAGATGATAAACACTCCAAAATTTCAACTATTCTATGTGCGTTTCATGTTCGCTGCAACCAAACCAAACGTAACAAAAAATTGTACCCCAACCCATTTCTTTTTCCTCGTAAGACCTTAGAAATATTTTTTCGATACGTCGAGGGCTGCGCTCCCTTTCATGCATCTACACTTGCCACGCGGTTTTTCGCTTGAAAAACATTTGCCAAAGTTGTTGTTGATGTTGATGTTGCTGCCTGATGACGTGAACAAGAACGAGAACGAGTAAAAATAGGAGTACGAGTTGGAGTATATGTCAAGCCAAGCCAGCTCAAAACGAAAACCCTGCAAGCCACACCCCACACTCCTACAACCCAGTCCACTTGCCAGCTTCATATTGTAATCGACTTTAATGCGTTTCATTGTTGATGCCACGTGCCGAGCTTTATTAGTTCAATGTATAACATTGCCATGCCTCATCCTCAAAAGAACCACGTTGTATGCATGTGTGTGAGTGAGTGTGTGTGTTTGTGTGAATATAAATATGAGGGTGGCAGAGAGTGTATAGTCCTCGCTTGGAACGAGAAGCGTCGCGCTAGCGATTGCACGCTTTTACGCTTTCAGACACACACATTACCCATGCCACAAGCCGCATGCCAGATGCACCTTCTACTTTGTATGTCTCTCTCTGTGTGTATGTGTGAATGGTGTGTTGGTGTGGGATGGCAGGTGGGCCGCAAATGATTGCTGTATTATGTGGCGCCGTTCCTAAGTGCTAACTATAGCATACATTTGGGCGAACTAATTGCGCACATTTATTGTGTAATGATTTAGTTGCCGTCTCTTCATGCACGTATGTAGATTTATGTAGGGAGATATATGTATGCTTGTGTGAGTGCATGTTAGTAATTGATAAATGCACTTGATTGGCACAACCTGGCAAAGGGAAGGTGACTCTGCTCGTCAGACTTTTGATAATGGCAGCTGACAGCGTTAGCTTTCTTTTGAGCGACTTCAACTTTGAACGCCCGCCAATCAGCTTTAATTATATAACGTACAACGTTTAGCCGGAAGGGCTGCTGACAACGCTGCTCACTTCTTTTTTATGTTCACGCTCGCTTTGTCCCACTCAGTGTGTGTGTGTATGTGTGTGTTTGTGTTCGCCCTGTGTGTGTCACAATGGATGCATTGAGCATAAGTAATTAAATTAGAATTTTTTGAGAAGCATAAAAGCGTCAGCGTTGCGCCGTTGTGCTGATTAACGCCCCATTGCCATAACGCCGACGCCCGTCGTTGGCTGTTGCTCATTTGCATTTCCAACAACCTTGCTGTAATGCACAACGCCAACCCATCAGTCCACCATCCAACCCTAAACTCTCACTGATAATGATTTATGCTGATCTCATTAAAATCTGTTGCATGCTAAAGTGGCAACAACGAAGTTTTTTAGTTGTAGTATGTACAAGTATATGTATATGTATATGTGTATGTCATATTGTCATTGCGATGAGTAAATGAGTTGGCGAAGTCAGCCTCACCTCCCAACATGCTCACAGCCCATCATTCATTCATTTTGTTCAAGTTAATCAACGTTGACAACGCAGCCGCAAACAGGCGAAAAGGCTTTTTGCTGCTATTACTGTGCCCAGCCTTTAACTTAATTAAGCGACACAAAGTTGTACAGCTCCGACTGCAAACACGATGACGATGCCACCATCAACCGTTAAAATGGGGCAGCTGCCTCAAGTAGTTGCGCCTGTTGCTGTCACTTTTTCGGCTTGTTATGTTCGAAAGTTGAAATTCCCTCTGATATCCTGTTGTCGAGGAAGTAAAGTGCTTAATGCACATTTGTTGTATTCAATTTAATATAAAAATTTTTATTTTATAGCAAATGTTTATAAAGAGTTGTGTCATATTTGCTTTAACAAACAAGCAGCAAACATTTTTAACATTCAAATTTCAAATATACCTTTTAATTTTTCTTTTCTATTCTATCGAGTTTATTAAATAACAGTTTAATTGTCAAAATACAAATGATTTAAAATGAAATAACTTAAATATGGAAACACAACATGGAATTAAACTATTATTACTATTCTACCTTAGCTTGATAGATTTTTTATATGTGAAATAAAGCAGTAAAGCTTCAACATTAAAGCTATAAAGGTAATTTTCTTGGCATAAATTGGCTAGCAACCATATGCAGGGTATAAAAAGTATGACAGAGAATAGAATTTATCAATTCATTTCCCTGACGCATGACTAATGCAACATGCCTCAAAGTTCCGCCCTTACAAATTATTTTATATTTTCAAATAAATTTAATTGAGTGGTCGTTGCCCGGGACTCATCTGGTGCTGTTGCTGATGTTGATGCTGCTGATGACGTAGATGGGGCGACGAATTAAAAATTCATAATACTTTCTGGTATATGTTGTAGTATATAGTAAATACCGTACAACGTTTATCATTTTTGGGGTTGATTGAGCTTTGCTGGCTGCTGCTCGGTTTGTCATTTGTCGTTTGTCGTTCTTTTTTGCCGTCTACCGTTGACTATTTTTCTGCTGAGTTGGCTTACTTCAGTGCTGCGACTCCGTGAACGCCAGTCGGCAATTGTTGTGTGTTATTTTGCCAAGCTAGGCAAATGTAAAATGCCAGTCAGCTTGCAAAAATAACGCATTGAACAATAACAAAAATATATATATAGTACTAGTAAAGCAACAAGTTGTTTAAGCCTTGCTTGTTGTTGTTATATTTTTGAACAGATATTGTGAACGCAGCCAAGTCAACTAACTACGATATTGATTGACACATTGAACTTTGGCACTATTCAGTTTTCTGTTGCTGATGCTTCATTCATTTTGGGTTCAGTATTTGCTGCTGGCCAGTAGACAAATAAACAAGGATGCCAGGAGACGACACTCGCCAAGCTTTCAAACTAATTGGGGGGGTGAAAGTGTTTTCGGTCTGTAACAACAATGAAAACAAACAACAATAAAGAAAATCGATAGATGCTTATGGATTTGTGTGCTGAGTGCATCAATGTATCTGAATCTCATGCCCGCACCCAACAAGAAGCAGCTCATCAAATCAAATATAGCACAATACATACAAACATATACCATATTTGTAATGTGGAAAGCAAAGTCAAAGGCAAACAACAACCGGAGGGTGGAGGACACAGCCTGACAGCCAAACGAAATCAAAATGAAGTGATACTAACACAGACACAGAGATTCGTTGTGCCGTTGACACAGAACCATTCAATTTATTTTGGTCTCATTAAAGGTCAACCTGCAAAACTCGGACGCAATACTACTTTCTAAGGGTGTAAATTAAGTGCTTAGCCGTGTCCAAAGTCTAATGTTGATTGCGACCTGACTGACACTTGTTGTCTTAGTGACTGACTGCGTGACTGACTGACTGACTGACACATACAACAATCCATTCATCATGTATAAACTTAAACACACCCTCAAGTTTGTCTCAACTCATATGCAGTTGCGGATGCTGATTACTTACAGTACATATTGCCGCCTTATTTTAAGTGAAGAACTTCAAGTCTCTAGGGAATGACATATGCGTTGTATTTTGATTTCAAGTTGCTAATGATTATTGCAAATGCTAAAAGATTGAAATGCAGTGTTTAAAGCTGAAAGCGTTTAACGTTTGCAAATTGCAATCCCACAGACACTCAACATTTTAATTTATCAACTGGAATATTGGAAATGAGTGTAACCAATTCTGAGAAAGGTAAGCCTTATGCAAAGGATAAGCACATAATCAAACAAAGTAAAAGGAAAACCAACAATGCACAATGACTTTCTTTTTTCCTGGGAAATGGTTGCAAAATGAAATAGCAATTCGTGAGTGAATGTTATATTTTATCCCTGTTGTGTTAGTAAGCTTCAAGCTCACTGCAAAAAAGAAAGAAACAAATTAAATCGTAAAAATAAAAAGCATCAAACGAGACATTCCGATAACTATAAAAGACTATCAAAACATTTGAAATAAATATGTTGACTTTTGATTTCCTTTAAAGTCTTGAGAACTTTAAGCTTATGAACAGTAAGAAATTTTATTATTAATTGTTAAATACATTCAAAGAGAGGTTCTTGTACTAACATTTGTTGTTTTTTTAAATGTTGTTATATAATTTTGAGTAGTTCTAAGAGTTTATTTTTAAAATTAAATGAAAAGTTCATGAATTTAATAAAAATCGGTGTAAAGATAAACTATGCTTAATAGCTTGTATATATTAATAAAAAAGATATATTTTTATTTGTTTTTTTCATAATTATGTTGATGAAGAAACAATACAAAAACATATAGTTTTATTTTTTAAACAATAAGATTAACAGGCTATTCAGTTTGTTTTGTATTTACATGCGAATCTCCACCGATTTAATTATTTTTGAAATTTCCAACTATTTTTAACACAAATATCCATTTTTATCCAAGGGATTATGTACAATTAATTTTTTCATTTTATCCACAATAATTGGCTTCGCATTTAAATATTTAACAATTGTCACCACGAGAAAAGCTACATGAAAAAATGAATAAATTAGAATCGTTGCACACAAAAATGCTTGTACATACATACACACAAAAAAAAAAGAAAAACGTACATATGTATGACAAAAGCGCATTACATATACGATTATTCGGTTACAAAGAGGGCTGAGGAGCGGAGAGGACATGCGACATGCCTCGCATCGTTGCATTCGCCATAAATCTTCGTCACAGCTAACCAAAAATTATGCAAGCGCAAAAAAAAGAACCAGCACCAATGTGCTTGTCATATGTTTTGCATGACTTCGTTATACCCTGTAGTAAAGCCAAAGACAGTGTGACATATCCTTTCGAGAACTGAAGAACTTTTTGTTTCACATGTGATAAGCCTGCTTATATAAAAAATGTCTTTTAATCATGGGCAGGTAATTTCTAATATATTGCTATTTATACAAATAAATAGTTTTTATACTTCTTGGCATTAAAAAGTGGTGCAATACCCTTTCGTTTTAGTGGCTAGAAATTGTAAGCAAAAAAAAATGAATTTTTCAATTTTTAAATCTATGGATTTTTAAATTGCAAAGTTATACTAGTTTTGTATTGTAGCTATTGGAAAAATGTCAGGTTGGGTTAAGGAGACAAAGCAGGCTGAAACCAATGTGTGCAAGCAATAATGCATTAACCATAGGGCTGAAACTGTGGCTTCATCTGGCTGGTTTCACTTTAATTAAAATGACACAGCACACTACAAGCACTCGTCAATATTGACAGTGTAAATTGGAGGCGAGCTCGCTTGACCAACGTTGTATCGAACAGAGGCCAGATGACCAGTAGGGGTTTTAACGCTAAATATACATTCAGAGAGGGGTGAGGGGAGTGATGAATGCAGTTCTTGATAGTTTTAAGGATTTAAATGGTGCATTAGACGCACACTGTACATCATATACATATATATACTATATCTATGGTGTTTTTCTCTCTCTCTCTATTTTTTCATGCCTCCCGCAGTGATCCGCCCATTCTGCAGGCGCACAACAATACGGACATCATACTGCGTTTACCCATGGGCAAAAGGATTAAGGACATTCGATGGCTGTCTGTGTGGTGCAGACGCTTTACGGTAAGTCTTTCCATTTTACTGTCATCGTTGTGGCTGCTTCTGCTGCTTTTCTTGGTCGCCTCGAAGCGGCACGCGCCATCCACAACAGATTTATGTCTGTGTGTGTGTGTGTTTGTGTGTATTTAGTGAAGACCAAAACCATTTTGTAATTACATTTTTGTAATTTAACTGCAGTTGGGATAAAGCCTTTTTTTCTAGCGTTAAGCTATTTTATGGAAAAGTTGGAAGCATTGATTTTTACTTTTTTATTTTTTGGCTTAGATGTGGGTCATTTTTGTCAGGCCAAGTGGAAAGTTTGTTTCCATTAGACTTTTTAGATTTTTAATTACATTTCTGCATAGACAAATGCGCATCCGAGGACCGCTCAACAAAGCACCGGACCGCACCCCATTTCTTCTCCATTAGTGTACACACACTTTCATGCGTACATACATACATACAAACATACACACAAACGCATTAAATGAACTTCTCCTTCATAGTGAAAATTACTTTTGTTTAAGTTCGGCAAATAAAAATGCATTTACATTTTAAAATTTAACTGCAAATGTTATCACAACTCTCTCAGCATCATTATGTTATTCGGGCGGTGCGGTCTCGATGTGTGTGTGTGTGTGTTTGTGTGAATGTGTGTATGTGTGTGGATGCCTTGGGGGAATTTAAGTGGGCGTTGGGTGGAGCTGTGGCAGCCAAAGATGGCCGCCATAGTAAAATAAATTACAGCAGACATTTTTGATTAACTCAAGTGGTTGCATATATATACAAAAACACACACATACACATATACAAGCGCACGCACTCTCCCAAACACATACAAAAAAATTATACAGGGTGTCGAGCTGTTACTGTTTGTACATATATATATATACATATACTGTTACATTTTGTGAGAGTGTATTTGTGTTACGCACGCTCTCTGTTTCTCCGCTTCCATTGACTGACAGCCAAAAAATTCCTTGGGGCTGACAAACACTCACACACACACACAAATACATGAGCACAAGCCTTGCAGATTGGGGGTATGTTTGTGTGTGTGTATGTTGTCTTATGGAGTTCTGCGCGCGCATACTTATTTTTTGGGGGTCCTCACAATCCCGTTAGCAGGCATGCTTACATGTATATAAAGCTCCCTATATACAAACATTTTGGTATACGACAACAGCCAAAAAAAAAAATGCTTGCAGAAAAGGTTATCGACATGTTAAATACACTATTTATAGCAATTAACGGTAACTAGTCGTAAATGGAACATATTTTTTTAACATATATTTCTTAATTACAGGTTGATTTCGGAGAGGTTTTCATACCAGCTGGCATAGATGTGCCTAAGCCACGTGTCTTGCCAGAATTTAGACGTCTGGCCCATGGACTGCGCTCCAGTAACATAAGCGTATTAGACGCAAAAACATTTTATATGTAAGAACAATAATTGAATTCGTGTTGAAAATTGAACTTAATTATATTGATAATTTTTTTGATAGTCCCAACTTGCATTATGATGGCGCTGGACCCGATGCCTATTTCTGGGTGGGCAATGGCAGCGAACCAAATATTATGGGCGTTAAGGTAAATTTTGTTGTTTTGTAAAGAAATGTTGCTGATTGCTTCTATGTTTTATATATCTTAAGTATCTTTGCATTTAAAATTAAGCACAATAAAATATTCTTCTTACTTGAAGAATCTTATTTGTTTGTTGTAGAAAATTTTTTTCGAATCTACAACAATCGATTAAAATTATTTTTAAAAATTATCTCAGCTTCTTCTGAGATTTTCCTTAAGAAAGTTTGATTAAATCAACTTTTTTAAATCTGAAATCTTTAATCCATAACGCAATTTACTACACGAACTATCTGAATTGTTCGATTTCAGGTGCCCAATGAGATTGGATCTTTGGAGCCGCTGCGTGGCTATCAGGGCGAGGATATTGAGATTCAGCTGCCTGGTAGCCTGACCGTTTATGATATTGACTGGCTAGCCGTGTGGTGTGTGGAATATAGGCACAATTTTGGACATGTTTTTATACCCAAAGATCTTGATGTGCCACCAGCATTGGGACAAACAAAAATCACGGTAAGTGTCCAAAATGAATGTAATCAATATGTAAGATTAAATATAAATAATATAAAGATACTTACAAATCACATATGCATACTAACACACTAACAAATACACTAACTCACACATCTGTACTTAACCATATGCTCATGCCCACATAACTCATTATTGTATATCTCTTTAACCGAATACGCGCCGCATTAGCCTTCATGGTGGTATACACCCGTAAGTACTAGATCCAAGCCTCATGCATGCTGCATTTTCACTTCGAATACTCGTCATCTTATATCTGATTTCTATTCATTTCAGACGACAACAACACCACGGCCCGTTTACTCCAATTGCCGTGAGGTATTGCCCAATAGATTGCAGGTCAAGTGGGAGCTACAAGGTGACTACCTGCAGATAGAACTCTTTGGCCGCATCACAGAGGATCAGTATATGGCTTTTGGTTTGTCTGGCGCCAATGGACGGCCCCAGATGGCGCAGTCTGATGTTGTGGTAGCTTTCTACGATACAACCGCTCGAGTTTTTCGTGCCGAAGACTACTTTATATCCGATTTGTCACAGTGTGATGGCCAACGTGGTGTTTGTCCCGATGAGCGTCTTGGAGCACGTAATGATGTGATTGTGGGTGCGTATAAGAGAATACAGTTTTGATTTAACATACGTTTATTACTGTACATATGTTCCTTTTGCCTGCAGTTAGTGGTGATCGAAAGAATGGAGTCACAAGCATTCGTTATAAGCGTTTGCTACAAACCAATGAAGCTATCTATGACATGCCCATACCCATTGATCGCGAGGTATCCATCATAGCTGCTGTGGGACCATTAAATTCACGCAAGGAGGCAAATGCCCATTCACATACCTCCAGCGATCACAATCCCGATGATATACGCATCAATTTCTCAAAACGCGTAAGTACGAGCAACATTAACCTTAAGACCCTATCTCACTTTGAGCTTGTTACAGAACGATCATTCCTGTAAGAGTTCTCTGTATGAGGTCAAGGACGAGAGCGGACCCAAGCCATGGCCAACGCGCAAGATTGTGGGGGAAAGAAAGTTCCGGGCGGTTATTGGACCAACGGGTGGGAAGCGAGGCTATACAGCGATTACGGGCGTACCTTCGTGGGGTATTGCCTGGTACCTCAACGATCTGCTAATACCTGAAATAACTGTGGAACGCGGCTTGACCTATGAGTTCTTAATCGAAGGCGGCAACGATCCTGCACAGCCAGCCAGGTTTGCCATCTTCCCTTTGGATGTGTGGATTTGTAGTTAATTGCTTATTCTTTTTAAGATATCATCCCATGTACATCACAGACTCCCAGGAGGGTGGCCTGGGTCAGAAGAACGGACTTGAGGCGCGCAAGCAGAAGGCTTATGCGGGCGTGGAATATGATGAAGATGGCAATGCTATTCCCACTGGCGGTAAGTTAAAAACCTACAAAGTAACATATCAGAGTTTCCTTAACGGGTGGAAAGACATAGCTTGAAAGTTGAAAAAGGTTTAATCCGTATCCATACACATATTTTCTACTTTCGGCAGTGGGTCGCTATTGTGAATGGGAGCATCGCACTGTGGATCGCTCATCTGAAATTGAAACGTTTGAGGCGTATATGGAAACGCTGGTCCTTAAATGCGAGGATGGCGAACCGGGCTACATGAATTGGACGGTGCCAATGGATGCACCAGCAATGCTATATTATCAGGTAAGCAGCTAAGCAATTTTTTAAAATTACACCAAGTTACTAATTCTTTTCTTTGTTTTAAGTGTTTCACACACAACAATCTAGGATGGAGAATAAATGTTGTGGATGCTGGCGCAAGTGCTGCATCCGACAGTCTTGTTTTGGGATGTTATCAGATGTTCTGCTACATGATATTAACAGTTTTTAGCCTGGTTGTAAGACGGTCTATGCAGGCTGGTCCTTTGCTTGCCTGATAGTTAGATCGTTGTTAAATTGATGCTTAGACATGTTCCCAGGTCTCCAACGGATAAACGGGTGCTTTTTGAGGCATATCTAGCAAGCACTTAACATATCCTAACCCATGTTGAAGTCTTTTTTAACAAATTTTCTAAACGAATTTATAATTTCATAAAAACTTAATAGTAACTACAAAAGCTCGTTCACTTTGCACCACTAAATTAATGTTATGTGTTGGAGAATTTGGAACATAAGACGAAGAAAACCACACAACCAGGCTAATATCATCTAAAAGACATATCTTCATAATAATTTTTAAGATGTACATCTGTTGAAACTATTGTTTGCGTGTGTGACAGTGTTTACTGTAGCGATATTTGTAGCACTTGAAAAAAAGCTACCAGATAAAAGCGATAGATCGGGGGATACAGTAAGGCTAGTTGATGGTTTTTGGTAAGAATTAGGAATGCGCAGCAAGAACTCTTTGTATATTTACGTGTATGGAATTCTACTTTTTTACGGAGTATGTTTACGGAGCATACGAAACTTACTTATACATTTACATTTACAGTAAAATTGTAATTTTTCTAGCAACAACTACTACTTATACATTGTATATATAGAGATATATATATATATATATATATATATATATATATACGGTTATATGTAAATGTAAACCGACAATAAAAAAACACGCGACAAGATGACAATAAATAAATTTGCGCAAAGCAATTTGTCGAAACTTAAGCTCAAATATTATTGTACATTAAGAATTATTTATGTTATAAGAGTTTGAAAACGAGATATGACAATAAAAGGCATATGTAAATCTGATAGAAATTGAGCAAACAATACAATAAATAAATTTACACATTTTAAATGTACTACAAAACGAAAAAATCAAAAAAAAAAAAAAACTTCACATAAATATAATGGAATGAAGTTATTTTTTATTGCTATTGACTACTGAGGTGCTTCTTGTAACAATATTATTGAGAATATTAAGGAGTAAATACAACAAAAAATACGCCTTAACTGTGCGGCGTTCTTGAAAGGATTCCAAATTTTTGTTATCAAATGTTTTTTCTTGTAACTTTTTAACTCTTTGCATAATTGATGTTTTTATATAAATAAATGTATACATAACTTTTGTTCTTTGACCTTTACTATAATATGCATTATGTAAAGACAATAAAATTTAAATACAACTTAAACTATGCGACAATAATAAAATTTCAAAATATGTAATACTACTATTACAAACTTGGATCTTTGCGAATTACGGTTACATGCATGTGTAAGAAAATTAAATACTAGACAATAATGAATTTAAGTAATTTTTGTACTGTATACCTTTTGGTAGTTGTACGTATAATATGGGCAAGGGCTTAATATATATTAAACAAAACAGAAAAAATAAAAACAATATCTATTAAAACTATATACTTAAATACTATATTGAAATTGTATATACTAAAATATTAAGACGTACACATATGAAAGCATAATAAACAGAATTTTTCTCGTTCTTGGACAATACTTAGTACACACTTTTATGTACTTATCAATTTGTTAAGTTTCTGTTGTGGGACTTTCTTTATATCAGTTTTTTTTGTAACGCTATTATAACTAGAAATGATTTAAACGACTAAAGAAACGAGCGAAAATGTAGAGCCATCAAATAATTATAGATTTTGATAATAACATTTGAGATAAAAGTATATATGTATACAGAGGTATAGGCTAACGATCTGGGGCTCGTTTAAGTTTGTAAGGCAATTGAATATTTGTATAGATTATTTTGCAGCTAAGCGCACAAGAGTCCAAAAACAATGAGGCAAACACTAAGAACTCAGTTTAAAAATACATTTTGAGTATAGTATTGAAAATAATCTGCATAAAAATAAAATAATACAGTATTAATTGCAATGAATAATCCAAATACATACCTTACATACATTTATATATACATACATCCAAATATATAAATATATATATACATAAAAGAATTTTCATGTCGATTATAACTTATGCAGCAATTCTGTACTTAAGTAAAATTAGATAGCAACATTTTTCTGCAAAAAAAAAAAAACAAAACTCAATATCAAAAACATAAAAGAATACAAACTCTTTTACTATCTTGCATTCAAATCTCCAAACTTAATTAATTAAGTTAGCACTTAAATCAATAAGTATATGCATGCAAGAACTACTTCATTAAAAAAATTGTTAATATGAGTCAGACAATAAAGTTAATTGTAAATTAAAATCAATAAATCAAAAAATCGTGACACTAACAACCTGCTTCTATAGAGGCAACGAGCCCTTAAAAGTTAAGTGGTAGAAAATTGAAACATTGATGTCAATAAGCAGCTTCACGAATGTAAATTCCAAAACTGCTACAAAACATATTCTAGAAATAATAAACTCGAAAAACAAATGTGCATTAACTTATTCAAATCTCATCACACCCCGGACTTGGTTCTTATTATTGTTTTCTTATATACACGTATTTTTGGACAATGGCAATAATCACATGGCAACTAGGAAACTGATAAGAGCTGCTGTGCTTGTGGTGCCGTGCCAGATGTTCCAAGTATCTGAGATAAACTCAGGTGACACCGTGATCCGTCAATCTAGCTACACCTTGTCAGATATTTTTAGTCGGCGTTTGGGGTATATAAGCACCGTGTTGAATGGTGAAAAGCAACAGTCTTTAGGCATTGGATTCCATTGTGTGTCTAATCCGGAGCAGTTGGACAAGTAGTAACAAGTAGACGTTTTAACATGAAAATTGCAATTGCATTGCTCGCCTGTTTGGGCGTGGTCGCTGCGGCCAGTTTCCATCAGACGCACGAGGTTAAGATTGCCGACAAGGCTTTCCTGGCTAAGCAGAAGTTTTTGTTCGAGATTGTCTACCGCATCGAGGATCCCCTGTTTTTCGAGGAGTACATCAAGGATGGCGCGAAATTTTACTTCGATGAGTCTTACTATACCGTAAGTTAAGCTTACTAATACTTATACTTCTAACCCAGATACTGAAACCAGAATTTATTCCGCCCTTAGCACTATGACATCTACATGAAGAAGTTCTTCGAGGCCTACAAGGCACACTCACTCCTGCCCAAGGGCGAGTTCTTTGGCCAGCTGGTCAAGTCTCATGCCAAGCAGGCACGCGGTCTGTTCAACTTCTTCTACTATGCCAAGGATTGGGAGAGCTTCTACCACAACGTCTGCTGGGCCCGTCTTCATGTTAACGAGGGCATGTTTGTCTATGCTTTGACTCTGGCTGTTATCCACCGTCCCGACTTCCATGGCCTGATGCTGCCTTCCATCTATGAGATCTTCCCACAGTTCTTCTTCAACAGTAAATTCGTTTTCGAGGCTGAGAAATTCGACTATGAGATGTGGACCAAGATGACCATGTACGAGAAGGAGTACATGGATGTCTTTTTCAAAGAACACGGACATGGCAACATGTACCAGTCCAGCGACTACACGTACATGAAGGACTGGAAGATGTGGCAGTGGTGGAAACTGATGGGTCTCGGCGAGCACTGGTACAGCGAGCAGAAGTTCATTCTCCGCGAGAACATCTACGAATTCAACCAGGACACCAAATGGCAGCAGATGATGAAAGACCTGAAGGTTTGGTGGATGCCCGTCGACTATACCCGCGATCTTGATATCTACAACGAGGAATCCAAATTGTCCTACTTCACTGAGGATTTGGGCTGGAACGCATACTGGTACTACCTGAACTTGGACTACTCCTTCTTCCTTGATGGCAACACCTTCGGTCTGAAGAACGATCGTCGTGGTGAGCTCTGGCTGTACACCGTCCACCAGCTGCTTTCCCGTTACTACATGGAGCGTCTGTCTCATGGCTTTGGCGAGATTCCCGAGTTCTCGTGGCACCACCAGATCGAGATGGGTTACGACCCACAGATGATGTACTACAACGGCATTGGCTACAGCTACCGCAAGAACTACTACGAGTTTGAGACTTATGGCAACTTCGAGATGCTGGACAAGATCACCGGCTTCATGAAGCGCATACACAACATTGTTGATTTGGGCTATTACAAGACCACCGATGGTCACTTCATCGATCTGCGCAAACCCGAGTCCATTGAATACATTGGCAGCATGCTCCAGGGCAACATTGATAGCTTCGACAAGATGTTCTACCAGTTCTGGTACATGTTCGCTCATATGTATTTCGCCGATACCGACTTCTACCAGATGGAGGTCTACCCCAATGTGATGCTCAACTTTGAGACAATGATGCGCGATCCCATGTACTACATGTTCTACAAGCACATCGTCCAGGTCTACTTCAAGTTCATGCACTATCTGCCCAAATACAGCAAGGAGCAACTGATGATGCCCGGTGTCACACTAAAGCAAGTGACGGTCAGCGAGCTGGTCACCTACTTCGATCTGGTTGACTTCGATGTAACCAATCTGATGAACGACAAGATGGTCTTCCACGATGGCAAGTTCGTCTGGGATAAGTCTCTATACGCTCGCCAGATGCGTCTGAACCACAAGCCCTTCACCTTCACCTTCACCGTTGAGTCCGACAAGCCCGAAAAGGTTGTTATCCGTTCATTTATTGGACCGAAATACGATGAGTTCGGTCGTATCATTTCACTTGCCGAGAACCGCATGAACTTCATGGAAGTCGATGAGTTCTTCTACGAACTGAAGGCTGGCAGCAACTTTGTCACCCGCAAGTCCAACGACTTCTACTGGACCGTCAAGGATCGCACTACCTACAGCGAACTTTACTACTACGTGATGATGGCCTTCGATGGCAAATACGATTTCCCTCTCGATATTAGCGAGGCTCATTGCGGCTTCCCCGATCGTCTAGTCCTGCCCATGGGCTGGAAAAAGGGTATGCCCATGCAGATGTTCTTCATGGTTGTTCCATACAGCGCACCCGCTACCCACGAGCAGTTCTCCACCTTCGACTACACTTACTCTTGCGGAATTGGATCCGGTGCTCGCTTCATCGATGATTTGCCATTCGGTTATCCCTTCGATCGCGAGATCGATGAGTACGAATTCTTCGTGCCCAACATGTACTTCAAGGATGTCAACATCTTTCACTTCGACACCATGGACAGCGTGGAGCACAATTATAAGAACTACGCCAACTATGGTCACTTCGACTACTCTTTCTTCCATGATTACTACACCAAGTACTTCAAGGTCTAAGTGCGAAAAAGATTGACTACATAGCCAGGCACTCCTGATAACGACCACTGTACGAATATTTTGAAAATGTTGCAAAAGGTTAGATTTTAAGATGAGCAAAAAAGTGAAATAAACTTTCTAAAAATACAAGCACTTGAATTTTATTACAATAACTGAGGACTATATAAAACAATTTCAGTCCAATTGCAAAGCAAATAAAAATAAATTAACCCATTTTAGCTCGAATACATACCTTACATACATTTAAAGACACATACATCCAAATATATAAATATTTACATAAAAGCATTTTCATGTCGATTTAGCAGAATTTCTGCAAAATTCTGTAAAATTAGATAGCAAAATTTTTCTGCAAAAAAAAAAAACAATCAAGTATGAAGGCTCTACTTGAGAAATCCCGACTAGAAGATACTATGAGCCCTAATACTAGGCTTTGAGCCTCAAATCCATCATTACGCCGAGATGTGAGTGTGTACGCATATTTTGCACACTTTACTTAATTTCAATGTTCCATGTCTTCAGATTGTCATTATGTCGCCTCAAAGTTTTCCAAGTTCAAGATTTTGTTGTTATCAATCACATGTGTATATCGGAAACGGGAAGTTATAAAAACTTGGTTACTACATCACGTCAAGAAAATACTGATATTTTAAAAATGTTGCAAAAGTTTAGATATTAAGTTGAGCAACAACTTGAAAAAAAGTTTCTAAAAATACAAGCACTTGTGTTTTATTGAAATAATTTAGACCATCAATTTCACTCCAGTTACGAAGCACATACTACCACTACTGTATAGAAAAAACTTTTAAAAAAAGATTTTAACCCATTTTAGCTTGAAGATATATGTGATTGCCAGTCCAGTTTTAATTTGGTCCAACTGGTATTTGAACCCACAACCGTGTGCAGTGTTAAAATTGCGTTGCATACTTTTAGCGAATTTTCACTTTACCGCACTTGTAATTCCCAACTGGTTCTAGCAGTGTGTGCATGGTATGCTAGGATCTGAGCGGCCGAAAGCATACTTACCTGGCGTAGAGGTTAACCGTGATCACGAAGGCGGTTCCTCCGGAGCGAGGCTTGGTCATTGCACTTCGGCTGAGTTGACCTCTGCGATTATTCCTAATGTGAATAACTCGTGCGTGTAATTTTTGGTAGCCGGGAATGGCGTTCGCGCCGTCCCGACATTATAAAATAAATTTCCATCGACAATGAGCGTGCGTTCGAGTAAGAACACGCACAACCACCATCATCCCTGTGCGGTCACCGATAAGCTGTGTTATCGATTGCCCACTGTAATAATAAACTCAATTTGGCGTTAAAGCTGCAGCCCTTGCCTGTATTTAAACAAGAGCGCGCTGGATATAATTCAAACAAGAAAATATAGTTTTTTGCAATGCACTTTTTAATGAAAATATACTTGCGGTATGTTAATGTGTGTATCGCTAGAAATTTTTATTTTACATTTTATATATATTTACTTTTTTTTTGCAATGTTGTAAATGTTAACATATCGCGTGTAGCAACCCTTATATGAACACAGTGTGTTTTTGTTGAACATTTTTGTCGTTTTTGTTTTTGCATACAAAATAATAATACAAATAATGTTATGATTTAATGTAATAGTAATTAACATAATAATAACGCAAAATGCGTACAGACAGAATTTTTTCATATATGAGACATATTGTATTTTGGAATTTATTTTCAATGCGTCAAATTGTGTTTATTATTCCAATTCTCGGCAAAGTTTTTAAACTGTACATGTTATAAGAAATTACTTTCAATTGTGATATATTTTGTTAATAAGTATGTAAGCTCTAGATTTGGTAAAAAATACGTAATTGTTGTGTGTGTGTGTTGATTGCTTTCGTAAGCTGCGCGGTTCGGGTATAAACATAATTAATTGATGCTGTTTTGTGTTAACAAATTAAATGTTATTTTCTGTAGATACGTAGTTAAAATATTTAAATCAAGTTTCAATCTTATGTTTATACAGAATTGCATAATATAGACAGTTAAGGCAGCGGGCAGCTTTTAATCAGTGCAAATTTATCATACAATTATTAACTGCTGCGCTTTCTTTAATGCTTAATGCGCTCATCGAATATATGTTATGCAATTTGCATCTTTGCTTTTTGTTGCTTTCGTTGGAAATAATTTATACAACAGACAAATGTATAGGAAACGAAAATAACATCAAAATATCTCTTGGATGTATGACATGCAATTTTGGATCTGTTGCATGTTATTGTAATAATGTAAATGATTGCGTTTAAATAATTACTAAACATTTGTAATATAGCAATTAAAGCAATTAAATTTCAAACATATACATGGAGATATATGCATATATATTATTTACTTTCGGTTTTAAATATATATATATATATGTGTGTGTTTTCTCTTGTATTTGATTTGTATTACATTGCATAATAATTAATTGTACATAATTATAATAAATAAAGCCTAGTTTTAATGCCTGCTTCAAACTTCGACATTTTTCAATTACTACAAATACATATCTACCATAAAGATGTGCACATTACATATACAGTATTTAATCTAAATTATCCTGGAAAATTAGTTTAATATAGCCAGTCGCGCCATCCAGCGGTGTCGCACAGAATGGACAAACAGCCTGAAAGCCGTTGGTACCATGCGGTATTTCCACATTTGCCCAGTACCTGTAAACAAAAAAGAAGAGAATTAGGGAGTTAGAGAAAGATTACTTTCAATATATTGATTTCCACTTTACTTGACAGTTTTTTCAGTCGCCATGTGACCACATGGATTGAATGCAAATGTTGGTGCACCCACATCTACGTAGAAGGCCGGCTCCAGGCCCATGCATAAGGTGACAACTGGACCCAGTTCTAGGCACATGGGACAACGGCGTGCACCTGTATTCTCATCCTGACCCCAGTCATGATGACCTGTAATCACACAAATATTTATTGATTACTCTATTCTTTGATTTTAGTGTGTGTGTTAACGTACCCTGCACATGGCCGCAGTTTAAGTACACATAAGGCTGATTAACCTGATCACTGATAGTCACTTTGCGGGGTATAACCAGTGTATTGAGGCCCACCGGGCATTGTGGACGACCAGCGTTAATGGCATCGATAAGCTTTTCCAAATCATGTTTGGTCTGCAATCAATAAAAACAAGTTGTTAAAGCTTTTGTTCATTTCTGACTCGCGTGTGTCATTCAGGCCAAGTTAAGCCAAGTCGTTACCGGTGAATGTTGCAAGCCCTCGGCGGAACGCCAAAGCAGCGTTGCGCCGCAGAGATCAATAAGTGTGCCATCCTGCAGGATATTGCATTCGTCGTAGACCTGTGCGAAAGATTATATATGCATTTATTACTCTTTTTCATTTAAAGTTCTTTGTTATATTCATTTAACTTACGGGCTGACCCTTTTGTTGTGCCGAACGCGATTCGCGCAGACTGAATACATCTCCACCCACGGAGCACTCACGCCAGAGGCCGCACTTGGCATTGCCGCCACAGAATGAGCCTTTGGGATGCATTATTAAAACGCCATTTGTGGTCAGTCCATCAATTTCCACATTGTCCTGCCATTTGGTGGCTTTTTCCTGCAAGTCAAAAAAAAAAAAAAAAACCAAGGAGCTTATGAGTATGCAATTTAAATATATAGATATCGTGTTCAAGACTTTACTTACGCCCAAAAATATGTTTCTGCTTGAATCGAAGCCGGCGGCAAAGATTTTCGACTTGGCGGGCTCACAGCGATTCACCAAAATGCGGCAGGCGAAACGTGAAATCGTGCTTTGCATAACCTTCGCATCCTTCTTATCACCGGGCAGCGTGTCCATTACAACAAAATCAATTGGTGATTCTGATGAGCGTCCAACCTTAAATATATGGATAAGCAATTTTGTGTGATTAATCAAATGGCGGCTACACGTTGATGAAGCTTTCTCATCGATTGACCTAAAAATATCTCTTAACACATACACAAACATTAACATACATATTTAATGCAACTCGCTCTTTCTCTCTTTACCCGTCTCTCTTTCCCTCTCTGTCTATGTCTCTCTCTTTTGATGTTCAAGCAATCGAGCAATCTATCAAATGCTTAAATGCCAAATCATGCGATATTGGTATTACACTTCAATCCAATAAGGAAGTGTGCAAATGGAATTGAACGTGTTGTTGTTGTTGCCATCAAAAGTTAGTCAGAAATTCGAATCGATATATTTGTATATAGTATATTGTACTATATGATGAATGTTTTTTTGGTGCGCTGTTTGGCATTGCCAGAGCAAACACAAATTATTTGACAATTGACCTTCTAAAGGAAACGCCAGTAACAAGACCTTTTAAAAAAGACCCACGCTGAACATAACATCAAGTGGAGGAAAATGAGGCAAATAGTCTAAAGCCTCTTCAGTACGCACATGTCAAATATTTGTTGCTTAGATACAAACTTAATGACTCAATATTAAGGATAATCACTAAGGCAATAACAACGAAAGTTAGTTAGTTAGAGACGAAAGTTTCACTTTGAAGTGAAGCAGCAGATAGTTATTAAGACACATTTTTCCTATGAATGATGTTAAGAGGTTTAGTCTTATTTAATTTGATTTTAAACTTTGGCATGGCATTGGTTCAAATAAGATGTTTACAGACATAAATTACTATCTTTGATTCTAACTTTATTTAAAATGTACTAAGATAATTGTCTTGAGTTAATTTTATAACTTCTTTGATATGAGACTTCTATTTTTTTTTTTTTTTTTTAAAACTTACCTGAAACATATCCGTTTCTTTGTCCTCCTTGTATTCAACGATGACGGCCTGGCTGCGTGATAGTGTATACGATATTGAGTGCTGGTTAGCATCCAGTATGGCCTTCGATGTCTGTGGTGATTGTACAATATAATGCTTAGAGCGCCGAACGCCGCTCGGCTCTGTCCGTTTGTGCAGCACAAATTTGGAGCGTCGACGTCCGCGATCACCCTGCGGCAAGTACCCATTGTAACTGTAACGACATGTTTAAAAATTTTTTTTTCTGAATTTCTTGTTGTACATCTGATTTATGATAAGGCAGCAGAGCAATCTGAGTATGCGTATGAGCATGCTGTGTTGCATAGAAGTTCTTATTGAGGTCAACATTACTATTACGAAACGAACGCACAATTTGTTTGTATTGTTTGTAATTCTTTGGGGTTTATAGGTCAAGTTCTGCGTCGGCAATGTGTTTACGTAATTAGACATGGCTACACAAATAATGGAGTTACAATAACTTAAAAGTCTTATGTTTTGGTTATATTATTGGCAAGTCAATATGTTAATTGCGTGATCATTGGCACTGTTCCATTGGGATTCTTATTCCAAAAGGGTACTCAAAGTATGTCGAATGGTATGCGCTATAAAATAAGGAAATTTTTTAATAGCAGACGAAACTATCGATCGCACTCAGAATGCTGAGATTTGATTAGGTAATTAACGACACGCACAGCAAAGAGATTTGACTTCTAGGGTAGCTCGAAGAGTTTGGTATTTAAGAACTTTAAAGAAGTTTTCCCGAAATATGTGGAAAATGTAATAAAAATCAACTCAAGTTCATTTTTTTTTTCAACATAACAACATTTATAACCCTTTTCCAAGTACTCAACTAATAAGGCAAAAGAAACCAGATACAATCCCATTAAATTGTTTTATTTCGTCTTGCCAATGTATTTTTAAAGACATGTTCAAACAATCACAGCAACATAAAAATTAATTATGATCGTAAAGTATTTTTGCCTTTTAACAACTGAATTTATAATAACATATAAAACATATAGTCGCATATACTGCACTAAAAGCTTTTTAGACAAGCATATATATACATACACATACATGCATATCCATATCAGCATAGTTTTATTTCTACCTAACATCTGACAATTTAATGGGCAGACAACCCACATAAAATATCAATAATATAATGTCGACGACGATTTTATTAACATTTAGAAACGTGCCGATGAACCCAAGCTCATACCACTTCACCAAAGTACCAAAAAAGCCTATAAAAACATCAAAAAATCATCGATTGTGAAACAATTTCTATAGAATTATCCAGCAAGGGAAAAATAAATATCGTCTTCCTGTGTCTAAACAAAACAAGAAAAAAAGTTCTTGGAAAAATCGAAGTGAAACACAACAAACGAATTCCAATAAAAAGAAACCAAAAGCCAAATCCGAAAATATTTCTACAGAATGTTGACAATTTTGGGTCTGTAATTATATTTGGATATCTAATGGGTTTTCATATATAATATTAATGAGATTTTGTAAATGATATTTAATGCATAAGCAACAAACTGACAATTGAGGCCAAAAACAAAAAAAGAAAAAAACTCTGAAAAAGGTTGTTGGTAAATTTGACGAGAACAATTAACACAACAATAACAGTTAGATATATATTTATATATTTAGAGTATACGATGCGTTATGCCATTAAAGTGGGCAGTAAGTATTAAGCTATTAAGCTTTAAAGAAAAATGAAAAAATTGATTTGCTGACACATTGCGGCGAGCTTGCCACACAATTAAAACATATGTCTGTGTTTGTGCTTGTCTGTCTTTTGCAGGCAATTAAAAAGTGTCAAGATAACGAGCAGCAGCGGCGGAAGAAGAAGAAGATGATGATGATGATACACTGTGCTCTGCCCACCATTTACAGAACGTTAAAGCTAATGACAATGACTCAAAGCCACAAGTAAAAATGACTTTGTTTGGCTTTGCTCACAAACAGAACAATTCATATGTGTGTGAGTCAACCCGACGCGGCGGGTAGGTAATCAGCGCAATGTCAAGCGTTTTGGCCAGACAACAACTCTGACCAGCCATCAAGATTTACAAGCGTCTGTCCCAGCTGCCGGCCGAAATCATCAATCTTAGCCAGCGCTCGACTGGTTCGGCTGCAGCGTGAATCTAATTTATGTGGCTAAATGCTGACTGCTTTGGTTGGTTGGTCGGTTGGTTGGTTGCCTGACTGCTTGCGGCTTACAACTTTGCGACGCGTAGAAAGCAAACAAGCAAAGCGTTTAGTGTTTTAAGCCTTTTGTGCTCCCTAGTTGCTGCAGCAACTAGAATTGTACAGGTCAGGTAACACAATGGCTGTGCCCCGCCGTCAAGTTCAGGTACACTGGGACAAAAGCATTTCAAAATCTAATCAAAATTTAACGAAATAGAGCGCAATGAGTTTTGATCGAGTTAAATATTACGCTTGTAGCCCAAAAGGGACTGTTGTTCTGTGGTTACTGAATAAAAAACCAACATTGAATAAAATTAAACCTGAAGTTAAAAATTAACCATAAACTTCGAAACTAAACCCCATTTAAAACATTTTACAATGTGAACTGACTCTTTTTGATACGTGTATCTTTCGTATACTCGTAGCTCCAAGTGTAACAAAGAATCATTTTACTTACCCAAGTATAACTAATTCACCATATCGCAAACGCGGTTTATCATGCCCATCGCCACCGTCTTCAGCCAGTATGGGTGATTCTGTGCCGTCGGTGCTGCAAATAGAATAAAGCGAATGTTAATCTCAAATAAGATCTAGTTTATATTCAAAAACAAAACGAAAAAGCAAACTAAAAGAGGACAAACTTTAAAGTGGTTCCAAAAAAATAATAATAGATAGGGGTAAGCCAAGCATTCGACACTTATGACATAATACAGAGTGGCGAGGCGATGCTGCTTTTGTTATGCAATGGAATGGTTTTTTTACGTAAGACAGTAAAAACTTAAATAATAACAATAAAACGAACGAAACTTTTCTTTCCTCTTGTTCTTTTTGTTTTTACTTTGTGTAGCTTCAAAACAAAGGCAAAACAAGTACACAGAGAAATGCCAAAGAAATTTGCTCATTTTCCAAAGCGTTTTCGTTTTCGTTTTTCTTTTCTTTTTTTTTTGCTCGTCGTAGAATTTCAAATGAGGAAATATCTAAGGCGAAACCGACTCCTCGACGTCTGGCAATGTGCAGAGTGCATTACAATTCTAGTTTATGTCATTTTAGAAGTTTTTTCTTTTTTGTGCTCCATACTCTATTCTTCGTCGTGTTGTTCGAGGAGTCGGCTTGCATTCAAATGTAAATTTGACACTGACTTTGCCGACATACTAACACGAGATGAAGTCATAGAAATTCTATAGCTAAAATAAACACCTCAAGTAACGAAACCGTACATTACCTATCCCAACTATAACATTATAGCGAACTATGCAGTTTTTAACAGTAATGAGCACACGATCAGATATAGTTATATTAACTTGGCCAACATGCAAAAGATGCTTTATTACTTTTTTTTTTTAGGTGGGCACGTCATAAACTTATTTAAAGCAATCTAATAAAGCAGCACGGCGCCGGTTGACGCCCACTCAAAAAAAAAGGAGGGGGGAGGGGGGGGGTCGGTTCCATCCACACCTCAAAACCTACACCCACATAGCAACTGGCAAATGGATTTTACCCTAGGCTACAGGGGAAGGCTGCTCGACATGCTGCTTTGGGGTTGCATTGATTTTTGCTCGTTGCATTTAAACTTGCTCCCCTTTTGCTGATGTGGCTGCCAGCGAAGTGCAGGGGCTGTGGAGTGCGAGGTGGAGCAAGGTACTTGAAAATGTTGCAGCGCAGACAGAAATTGTGCGCATAAAAAGGCAGTTTGGGGGTGGGAGGTAGGGGCGAAGTGGACCACACAGACTGTGGCGCTCGTGCAAGGTAAATATAAATGTTGAAATCTCATTCCATCTGTCAGTTAGTCATCCGTAGGCGCATCAAATTAGCGCTGCATCATACTACAAGATACTAATATACACATATGTATCTTGTCTCTGTGCTGTCTGATCTACTGTGCTTAATCCCAAATGGCTGACGATGAGTCACTAAAGTCGCCAAAGGACGTGAATCAAATGAGGAAAAGTCATAAATATAAACAGAACAGCACTGGCTCTGTTAACCGTTGCCTGCACATGCTGTTAGTTAACAGGGCAACTGTTAAAGGAGTGGAATATGATGCCTTTTCATGCACTCACACAGACAACTTGACCAAAATGCAATTAAGCACACAACTTGCATCTGCTTGGTTTAGTTAAGTTGTCAACATTATAACTACAAGTATGTTATATACATATAATAACAACGTTGGCACTTTGCATAACATGAGCATTAGCATAAGTTAAATATTTGGAATTATTATTGTTGTTATTCATATTTTCACTCACTTTCCATAAACGAGTTGATTTTTCAACACATTTACTTTATGCAAGATCTTAAGCTTACTAAAAACGACACAAAAGATAAACAAAGTATGAAATGCAAGCTTAGTTTCCAATTTAAGTTAACAACAACAAACTTTAGTTTAAACACAAGGGCTATACGACAATGACAATAAGCTCTTGGCAACCAAAATGCTGGCCTGCTGGCTGGCTGGCATTTAATTAAAAAACGCTGGCAAGCTTCTAAACAATGCAACAAAAATAAATAACTAGGTTAAATTGATTAGGCATGCATTATTTCTAGTTATGGGGCTGCTATCTTTTGTGCCACATACATTCATACATACATACATACGTTCATGCCACATATTTAATTTAATTAAGCAAACAAACTGCAAAAGTGCCAACAAACAAACATTCTCAAACAACCCGAAACGTATCTTTCTTAAATAAAAATAAATATTTGGACAAGAGCACAAAACAGTTGCCCAAAATATGCGTGTAACATAATGTAAGTTTTATAACTCTAAATGTCGCAATTGTCAATTAAAATGAGAGAGAGAGAGAGAGAGAGAGACAACTGTTCCCTTCATTAAAAAAGAAAATCCTAATTCTTTAAATTCTCTATGAAACTTTGTCATGAAATTTCCCAACCAAAGTATTTGCTTGCTGCTCGTTTCTCATGCAATCAGCTGTTTAGTATTGCTAAAGCCCTTATCGATTTTCAAGCTAAAAAACAACAACGACACACACTAAAATGTACGAATGTAAGAATGTGAGAACAAAAAAAAAGAGTGGCGGTATTTGCATACATTTCAATTTCGAAACTTAGTAAATGTTTAGTATTGCGATATGAGGTGAGTTAAGTCGTGTAAAATGTAGAGCTATATATATATATACAAACATACATATTAGCGATGGTATTCATGAGATATGGCTAGGCGCACTATTCGATACCAACGCGACGAATTTGTGTTTGTATCTGTTTGTGTATAGTTTGCCAGCGACATTTGGGGGGAAATCAATTTTTAGCCTCGTCTGTGCGTCTGTATATGTGTGTGTGTGTTAAATGTGTATTATTATTATTTACCTTAGACTTGCACACTCACACACACACATAGACATAGCTAGCCATTGCCTGACAACATGCTAGAATCGATATTTTTTCTCTTGCTGTTAGTTGCGGCTGCTGTTGTTGTTGTTAGTAGTCGTGTTTGCCACATGCAACCCAAATGGCCCGGCAATCGCATTACAATAAATTCCACGTATATAACAACCAACCATTGCATGTTAACAAGTGCAATAGGGTCCCAGAACCAGAGCTAAGGTTGGCCAAGGGGCGTGCCATTCAAAATACAAAAATCAGGCCATCAGGTTGTGTTTTGCACTTAAGGACCGACTACATTTCTAAATGTCATGAACAAAAGAGGTGGTTATACAGAGAGGGTGTGGAACTAAGTGCACTATATGCTAATTAATTTGATTATTATTCTTTTGTAAAAAGTAGTATGCGAGTTTGTTTAAAATGCATTCGTTTGATTATCCACACAGCTGCAGTATGCAGATTGGCCTCGCACAAAGGGCTTTTTGGTAAATTAGTATCGTTCTAGAACCGTAGGCCAAGTCCAGCACAACAAATGCACAAAGGTCAGTTTAGCAGTTAGGATTAGTTACTATTTAGTCCAACAACTGGGTCAGAACCTATTGGGCAATGTGTAAGCTTTTAAAAGCCTATCCATCTAAGCGTTCAAGTTAAGGATTGTCCTTGCAATATGTGGGCGAAGTTACAGTTGGTAACTTTTGTGCATGTTTCGCTGGCGATAAAATCTATCTATCTATCTTCGAAACGTATGTGTGTACTACAAATATTGAACAAATTTTTAAATCCGTATTAGTTTCAAGGTATTTTCGAATTTAGTGATTAATCTTTAAGTATCGATAGAGAATACATTGATATCTATATGCTAATGCCTGCCTTACTATCTCATCTTATTTTGTTATTTAGCTTCCTTGGCCTATATGCTCAAATAAATGCCTAAATAAGCATTCAGTTGGAAGAAGTTGATTCTGAACACACAAAGACTGAGATTGAAGATTAAACTCATACTCAAATCAAACAAAGTATATGATGATAGTTATATATATTTCATAAATATATATGGATGTGTTTTGTTTGCTTTGGTAGCTGAAATTCGAGACAGTTAGGTATATAAGTGTGAGTGGATATGTGAAATGTGAGTGCTGAATAAAAGAAATATGCGACACACCTGCAACTATTTGAAGATTGCCAAAAGTGAATGTGCAAATGAAAGATTAAACAATAAACACAGCAAGGGAATAATGGGCAAAAAGGGCACCCAAAAACACACACATACCCACACAGACAGACGAGAGTATTTGCAGGTGAACAACAAAAGTGAATGATGTCTCTGATGGCAGGCAGAAGCAGGTGTTTCGTTACCATATTTTATGGCCAAATTTGTGGTTGTGCTTCTCTACATTTTGCTTCACAATTCTTCATTCATATGCTAAAGGTGTAGCATATAATCTTTCTCTGTGTGTGTTTGTATGTATCTGGCGGCCTTTGGCACAGCTGTTTGCATTTCAAGAATGAAATTCTCAACGTGCAGATATACAAAAACAGAATACAATACACAGACAGACAAAACTCGTTTTGCCAGCGAAACTCGAGCATCAAGCATGATTGGAGTAACAAAATTGCAAAGCAGCACAAAAAAATATGCGCAGCTGAAATTCGAAACAAAAAAATTACCAAAGAAAACGAAAAATAAAAATAATGCAAATAATTCACAAGCTCGAGAAGAGATTCTTGTTGTTATAAGGTTTTTTCAAGGTAGAAATACAGATTGTTGACGGAACAGTCAGTTAATCCGTCAGCTGGTTGTCTCACGCCCTTTCTGACACGCCTTCGTTGCCCTAAGCCCTGTCTTGGCTTGTTAGCAACGTCTAACTAATTTTCATTTGTGCAAATTGCTCTTGTCAATTTCTAAACAATACACAATAGTTGTATTCATTTAGTTTGGATGTTATATAAGTTTGGCTGAGGCTTCGGCTTGTTGCTTTTTATTGTTATTTAGCTGTTTTTATTTTTTGTCATAACTCTTGTTTATGTTAAAGCGCGCAACAACGACAAAACAATGACAACAAACCACTCTAATATTTTTTTTTCTAACGATTTTTTCTTCTTCTTTTTTCGCTCCCCACAGAAGCTGTCTTTTGGTTTCGATTGTTTGCTTTTGTTTGTTTTTGTTTGTCTATGCAGCAGCACGTTTCGAAACTATTTTCTCTGCTGTTTTTTGGGCAAACAACAACGACAACAACAAAATTTGCAACTACATTTTTCCACAAGGTGACAACGGTGGCGGCAGCCTGGCTAAAATTATACAAAATGCAAGCAGCAACAACAACAACAACAACAAAAAACAAGAGCAGCTAGCCAACCAGGCATGACTATAAGATGAGAGCTACTCTTGTGCACGCTTCGACTGTTTGCTATGTATATATATACTATATATAAAATATGTTATATATTTATTTATATATATTTTTAGTTATGATACCCTTTCCAGCACAACGTTTAATAAGATTCATAATATGGCTTGTTAGAAATTAGAGAAGGCGCAAACAGTAAAAATCACTTAAAGGTATTTTAAATAACTTTGCTTAAGAGGGGTTCCTGTTTAAGTGAGATAAGAATAAAAACATTTGTTATTATTAACATTAACTTATTTGATCATAAATTTCATTTTTGAAGAATTTTTAACATCTTAGTTTGAAGCAATTTCATAAATTTATGAAATTTAATTAACTTTTTATGTGCGAAACCTTTAAATAACGTGATATTTATTTCAACAAAATATCAGTTGTCGAAACAAGACTATATAAAAGATTTTCTTTTTGATCAAAATTTATTATGAACAAAACATAAAAAACATCAACGTTTAATTATTTTTATTATTTGAATATAAGGGCATTCAATCTTCGTAACATATTTCATTACAAATTATCTATTTTTTTGTATATATTTTTTTTTTGCTTTGCCTTTTTTTCAGTCTTTGTCAATGCATTTTTCTTTGCTTTGGCTGACAATTTTCGCTGCTTCTTTTTGGGGAGGCTAAAAATAAAGCAACAAAAAACGCCAATCGAATGGAGCCACAGTAGAAGATAAAATAGAAAAAAAATGCTTGCTTCCAACGTTTTTCTGTGTGCCAATAGTTTCGCTTTTTATTGTTGAGCGTTGCCATTTTCTAAAAGCAGCTTGTTTTGGCTGTTGCCTTTGTAAACGCTTTGCCATTGTCTGGATCTGGCAATATGTATTTGCTTCTTCTTCTTTCCTTCTTCTTTTTTTTTGGGCCAATGACTGTCACATTTTCAGCGACTGCGACGTAATGCGGAAGAGTTAAAATCATGCCAAATTCGAGCCAAGAAATGAATGATGCGCAAGCTTTAAATGTTTCAAGCTGCAGTTTTTGTGTTTCGTTTTAAGAGAAGCATGAATATGCTAATTTTAATGACCAACGACATCGCATTAATTATTGCGCTGAGCAATTTTAATAAACAGATGCCAAGTGATGGGTTTATGTCTGGGTTGAGGCAATATATCTACGAGTACAAACAGTTAAGCGTGACTATTAAATTAATGACAAGCTTAGACATGAACGCAATGCAACCCTAATATAATGAGAAATGACAATGCTTATGGTTTACTTAATACTGTAAATGGGCAAATGTTTTGTAAAATCCTTTTCTAAAAGAACATATGCACGCATCTGCTAGAGATTGCAATTAATTAACTGCAACTGAGTGCAAATATGGTGATTAACATGCCAAATGGGCGTGCTGTAATGTATACTTATTTTCCATGTCATATGGCGCTAAGAGCAGTGCTGGATTCGTTGCTTGGAAACTGTAGTTAAAATTAAAAACTCTATTATATTGCTTAAAGTAAGAATAGTATTTTGAATCAATATTGTCTTCAGAATCGAATGTTACAATGAGAATTTATATATTTTTTTGAGATTTTTCTTCACTTCAAGCAAATGATATGCAAGCCAAATGATGTCTCGCACATTTCGTGACACAATTACAATATTTTGATCTTCAAGTGTTGACAAATCTGACATCGACACATCCAATTGCAATAATTGTAGCATATGTAGAAACATTTCTTTCATTAATTAACATATGCTGTCATCTAATGGACATGTGCCATTTAAATAATGCCATGAAAATCGATGGCATTTTAATTAACAACAAGCACAGATAACATCTACTTTTCATTTAGATATGTAGGTATGTCTGCTATTTGGTAAGTGTATTAACGTCATAGTATGTATATAGTATGTATACACTACTTTTAGGTTAGGCGTTATGTTTCCTAGTGTTGAATTTGTCTAAAGCGACATTAACATAATACATTTAACGTTGATATCATATGCAAACAAACTGATAATGGTTTTTATACTACATATTTCAAAGTACAATCTTTTTGTTGATAAAAAATAATAATAATAAATATATTTGGCTTGTGTTACTTAAGTTAAGTTAGTCAAATCGACTAAAGGTCAAGTGAAAGGTCTTGTCAACTCATTCTAATTAACGGTTTAATAATAGGTCGTCATTTTAATCTTAGATTATTAACTTTTGCAAATTACCCCAAAAAATGGCAACACAAACACACAAATGAACAACAATAAATAAAACCAAATGGGTGCAAAAAAAAACAGCAAATAAAATTACTTACAACAACACTTGGCGCTGTGTTTGATTTAATGAGCCATTTGGTATTTTATTTCATTTTTTATACCCTGATCCCATTAAAAATGGGAAAAAAGGGTATAATGAATTTGTGCAAAAGTATGTAACAGGCAGAAGGAAGCATCTCCGACCCCATAAATTATATATATTCTTGATCAGCATCAACAGCCGAGTCGATATAGCCATGTCCGTCTGTCTGTCCGTCTGTCTGTCCGTCTGTCTGTCCGTCTGTCTGTCCGTCTGTCTGTCCGTCTGTCTGTCTGTCTGTGTGTATGTATGAACGCGTCGATCTCAGAGACTATAAGAGCTAGAGACTCCAGATTTGGAACTTAAGCTCGCCTAATCCCTAGGCAGTACAAGTTTCTTTCCGATTTTCGATAACTCTTCCCGTTTCCGATATACACATGGGATCGATAACAACAAAATCTTGAATTTGGAAAACTTTGAGATGCAATTTGAATTATAAAACAAAATAATGACAATCTGTGAAATTTTTATCGAAATCGGATAATAAACACCGGAGATATGGGACATTGAAGTTTTGTATGCACTATGCAGTATGCGCGTGCACACATATACTTGCAAGCACTGACTGTACGCGTAAAGTATAGGGATCAGGGTATCGTCTAGTCGGGATTTCTCGACTAGAGCCTTCTTACTTGTTTTTATTTTATGTGGGTGTTGGCCAGAGTTAAACTCAGTTAATTAAGTTGTCTAGCTCTGTGCCCCGCTTTCCTTGCCCACGTGTCTTAAAAAGCGGAACGGATATTAAAAACATTTTGGCTTTTGAAAAGTAGGTGACATAATTTGTGCAAAATATCTTAAGTTAAATATGGCATACAAGAAATATAGAAAAGAGAAGTTAGCTACATTAAATGTTATAAAATTGTCGTCTCAGACTGCGTGACTGAAATCATTATGATATAATGCTAACAAAAATACGTAAAAAACGCAACGAAACAAAACAACATGCCGCAAATGTTATAACAATAAATAATAATTGTATGGCTGGGTAAGTAAGCAGTTAGGTAAAGGCCCAACTAAGGCAACTCTTGTAGCTTAGGGAATATGACAAGAATCTAGATAAAAATCGGTAGAATTTATGAGTAAAAAAGCATTTTTGTGAAAAGTCAACAAGAAAGTTAAAGGAGAGAGCTAGACGAGGAGATGCCCTTTACTCAAGTTTTTAATAATCAGAGTTTATTTATTTTACATAAATAAGGTATCTTAGGTGTTGCTGCACCGATCTTGGTTTAGTTTTATATTTCGTTAGCTAAATCGTAGGAATATCGGCTTTCATTATTATCAATAATTAACTTATCGATGAATATATATATAGTAAATACGGAAACCTATTAATTTGTTGATCACAAACATATGTTCAATTTTAGCTTACGAAAGCTTTTTCTACCCTTTTTACTCATATTCAATGCTAGGCCTGTCGAAAGTAAGAGAACTAGGCATGGTTAACTTTATCGGAATAGCCATTATCAATATGTACAATGATAGACTTCAGTTTGATTCGTTGAGGCGTAAAGACCCCAAAGTATTGACCCAAATAGAGCCGGTTTTATTTCTTCGGTTTTTTTTTTGTGGGGTAGGGTAAAGAAGTTTAGTGTCGCTGCCTGTCTCTGGCTGTCTCTGCCTGTGCTTGGCGACGCGTAGATCAATCACACATAAGCGTTTTCCCGAGACCTTTTTATAAGTAAGTTTATTGATTGCTTGCAGTATGTGTTCTTGTTCTTGTTGTTGCTTCGACTATTTTAGGTTTGCTGTGTATCGCTGCTGTGTTCTGCTGCACTTTTGTGTGCGAGATCCCCCGAAAAGCTGTGCGAGTAAAGTCGAGTCGGAGAGCTCTATTTTTGGCTGTGCTGCTGAAGAAGATTTATGGCCAAACGTCTCCGCCACTCTGTGAGACAGTCAATTCAACTTACTCAGCCATGTTTACACACTTTAATTGCTTAGAGTGGAACAGTGGAGCGATGGCAACAACACACCAACACCAACAACAGCAACATAACACGACAGGAAATGCTTTGGCTGCTGCCTGAAAATTGGTTTTTTATTGTATACACACAAATATATATAAATATATATATATATATTTATATATTTTTCCTTCTTCTTCTTCGTGTTTAAAGCACACGCCCACAGCCTTACAATGTTGCTGGTGCTGCTGCTGCCGCCGTTGCTCTGCGCTCATGGCCATAATCAAAGCCAATTTAATAATATGTTATGCTGCATACAATTTCACCTGCAAAGAAGCTTCAGGTAACGGCCTGACATGCCTGTCGACGCAGCCAATGAATGCTCCTTGCCAAGGAGGAGTAAGAAAAGCAAACCGTACCAAACCAAATCGTACCAAACCGTACCATAACGTACCGAACGAACCTTACCGCATCGTACTAAAGACACCGTTGATCTGTTGGTCAAATTGCGATTTGATTTTAAATTAAGCTCGTGTGTATGCGCAGCGCATGCGTGCGTTAAAGGGGTGGGGGAGTTGGCGAGAAGCTACAGCTGGGACATTTGGCACACAAGCAAAATAAAAAGCGCTTCGCTGGCCTGGCGTACGTGACATTTGGGGCGGGAGCTGGATTTTGCCTGCCTGTAGACTGTAATGAACAACCAACACACACACACAGTCTCTGAATAGACAGATTTTTGTTTGTAGTCTTAGGTCTAAAGAACTCGACCGTAGATTCATAAAAGGCAAAATTACTTGTACAACAAAGAAGATAGAAAATGTAGAAATAAAGATATTACGCTTAAAAATGTGGGATCGAGAAAGATCGAGAAGAGAATGAAAATATAGAGCAATGATGATAGAACGGGCGAAAGAGAGAGAGAGAGAGAGAGTTGTGAAAAACAAATATACATGTAATTTTATTTTTCTTGTACTTAACCGGCAATAGAAACAACCTTCATTAACACGTCTATGATTAGTTAAGAAATTTAATGTTTGCTTTACAAATTTAAATTAATGTAATTGGTAAAAAAAGAAAGAAATGTAAGCCTTTCATCTGTGCTTTTAAGTTTGTTAAAAGCGAAAGTTCAACCATTTTTCTAATTAACTTGATTTGCAATAAAAAAAACGTGTTTTCGGCAATATTACTCGGAAATGGAATCACATATATGATTTGTTTATTTTAATTTGAAATAGACTTGTTAAAAGAAAACTTTTACCCACTTAAGAACGCTCTTGTTAACACAAGATATATTATTATTAATTGTATTTTTTGCATTCTAAAGACTTTCAGTAAGACATCTTGGGTTGATACAGAAAGTACAGCAAGCTAAGCACACTTGACTGCAAACATTCCGGGCTCCATTGACGTTGTTGTTTTTTTGCTTTGCTAGCAATTTTGCACGTTATTCGTCACGTAGCAAAAAAAAAAAAAGTGTTGTTGTTGTTTTGGCTGATTATGCATCGAAAATTGCAGCCGGCAAATTTTTGCATAGGCCCAAACAGAAACAGCAACAGCAACAACAAAACCTCAAACAGCCGCAAAGAGTCGCGTTCGTCACTCAAGCATGCTGCAACAACGACCAACAACTTGAGGCAGCTGCTGCTCTAGCCTTAACTTTAGCTCTAGCTACAAACTCCAACTCCAACTACAGCTGCTGTTGCTGTTGTATGTTGATTACGCCCGCGGGCTAGCGAAAGCCATAAATATATGCATGAAAGCAACAACAACAACAGCAGCAGCAGCAGCAGCAGCAACAACAAAATATGAAATACATTTTATGTGTAGGTACAACAACAACGTTGCAAAATTCGTGAGCCAATTAATGCCAAATTGAAATATAGCCAAAGACAAAAACACACAAATAGAAACATAGATATATCCCGCTGCCGAACCTGAGAAACCAAACGCCAAACCCTTAGATACCCGCATCTAAAAGTTTATTGACATTTAAGCTATTAAAGTCAGTGACATTATTATGTCTAGTCTTAAGTACAGCATAACAAAATCATAGTAAGCCAAACGATTATGTGCGTCAATCAAATCAAAACAGGCCAACTGATCCAAGCGAAAAAACCTGGGCAAATGCCAAAGGTCACAAATGTTGGTAATGTAATCCAGGGGTCAGCCACGGACTGACCCGCAATCTTGTAACAAAAAACGAAGAAATATGTTGTTGGTACAATTAAAAACGGAAATCAATGTTGCCACAGTTACGAACAAAACTTACTTTGAAGCTTTGGGAGCAATAAGCTTAGCATTTATAAACTTTATGAAGACAATTTGCCGTTATGATGACTTAAATATTTGAAATGTTGTTAGATTTGATTTATTTGGTTCAAGCAGCAAGAATTCATATATTTAAATAACTTTGAGATTTTGAAACTTAAAAGAAGTACATCTTTATCTTAATATTTCTGTTAAATCAGCACTAAGAATAACTTTCCTACGGATATTTCATATAATACCTAGTAATACCTATACTTAACTCAACTTAAATCTTTAAGATTTAATCAAAGATTGAAAAGGTAATTTCTACAAAACTCATTTAACTGACATAATAATCCATAAGATTTCCTGCTAGACAAGTTACATCACTTGGCCTTAAAGCCAAGTTAAGTTTGATATGAAACAAGAGAGAGAGAGAGAGAGAGAGAAAATCGCAAAAAAAATTTTTAAAAAAATGTTGCGAGCTGTGGCAACGACGAATCACGAGTTCTTTTCCTAGGCCACTTCAACGTTGCAACAAAAACAACAACAACAACAACAGCAGCAGCAACTAAATTGCAAAACAGTTGTTGCCAGGCCAACTGTGCCGATTATGTCACTGAGCTTACAATCCCGTCTCCAAGAGTCAGCACGCCATCAATTTCCGCCTCCCTTCCCAAACCCCCAACCCACACCATCCTATGCTCACCCCCTGCACTTCCGCACAAAATGCTCTGCTTGCCTCACTTGCCCTGCTGCTGCATATTATTATCATAACGTGTTTTGTGGCATTTGCGTCGCCTGCATCTTGACAGATATGGGTTGACTTTCTGAGGGGGTTCGGTCGGTCTTAAGGTTTGAAGAGGAGACTAGTCGCAATTTGCTAAAGCATTTCTCACACAGCAAACAAAAATAAGAAAATAGAACACACACACGCCTTAAATAGTGCGATAAGTGAAATGTGAGAAACAAATTTTAAGCTGTCATAGTGATGGCAGGCCGACCTGCCATTCTTCAAATTTCGTTAAGTGCCCTAGTAATATTCAAAATAGTTGTCACACGCCCCCGCCACTTACTTGCCCCTCAATTGCAAATGTCAAAAAGAGCAGCGGCGGTGGCGGCGGCGTTGTTACAAGGCAAAGTCATCAATTTAATTGCTGCCAAATGGCACTTTGAAGTGACGCCCCCTGGCGACCAGAAAGAGCAGCAACTTACTGCCCACTTTGACTTAAGACATTCCTATACATACACACACAAGTAGTAAGTATGTGTACACACTCACTCCTATTACGGATTCAATTTTACTAATGCAAGCTGGCAATGCTGTTTTCACATACTCGAAGCTTTAGTTCCGTTCTAGTTTCTCCTGAGGGCGCATTCGTTTGTTCGTTCGTTCTTAAACAATGTCCAAGGCTGACGAATGTGATTTACGAAATGCCAAGAAGTTGTCGATGCGATAACGTTGTATGCGAACGCTAGTGCCAAAGGTTATCGTTAAATGTGTGTGCGTTTTTTTTTTTTGGCTGTTAACGGCACTGTTAGAAAAACCCATTAGTAAAATTTACCATAGCGCACTTTAAATTTTTTAGTTTCTTTTACTGTTCGCCACTAGGCGGCGCCTTCGTATTCGTATTTGGAACGGATATTGCCGCAAAGCTTCAAAAACTTTTGTTTGCTTCAAGTACACAAGAAAATTTTCTATGGCTTAGTTGTTGATAAATGAAACTTTGCTTACAAATAGTAAAGCGGAAGGTGTTTCTATCGACTCATTTAAATTACTTGGGGATATCCGTAGAATGGAAATATAAAGTTTTAGACCGTATTTCCGCTATCCTTATCAATGGGAAGTCCATACTTAAACGATAAGAATCGCAACCTTTCTTGACACAAAACTAAACCAACTGTGGCAATGAAAAATATTTGTGGTATATTTGTGGGTCCCAAAATAAAACCAGTAAATTATCTGCAGAAAGTTTTGATACCCTTGCCGAAAACCGACAGCGATATAGTTTTATGGATCTTGGCAGTATTATTACGCAAAAATATCTTACCAAAAAGCAACAAAATTATTTTTAGACCGGTATTTTCTATAGGAAGCTATAAGAAAATATAGCACAAAGTTGTTGATACGAATTTACCAACATGAGATTGTTAACCAATATAGATTAGTTTGCTAAAAATAAAAGAAATCTTTTTAAGCTTAGCTTAACATCCAATAAATATGAACAACAATATAAAAATATCTTTGAAATTCCATAAGAGGCTTACAATATACTTATTTGTTATTCTTATCGATATGCGCATAATTCTTTTAATTTAGCATTTTTCTAAAAGATTACAATATGCAGATCAACTGTAAGCCATATTAAACCATTTTGAATAATCCGATTATGGTATAATGCTTGCCTTTTGAGGAGTCGTTGCTATCTGAATCACTTTTCGAAGAAATTTTCATTTGCTTTGTATGAATTTTTCAATTCCAGGTGATAGAATGCAAACAATTCGAAGCATGCAGTTTTCCACGAATTGCTTATTGTACATAAACGTATCTCTCTTTGTACTTATCAGTAAATATCCGTAAACAAGAGACACACTGTCAAGTTTAATGAACAGTTTTCTGTTTATTTTTGGAGATTACATTCTCACTATGGCACTTTGATCATATTTATCAACAAATCTAATTAAATCGCAATGACAACACACTGACAGATATATATATAAACATTTTCAGAGTCGCATTTCTAACGTGTGTGTGTGTGTGTATGTGTGTGTATAATCACACACTAACTAACTATCGTTTCGTATCATCATTGTTCAATGAATTCTCAAATCGCTAAAGCGTGCAGATAATTCATATCTAATTGCCATGAGCGTTGGAAAAAAGCCAAAGCAAAAAAAAAAAAAAAAACAGGCAATTAAATTTTCTCATGTATGGATTTGTAATGCAAATGCTATCGATTCCCCCATATGGTCAGCATCAGTCAGTAGACACCACACACACACACACGCAGCATCCATGACAAGTAGCCAGTTGGCTTTCAAACCGCAAACTCAGCTTGACAAGTGCAGTGCACACAGCAGGCAGCGACAGCGACGTCAGCAGAGACAGAAAGAGAGAGACAGCACCTTGACGGTATAATAGATTTATGGATACAACAACTGGAGGAGCCCATGTCAACAACACTTTGGCGACAGTACTGTTGACGTCGTCAATAATCAGACGGTGAACTCACAACAGTTGCAGACAGTCTCAAGGCGACAGCAACAACAAACAAACAGAGTTACAAGTTGCATTTCTTTTCATTATATACTTTTGTTTGGCTTTGCCTATTGCGCGTCGAGCTTTTCATTTTCGCATTGTTTGCAGCGCCAATTGCCATAATCAGTGCAAAAGTCAGCGACAGTGACGGGCGACAAAGCCAAAGCCAAAGACAAAGGCCAAGCGACGATTACGGCAAGCGTCGGCATCACTTTCATGCACCAACTAAAACATTTCATTTCAAGAGAGTAATAACACAATGGAGTGAGAGGTTTTTCTGTGTGTGCATAGTTGTGAGAGAGAAACCGAGTGAGCTGGGCACACCTGAAAGCTTAACAGAAGCAAAAGCAAAAGCAGCAACAGCATTGCCTCATCGGCATCGGCAGAAAGCAAGAAACCAGTTTTTCTTTTACACCTATGACGCATGCGAAGCTGTTGGATGCTTCTATCGTTTTCTTTCTTTTTATCTTTTCTTTTCGTCTTTCTCTTCTATGATTTAATCGAGTTGCTGCATATGGTAAGAAAAACTGAAATGATGCTGATATAATGCGTAATGCTTTAAGAAAATTATTAATTAATGTTATGTTAAGTAGTCGTAACCTTAAGATTACATATACATTCGTTTTTCTATTGTGTTGGTATTTTATTATTCATTATAATTAAGAAAATACTTTTTGGAAAGCGAAGACATTATTTTGGTGTTGGCATAGTTTAATAGCTTCTCTGCATGTTACTTATTGGCGCTCGATTTGTACTTTTTTTTTGTTATTGTTTATACCATAACTTTTAGTTATACTTATTGTTTATGTTGTTGTTATTGTTTATTGGAATATGTAATTAGGTTTTACGCCGAAAAAATTGCCTGGTTTCATTGTTTTTGTTTTTATTTTTATATATATATTGCGTTTATCATCGAAAATAAAAGCATTTTCATGTTTTAATCACTGATCTGCCCCAACAATTAGTTAGTTAATTGCCACAATGTGATGGTGTTTGCATTAAATCAACAAAGCAATTTAATGAGTCTTGTTTTTCAGACTATATGCGATGATGACGCGTCTTTCTTGGCATCCACCACGAAGCTGGCGTTTGAGCTTCAATGCAAAATGCATTTAAGCAACTGCAAAGCGAAGGTTAACATCATGCAGGTGTTTGTCAGTATGTCGATAAATCGATACCGATATATTCAAGTAGCACTCTCATAAGTACTCATGAATGCAAGGTTGTTATATTTAAGTTGTTAAAGCATTTTAATTTTCTAATGAGTTCATTTTCTTCTAATTCCTTAACATAAAAATCTCTCTTATTATAAACAAGTACTTTATGTTGACTTTGATTTTAAGCTATCAACGACATTTTATCAAGTTGCAATTAAAGATTTCTGCAATTTTCGTAATCTAAACTTTGTATGAAATGCGTTATAAACAAAACAATGACAAAACCCTTTTTTCAACTTTTTTTTTATTTTTACAAATGTGTAAAATAAAGTTCTAAAAATGCAAGAAAAATATGAAACGACTTTATAACCAATTAACTAACTTACTAATTCAATCATTCTAATATTTTGTAAGCCTTAGTTTTTCAAAGTGTTTTTTGTTCTTTGCACTATAAGCAAAGTTTTAATAGAGTTAAAATTGAGTTTTTTTTTTGTCATCCCCTTTGTATTTGCTTAATTTTTGTACTTTACCGCAAGAACCACAAATTGCATTATAAATAAATAGAAATTTTCAACTTCGTGTGTCACCCATGTACGAACTGTGTATCTGTCTCCATTTTTAAACTGAATGACTTGTTAAGTGGCACAAACTGCGCAACAGTACAGTATTGGCAAAAATGTGGGTCAACCAGCAACCACAACAATAAGCGCCCAATAAACGCCACAATAATAGTTATCAAGCAAATGAACCTGTGTGTGTGTGTGTGTGTGTGATTACGCCTGTTTGCAACTAAAATCCTAAACCTTACCCCCCCCCCCCCCCTCAAACAAGAAACGACCGACAAAAGAAAACGAACCCATGGCGCGCCTTTTGTTGCTCATCATCGTTGTTGGCAGTTTTAGTTGTTGTTTGCATTTTGAAAATTGCGCGAAAAGTAACGCGCATTATGTACACACATACACAAACAAACACGCACACAAACAAACACGCACACAATTGCACTTACGCACTAACTAATGTGAAAACATTATGCAAGTAAACAGATTAATTGGGTCATAAAGTGAGCGCCAAACAAGTTCAAGCAAAATGTAACCAGAACAAACTTAACGGAAGTTTTGCACAGCAAGGTGCGATGAAAGAGACGGGGAGATGCTGTTTTGCTTCCTCACTTATCATAAATATTAAAACTGCTGACAATAACAACAATAACATGGGAGACTATTACAGGAGAAAACAAAACAGGAAAATATATATGCATTAATGGGCGACAACATCCGCAAGATTAGGATCTTGGTAATTAAATACTAAAATACATACTATGTACATCCGGATAACATAAAACAACGCGTTTATATGAAGAAAAAAAAAACATTGATAAGAGGTAATAAATATGTATATAAAGTTAGGTATGTGCAAATTTAACCATATCTTGTTCTATTTATAACTTAATAACTTTACTAATTAAGTCAACTTTCGTAAAATTCTCTCATTGTTGAATTCGGCCAGTTAACTGTACAAGGAGACCTGCCACCTGCCACCTGCTATACTAAACACGCACAAGGCCAATTTCAGTTCATTTGAGGTGCTCAAAAAAAAGACCTCTTGCTTGAACACCCCACACATTGGCACACATCCACTCACACACACACACACACTCACACAAATTGTCGGTGCAAAGTACAGAGACTTAAAGTCGCCAACTCTAACGTTATAAGCCATCAAATCAACCTACAACAAAGTCGCGAACTACCAACGTTTGTTATTTTTTTTTCAGCATACATATTTATATCTAAGAAATAGCAAAACAATAACCAACTATGTACAATGTATAAGTATGTTTGATTGTCAGTTGGTTTGTTTGTTTGTTTGTCGTATTTCTGGGCTAGGAATTTCCCAATTTTTGCTTTAGGTTGTTGCTTTGTCATCTTTGCAAATGTTGACTTTGATGTGTGGGAAATTAATTGTTTGAAAACGTAACAAGACGCGAAAAAGACATTGAGCGTGTTTGCCATGTTATTATTTTAAATGAGTTTCCCAAAAAAAAAATATGCAAAAAAAAACAACCAAAAGTAAAAAATTAACAAACTTTGAAGCAAGTTTTTGCGTGGGTTCCCAAACTTAGCTTGAGACCATTTAAAGTTTCCGATAGCTTCTCAAAGTTTTCAGGGATCAACTTACCTGAAAATAAAAGAACCGAAAGAAGAAAATATATTTATTGAGCATCATTTTGTGGCAATAACAAACTAAAGTTAAGCTTAAGTGGTAGAGAGAGGGTAATGACCGAAAAGCACACACACACACACACACACACACACACACACACACAGACAGACAAAGACACATTGAGACATTGTACATCCTGGCAACCTGCAACCTGCAACCTGCATCTCTCTTCTGCTCGTCTCTTTCACTTTCCTGCGGGCGCTTTGTATGTGTGTGTGTATGCGTGTGTGTGGTGCCCAAAACGTGGTGGAGCCCAACTAGTACAGAGGACAAAGAAAGATACGCTGTCTTCTGCAAGTGGCATAAAAAGGAGAATGAATGGATGATGGCGTTCCTTAACCGTAACCGGAAACGCTCAACTTGGCAACAAAAGTTCAAAGTTCTTAGAGGACAGCTGAACGCGTGCGTGTTTGTGTGCGTGCTTTTTTTTTTAAGTGCAATGTGCCACCAACGAATTAAGGTCAAATCATGTGCAAGAGAGAGAGAGAGAGAGATAACTTCTCAACTCGCTGTACCCATAAACCTGATCCCCAGACACAAAGCGTCTGTCTGGATGTTTGTCAGTCAGTTTGTGCCTGGTATAGCTCCTCCCCATATTAATGACAATGATGTGGCATAAAGTTTTTTTTCTCATTGTTCTTGTTGTTGTTGTGTGCGACAACGCTGGCACTTTTTGTGTTGCAACGCTTGTATGCAGGATGGTTGCAAGTTTTTATATAGCTTTTTTTTTGTTGCAGCTGCAATTCAGCGACGTGCATATCCTGCACACAGCACAGGATACGTACTAAAAAGTTTTTTTTATTTTTTTTTTCCTTTTCTTATCGTTGGGAATATGTTTCATTATGGTATATGTCTGTTGAATGGATTAAAATCCATATATTATTCTAATAGTTTAAAAGCGGAGTCCGAGAAGGTTTTTCAATCATATTTTCACTAGAATCTGGCATCCTCAAATACATACTTATATACCCATACTTGTATACCCAAAAAAGATAATAATACATTGTTACCTTCATCATCAGCTTTGGGGCTAATCTGTCCCAATCAAAATTGGATTTTCTTTAACAGCCCAAATGGTCATTTAAGTAATTATTTTTCATTTACATACATTTTCACTTTCATTTTTTTTTCACCCAACACAAACACACACAAATACACACAGCTGAATGCAAATTTGTCCGTAAATTGTTATAAGTGGCTTAAAATGCCAGCCAATAACAACAAAAACAACAACAACAATCTCAGTAACAATAAGCTGACCAAAAACTTTCACTAAATGTACAGAAGAGAAGAAAATACAACCGAGAAAAAAATAAACACGAACATGTCAGCTCCTTTGCCTTATGTGGGTCAAAAAGCATTCGCCCCGAGAGCAGCTGCGAAATAATCTAATAGCTTATCTTCCCCTCCTCCAAAGTCTCCCCCTTCAATATTTGAGGGCTAAGTTTCGCGAGATGAGTTCAAATGCCAATGCACGCAAAGCCAATTGATGCCCAACAACAACAACAGAAACAACAGCAACATCAGCAATAGCAATAACAGAAATAATCTTTGGCTGAGATGTGCGCGCTGATAAAAGATGCACTGTATGAACTTTGAACTCGTGCGAACGGTCAGCAACAAATATAACAACAGTTACCCAGGCGTTCATTTTGACAATGAACTTTGACAGCAAACTTTGACAGAGCGACGCCTGAGGATGAGCGGTATGTAGTTGTGGGTGATGGTAAAGAATGAGACGACTGCTGTTGATTAATTTACAGCAATTTCTGTTAATTTTTCGTCTCTGTCTGTTACTCGCTTAAGTTTTCGTTTGTTTTGCTTTTCAGGCATTTGTGACGACAGCTGTCAGAGTTCTTTCTTGCTTCTTGTTGACATTTCTAAGCACAGTTCTTATCACAGCACACACACACACACATACACACACACACACAAACACATGCACTGTTCGTAATTGAGGACCGCGTGCATTCAGCTTCAAAATCAGGTCACGTGTCTTTTAACTTGAATGATTAAGTTCCGTTTGTTGAGTTTACTTAAGCTTTTGAATTAAACTGTTAGTTTTTTGTTCTGCTCTTTACTCTAGCTGCTGCTGCTGCTGCTGTGGATGCTGCTTATCAGCTTTTGAAGCTCATTTTGTCTGCCACGCAAAAAGTTAAAATGTTAAGGGCCAAATTTGCTGACGCAGTGCCTGTCGGTCTGTCTGTCTGTCTCTCTCAGTCAGTCTGTCAGTTTTTGGCTCAAGCAACTATGAAAGCAAAATGCAATACTAAAATAAAAGGCTGCATGCAGATAACTTTTTTAGAGGTTAAAGATGCTTCAACTTGTCTCGTACATTAATAGAAATAAATTGAGATATTGCTTTTTGGTTAACTTATATAATATTTAATCATACGACTTGAAATAAATTTCGCGTAATAATAAACATTTTATTTAAACTTGCCTACAAATAAAAACTGTACAGTAAAGTTAAAAAGTTCGGTGTACCATCAAATAAATAAGCTTGTACCAGCGTTGGTACATTTGTACCACAAATGTTTAACATCTTTTTAGAGCATTGCTCTCGACTAGGGCGATAATGTTTATTAAGAATTGTTAATTTTTTAAATTAAATGGGTTTTGATTATTGATCTTTAAGTATATTGTTGGAACTTAAATATTTTTTTTTTCAATTACTATGAATACACATTTGTACAGAAACAAATTATTAAAACCGTTCTTGACTCATTCACACCCATATGTGTTTTTGACATTTTAACACATATGTACATATGTTTATGTTCACGCAAGAGAAATAGTGTGAAAATTATGTTAAGTGCATGTACAGCGTATATTCATGTACATGTGTACATTATTTGTTTGTTCGTTTTTTTCTCCCACGCTTTGACAAAAGTCAGACTCGGGCGACCAAACAACAGGCAAGAGACACAATTGGCTTCATGAATCATGGACATGAATAATAACGGTTAATTATGATTATATTGAGCGTGTGTGTGTGTGTGTGTGCGTGAGTTTAGGCGTGTGAGGGCTTTTTCATAAATAAATTTGCACTTAACAAATGACGAGAATTTTGCTTAGCGCAACAGGCTAGCAACAAGCTGAATGCATAAGCGAACGGGTAGCGGGGGGACAGCTGTGGGGATTGGCTGCCAGGCAACAAGGAAGTCAAGAAACAAAGCAATGCTCAATGAAAAGGCAGGCGCAAACAGAGCAAAAGCAGCAGCAGACAGACAACAACAAGGGAATTCAAATATAATTTTAATCGCCAAAATAAACCAAAAGAACAAAAAGCATCGCAGAAGGAGAGAGAGAGAGAGAGACATGATATTACAAAGGGGGGTCAGGCAAGCATATTCCATTGACTACGCAGACAGTAACCAACACATATGTACAGACATACATAATGGATAATGGCGTGCAGGCAAATAAATTTTCAAGCAGGCAACGCTGCCTTGCAGTAACTGCACACATGCATATAAAGAAAATTTAATAAACACAAAATACAAAAACAGCGCAGGCTGACAGCAAGATCTGCAGAGGCAGCAACAACAGAATGCTTACACATACTACGTATGTGTATGTACATATATGTATGCACACATGTGCATGCATGCAAGGCTGGGGAGGCGATCAGCAAGAAAGAACAAGCACAGCAGCAGCAGCAGCAGTGAGAACACGAACAACAACCAGGCGAACAGGTCGGCATCAGGTAAACATGCAATGGCAACAGTAACAGCAGCAGCAGGAAGTGAAAGAGAGAATGGGACAGCGACAACGATAAGGCTGCGGCTGATAAATATCGATAAATGAACAGCAGGGCCAGGCAGGAAACAAAACTACTACGAAAACTAGTCACAACAAAAGGCGAACACACCGCAGGTAAAAACAACAAAACCAGGCACATAAACAACATTATTGCTGCTGCTGTTGTTGTCGTTTGTTGATGCTGCCTGTGTGGGGGCGCGACGACCGAAAAAACAACTGTAAAAAATGCTCTGCTGAGAGCAGAGGTCGTAAAAACAACGCGACAAAGTAATGGTAAATATTATAAGAGGCGAATGTCTAAAATAGCAGCATTAGTGAAAAAGAAGAAGAAAGACAGAATGCGAGCAAGCAACGGAGTGCAACGTATGCAGCTACACATTGCCACTTAAAGGTTTACACAATGTGAAAAATGGGAATTTTTTCACTTTACAGATGTATGGTCACCCTGGTGTTTGTGTTTTATTTTTTTTAGTATTTTTTATAAGTAATTCAGTCAATTATATCTTAAACCTTTTAAACAGAACTTAAAAAACATTAACATTAACAAAGAACAATTAAAAATACTAACAAAGGCCATAAATTCAACTGCCACGATAAGGTTTACACTCCTACGTTTTTGGTGCATTTTCGTTGTGGAATTCATATGTACAGTTACTTTTAATTAAATTAAAAATGCGCAGATCTATAAAAGTCCAAATTTTTTTGGCCAGATCGCTTGCCAATGAAATGAAGAATGTTTGTGGAATCACAATATCTCGCGAATGTGGCCTATATCCATTTTAAGTACCTACCCTTAATCTCGAGCTGTACAATCGGTGTAATAGTATTGGTTTTCAAGCGCTGGTGCCGTTTTTTTTTTGGGTAGGTACTTAAAAATTTTGTAGGCCACATTCGCGAGATATTGTGATTCCACAATCATTCTTCATTTCATTGGCAAGCTCTCTGCACAAAAAATGTGGACTCTTATGGATCTGCGCATTTTTAATTTAATTAAAAGTAACTGTACATACGAACTTCATACGAATTTTACAAAGAAAATGCACCAAAAACGTAGGTGTGTAAACCTTTTCGTGGCAGTTGATTTTAGTGCCTTTGTTAGTATTTTAAATTGTTCTTTGTTAATGTTAATGTTTTTTAAATTATGTTTAATAGGTTTAAGATATAATTGACTGAATTACTTATAAAAAATAATAAAAAAAATAAAAAACAACAACCAAGGTGACCATATAGCTCTAAAGTGAAAATATCAAATATTTTCACTGTGTGTAAACCTATTCGTGGCAATGTGTATATATTGCAGGCAAAGGCAACGACAAAGGCTGCCAGAGTTGCCGTTCCGTTCTGCTATTTTAGAGTGCCCAATAGACGAGGCAAACATAAAATTGTGTAGAAAATCAAATTGCAGACAAAAAAGAGACATGGAGCATGTTATTGTTGCTGCGGTTGTTTCTATAATGTTAGAGCGCATGCGTTAAGCTGATGCCGCGTTGGGCTTTTCTTTATTGTGCTGTATTTGTTGTTGTTGCTGTGCTTTTACATTTTGATTTTTCGAAAAACGCACACAACAAATTTATGCGACGCCGCTTGTCGACAGTGCTGTTGTTGTTTTTGTTGTTGTTGTTATGTCTAGTGGATATGCTTTGAGGTGGTGGCTGCAGTCGAGGGGTGTGTTTTTCCTTTTATATTTGTTTGTTTGCCAGCGCTGGGGGTTGTTGGTGGAGCATTAAAATGTTCTGCTCACATAAAGCAAACGAAACATGGTAAAAATTCATTCCGACAAAGTGAAATTCAGACTGCGTCGTAGCTAAAAGCAACCCTAGAACAACAACAACAAGAAGTAGAGGAACGCCCTCTCCAATTCAATTACCCACTGCTTAACAATTAACAATAATAAAATGCGTTATAATACGTCTTAAAAGGCGTATGCTTATCAGCGCCACAAGTTCAATAGACTCTGGTGAATTAATTCAAATACAGTGGTTCCTACGTTTTGTGAATAACTATAGTTTATATACCATCTTGACGGTTTAGATAAACAAAAAAAAAATTTCACATTTACATTTTGACAAGTGCATCTATTTAGTTTTTAAAAGGAATTGTATTTTCTTAAGATTTTTTCATTTGCGTGCTACCACAGTGGGCGAAAATTCCAAAAATAGCTATAAATTATACATATACATTTAGTCTACGACAGATATGCGTATTGTCGGGGTAAGGCGCTAATTTCTTGGGCAATTGCGAATGGCAAATGGGTTAACGAACTGCATGAATGATAGAGAAATGCATCACGTACGATTATTAAATTATTGCCATAAATATGTACCACAAACATTTACTTACCGTTTGACCATTTTGTTGGTTACCCCAGAGTTGTTTTCCTGCTGCGTTCCAATATCAACGGATTTATTATAATCCAGTTTTGAGGTAAAGATTTTGATGCGACGGAAATCAATTTTGACGATGTCTTCTTAAACCTTTTTTAGATATTAATAAAAGTTTTTTTTTTTTTTAATTTTTTTTTTTTGTAATTGCACGAATAAGCGAATTTCCTATAAATATTGGTAATTTCGTCGTCGTTGTTTTTGTACAAAGGAACAGCTGCACTGCGGGAGTCCAATCAGACCGTATAAGACTTAACGGCAGCGCAAAAACAAAGCAAAAACGAAAACATGCGAGTGCCATAAAAATTTATAACAAAACAGGGAAAACGCAGTGTAAACAACAATATTTTAAAAGAACTAAGTTCGACAACGCTGCGTTAAATACATGTATACATTCACAGAACACATATATACATAGACATTTATTTACTGTTATTGTTTAATTTTTAACGCTTTATATGGTTTTCAATCATGCAGTTTAAGCCACTGCAAACAAAAGCAGTAGCAGCAACAACAACAGCTTCGTTTGCCTATTTTTTTTTTTGCTTTGTTTTCCGTTTTCGACAGTCTACGTCTGTTTGTTTGTATATAGGCATATTTTTCTGCAGCACTTCAAGGGCTTTGCAACCAAAACAACAGCATTATGGTCACTTTATTGATTCACTGTTGTTGCAATTTGGTCAAAATCAAACACGAAATCAACACACTCGCATTTGAGGATGAATGCACTTTTGTATTTTACGCGTTTGCCTTTTTCGTTTTCTTTGCCCAACTAATAATTCCATACACAACACCTACAAGCACACGCATACATACATTTTAACATGCACACACATTAAAATATGTACATAAATATAGACACCTACAAGCTACAGCAAGTGAATTTAACTCTATGAGTGCACATTCTATGTATTTTACCTTTTAGCTAAAAACAATTTACTTGGCAATTTTTATTGCAAGTCAACTACGTATTTTCATGGGTTTTTTACACTTTGTTTCACTTGTCGCAGTTAAACTTTTGCTGCATTTCGGGAGTTTGCTGTCGATATGCATTCGCGTCTGACTGCTGTAATATAAGCACGCTACCGATTCTATTTTAGTAACGATAATTAAAAATTGCAATTGCACAGTTCGGTCAATTAAAACAACTTTGCCCGTTTCAAAAATCTGAGATTTGTTATCAATGCGGTCTCCGTGCGAACACGACGCGCTGTTGTTGCGTTTTGTACACCAAACTAGGTATGTTGGTATTATATCGATGTTTCCTTAAACAAAGTCATCGATATTTTATTTGGTCGATGGTGGGGCCATCGATATTATTACTCATTTTAAAAATACCACATTCAGCTATTAATGTTTTGACTTAGTACGTTAGCTAATACTTTAATCATTGTATTAATGTAAGAGTGAAATTTCATTATTTTTTTTTATTTTCAGCTTTGAGGTTGAGTTAATTTATTATAATGCATTTATAGCTACTTTATAATTTCAAGTGATGACTGTCTATCGATGTATACTATTAACTTAATCGTATATTCTGCTCAAATAGTTTTGCTAATTGTCAAAGTTCACAGAGCGCTGATGATAAGTTTGATAGATTAATATTCGATAACTGGATAAATTTGATATCAATGGCCGGGCTTTTGACAATCACAAATATATGTAAAATTGTCGGAAATCATATTGAAATGCTTTCAAATCGTTCGCTAAAAAATACATATGTTAAAATTTTCTGCCTGTTTTAAATATGTTTGACATTAAAGCAAATGTATACTCGTATTACAAGTTAACAATTTATTCACCCAATCTGCTGCATATTACATGTAATTACCAGCAACCAACTCTTATTAATTATATACTTATAAAGTAGAATGCATTCCGATGCGCGTGTTAATGTTAATTTTGTTAGTTAAAATCGCTGCTCTTGCCATCACAGGCCACAATCTTGACCTTATCGACCTTTACGAATTCGTGCACCTCCCGGAACTCCACATCGTTGAGCATCAGGGTCCAGACATTGTCGCAAAATCGGTAGGTGTTTAGTTTGCCAGCCTTGAAAGTAACGCGCGCCTTAACGCGCTGATTTAGAGCGTTGTTAATGCTCTTGTCAAACTGCAGCAGCACCTTGAAGGCCAAAGCGGGTGTAATTTGGCCGTACTGAAAATATTTTATACAATTAATAAAAATATTGACGTTATAATAAGGAACGAGAACTTGACCGCGTATTTCAGTTGAGTCAGTTAGCGTATTTCAAGTAGTTGACAAATATGCAACTATTTTTATATTATTTTAAACTGCGTTTGTCTGCGTCGCAGCTGCTTCTACGGCCTAATGGAATGGTTGTGCTTGGGGTAGCAGAACTCACCTGAATCAGTTCGTCCAAGCTCTCTTGAAGAGTATTACCAAGTGTGGTATTGCGATACAATTGGTAGGACATATTGACCGCCGCAAAATTAAATTAAAATTAAATTTTCTTTATTTTTTGGGAAAACGGAGACGTTGTAGCGACGTCAGAAAATTGTCGACTACAAAATTTCGTTTTGATAGTGGTGGCTTAATACTTGACAGCAAAACGATAGATTGTTTTCAGCACTGGCTCGATATATTAATAAGTGCGATGTTTTTTTTTAGCAATGGTGCCGATTTATTGATACTTTCAAGTTTAATTTATTCTGAAGCTAATAACACATTTATTTATAAGATGTATAAGTTAAATAATAGCTTAAATAATAAAATAATAATTCAACTCTATATACCGGTGAAAATGGAGTAACATATCAATTAGCCTCTCATCGTGAAATGTGTGTCACGGTTAAAGATAAGTGCTATGGCACTTTCACCAAATGGGCGGCGCTTATCCTGTCTGCTACCCTTAACGGACACTTTAAAACGGAAGTTGACAAAGGGTTGCTAACGAGGAGCAGCCAATCAGGCCAACGCTTTATTTGCTTCAGGTGTGGCGCCAATATTTTTTTTATTATAAGCGCCGTCTTGTTGATTGAAATGTGGCATACAATACGTGAGGCGCAGGATAAACGCAACTGCTTGACCAAAAAAAGGATCCACTGGTCAGCCTCGACGTCGGAAGTAACGGCAGTTTCAGTCACTCGTCGAATATTCAAGTGATTGGTTTAGCCGCTGCTCATAAAATTCGGGTGCACAAAATGCTGCAACAAACTCAAACATCACAATCACCATTGCTCCAACATTTAAATGATGTTATCAAATCCAACAATTCTACACCGACACCCACACACACTGCAATCACCGCTCGACCTCAACGTCCATCATCTCCGCGCCAATTCTTTGAGCGTCTCTACGGACATCTCGAGACACGTACCCACAACAACAACAACAACAGTGAGAACGACGACATCGATGTGGGCACCCATATCGAGACTCCCTATCAAAGTGATGGAGGTAGTGTATCCTCGCCAGATATATCCATTAGTGATGAGCGCATATCATTAGTCAGTTTTCCGCCTTACGAGCTACATGCTCCTCCGCCGGACTATAATTCATATATACCGAACGGAACTTCGCCAACGGTTCTGCCCTATCCCGCTTTTTCAAGTGATCCTCATATCACAGCTGGATTTTCAGCATTTCGTAAGTACAACATCATGTTAAAAAGTGTATAATTTTGTTCATTAATATGTCAACATGTTCGTTTATGCCGTTTCATCAATTACTTAAAAGAATATCATGGCAATACCTAGAATCGCAGTTTATTCAGCTCAGTATAGCATAAAGTTTAATTAGCTGATATTTGATAATATACAATTTTTTCATGTACTTTGTTAAAAGCAAGCCGATTATTCTAATCGAAATTCGTCCCTTAACGTACAGTAAATGCATTCAGGGATTTATTTAACCTTTCCACAGTAATAACTTTTGTCAAAAATAAATCGATTTATGAGAGTTTCTATTAAAAGAAAATCCAAACTTCGCTAAATGGTTGCTTATATATTTAAACTAGTAAATTTGTGCTACTTTACAATGTTAGATACATTTATGAGGTTTTCGGTAACTTTGGCGACTCCTCCGTTGAATTTTCTTGCGCTTCTGCATTGTTTGCACTGCTTTCTCGCAACTCTTTCAAGTGTCGCAGTTCCATGCTCAAAAACATTTGCAAATTAGGATCTTCGATCTTGGCTAGAACAATCTCACGGGCACGCTCATCATTCTCGCCCAGCATATTTGCCACAGTTGTTGCGTAATCCAACCAAACACAATTGGCGCATCCGGACATACAGCAAGTGGTGGGTTCCGGAGGTAACTGTTAGATAAATATATGTTAGATGATATGTTAAGTACAATAAACAAAGTATTCTAAAACAGGACTTACCTCTATATCGGATGCCTCTTTATCCGAAATATGTCTAGCTTGGAAAGTTGCTGCCAGTTGAGCTCCGGCACGCCCTAAAAGGCGTCCGGGACATCTCAAGCACAGTGGCATTGCGAATAAATTATGTGCTGTAATAAATAAATATATATATATATATATATATATTACTGATTAAAAAGAAACACACTATTAGATATTCACACGTTTTTCGACAGCATGCAGGTGCAAAAGTATCTAATAAGCCAACCAAAAAAGAAAAAAAGGTTAGTTCCGCAGGAACTGCACAAAAAAAGCTCTGCTATTAAATATCGTTGCACTTGTCAGTAAAGCATTGAAGAAAAAATCCTGGTAAAACAAGTAAGAAGGCTCTAGTCGAGATATCCCGACTAGACGATACCCTGATCCCTTTACTTTCCGCGTACAGTCAGTGCTTGCAAGTATGTGTGTGTGTGTGTGTGTACGCGCATACTGCATACTGCATACACAACTTCAATGACCCATATCTCCGGTGTTTATTATCCGATTTCAATAAAAACTTCACAGATTATCATTATTTTGCTTTATAATTCAATGGGAATCTCAAAGTTTTCCAAATTCAAGATTTTGTTGTTATCGATCCCATGTGTATATCGGAAACGGGAAGAGTTATCGAAAATCGAAAACAAACTTGTACTGCCTAGGGATTAGGCGAGCTTAAGTTCCAAATCTGGAGTCTCTAGCTCTTATAGTCTCTGAGATCGACGCGTTCATACATACGGACAGACGGACAGACGGACGGACAGACGGACATGGCTATATCGACTCGACTGTTGATGCTGATCAAGAATATATATACTTTATAGGGTCGGAGATGCTTCCTTCTGCCTGTTACATACTTTTGCACAACTTCATTATACCCTTTTTCCCATTTTTAATGGGATCAGGGTATAAAAAGAAGAAATATAACCTAGGTAGAGGAAATAATAAAAACGCACAAGCAGAAGAAAAAAAAAATTGGAGAAAGAGCGTCAAGAAGAAAAGAAATTAGCAAAATATTAAAATGCATTGAGGTGGAAAAATTCCCATTTACTTTGCGGTAATCTCGCTTAAAGGTCGTTGTATGAAGAAGGATTTGTGGTTGAAATTGAGAATGGACAAGTGCGTAATAAAGAGAGTTAAGAGCAAGAGAGAAGAGTTGATTAGAGAGATGATGATATTGCAAGGAATATCATTATTATGTGCAACCCTAAATGAGAATATCACCTACAAAAAAAAAAAAACGCTGTGAAAATGCATTGGTAAAAAAATTAGCATTGTAATTGAGCTTAAACAGGAAACCGTAAAAAACACAACAACAACAACAACCACAAGAAAAACACTTGCGCCAGCTCAAAGGACACTTGTCATATCGTATTTCACACGTGATTTAAAAAAAAAATCTATGTATATACGTTTATGTGTGTGCATAAGCCGAAAGCAAAGCTTATGGCAGTTGTGAATTAGTCAGGCAAAGGGTAATCAGGCGAAAACTAGAGATTAGCCCGCCTCTCACGCACACACCCACAACAAAACTTTACAGCTTCGCCAAGGCAAACTGATGGGTATGAAGAGAGACACAGAGAGAGAGAGAGAGAGAGAGGGAGAGAGAGAGGGAGAGAGAGTGGGAGAAACAACAATTAGGCGGTAATCAGCGTACTGCGACAGACAATGAAAGTAAACACGTTGGTTTCTGAATGGGTGGGGCTATAGAATAATGTGCGCTTGGATAACGTTTACGTTATAGCGATGTGCAAATAATAACAACTTTGACTATTATGATGACGTGCACATACCCTTTGTTTAGTTAACAGAAAACTAATTTAAATTGTTATACTTGTTTAATTTGACAAATTTGTGACAAAATGATTTATGGTTACCCAAATTTAAAAATATTTTTTTCATTTAACTTGATTATAAACAAATCAAGCATTTTACAAACTGCATAGAATAACTAAACTAAACTTATGCGTTTCAAACAATATGTGAAATTTATAATACCCAACACGCAAGTGTACAATTATGCTGATTGTTGTACGTAGAAGAGAAATAACAATGGTAGGATGAGAGACAGATGTTTGCATTGTTGAAAGTTTCCCGGCTCAGATTGCCCAAAGTATGAATTATTATTTTGTTGTTGGTGCGCGGGAAGGAAGGAAGTGGAAGGGTGTTGCTGTTGGACAGACTAGGCAAAGCACACGTGTAAAATGCATTTTAATGTGCGCTATAAACGCGATCACAAGCTTAACTGAGTTAGAGAAGGGAGCAGAGGAAGGACAAAACGGTTAATTATTTGTTTAACTTGTTCACACGCAAGGACTTTCAGCAAAGGGGGGGGGGGGGGGGGTAAGGAGAATTGAGCCCAATTTGATGGTTTGTTAATGTAAGATTAATTTCACTCTAGCATCTCTATTGTGCGTGTGCTGCTATTGTTTTCGATTGATTATGATATCTTTTTTAACAATTTGATTATTCTTGCTTTATTTCTTCCCAATTGTGACAGTGGCTCGACGGCGCCGCAAGGAGGGACGCCAGAGACGCCAACGCACAACTTTTAGCACAGAGCAAACACTCCGTTTGGAGGTGGAGTTCCATCGCAATGAGTATATATCGCGAAGTCGACGCTTCGAGCTGGCGGAAACGTTGCGTTTAACTGAGACACAAATCAAAATATGGTTCCAGAATCGTCGGGCAAAAGATAAGCGCATTGAGAAGGCACAAATTGATCAGCATTATAGGTAAGTTCGATTTGATAATAACTGTGAACAGCTTTAAATTGCCTTCGATATCTAGTTTCCGATATATGAACATTCACAATGAAGTACATAGTTTAAATCAGGGCTGCATCCAAGCACCTCATGAATTTTTAGAGGAAAAAATAATGGTTATAAAAAGAAAAGTGCCTTTTAAACGAAAACATCTAAGATCTTTCTTTTGGACAGCAAAAATCTACCTAAAAGTAGATGACCATTAAAGAGGAACAGCAAAGACTTTTATACGTAAGATGCGTATTTTTAAAACACAAGGGTATCAACAAATAATAGGCATTCAGTCAAAAATGAGCACAATTCTCGCAACGGAAGTAATTCAATGAAATGTCACTAGTTTAATTGATGTACTCACATAAAATTAACACGAAATTAATTTTACGACATTTACGCGCACACAAGCCCAATTAGACAATGACAGGGACAATGACTAGGACTAGGTACTCTCTTTTTTGTCATTCCCTTTGCTGGGTTTGAGTGGAATGTTTGAAATTGGTAATTTGATGTAATGCACGATATGATCAATTTGCAGGAACTTTGTCGTGGCCAATGGTTTTATGAGCACTATTATGGGCCAAACGAGTTACGCGACGGCTGCCCCAGCCGGCAACACAGCGACGGCAACGGCAACAATGCTTGCCACAACCGCAGGAGTGGGCTACTATGGAACGCCTGGAGCATTGCAGCCCCTGTTGGCAGCGCCGCTGCCAAAGGACACACTCATAAATAACGTAGCTTGTGCGGATGTTAATTATGTTGACATTGAAGACGAACACCAACACCACCGCGAAGTGCATTCCGACCATGAGCAGCAGCAACAGCAGCGACGCAGTCGATTCGTGCCTCCGCCAACGCTTATTAATTCGTGTTAGATTTAATTTAATGGAACTTTATATCATTAAGCAGCACACCTTTGTTTTAAGTTCAAATCTGAGCAGACATAACGTTGAACAAAATAAACTAAGAAATAATCAATTTAAATCATTGTTAAAGTATTTCGACTTGGCGATTCAATCTTTTCAGCTCAAAAAGTCATTGTAAGAAAGTTGAATCACTTATTTCACGTTATCACAAACAAGCATTTGTTTTGGCTTTTTACGGCTAAATCACGCAACTCAGCCTTCGGTGACCCGCCAGTAGAAAAGTGAATTTGGCTGGCACGCACTCTTTTAACACATAGACTTATTTACCTTGATAAGCTGCATTTGATAGTGCAGCAGTAAAAACACGTGTTGTTTTATTAACACCTTAGAGCCATTATCTAAGACAAACAAACAAAACACACCAGAAAACGTACATTGTTTGCGCAACAACAACAAGCCAGGGATGACAACTATTAGTGAATGAAAACAACCTGTCGATAATTCAATAAATTTATATCGATAGCTATTTCACATCGCTAAGTTTTTCTTCGCGTGCGTGTCTTAACGAGCTGTGGTTTCGCATATTTTTGTACATTTATTTATACGTGCGCCAATATGGCAAACTCGCCGCTAGTTATTAAATTAGAGGATTCCTCAGATGAAACCTCGACAGAGATATTTGAAATTAAGGATGCAGATGTAAGTAACAAGACAGTTGCGGCGTTTGCTTTGCTCATTCCACTAACTCGCACTGTGTGGTACATAAAAAAAACCTTTGATGTTTTTGGCAAACGTGCGAATGAGAATACATATGTATTTTGATATCTATATATATATATATATATATCTGTATATATTTATTTATAACTTGACCCAGCAGGACATATGTGAATTGGAGCATTTGCGCAAGCTTTTTATTGGTGGGCTGGCACCCTACACCACCGAGGAAGGTCTCAAAGTGTTCTATTCACAGTGGGGCAAAGTAGTTGATGTGGTTGTGATGCGAGATGCCGCAACGAAACGCTCGCGTGGCTTTGGTTTTATTACCTATACAAAGTCCGCGATGGTAGATACTGCGCAAGAGAACCGGCCCCATATCATCGACGGCAAGTATGTGATGAGCTTAAAGTCGCTAAAACTTATAGAAGTATCTGTAAATGACATGCAATTAACTCGTATCTTCATACCTTTTATCTTTGTGGGTCGCGCCTAGAACTGTGGAGGCAAAACGCGCATTGCCACGTCCGGAGCGCGAGACACGCGAGACAAATATTTCGGTAAAAAAGCTTTTCGTTGGCGGTTTAAAAGATAATCACGACGAGGATTGTCTTCGAGAGTATTTCCTACAATTCGGCAATGTGGTCTCTGTCAAATTGCTGACAGACAAGACCACCGGCAAGCGTCGTGGATTTGCCTTCATCGAATTTGATGACTATGACGCCGTCGACAAGGCAATACGTAAGTAAAAGATCAACAAATATATATATATATATATATATATATATATATTATACTAATAATTCTCCCATAAACAGTTCATAGGCAACACTCCATTAAATATGTTCTCGTCGATGTCAAGAAGTCCGTTTACAATTTGGAAAAGAAAGACCGTATGGCACAGGGAGCTCCAACAAATGGCAATAAAATTCAGCAGCAACCGCCACCCAAGCCCAACATGCCGCCAGTCGGTTATCGTACACCAGTGCCTCCGCCACAGCAGATGCCCCCATATCAGCATCAGCAACCACCGACGCCAATGTCGGCACCACCTCCAAACTACAACTACTGGGGGCCACCGCCGCCCATGCAATCGTATTATCAGCAGCCGCCACCGCCTCAAATGAATGCATGGAACGCATATCCACCTGCACAGAATGGTTGGAATGCTCCGCCGCCACCACCACCAGGTGGTCACCCGCAATGGCATGCCAATCAATGGGGTGGACCGCCAGCCGTTCAGCCGCCAGCACCAGGAATGCCACCAGGTGGGCATCACCGCAATGGTCCACCGCCACCAGCGGTAGGCAATTGGAATATGCCAGCTGCGGCACCACCCATACCCGGCTCGATGCCTCTGACCCAGGGTCCACCGCCGCATCAGCCGCCACCACCACAGCAGCAACAGCAGCCCATGCCGCCAAACTTTGGCAGTGGCTATCAACAGAACTATGGTGGCGGCCCCACCAAGCACAGCAACATGAACGGCAATCGCATGAACCCCTATGCGGCCGCACCACCCAGCAGTTATCGTTAGTACCACAATAAATTGTGTATTTTATACATATATCTCAAATTGTTGCTGTTTGTAGATAACATTCAGCCACCCGCACCTGGTTATGCGCCTTACAATGCTACAGCTCCTCCGCCCAGTGGCAATGGTCCCTCCTCCGGCCCTGTGCCAAAGAATGTGTCCAACGGTTCGGTAGCAACAGGCGCTAGCGCCAACAGCAAATATCGCCGTTAATTCAGGGTAAGCTATGCGCTTTTGCGTTCGTGATTTTTGTGGTACGTCTAAATGCATGTTAAAAATTGAAACAAGGCAAAGTTTAAGGTACATAATACTGATTGCTATTGTCCTATTGTCTTATCGTCTTTGTATGTTCTATGTCTGCAAAACTTTGGCAATCGAAATACTAATCTTTATAATTCTCTTTAATTTAGATGCCTTTTTGTGTGTGTGCCCTTAAAAGTGCAGCACAAAAGCAAGAAAACAAGTTACAAATACAGTTTAAATAGGCTTGTTGTAAGCTAGGACACACACTCGCTTAGTAACATAAAACAGGATACATATTAACTGCGTTGGCTCTCTTTGAGCAAACGGCAACTAACTACAGTTTTTTAAATTTTTTAACATATATATATAAAGTCTAATGTTATTTATTGAGCTATTGATATTGATATCTAATAATATGTTTGTATTTAAGCGATACTTTGCTTATAATAAGACAGATATTCAAATAATATTAATTTAAGAACTTGTTGGACACAACTGAAAGTTGTCCCAATATGCGTTTGATTTCATTAAGTGTTTAATTGACTTGCTTTATTTTTGGAAATACCGTTTTTTTGTAAAACTTTTCTTAAACTAGTGCTCTCTCGTACAATTCTCTCTCCATATATATACTTTATTCCAAAATTATTTACGCCTAAATTGTAACTCAGTCTATAAATATAAATATATAAATAAATATATATATAAATCAAATTAAGGAAATTATCGTGCATAGCTCACCAACTAGCAAATCGTACGTAATTGTAGAATTTTTCTAATCAAATCAAATTGTAAAACCAATTTAAACTAATAGTGGCAAGTGAACAACACTCGTTTCGCCGTCTAAGCCCGAGCTTATAGAGCTGGTTTTTGAATAGCTCTCATATAATAGTATACCTTAGTTATTAGACGCCTTAATACTCGTATATATTCAGTTAGAAGCAATGGTGGCTGTCGAACATAATACCAATAACAAATAATTTATACGTCCAGTAATATAAAAGTTAAATCAAATCGTTAAGCTGGTCAGCTGGTGAGCAACGCACGAGTGCAGATGTAATAGATATTTATTAAAAAAGAAAGAAGCAAATTAAAAGAAAATGCAGAAAGTTATACCATATATACTATAGAAATATGTTTAAACGAGTTAATATCAAAATTATTGTCAATTTTTATAAAACATAAACTTGTACATAAGAATATAAAGTATGTATATGACTGGTATGTTAAGCTGTAAACGGTTTCCACTCGCACATTGAGGGACATTCAGGATATATGTACTATGCTTTCTAGATCATCAGCAACTGAAACAAATTATACATATAATGAATACAGTCGAACAAAACAATGAATATTAAGTGCTCACTTGATTTTATTTTTTCGTGACATATATGGTTTAATTTGCAACATTTTTGGAAAATTGATATGTTAAAATAGAAAAAAAAAAATAAAAAATAGCAACCACGACATAAACGAACTTTAAGTTTAGCTTTATTTTGACAAATTATACATTTTTCTACCATAGATGTATTTCGATATGTATTGATAAACGTAAGGGTATAAAGCGCACGCCAAAGGCTTTGAATGATTTAATTTATGCGATTTTTCTTAATTATAAATATATATATACTACAATAAACATATGTATTTAATTATGTATGGGGTTCCCAAGAGAGCAAAGTCCCTAATATTTACCAGCTTAATTTAGCATACACTTCAACAACTAAAATGCTTACATTATATATTTACGATTTAACTATTGAAAAAAAACCATAATAATACAAATTTATGAAAAAAAACAAACAAACAATACAAAACATATTTATTTTTAAATAAATAAATTCTTTAAAAACCCACACTATGTATGTACTCTAAATATTTATTTGGGTTGCCCCCACAATAGCTGCAGTTTTAAGTAAGTCTCGTTTAACAACGGAAGCCAATCTAAGTACTTAACCAACTACTTAACATTAACCGTTAGTAACTTAGTTATTCGTATGCATATGCAGCTATCTAAAGTTAAAGGAACTATTTAATATAGTCTTACATATACTATTTATGTTTTAACTATATCTATTGAAGAAGACTTGTTTGTCTCAAGCCCTAAGGTAAGTAAAAGGACTCAGTTCAAGATAGACAGCTTATATATATTGTCTTTAGGACTGCTTAAGTATCGCTCTATAACTGCTCCTAATTATTCAGCATTTCTAAAAAGTACAACATTACTATTTCTTTTCCAAAAACCCACTAATAACCTAAGCCCTTGCGGCACTGCTGGATGAACAAAGCCAACAACAACAACATAATCCCCCCACACTAAGTAACTGCGTCAAATGCGTTGGTAAGTTTATTAAAATAAAAAGAGATCTCAAAAGTATTATTATGTATTATTTACAATAAAAATAAGAATTCAAACCGAAAATCTGTATTGTTATTGCAACGAACATGTTGGAATCCAACATGTTTGGCGATCCCCACTGTTAGGTTGCATGCCTTTGCTCCAGTTTAGCGATCCATAATCGCTGGTTAGCTCTCCGCCTGGCCAACAGTCTTTCGTCTGCCGCCGACGCGATTGGACTTCATCCTCAATTCGTGAAATCAGTACAGGAATTATACAAACATATTGTAAGTATTATATATCAAACAGCATAAACACAATTCGTATGGATAACTCGTGCCAATGTTTTCTGAAATCGGAGTGCAAGAAAAATGTATGCTTGGTCAGCTCTTAAAATGGTATGCCGATATTCAAGTTTAATAATCTGCACACAACTCAAGTTAATTGAACTCAATTCTCAAGAATATTGTCAATTAATTTGCTTAAATTGATTAAAAATTTATTGTGTTTTGTGTACTTTACAAGGTTAGATCTGGAAAAAACACGCAAAATTATCATCAAAATTCAGTTCTGCAAATTCATTTCAATTGCTTACTTAAAGCAAGTAATTGCATTTGATTAGATTTAAAGTAATAATTAAGTGAATTAAACTTAACCCTTCGGTTTTTTTTTTGCACAGTGTAGCTAATGATTACAGTTTAGTTTCTCTCTCCACACAAACATAATAATATCGCTGGCTATATGCGATGCATCACGTCATTCTTTGTCGGTTTTGTTCGTTATAATTAAACTGCAGCAACGAACGAATATCTGAAAACATACAAACAGACTCACATAAACACATGCAGCATCAACTCAAAAATTCCTGGAAATCGTAACATTGCTCAAAATAATAGATACACAGATATGAACTATGTATGTATGTATGTAGGAATTGATGTGCCACATTGAACGCAACACTTGCGCGTTTTAAATAGTGCCGATTAAGCAAATCTCAGAGTCTACAACTCGAGTCCCAAAACGGAAGCCGCACAGGCGTAGGAGATAAGCACGGGCCAAGCTTTATGCGATAAGTTTTGCGTCTGTCATTGTGCAACTTCTTAAATACATATGTATGTACTATATGTATTCAGTCAAAACTTTTGTAAATCTTTATAACATATACTCTGGTGACACTTTTGTGCTGATTAAAATGGGAACGACTGACATAAAAAACATTAGACCACATATGTACATATTTTTGTTGTATTACGCTAGCTGGCATTAAGGTCAAGCTTATAATCAGAAATATGTATGTTTCAGAGCATTTTGAGTTTGTATGTATCTGTTGCGTATATAGAAATGATTTCAGCATTGCGGATTTTGTGCCAAACCAACAATCATAAACATTTTAAAAATGCTTTTGAACCAAGGAACAACATGTGTTTAACACGCTGTCAATATCTTATTTTTGTCGTTTTGCTGTAGAAACGAATGCATTGCAATTTTGTGTTTATAGTTCTCCAACTATGTTTCCAATGAGTAAAAATGTTAAATAAGATCTATGTTACTTAAGATTGCAGATAGATTCTAAAATATTCTCAGTGTGTATCTTATTAGCTGATCTACCCCATTTTGTGTTCGTCATCAGCAATTTTCTCATCGCAAACAATAAGTGTGCATTGTTTTTCATTCGGCTTCCGCCACTTTTCACTTTACAGCAATCCGTTGCACGTTCAATTTGCATGAACAGAAATGCGGCATCTTTAAATTGTTTCGCTGAAATACGTGTTTGTGAAAGTCACCCCAAAAAGGGGGTTGCTAACGGTTACAGCCACAAAACCGTTACAAGCAAGCGGTACAGTCGCGAGAAGTATTTCAAAATAATAAAGTACAAATTTGTCTGCTGTGTTTGCATTGAAGGCTTCATTTAATGGGTCAAGAACTTGACCTGGGAAAGAGATTAGACTTTTGCTAGATGAATAAACATAATTATGATTTTTTTCAGTTTAGTGAAGAACTCTTGACAAGATGCGTTCCATTTGGCTGCTGCTCTGTTTGGGGCTGCTGGCACTGTCGCAAGTGTCGCATGCGGAGGAGAACATAGACGAGACGTTCTCTGATCTCGGCTTGGATGACATTGCCGAGTTCGATGAAAACGATGAGGAGTTTCTGCGATTGCTTGAGGAAAAGAACAATGTGTGTATTTGAAAGCTGTTTAAGCAGCTGAGAATTCTATCACTCTTTCTGTGCTTTCTCTTATTCTTTTAGAACAAGGATGTGGAGCGTGAGAACGAGCTGGCCCAGGAATTGGCTAATGTGCAGCATAATATACTGAATCCGGTTGTTGAGGTTGATCCCTGCGAGACAATGCACTGCGGCGCTGGTCGCATCTGTCAGCTTAACCAGAACAAGCCGGAGTGCATTTGCATTCCCGATTGTCCGGAGGAATTGGTTGCCCGTCGTCATGTGTGTACCAACAAGAACGAGACTTGGCCCTCGGATTGTGCCGTCTATCAGCAGCGTTGTTGGTGTGACATTAAGGCACCCGGTTGCCGTCATCCTGACAATGCTCATCTGCACATTGATTACTACGGCGCCTGTCACGAGTCGCGCGTCTGCGATGGCGAAGACCTAAAGGACTTCCCACGTCGCATGCGCGACTGGTTGTTCAACGTGATGCGTGATCTGGCCGAGCGTGATGAGCTGACCGAGCACTACATGCAAATGGAGCTGGAGGCGGAGACAAATAACTCCCGCCGCTGGGCTATTGCTGCCGTGTGGAAATGGTGTGATCTGGATGGCGACACTGATCGCTCTGTGTCCCGTCACGAACTGTTCCCGATTCGTGCGCCGTTGGTCAGCTTGGAGCATTGTATTGCTCCATTTTTGGAGTCATGCGATTCCAATAAGGATCATCGCATCACATTGATCGAGTGGGGTGCCTGCCTGGAGCTGGATGCCGAGGACCTCAAGGAGCGTTGTGACGATGTGCAGAACGCTGTGCCACATTTGCTGGGCTAAACAAACTTTATAGATGCCATTTAATATATATTTGAATAACGTAATTTTACTACTTCTATTTTTGTGCACAAAAGTTTATTTTGAACATTTAATTGTCTAATAAATTCTCCAATAACATTTTTTGGGATTTTTATTTGTTTATTTTGTATTTAAAGTTTTTATTAAATTTATTTTGTGTAATTTACTTTGCTCTAAATTATTGGATTAAACATCCTCGATCTTTCAACATTTTACTTGACAATTAAGTTTACATTTTTGTATGTGTTAGTGCGTACATATGTGTATGTGTGTGTATGTGTTGATGTTTATGTTGCTTGAGGGTGGGCAGGGGGGAGAGGGAAGTTCGTATCTCTTGTATAGAATTTTTTATTAGAATTTATGCTTAGCTCATAAGCAGTAGCTCGCACGGACATAATTGTTTGTTTATGTTTTTTTTTTTTTTTTTAATTACAACGCGTCGTTTAGTATGTAATATAGATTTGTAAACATGAGATATAAAATTTGTATTCCGAAAATGGTCAAAAAAGATAATTAATTAATAAGCCTGCGACAGAATGACATTGCCCTTTCGTTGTGGATCCTGTACAGTGTCCTCTTTCTTGCCAATAAGAGACTTGTGTATATGAGGAATGACGCCGCCACCGGCAATGGTTGCTTTGATTAGGCTGTCCAGCTCCTCGTCTCCACGAATGGCCAATTGCAAGTGACGCGGCGTAATACGTTTGACTTTAAGATCTTTTGATGCATTGCCTGCCAACTCCAGCACCTGTAAAGCATCAAAACAAACAAAGGTTAATATTACATACTCGAAAACATAATTGTGTTGCCAACTAGAAGATTATAGCTAACAGGACAACAGCTCTGTAAGCTCTGTTTGCATGTAAACAAATGCAGGCACTTTATCAACATTCGTAAACACCGTTATATTTACAGAACAAAAAACAACACAAACAAATGGCGCGAAAAATAACTTACCTCAGCAGTTAAATATTCCAAAATGGCTGCAGAGTAGACGGCGGCGGTGGCACCAACGCGTCCATGAGATGTGGTACGACTCTTTAGATGCCGATGAATACGACCAACGGGAAACTGTTTTCGGTACATAAAGCACATAAAAATCGCATTAGTATAAAATTGCGATTGTTGTTTATGTTTTGCTACCCCCAAGTGGTGCGCAGAGCTCAAGATATTTATTAGCTCCCAGTACAACACAAACACAAGCGCATGAACATACATGAGTGCATGCGAGCAAACGCACCCTGTTTACATTGTATGTGTGAGCGGTAAAAAGGGCGCCAAAAACGTATTTGGTACAGACAACAACAGTAACTCACCTGAAGGCCCGCGCGCGCTGAGCGTGAAACCGCTTTCGCTTTGGCTTTACCAGAGTCTTTGCCCGCTTTGCCACCAGCCTGAAGAAGAGAATTTCGCACAGAATTAATTAAACACAAAAAACAAACACATACAAGAATACGATATACAAAATGGTGGCGGCAAAATCGACACTAGCACTTAAGTTTGAGGTTAAACAAGAAGTTTTTTTTTTTGCCGCCCCGCCACTCAATAACAACACTGGTTAAAGTTTCGTAATTTCAAAAGCACCGCGCATCATTACTGAACCACCAATGAACAATTGGCAATGTTCGCGCTACCTGGAACGCTAAAGCAATTGAGATTTTATGTCGCTACGCGAGGCACGCGCAATAAACTACAGTATGTCAAACTGCTTCTGGCAAGCAGCTTGCGCTGTGTCGCAGTCGTCGCAGACACAACTAGCCTTTGTTAAAAATTACCATTTTTATTTAATCGATATTTCCTTAGTGGTATTATGTGTGTAGAAATGCACTTTGCACGCAAATTGATTGTATGCGTGGAATGATGTATAACAACTTAATCGAAGTTAAGAAGTCTTTGGATTTTTGACGCGTCTGCACTGTAGTATAATTTTTACACGAATGAGACGCCGTCAGAGTTGCCAGTCACTCGACTTTTCGGACATTACTTATTTGATGATTGCGTTTTCAGTGAATGGCAATGTCTTGTTATCGCACTTTCTTTAAACAAAGCGCTCGATTGAACCGATAAGTCTTATCGATAATTTAAGTTCTTTTCATTGTGTACCTTTTGCTCACATACTGCAGCCCTGATGCCAAAACAATAAACGCAGTTTAGTTGTATATTATAAAAAAACGTTTAAGAGCTCATAAAATGAGTTCGGGAGCTGTTCGCACGCCTGTTTCGCAAATAATCCACACTAAGGACGACCAAGATGTTGATGATGAGCCCAAGAAAAAGTCACGCGAGGATTGGCGCAAAGCCAAGGAGTTGGAAGAGGCTCGAAAAGCGGGTACTGCACCAGCTGCTGTTGATGAAGAGGGACGTGACATAAATCCGCACATTCCGCAATATATTTCCAATGCTCCGTGGTATTACGGGTCGCAGGGGCCAACGCTTAGGCATCAGCGGCCCCAGCATGAGGATGACATTGGTCAATTGGACAACAAGGCTCCCAAAGGTTTGGACACAACAAAACTGGTTACAAAGTTTCGCAAAGGTGCCTGCGATAATTGTGGTGCCATGACGCACAAGAGAAAGGATTGTTTGGAACGGCCGCGCAAGGTACAGGCCAAGTACGCCGAATCCATTGTGGTGCATGACGAGCACATTGTGACAGATGCATCTATTAATTATGATGAAAAACGGGACCGATGGAGCTCCTATGATCCAGCCAATCACCGCGAAATCATTGAGGAATATGAAAAAGTGGAGGAAGCCAAGCGTCAACTCAAAGCTGAAAAGTTAAAGAATGGTAAGGGATATATAATTTTGTAGTTTAAAACATTTTTATTAAAGTTTCTTTATACCTTCAGATCCCGATGCTGAGATCTTCGATGAGGAGGTAAACGAAGACAAATATGTGGACGAAGTGGACATGCCGGGTACAAAAGTCGACTCCAAGCAACGTATTACAGTTCGTAATTTGCGTATACGTGAAGATACTGCAAAATATTTACGTAACTTGGATCCAAACTCGGCTTACTATGATCCCAAGACACGCTCCATGCGTGACAATCCGAATCCAGCGGTACCAGAGGAGGAGTAAGTACAGCTTGGCTGCTATCAACACATTTGTATATTAACTTCCGTTTAAAATTTCAGAGCGGAGTTTGCGGGTGAGAATTTTGTGCGTTTCTCTGGCGATACCACAGCACAAGCAACAGCACAGTTATTTGCATGGGAGGCACATGGCAAGGGTGTCGATGTTCATTTGCTCGCCGAGCCCACGAAGTTGGAAATGCTGCAGAAGGAGTACGAACAGAAAAAGGAGCAATTCAAGTCGAGTGTAAGTAAAATAAAGGTCGAATAACTACTATCAATCCGATACGATAAATAACTTTTTTTTTGCAGACCAAGACGAATATTGTTGAAAAATATGGAGGTGAGGAGCATCTACAGGTACCGCCCAAATCCTTGCTGCTCGCCCAGACCGAGGAGTATGTGGAGTACTCACGCAGTGGTAAAGTTATCAAAGGCATCGAAAAACCAAAGGCGCGTAGTATTTACGAAGAGGATGTTTATATAAATAACCACACGACCGTATGGGGCAGCTTTTGGAATGCGGGTCGATGGGGCTACAAGTGCTGCAAGTCCTTTATCAAGAACTCCTACTGTGTGGGCATGCAAGAACCAGAAGGTTATGCCGAGCAGCAGCATACAGCAACATCGACTTCGAATGTTCCTGCAGATCCAACATTTGTTGAGCCTCTACCCATAGCACAACTAGTTGCAGATAATAAGAAGCCCTCATCTGGATCAGAGGTGGACTCTCAGCCAAGTTCGGAAGACTTATCTGAACCGGAGGAAGAATTGCAAGAGACCAAGAAGTTAAAGAAAAGGTCCAAGAAGCGCGAAAAGAAAAAGAAGGTAAAGGAGCAACTCAAAAACAAAAAGAAACACAAAGAAGCCAAGGAGCTTAAGGTTAAAGAGACCAATAGCTCCCGCTCCAAACATCATGCCGAAGAAATTGACGATCGTAAGCGTCCATACAACAGCATGTACGATGTCAAAGCGCCCACCGAAGACGAAATCGAGGAATGGAAGAAGAAACGTTCGCGCACTGATGATCCTATGTTGCAGTTCTTATAAAATAGAGAATACAATGCACTTGAATAACTTAAATATATGCAAATCAATCAGGATACGAGACATGTTATTTTATATGATCTGGAAGAATATTTTTCGGTTTTTGTGCCAGTCTCAATTAAATTTTGTTCACGGATAAAAAAAATGTACAGATATAGTGATTTTTTTTTTTACTATTCACACAATGGCATACTGTTCATAAAGCAGCTCGCGTATCTTATAGTACTCCTCCGAAATGCAGCCCTCCATGGCCACTTTGCCGGTATCCACACGCCGCAGCGCCAGAGTACCATTACAGCACCATAGGACGCCACCGGAGAATTCCGAGTTGATACTGTTGCGCATGAGAACCTGCTTGAAGTCTGATAACTTTAGTTCGTTGATAAGAACCGAATTGTGCACTGGGATTTCATCCTCTTCAAGCGTCTCCAGTGTCAAAGTTTTTCCCTCTTGGGCCGCTGCATCCTGTTCGACAGTGACTTCTTGGTTGGGTGCATCAATTGCCTGCAGACGCATGCCTAGACGACCATCGACCCAGGCAACCTCGGCATCTTTGCCCTTTTGGAACTGCAGCTGGGAAACGAGACCTTCGGTGAGCCGAACCTGATAGATGTGAATCTCTGTTGTCACATCGATAATCTCACCCTTCTGGGGTGTAAAGACGCGGGCACCAACATTCTGCTCACAGTGCTTGGCGACTACTCGGGTCCCATCGGCAGTTCCATGGACTACGATAACACGTCGCGGTCGCAGTTGTGAGAGGATCTTCAGCATCGATTCGCCATCAGAGCGTCCTTCAAAATCGATCCTTTGAATTTGTGCATTGACTTCGATTGTTTTCCGTTGACTAATCAACTTTGTCGGTTTCTCCAATAGTTGGACATCGTTGTTTAGATTGCCATTTGATTGATGCTCAACGTGGGGTTCCTCCTTTTTGACATTCTCCTTGTTTTGATCGTCCAGAGACATAAAATCGTGGTTGGCATCCACAATCCGATAGTCATCCAAATTGATAACCTCACCATAATCGTCATACTTGATCTTCTCCTCGTGAAAGGGAAACATCACATGATGCCGTTTATTTGACTTGAAAAAGCCGGAATGATGGCGACCCTCGGAACGGACTACAATATCGTGTTTGCCTGTGATAACGCTCATTTCTATATCATCATCTGAATCGGAGCTGCTCTCCTCTTCAACCTCAGGCTTGACAATCAGCGGATTTAACTTTTCACCCTGTGTGCGCAAATATTCCTCCAGTTCGGCGCCCTCAAGTTCAACACGTCGTCGCACATCCAACTCCAGTTGTCTACCCGGTGTCGAGTTCTCCACCAACTCCATGCTGAGCGATCCCGGACCGGTGCGTGTTGTGAAGATTATGCTGTTATTGGGATTACCTGCCCATTGCATAAAAAGATCGCGTGTAAAACCACTTTCCATGTCCGGTGTGCTGGCAAGCACCACCTTAGGTCCGGCAGGCAGCTTGAAGACATCGGCAAGCGTGTGACACAGATTTATGTGCTTAAACTGGAAGGGATTATTGCGCGCGCCTTCGAAGGCTTTAGTCAGCTTATCGCTCATCCATTCGATTTGTGATTTGGCAAATTCAATGACATTGTAACTAACGTTGTTCAGCAGCGCCAGCGAGTAGGCCATTAAACCCGATTCCTTGTTTTTCCACAACTGATCAAGCATGTGCGCCAGCTCCAGGACGCGGCCGGCCGTATCGACAGCGATAAGGACGTTGCCATTGTTGCGTACTGTTTGCAAAATGTTTGTCATCAACTTCTCATCGCGGGCACGTCGTCTCGCTTGTTGATATTGTGCATTGTAGGCATCGGTTATTAACAGGGATGGTCGCTGCAGTCTATCTAGCTCACAACCACTGAGATGCCGTTCCTTCTTGTGATTGAAATCAATGGCATAAACTATATCCTCCTCGCCAACTTTCACTATCTTCCAAATGGTGCCGCCAATCATGTGTCCAGCGTTGAGCGGCGTTATTGATATACCATATCCCTTACCTTTTAGGGACACAGTTTGATTGTACTTGAGCTGTGTTATCTTCTCAAAAGCAGTGTCCACATCATCCAGTGAAAATAGATCGAAATCATTCATATTAAAATGTGACATATACAAATCGTACATAAACATTTGACCCATTTTGAACACGGGTATTGTGGCGTAAATGGGACAATTAAGGCCCAATTTGCCAACGAGATACGGCAGTGCACCCAAATGGTACGCATCCGGATGGGAGAGTAGAACGGCGTCCAGTGTATGCACTTGCCTGAAAGGTAATTAGTTAGCAAATTCATTTTCATTTGTTTCGAGTTACAGTCACCTTTTTAACTCTTTTATGAAGATCGGGTCGAATTTCTCGTCCCAGCCGCAGTCCAGCAGTATACGAACATCGTCAATTTGTAGAATGTAGCACGGTGGCGATTCATCCATGGCACCAGAAATGGTGTGCAGTTTTATAATTGATGTCATTTTGCATTTATTGCTCTTAGCGTTCAGGAAACTAATGCATTTGTTAAAAATATTAAAGACTTGCAGCTCAGCCGGTCTAGCTCGTTCGATAGTTAACACCGCATGTACGATAGTTGTATCGACATTGTAATTTTTAGGGTGAAGTATTTTGGCGCCCGTTTGGTATTTCAAATTAACATTGTGAATGAAAATTGACAAGTCGAGTGAAATTGTCAACAAACAAACTCACTTGATGAAAAATATTGAAAAAAAAAAAAAAATAAAAATACATAGACTCTATCAACTAGGATTTTAAGTGCTTTTTCATAAGAAATTTATATGAATAAAACAAACTAAGCTATACATGATGCATTGGCTGTCACAAGCAACTAATTAAATTTTTGCTGATAATTCTGAGATAGCGTTTATTATTAGGTTTAAATTAACGTTTGTTTGGTAATTACAGTCTTTTAAGTCAATTCAAATACTTCGACGTATTTTATCCCACGTTCAGCTAAGTTGGTTCTCGTGCATCGCGAAATGTCATGTCAATGTCGTTAAACTCCTCTAGCTGACGATGATTGGAACGCCTTAACTGCAAACGACGATAAGCAAGCTGGGTGCGTTTAATTGGACGCAGTGCAACAAAACAATAAATTATTAACGTGACAACAATCACACTCAACAAAACTAGCACAATGGCAACTGCTAGATATTCTCCCTTTGTCGGCAAGGGCTTCTGGACGACAGTTGAAGGCTCGCGAACACAATATTCGGATTCAGTACTCCTTTGAGACTCAAGTGTCCAGTTAAAGTTCAGATTATGATAATAACCCTGCCAGCAGACGCAATTCAAGTCGCCGCCAACCTTTGTGCATACAGAGCGATTCGGACATTCTGCCTGCTTTGTGCAGTTCTTAACTGTAACCGGGTTAATTTTTTAGACTTTAAAAAGAAACGTTACAAAAGTTTATGGTATTACGGACGTCGTAGTGATTGTTGCTCCTCGGCGTGAAGTCCAATAATAGAAATGCAGTAGACAGCTATGAAAACTGCACATTTGAATGCGTTGCACATTTCGCTTTATCAATTCGACGGCATAGCCGTTTGTGTTAACTGCTTAAGGTCCGTCCAACGACTGCTAAGTTCTAAGTACTAAGTGAGCCCGAATATCTTATCGAGTATAGCGTTATCAATTAAAAAAGTTCACAAATGTGTACATAGATATATTTTGGCAACAATAGTTCTTGGGCAGTGTGTAATAGAATTTTACTTGCTTTATTTTATTACTCTGTTTAAACTTAACAAACTATATTTTCGGCTATTTTAGGCAGAAACTGTAGAGATTATAAATGAGATTTGCCTTTTAGAACTTTGTTACCGTACCATTTTAAAAACTATTTTTTTATTGTAAAAAGCCGCTTTTTTCCATTAGTGAACTGCTGAAAATGGGAACAGCTGAAAGTCAGTTGAACGATGTTACAGCTTTTAGGTATTTTATTGTCATTCCTCTGCTATTAACATAAATACTGATTTATCTGTAGCGAAATGTAAATGTAGTATTTTTTGTTGTTGTTCAAATTCGCGTGTTTATGTGCGATATCTCTCGTTTATCTTCAGTTTTCTTTTCATGTAAGAAGCAAACAAATATTGTGCAAACTACAGCAATGAGTCGTAGCACTCGACTTAAGTTAATACTTTAATAGTGAATAATGTTAATAAGACTGTCCCAGCACTTGCTTATATATAGCGTCGTTTTAACATTGCTTGTATATATTCTACTGCCTCATCGATTTGCACTGCGCTATGACTACATCGATAGCGAGCACCTTGAGGAAGCGCTGTTTGCGGCAACCACAAACAATATCTCAACATTGCAGGCGTTCGACTGCAGCTACAAGGAAGTACTGGCAGACAGTAGCTTCGTCTACGATGCATTCCATCGAGAAAAAATTCTACGCGGCGAGGAAATTCGACAGGGCGGTGAATACCAGCCCGAGGATTGCAATCCCCGTTATAGTACGGCCATTATTGTGCCGTACCGCGATCGGCAGGAGCAGCTTGCCGCATTTCTCAATTATATGCACAACTATTTGCGACTGCAGCTAATACATTATCGCATTTTCGTAGTGGAACAAAACGACCGTAAACCCTTCAATCGGGCTATGCTCTTTAATATTGGCGCCAAAGTTGCAGAGACCTATGGCTATCCATGCTTAATACTGCACGATGTGGATTTAATGCCACTCAACTCGGGTCAGATCTATGCGTGCTCAGCTCTGCCCAGGCACATGAGCTCCGCGCTGGATAGCTGGCGTTTCCATCTGCCGTATCGGACACTTTTTGGTGGTGTCGTGGCAATGAGAACCTTCCACTTTAAGATGATTAACGGCATGTCGAACTTGTATCATGGCTGGGGTGGCGAGGATGATGATTTGTATGAGCGCCTGAAAGTTGTGGGCGTTGAAATCTGTCGCTTCGATCCGGCGTACAGTGAGTACACAATGTTAAAGCACAAACATCAAGTACCCAATGAAAATCGCATGGCACTGCTGCGTTCTGCTTCCCTGCGCATGCATACCGACGGTCTCAATTCACTAGTCTACAAGGAGGTGGAGCGCCGCATGCACAGCCTCTTCACGCACATCCTGGTCGAGACCTAGGAAAAACTCAAAACTCGGCTTCAGCTCTGCCAAGCGCGCCAATTGTTATTTATCTTTTAGGGTTTGTATTAGTGTAGAAAACTCTGTGAGTAAATACATTAATAATTATATGTAAAAAAGATAAAAGACGCATTATTCAAATTTATTGTAGTTGCTAGCTAGATTTCTATGCCAATGCTTTAAATTGTGTTTTATGTTGAATCTCGAATTCAAAAATGTATTAATTAAGTTATACCTTGTCTTAAAACTAATGTAATATTCCATACTCAATTCATTTCTTTATTATGTTGTGAGTAGGCCCAGCGACTACCATTAAACTGTAATTATTTTAAGTTGTAATATAATAAGTTGAAAAGTGCGAATAGTATAGCATTAGAAGAAAAAGCCGCTATTAAAATAAATAAATTAAAACAAGTGAATGTTTTTTGTTTTGTATTAAGGATTGATAAGGTATATATTTGTAACTAATTTGTGTAATTTCGAGATACACCAAGAAGCAAATTGCACAATACACATAATTTATAGTTATAGGTTGGTTGACTATTTTGCCTAGACTACGAATAAGTTATGTTCACATTCACATTATAAATTGATATTTTGTTGAACGATGCAACGCGAGCAAAACTTCAAACAGCTTAAAATACGAACACACATGCACACATAATTGCACAAACATACATACATTTATAATTTATATAATAAGGAATGGTTTATGTCTTTTCTTTTTGTGTTTAAAAACATTGGCTATATGGAGCACATGCAACGTGGTGATGTGATGATGTGTCTAGTTTAAAAAGTTAAGTATATCCTGCTGCGACAACATGTTTAGATTCTTGCCATCCGTAGATTGCGTCAGTTGTGTTTGGGGCATCAGCGTGGGTGTGGGCGTTGCAGCTGCGCCCAGATTCATTGGCCTGTTCTGACCTGCGCTTTGTTGCATGCTGTTCATATTATTTACCGAATTGTAGCTCGTCGGATATATATAGTTTACAGTGGGTTGCTGCACCGTAAACATATTGGCACCGTTTGCATTATTCGGTATATTGGCCACCTGGCTAGCGGCACGCGCCGAGCTAAACGGATCCAAGTCATCCAGCGAAGAGAAATTGTTGTTGCTGTTGTTTGTCTGTGGTGAAGCTAGTTGATGATTCATGACCAGTGGATTTGCGCTATGCCAATTGGTGCTGTTGTTACTGCTCGCATTGAACTGCATAGGAAGCGAAGGAGCAGATGCTCCCACTGCTTGTGTGCTCGGTGCAATGGATAAGTTGCTGAGGTTGCTTTGCATCAATGAGGAGAACATATCCGACTTCGTTGCTCCATCTGTCGTTGTATTGTGCGTTATTCTGAAAGCATATAAATCTTGACTAAACGTTCTCGGTATTTGATATGGAATGGGTCATCTACTTGAGTTGCTCCCTAGTCTTGACAGGCGCTATTGTTGGAACCGAAATAGGCTTTGGCGTAGCTGCAGCTGGCGGTTGTCCTACGTTGAAACCGGAGAACATATCATCATCGCTTTTGTTGCCATTGCTAGCACTATACCCGCTGGATGGCGACAGAGTCGCGTTATCCATTTCATTAGCCAATATCTCGGAAGCCTCCTTGGGTCTGGATAATAGATAATAGATGGTCAGCATATCACTTTAAGATATTACACTGAATTGCTTACTTATCAGCTCGCTGTATAGTGGACAGTTGTTGTAGTTTCTCTCGTTGTTCCTGCTCCACCCTGCCCAGCATCTCCTTGATAAGCGCTATGATAGTATTGAATTGCGCTGTGGTTAGTCCATTTTCCACGCTCAACGGCACCAGAAACGGTATGCACTTGTGTGCCATTACATCCTTAGTAATGCCCAACTTGGTGTTTGTCATGGCAATTTTGTAAATGCCTGAAAAGAAAAGGTTTCAATGAAACCAATATGCACAAGTTGTAATGAATCTCAATATACCCACCTATGATGGCCATTACAATTGCAGGCTCTCGACTTTGTATTTGCTGTAGAAATGGTAGGATTTCATCTAGCACCAGCCACTTATCAAGATTCTCCAGCAGCTTGCCAATTGATATGAGACAGTTTACCTTAACGGAAACATTGTTGCTTAGCAGGCAGAGTTTCTTTATGCGGGGAATAACTGCATTCTTCATGGCATTGTAATCGATGAGAGTGGAAAAGGTGGGCAGCACACCAAGGCATAGCTCCTGTATTTGCGGCATGTCGCACTCCAGTGATCGATACAACAATGGCAGCACACTTTGCTTTACTTCTTCAGCAGGCGTCAGTTTGAGCAACAAATCCATTTTCTGCATAAATATTAACAGAACCTGAATGGGATCAGTAAGCTTGAAGATGGGCTTTAAATGTGGCAGAATATGATCGCAGTATTCCCGCTGGCTGCTCATTTCCGCAATAAGGAGCACATTGGGCAGCACGAACGGAATCATGGGTGAGTTGACAAACTCCTTCACCAGATAGGGCAATATGGAGTGCAGATTCACCCGATGTGGCAGCGTGGGTATAATCTGTGGCAGACCCTTGTAGAATTTGGATTTCTGTAGATTATCCCATTGGTAAAGCGAGTCCAAATAGCTAAGCGTCTTGACGCCAACATCCTGAAAGTAAGCAATCTGTTTCAGCTCATGCAGCTTGGGTCGCATACTGGCGCTGGGATGCAACAGGGCCTTCAGACTTTCAGTTAACTCATTTGGAATATTATTCATGGCTGGATACTTTCGTTGATTCAGCTCGTTGGCATAACGACGAAAGCCACTATAATCGCTGCCAAACATTTTCAACGGTTTGCCCGAGTAAATCGTAAAGATGAGCACACCTAAAACGGTATTTGTATTATTTAATTTATAGCAATAAATACCAATTTATGGAGAGCTCTTACCCAGCGAGAACAGATCACTGTCTGGAGTGTTAACGCTGTTCAAAGCCAGTTCTGGTGCTGTATATTCCAAGCTCGGCTGTGCCAGCACATGCAGCGATGTGCTATACTCCCGACATGGCCAGTGAGGTGTGCCATTTGTCGCCGGCTGATTAGCTATGCAAAAATCAAAACCAAACAGTTTCCAGCTGCGGTTTTTGTTGATCACAATTGTTTCGGCGCTGATATTGCGATGCACTATTTTTGCATCGTTGTGAAGAAATTGCAGGCCATCGAATAGCTGCAGAAGTCCATGTCGGATCTCCACATCGTAAAGCTTTTTTTCTGAGCGCACTGAGTCTCCTACAACGTTCGAAAGCGATGCAAACACAGGTTCCGTGGCAAAAGCGAGGGAGTCGCGACTCTCTTCTAGCGGATGCTGCACGGTCAGCACATGTGGATGTCGTATTTTCGTCAGTTGTTGCACACCACGTCGCAACGTCTCCAGCATTGTCTCGCGGTCTTCTTTGGACCAACGTTCCATTTTCTTTTTCTCAAACACAAACACAGAGACTTCTTGCTTGGTACTTTTCTTGTGTCCATTGTACACCTTCCACATAAGACCTAAAAAAGTTTAAGATATTGTTTCATAGGGCTCGCATATGTCACAAATTATTTCCTTGCTCTTACCCACACCCGCTGTGCAAATTTGGTCCAGCACTTCGTATTCCCGTGTTACATTATTGCCTGGAAGCACACCCGAGAGCTGCGAAACTGTATGCACCGCTGTTGAATAGAACTTGTTAATCACATCCATGCTGGCTACCTTAAATTATTGCGATCAAATGTGTTATGCAGCTTTTCAACAAAGCCAAATTTGTTTTTAGCCGAATTCTTTTTGTGTTAGCAATCAATAGAGCAGCTGTTAATACTTTTTGGCTGTTATTGCTATGTTATACGTATGTTACACAAAAGAGCTCAAATGAACGACAGTCATTCATAAGTAGTCGCTCATTTGAACCTTTGCTAGAACTTGTTCAATTGTTTGCTTCGATTAATTTAAAGCTATTATCGACTTCGTACTTTTCTAGCGCGCTTTTCAAAAATCTTCTCTCGTATCATATTTTTGGTATCAGAAAAGCAATATGAGTTAACAGTCTGTTTCCTATTACGTTGTTGTTTGAATGTTGTTTTTGAAAGAGGGAACGTTTTTTCGAGTGAGATGGTTTTTAAATAGGAATATAACGATCTAATGAAAAAATATTTATAATCTAAAATCTGTTTGTTATATAGAATATTGTTGCTTGTACTTAATTTATAAAATAATTTTAGTGCTTTGCTTTAGAGCCGTGCAGCGAGTTTTGAAAGTCCGTTGACTCTGTTTAAGTCTGCTAAAGATTATTTGCTACTTTGGCTTTTGACATTCATTTGTGAAGTAAGGTAAAACCTGTAAGACTGAAGAGTATACAAAGATTTACATATAACTTCTGCTCAATTTACTTAATATTGTCATATGAATCTTTTTCAAATTATCCTCACGGGAGCGAAAAAATTATATAATTAATTAAAGCTATGAACTTTTATTTGACGCTTAGAAAAATTAAAATACTGTTAGAATCCGAGAATACAAATTAGTTGCAAGCTTTGAAGTTCGTAAGAAAAAAATTGTTAGTTTGTCAAAGATTTAAATAAATATTTCTTTACTTTTTATTAAAGCTATAGTTGTTAAGACATTTTAATTTTTAAAGCCTTTAAATGTTTTTCTTTTTTTTTTCTTTGCTTAGCAAGTGTATTTGCTTAAGAATGCCACATTTCCATTTAAGCATTATTGAAAATTGCTTCTTGACTGTCTAAGTTTTTTGTTAAAGTAAATATTCAAACATTTTTCTCACAAAAAGCAAAGCAAATACTTAATATGGTAGCAATTTGCACAGTCAAGCAAAAATAAACACAGTCTGTTTATTTCATTTCAAAGTAAATACGTTGATGGTATTTAAAAAAAAATATTTTTTCACTTTTGCAAAGGGACGCATATATAAATATTCGCATTGACTTTAAGTCGAATTTTTAATTATGCATTTCCTGAAAAAAAAACCTTTCTAGAAAGATGCTTGCTAATGGGTAAAATAATGTAAATTTATATTTCTAGATACGAAGTAAATAACATTTAAAAACTTAGGAAATATAAAGGAATCCAAGAGAGAGAAAGAACAAAATAAAACTTGGAAAGGTTAAAGTTTGGTATTCTGTTTACTTTCCAAACTGATGTTAATTGGTTTTAATTTGATCCATTGAACTGTAACCATCTTAATTGCACATAAAAAAAACCTATGTTTACCCACTTAAATGAGTATTAACCTTTAGTGTGAATAGACAACAGCTAGTAAATGTGTGTGTGTATGTATTTGCTTTATACACACACGTAAATACATATATAAAGCTGCTTAATAAATAAAACACTCGAATGCATTTAAAAAAATCGCATTTTGGGACTTTATTGGTGACTTTAGCCAAACACACACACACACGGGTACACACTCGACCAAACATCAGCTAGCATTTGAAAGTTTAGCCCCTGACTCTGAGCGCCTGGTGAAAGATGTCGATGCCACGAAATGCAATCGAGTTGTTTACGCGATTTGTAGCTGTGGCCAAATGTTGAACTCGCTCTGAATTTCAATGGGCTTGCGTTTTTTCGTTCCCTGTGCTTACACACACACACACAAACACACACATATATAAATATATATGTATATACACAAGTGCTGGTAATTTTTGCGTTCTATCATGACAGGTATTTGTATATGGGTTGGGATTTAAAGTCGTACGCCGCAACGGCTCAACGGCTGAATGTGTGAGTCATGAAAATAAATCAGGCAGCTTGACACAAGCGTCGATGTTTAAATCACGACAACGCCAATCTTCAACATCGAGGGGTTCTGCACCAATGACCCATTCCCCTTTTCTAGAAGGCGGTGATAATTATGCAATGACAAGCAAACTATCCATCCCCATATGTACTATATATATCTATAGATATATTTCGTTCAAATCCGCAATAGCAATTACTTTTTTTGAAATGTTGCTAATTCAGACATTTATATGTTTGTCAATTTGTTTGTTTAGGTTTTTATACGTTTCGGCCGCTTGGGTTTGGCCAACACTACATCATGACTTGCCAAAATTGTTAATATTATTCATCATAATTGCAGGTAATAAGTAACAACAGACAACTTGGGTGGCAATTGGTATGCAAAACAAAATTGAAGACTGTTAAATACGGAGCACAAAACGTGAATCAATTTTTTGTTTTTGTAAAACCACAAAACCCAAGATGTTGTTTTTTAGACCAAAAACAATTTGTGGTTAATTGATTTGATAGTCAACGGTCAATTAGATATAAACAAATTGCAAAAAAAAATTATTGATTTAGTTGTGCAGTTAAAATTGCATCTATAGAAATTTTCTTTCTCAAATTCCTTTGCTGATTTGTAAAGCGGCACAAATTGCATTTTAAAAATAAATATTTAAATATTTTGCGTTGCTATTTAATGTATTTTGTGTTTGTCGTTTATTAAATTCTTGACATTTTTCGCTTATCGCTCAATGTTTAAAATAGAAATACTAAATTTGATAACTTGAATTGAATTGCATTTCAATTGAATTTTAGACAAAAATTCATTTTGCATTCAAAAGTTTTTTGATTTGTTTACTGATAACAAGGAAAAATATTTCAATAAATAAATAAAATTTCCCAGTTGTAAATTGGTTTGCTTTATTTGTCTTAAATTTTAAAAAAAATTTTGTCATACCAAAAAGTTTGAATTAAATATCATTTAAGCTATGAGATACTTCACATTTTTAAGAATCTTATAAAAATTGAAAATACTTTTAAAAGAAAATTAACTTCAAATTGATTGATTGATTACATTCTGAATACCATTCCTAGAAGATTCTTAGTTTCCAATTATCGTATTCGTATTACAAGTCATGCATTTAAATTTTTTTATGTCTTTATCTTTCGCAGAACTAAAAAATAACCCTAGTTTCTTAGTATTATTCCTTTTCCACATAAAAAAAAAACAACATAATGATGATGCATTCTACGCGCAAAAACACATGACGTATGTGTGATATTGTGTTTCCCTATAAATTAGTATTAACACACAACACGCAAGGTGTAAAGTACAAACAACATAACGAATGTCCATATCATACACAGAATCAAGGCACATGCTCAAATTAGTATTGTTTTACAGACATCATTAAAACACAATCGGTAGCATAAGAATGCACAAATTGAATTAATGCGTCTTTTGTTGCTGTTGCTGTTGTTTAGTTAACATGTTCATACATGTGTTTTTATTTCAGTTAATAGATTTGTTTGTGCCCCTTTGTTGTGCGAAAAGATACAAAAGCCAAGATATGGATGCAAACGGCAAACGGCAAAACAAACAATCGCCGTCGGGCAAATTACGTGATTGATTGCTGCGACGCGATTAAAGATTTAAGTGTGAGCGAATGTACTCTATAGAATATATGTATTCACTTGGCTCGTCTGGAAAGATTTGCAGCAACGCAAACAAACGCAAAACGTAAGAAAAAAAGGAAAATTACAGAGCTGCTCAAATTTATGAGTTAACAACGCCAAACGATGTCTCCGGCGCACAAAGCAGGCATACCAATTAGGATCAACTGACGGATGTCGACTGTCCAGTGTAGAACGTAGTTAACAAACTGATAATGATGATTTGGTTGAGTCAGGCTTAAATTTCCAATACATTCGCTTTGAACTTTTAGCCTCTTTGTCATCATCAAATCGTTTAAACCAAGACAATATAATAAAAAGCTGCCTCAAGTCAATAAACTGCAGTTGAACTGGTCAGGCACAGGTTGTTGAGGTAATTAATTAAAATAATTCAACAGCGCCACGCAATTTGTCTTTTTTTGTTTTTTTTTTTTCTTTTGTAACGGCGACGTTGACGTTGGCTGCAAACTGCGACGCTGACGTTGACGTTCGCTACCCCCAAAAGCTAAGCTTTACCGCCTACAATGTTAGCTTTGTTGTTGTTGTGGCTACGTCATAGGCAAAGCGCAGCAACCGCGACAGCAACTGCGGCAGCGACAGCGACTGCGACCAAGCTTAGCCAAGCTAAAGCCAAGCCAAGCCAAGCGTCTGTCTGGCGTTCAGGCCTCTGTTTCTGTAGCCAGCTTTGTCAGGTGTTGTCGTTTTTGCAAGCCACACACGGTCTGAGTCTGTTTTCGTCTGCCTGGCAGCGCGGTTCTGGAACGCGTTCAAATATTGTAGCTGGATATAGTGTAAGTTCGGTTCGGTGCTTTTCACTGATTTGTTTTTCGCTTGACGCGCTAATCGCGAAAAAGCAGGCAAGTCGTTTTTCCTGAAATAACTATCTAATAACGTACATTTTGTGTGTGTGTGCGTCTTCGTGTGTGTGTGTGTTCGTTCGTTTGTTCGATCACGCTTGTGTTTCGGGAATTTTGAATTTTACCGCTGGCCAACTCAATTGTGCAACAATAACGTTTGTGGCAGTTGCGTAAAAATTTCGAAAGATCGCTTTGCAATTGAATTACTATTTGGATATATGTAGAAAAAACATAGTAAAATCTTGATTTCAAAAACAATATCTTGTAGCTGACAAGATACAAAACTTATAGTAAATCCACAGAGTGACTGTCTGTGTAAATATTATTGGATTCGTGCGACAAAGTAAGCCAGTTTCAAATATATTTTTTTGTGATTCATAAATATTACGTATTTCGTTGTAGCAAAACAATTATTTTAAATAATTATTTGTAAATGATAGAAAACTTTTAGCTACAGAAAAACAGCTTTAAACTAATTACCTAATGTTTTATGCATTTAAACTTGGTTTTTTGAACAATTTATAATAATTACACGCCCTATTACACAGTGTGCATATCTTAATACCGATTGTATTTGTGTGCTGATTCTTAATAATATATATAACCTCTTACGCGAAAAGGCTAGCTATATCTATTCCAGAAGACAGTTGGATATCCAGCTACTGTTTGACGCTTATTCAACCGATTCTAAGCTGATTTGTATGCCACTAACGATAAATTATATGCATATACACAAAGCTCACATAAGCATTTTTACACATTAAAAACAATTATCATGCACATCAATTAAATTGTTTTGTTATTATGACTATAGTATTTGCGGTTGTTGATCAATGTTAAGTGTAAAATTTAGCAATTAGGATGCTTAGAAGATTTTTGTAGTATTTTTGGTTAGGCAGGTTTGGAGGATAGGAGCTCGATTAATTAATTAATTAATTGAATTAAATTACCAATACAGAAAAATCCCTTCGTTTCCATATGAAAGTGGGTTTCGTAAGAGAAATCTTTGCTTTTGTGTCTATGCAAACTAGGACATAGATTTTGAGCTGAAAGTTTTGTTGCACTTAGATCAGTTGTTAAAATCATCCAGATCGAACCACTAAATCATATAGCTGCTATAGAAATGCAAGATTTTTAAGAAGCGTTTACCATGAAAAACGAGTAGGCTTTGCAAGTGTTCAGAATATTCGGCACATCGTAGATAGGTTTCTTTCTTTTTCATTTTCTATTTAGAAGCTTTTAGAGTTTTCTTTTACTCTTCGCAGCTCATAACATTCACACATGTTTAATTTCAATCTAGTTTGCTTTATTTACTTACGAGTAAATCAATCAGAAACTTTAAAGCTAAGTGACACAGTGACCAACAGATATTGAACTATTCACTAAAAGCATTTAGAAAAAAAAAAAAAAAAATTCAATAATGTTTATGCTTGAACCAGTCATATTGACAATTTTTGTGCAATTGACGTTCACTTGCGATTAATGTGTGCGTAACATTTTGAAAACATTTAAAAAACTTTATCGATGCAAATATTGAATCAAAGTCAAGCTGCATTAACCTTGCCGAACTTTACTCAGTGTCTGAAAAAGTTTCTTTTATTTTTTGTTTTTTGCACATGGCGAAAAACTGCATAACCGACGATGCAGACACCGAACGAGAGAAAGAGAGAGAGAGAGAGAGAGAGAACGGGAGAAACAAAAAGCGAAGGGTGAAAGAGTGTGTGAGGGAGATGGATTGACAGGCTAAGGTTGCGGATGGGGTGTTAAGGACGCTGCTGCTTGGAGCCAAGGCTTTGGCAGTCTAAAGTTTTTATGAATGAGCGCAGCGTAGCGCAAATATTTGACAAATCCCGCGAATGCGCTGCTTACTTATGCTGTCGTCACGTCTCAATTCGATGTGTCATACAGATGAGGATGGGGCATGTGCAGCAAGCCTGACAGCGGGCAAAGCTGCAAGCTGGCATTTGAATTCTAATTTATGTGTGTAAGTGCAGGCGCATGTATTAACATACATACATATGTATATATATTTGCAACTAAATGACATTAGAAAAAAAAGTAACATTATTGAGGTGTAATTTATACAAATTTCACACCTTGTGCACCTTTTTCTTTGCGTATTTTCAATTCGTTTGGCTCGTTTGTAGCTGCCTGCCCTGCTGTTGTTGTTTATGCAATATTTGCGAGCTGAAGGCATCGTACACCAAACGAAAGCAAATGGCGCGCAATGCCCAGACACAGATTCACTTACAAACAAACACACACACACACACATTCACAAACAAACGCTAACGAGTGCAGGCGCGTATCTGTATCTTACGGATGCACACAGAAACACACACTTACCGCAGCGCTTAACTGAACTGAACTGAAATACGCCAATTTGTATGCAAGTGGCGTTAATCGTGTAATCCGGCAGCAATGCGTTGCACACTGTTGGCAAAACCCCCAACCCATACAACCATACACCCATACACCCACCCATCACCCACCAAGCACTTGGGCAAAGCCAACAAAGTCCAAGTCGAGGTCGCACCCGTCGACGCCAAGTAGTTGTTCCCAACAACAACAAAAGCTTCGTGAGAAGCGCAATTGTATGAAATTGATTTGTAATCGATAAATGTGTGTGTGTGTGTGTGCGTCGGAGTTTGCGAATAAATCAACAAAATAGCATTTGCCATTTGGTTATTTGGACATTTAAGCAGATACAATTGTATCTTTAAGTTCTTAACCATTTAATTATGAACGTGTACACAAAGTGCTTATGCACCCAGGCCCGGCCAATGAAAATTCAAAAATTTAACACAAGGAAAACCACTTGAGCCACAGCAGTCGGTGTTAGAGATGCAGTTGTTGTTATTGCAACTAGCTGCTGCTGCTGCTGCTGCCATTGACAAGGTCAACATTTTATTTGGGGCCTCTGGTGGTCGCCATTGAATTCGAAACGATTTGTTGATTCATAGTTGAATAGCAGGTATTAATCTTGCAGCACAGTACACAGACTAACATAGACTTTTTGTCAGCCAGCTTCTTGTTAGATGTGGTGTTCGATGTTGTTGTTGTTGTTGCTGCTGCTGTTTGGCATAAGACAAGTGTTTAATTGCTAAATTGCAATTGCACCGGAACACCTTGAGTATGCTTATGCTGATGTCTGAGCTTGAGCTTGAGCATGCCAATCGAGCAATTTGATGAAGAGCAACTGAGAATTAAGCATTTGGATTTAACATCGACATTGGCCAGCTATCATTTGTGGCCACATTGTTGGCCAAGAAGCAGCACACAAACAGTGTCATACAATTAAATTATTTATGCCTTTTTGCTGTGGCTTATGAAATGTTAAATACGTTATTTATATATATATTTATATATATATTATATGTTTGTTTATTCTGCACGTTTATGTATTTTTTTTTTTGTGTAAAGTATTTCATTGTCAACTCTTTGACTCTAGCTGCTACGTTCCGCATTTATTTGCTCTTTAATAAGCCAAACGATGAGCACTTACTGTCCGTAATAGTTTCTTAATTATGCATTTGGCCATAAACATTTTGGCCAGCTACGAAATGGCGCCTGCCAAACCCTAAGTAAATGGGTCATTATCACTTGTCTTACCTACGGCCTAGCCATTTACTACAACTTGTGGCTTTTCGCTACTAATGCTGCCTAAGACCTTAACCAAACGTGCACATAAAACTAAGATTTACGGCTCATCAAATTTGTGTAGAGCACTGGAACTACAACTACTACGACTGCTTTGACTTAAATCTTACGTGTTATAAATATGTTTTGCTGTCAAATGGAATCGTGCTTAACTAACAACAGGTAGTCGCAAATATTTCAAGGTGTAGTTTTTATTTCACAATTAAAATGTGTGCAATATTTAATAACAGTTGGTTTTCACCTTAAACACAATAAAAGATTCTTTTTTCTTAGTTTATTATAACAGTATGATAACTTATATTGAATACAATTTAAATTATAGTTATATTAGTTTTAGAACTTAAGAATTTATTTTTAAAAATGATACATTTTCTTATTATGAAATCGGAAACTGAAGTTCACTTTTAAGTGCAACAAATTCATATATCATCAACTTTAGAGCCTACTTTACGAGAATGCCGTTTTGTTAAAGAATTAAGTATGTTTGTTTTTAATTGTAATTGAGAAATGTCGAGTGAAATGTTTAAAAGTCTGTTTGACTAAGTGTTTTATGCTTTAATATGCACAGAAATGCTGCATTTGACAAGTTTAATAGGTCTGATAATGTATATAAGTATGTTTTAAGGTCATCTGTTAAAGCAAATTATCTGCAAAATTAACTCTTAAGCAAATTTAATTAAAATACGAATAAAAGAGGAATGGCGTTGACAAAAAATTCCATTATTTCAATGCGAAGAAAGAAATATTGAAATTGATGCAATGTTGTTACCTTTAATTAAATTAATAAATATGTACCCTTAATGAGCGCATAATTGAATAATAAACAACGTGCACACACGCCCTCGCCCTCGCCGCCAGCCTGCCGCAAGTCCGCCATTGACCCTTTCACGCCCCATCACTCTAGTGAATACCTATTTTTAAATAACTACATGTATGTGGATTGTCAGAGTTGTTCTTGTTGTTTGCTGTTAATGTTGCTGTTTCTGTTGCTGTTGCTGCCTTTGCGTGTTTAATTTGTTAACCTTTTAACTTTTGCGCACTTTGGCAGCGAGAACCGCCACCAACCACGCTCTTAGCCCCTGTGCCATAAAAATGAGTTGGATCTCATTAAGTAATCCCGTGGAATATTTCCACAGCCAATTAAACCTGAAAACCGCAACGTCGGATGCAAACACCAGAGACAGCCTGACAGATAGATGGACAAGCGCGCTACGTTTGTTACAGATACGTTTGTAACTATGTTTGTATGTATGTGTGTGTGCGCAACAATTACAGTTACAGATACAGTTACAGATAAAGATACAGTTCCATATGTCATGTGAACAAATACAATTAAATTCGATTCAGGAAACATTTATGCAACTTGCATATACTATTTGTTTCACTTTTTTTCATTATGTCGCCAACTTTGTCGGTATTTTTTTTTGGATTTTCAGATTTTTCGTACACGGTGTGTGCACAAATATTGGTACAAAATGTTTTCCATAATGGAATTTTAATAAAATGTGTATTCTCAATTGAACATGAATGCGATTATAACAGTAAGCGCTGGTATTGTTCCACACTTATTGTTGGGTAGGTTCGCAATGAATTGAACAAGTTTTTGGGACCGAACAACAGAACCTGAATATCGGCAATTACTTCCGCAAACAAAAGTTTCCAGCCACTTGTGTGTGGATTATTTACGAATGCAGTTGAAAAGATTGCACATAATTAAAGCAAAACAGCTTGCAAACTGCATGTCTTGTGGTTGCGTTAGCTCATGCGGTTGCACCACTATAAATACCGCGACCAAACAATTTTGCAGACAGTGTATATAGTTTGTTGTTGTTGTTGTTGTTTGTGTTAAGTTTCAATCAAATTGAGAGCCAATTGCAGTTTGTACACATGAACAGGTTTGACATAATTTTCATTTTTGGGTTTTTGTGTGCAGCCACGAAAAGTGGCCAAAACTTCAATAGTAAACTAGTTGCCTACTAGCCAAACTACCTTACTGACGGACTTAATATCCGACTGACTGACTGACGTTTCGCGCCTCCGACAGGTTCCGAAGCCGACGACAAACCGTCGCGACGTTCACAATGCGACGCGCTAAGCAACAAGCAAAAGAAGCAGACAAAAAAAAAAACAACAACTAAATAATAACACATTGAAGCGACGCACAGACGTTTTATTAAGTAAGTACCTGCTTAGTTGAATTTATCTGTGTATTTGTAACTGTGTGTGTTTGTTGTATAGCATTTCACATTTACTGCGTTTGGGCCAACTACCATTTTGGTATGTGTTTTTCGGTTTGTTTGCACAATTTATGCGCAACAGTCGCCAATGCTGTTCGGCCATAGCCCCGTTCTTCAGCTCATAGCTCGCACCTACCCCCCCTTATCGCTTCCCAACCTCTCTCATCTCTTCACCATTCAAAAACGTGCCCCAAGTTTCGCACGCACCGCTTGTCCCAATGTCCAATGTCTACTGTCGACTGTCCACTGGCTAGCCAAAAAACTTCATATCGTTTTTGGAATTTCTAAGCCAAAAAACGTGCGTGTCTGTGTGTGCGTGTGTGTGTGTGTGTGTGTAGCCCCAGTCAAAAATATGTGAATATGTGTGCATATGCACACATTGGTGGCAGCAGTGATACTAACTAAAAGCCAACACCATAGTTGCAACCAACTTTCAGCTCGTAAATAAATCAAAGCAGTGCCAAGCACTGTGGGCAAAAGTCATAAATTTCAGCTAGGAAGCGAAGAGATAAAGCTTATTGAACTTTAAGCATTTGTTGGCAAGATATCAACAAAAAAAAAGTCAATATAATCTAATCAACAGCTCAAAACTATTTTGAAGCTATAACTTTGTTTAGTTGTAACTTAACTGGATTATGAATTTTTTCCTCTCTGTCTTCAACTCAGACTCCCCCTCCTTTAACGACGCTTCTTTCTTTTTTGCTCACTTCTTTTCTATCTATCTGATTTTTAAATATGTATTCTTCTTTTGAAGCGAAAAAGGGCTTCATAAACTCATATATTTTTTCTCGCCGTTATTAACTTTACTTTATTAATTTTACCCACTGTACATTGACTGTCAGTTTGAACCTCCTTTAGGTTTTTCAACATTTGCGTGCTTCTTGTGCGCTTTAGTAATTTGTTTTAAATATTTGTTTAAAATATCAAAACGCACGACAACACACGTACACATTTTGTACGTGGTATCTAACAGATATATGTGAAAATAAAAGTTGTTTGTGGTCGAACGGTTGCTAGGAGTGGTGTGCTTCAAACGGGGTTCTCACATAAAGAAAAAAAACCATTACCAAAAATAACTAGCTTCCCACTAAAAAAACTTCAAGCCCCTGCCCACAAATATGTACACTTTTCAAATACAAAAGCGTTTGTCCAGAATGAGATACCAACTACTTAACATAGATCATTCTTAACGGTTCCGTAAACGTGCTGTGATCGCACTTTCCATATATTGATACATCCGACATACATACATACATACAATTGTTATGCATTACACAGCTCTGTGTATGATGTTGAAACGTGTGCGCGAGTTTTCTTCCTGTGTTTTGGTTACCAATCGTGGCCCAGTGCTAGTTTCAAAATCTTCTTTTTCCATATGACAATACGTGATATAATTTTTGTTTTTGCGGGCGACGTTTTCGAGGTTGCCCAGCAACTGTCCCTCTGAACTATTTAATAACGTATTGCTGAAAGTGTTCATGTTAAATGAAAATTTCAATATTATATTCAAATAGTACTTAGATTGCATGATAAGCTCGTTGTTTTAATTGATTATGACCTGGGAATAGAACAGTTAACTATCTATGTTGGTACTGTAATTAAATGTTGCACCTTAATTGACTTGTTAGACCCAAAAGGTGAAATGTTGGCTAAAATAGCCAGCAATTAAAATAACATGCATAAAATCCATTGCCAAGTATTAATTATAAGCCCGTGTTGCGGTTGCATTTTGGTTAAAGCTAGCATTATTTTATTACTTTGCTAAACAAAAAATAAAACATACTGTTGTTATTCGTCATATATCGTAGTTGATGCGTACAACCGATTACGCTATTACATTTTTCTAGAAAATGCTGTTGGCTAAATCTACCAAATCACAGAGAAAAGCCACAAAACTACAATACAAACGAAATTGTTTTCCGTACACCGAACGCTGAATACATTTGTTATGCAGTGTTCTAAAGTTTTTACATGTCAAGTTAGTACTGACAAATTTATATTTAATGTAGAAACAAGTAAGAAGGCTCTAGTCGAGATATCCCGACTAGACGATACCCTGATCCCTATACTTTCCGCGTACAGTCAGTGCTTGCAAGTATGTGTGTGTGTGTACGCGCATACAGCATAGTGCATACAAAACTTCAATGTCCTATATCTCCGGTGTTTATTATCCGATTTCAATAAAAATTTCACAGATTGTCATTATTTTGTTTTATAATTCAAATTGCATCTCAAAGTTTTTCAAATTCAAGATTTTGTTGTTATCGATCCCATGTGTATATCGGAAACGGGAAGAGTTATCGAAAATCGGAAAGAAACTTGTACTGCCTAGGGATTAGGCGAGCTTAAGTTCCAAATCTGGAGTCTCTAGCTCTTATAGTCTCTGAGATCGACGCGTTCATACATACAGACAGACGGACAGACGGACAGACGGACAGACGGACATGGCTATATCGACTCGACTGTTGATGCTGATCAAGAATATATATACTTTATAGGGTCGGAGATGCTTCCTTCTACCTGTTACATACTTTTGCACAACTTCATTATACCCTTTTTTCCCATTTTTAATGGGATCAGGGTATAAAAAAGCTTATCAAAGGAGTGAAAGGTTTTAATTAATAGTTGGAAAATCTTAGATATAACGTTAAATTTTGGTTTTACATCATTTTTTTAAATCGTAGATGAGTTGAAAACAGAATAATAAGTAAAAAAAATGTAGTCGTTCATACATAGTTAAAACCTTATATGTTTGCTTGCACATATTTGCATTGCAAATCGTTTGATAATGCCACTATATGCCCTTGGTGGGATAGTGTATAGAAAATGGTAAACCGCGCGAGCGGATAACATGCTGATCATATCGCAACGCAAAATGCTTTGGGCAGCAATTTACGAAATAAAATGAAAATCAAAAGAGCGAAAATGAAATAAAACAAAAAGCATTACATACGTAATCATAAAATCAAAGAGCGCTCTGCGCGATAAGGTAACCGCGAAGGATGCGGAAAGATGAACTGGGACAGTCAGAGTTTATATCTATATATATATATATATATATATATATATATATGTAAATAGCTTTTGAAATCCAGAGAAGCGTTTACTCCATGGCAGCATGGCACGCACCGCAACCACATGGTTTATGGTCAGTGGTGCTGGCCACGTGAGGGGTGTTTGTATCGGGGGATTGATAAGATGATATTGCTGTTGTTGTTGGTAGACTGAACGTAAACGATGATTGATGAACGAACGTTTTTATTTTGATGCCTAAAGAGTTGTGCAAATACGACTACCAAGTTGCATAACAGTCAAGAACTGTTGCCGAATAATGAACAAAGTACATTCGATTATTTTTACTTGTTGAATGATTAAAGCAAATAATCAACTGTTAAGTCAACACGACGTTAATGCTAATTGAAGTTCAAGTTGAATTTGAGTCTTGACTAACGAAAGTTTTCAAGCGGAAGTGTTGTTCGATTGTTATTTTTTTTATATTTTTTTGGGTGCGAAAACTCAGCAGCCATAAAAAACATTGAATATTAATCATATAAAAATGCTGTCACAAGCCAAGCCAGACGTCGGTCCCTGGAGAGGGAAATGGAGAGGCAGTACAAACTGCACTTCAATCGCATTTGCATACGATTGGATTGATTCATTCAATTTGCCGATCGCCTCTTATTCAATTGGGATAACGGCGGACGGACAAAAGCAAGCAACTCAGTTATGAAGCCCGAATGCGGTTGCGTTTTTATTTTATATATATAAATATATATTTGTTGTATTTGTTTTTGTCCACAATGTGTTTTCTATGGGAGTAATATGAAATTGCATATAGTACAAACATACTTTTATGTTTGCATTCATACTATGTATGTATATAGTATTTATGCTAACGCCCACATTGCAGATACACACGCCTCCCCCTTTGAAAACGATTCCGATTATTTTTATACTTTCTTGTGCTGTTTTGTTTCTTTTTTTCGATTGTTTTCTTTTTATTTTATTTTGTTTTGTTGCTTCGTTAAAATATACAAGTGCAATCGATAAATGTGCGTTGGGCGGTGCCTATCTTTGGGCGCATTGCAGTCAAAAGGAAAGCAATCTCTATACAACACAACACAACACATGAACACACACACACACACGCATAAAAACTCACACTCTCACGGAGGATTACTGGCAAGTCGAGGCAAAGTATCGCACAAAACGCTCCATGAAATCGATTTAATCATAATCCAGCTTTTACTATTTATTGTTTTGAGCTATAGTATAAATATGGGAATGCATTAATACAAGCATACAAAATGTTATTCACATGCTTTTGTTGCCGCTGTTGCTTCTGCTGCTGCTGGATGCCCAATGGGGCAAGGAAGCAGAGCTGTGTATGCTGTAGCATATTTATGGTTATAGTATGCATAACTGGAGGCAGCCATAAAGTAATAATATGAAAGCGCCAAAGCACACCAACTCCCCCAAAACCCAACCCAATTTTAGCTTCTACCAATGTTTCAATATACCATGTCTAGCTTGAGGCGCAACAAAAGAAGGGGGTAGCTATGGGAAGGCGTGGCATTTGTAGTTCTCACAAGTAATACTCTAGCAATCATTGATTTCGGTTCAACTTAGTTTCTTATGCAAATACGAAAAACATTTTCCATTTTGGCTTCGTTTCGTGCGTTCTTTGTGTGTGTGCCAGAGCTTTATTTGAGTTAAAGCTACTCACTAAGGACATAAGCGAGATGTATAGATATTGCGATTATGAATAAAGACAAAGAAATAGAAATAATATTGAAGAAAAAAAAACCGAAAAAATGGCCGACTTTCAATTGGTTCGTCTGTTGTTATTGCTATTGTTACTATTACTATTTCCAATACCAATTTTTATTCGATAACACACTACACAAAATAGTTCATATGTGTATTTAATAGTTTTTAGATGTTTTTGCCTGAAATCGGACCAAAGAATGAAAATTTGTTATGCGATGAAAATCATTTTATTTTCATTTATAAATACAATTCAGATAACGAAAGCAGATTGTAGATAAAATCGTTTCCCCCCCGCCGAAACTTAATAGAGCCAAACACATTCTAAGTTATTTAATGCAATGCAAATTTACTTTAAAAAGTACATAAAACAAAACTGAAAAATAAAAAAAATCTGAACACTTGAATCGAAAGGCCACAAACCGATTTATTTGCATTTTTAAATGAATGAAGTAATAACTTTTATATGCCGCATTAAATGTATTTTTATGCGCTGTTTGCAAACATTGTGCCAAACATTTGATTTTATGGAAATTTTTGATTTGCAACAAGCAAAATAAATTGCATGCAATTTGTGTTTCCCAACCCCGCATAAAATTGAGTACAAAATAAATGCTTTTAAGCCAACAGCAAACATACTACCCATCCAGCCAGCTATCCAGCCAGCCATCCAGCCAGCCAGCTATCCAGTTGGGTAATGTGCATGTGGACACAGGTCCCCGGCCTTTTAGCCGGGCTCATATTTTGTATCAAGCATCTGAATTCGCACAAATACATAATTATATGCTCGCGGCCACAACAACCAGCCAAAAAGATTCAAACTGTGGCATATCTGGTTAGCTGTTAGCTATTATTATTGTTGTTCGTTTAAGCCATGTTCCATTTGCAGTTCGTTTGTTGGCTTTGAGGGTGCAGCTAACACCAAAAGCAGCAACAGTAGTGCAATCATAGGAATTAACAATGGCAAAATCAGTGAAAGAGCTATAAAAACACAATAGTCGAGATGAGAGAGCGCCAAACAAACAGTCAAAAATAAAATAAATGTAGCAAAAGGGGCAAAAATTTACTATGGGGCCAAAGGCCAATGCCTGCTTCAATGGGGTTGTCGTCGGTTGCTCCTTCTGAGAAACGATAAGGAGGCGCGGTGTGTGTCTGTGTGTGTGTGTGTGTTTTGATGTTCTAGTGATAAAAAGTAATGAGCAAATTGTAGCAACAACAGTAACAACAACGTTGTCTGGTTGTAAAACATCTTTGTGCTACTTTGTGTGGGTCAGTTGGTCGATGGGTCTGTTCGCCCAAATTGGTTGTTGTACAGTTGTGGGCCAGCGCGTGGGCAGCTAGCCAAGTGGGTGGTACAGTCAATGAATTGGGCGTAAAAGCAACAGCAACAGCAAAAGCAACAACAACTACTACAACAATCATAACACTGGCAAAAAAGCAACCAATTGTCGTTTAAGCGAGCGTAACAAATTTCTATGAAATTTGAAACACAGTTGACATGCACAGATACACAGATGCGTCTATTGAGATGGCCGAAAAGAAAAGCGCACATTGATATACCAACCAACCAACCAAAAAAAAAAAAAAAACTGAGAGCAACAACAACAATGAACAGCGAACACTAAATAACATGCACAATGGCATGATAAACGGCCAGATGAGCAACAACACGACGATTGCGGGAGAGTAAGAGAGAAAGAGAACACTTAGGCCAAACAAAAGCCTTTGTACGTGTCAAGCACTCATTGCTGTCAAACATGCCGCACACAGTTGACGTTGACGAAAAGCAACATGCGGCAACGTGTGGGAAAACAATCTGTAACACTTGCGACTTGGGCCTGGCCAGCAGCATCAGGCAGGCAGGCAGGCAGGCACTCGGGCAGGCGGGCAAAGTCAAAGTCAACTCGGGCCAGCTAGCTTCAAGCATTCTATTCAATTTAGCACGCAAGCTAGCTCCCACTTCCTACCCATGTGCCGCTCCATGCCAACCCAATTTAGCCACGCCCACCGTGTGTCGTTGTGCCGACACTTGAGCCGGCAATCAGGCTCAATCGATGTGAAGGCAGTACAAACTCCTCAACCCACCCGTAGCTTTGCAATCTGGCACTCGCACTCAAACATTCGCACGTACAAACACAAATACAAACACACTTACGCACACACACACACACACACTATAGTATGGCTGGCAGCTTTGAAATCTGAGCGTTTTGAGCAACAACAACAATAAACAGAAATATAAATCGTTAACAATAAATAATCGTCTAAGAGGAGCAAACGTTTCTTGTTTTGTAGGCGCTCTGCTTTATGTTCTGCATTTGTAGTCGTATTTGTAATACAATTGTTTATGCTTTTGCTTCTTGCGGCTTGTTGTTGTTTTGTTTTTATGGTTTGCTGTACACACACACACACACATACGCACATACACAAATAAATACCTTAAGGCTATCCAGCAAAGTGTGACATAGTTTATTGTTATTTTATTGGGACCTCTTTTGGGCTTTCGCTTGCTTTGTAAATAATTCGTGCTTGCCACGTTTATGACGTGATTTCCTCAACCACTGAACCCACAACGCAGTCACCCAAACCATCTCCCCTCCCTATGTGTGTCTTTAATATATATCTATAGATTGTGTTTGGTATATTGTAATTGTCGCTTTCGTATCGCATTTCACATGACAAGCGAATTTCGTTACCCGAGTTTCGTTTTATGATTATTAACGATTTAATTTGGTTAATCAGCTTTTGCAAATCGCTTCAGTTTTGCAAAAAGTTATGGGTTTGGCAAGTTTTGCATCCTTTCCCATGTGTAATTTTAGAATTAGGAATTTTTACATGCATCGAGAAAAAAATCTCGTTTCCAACTATGAATGCAGAATTTATTTATTTAGATGTTGCCTTGACTAAAACGCCAGTTTTTTTGAGAATAAGTTAGATTTGTATCGGTGCCAAATTTTTCTAATCCAATTTCCATGATTCCTAAGGTAAATTTTAGTCTTTTAGTTAAGGTCTTTAGGTCTATGTAAACTTCGTAAATTCTACTCTACCTAGGTTCAATAAGAAGTGTAAAGTTCACTTTTAAGTATAGTTTTGTAGAAATTAAATTTAAATAAAATAATTAAGATTTAATCTTTTATTTATTCACGAACATAAGCCTTTGTTACGAGAAACAGTATATATTAATTAGTTGCATAAGAAACATTAAAAAATTCATTTCAATAATTAGTAAGCCATTTTTTTTAATACATTCATCTTGAAACATCAATTAGTTTAACGAACAACATTTGCATTTCTAATAATTTATATATATTTTATTAACACCTTAAATAATAACGTACGTAATAAAAGAGTTTTAATTGTAATCAATAAACGTCAAATAATAATATTTAACAGACATGCCCAATTAAGACAAACATATAAAATATTAATTGTTAATTAATTGATTGACTTAATTGAATTGTTGCAAAAACTGTATTTTTAATAGATAAGTGTTATCTTTTATTAAAAAGTTTCGCGAGGTGTTTTATTAAATTGATTGAAATATTTGTATAATTACTGTTATTCAGTTTGTGGCAACCAATTGCCATTTAAGTCGTTAGTTTAAATAGTTTCATTTTTAAATTAAACAACAAAAGAAAAAATATAACGCGAAGTATTTATTAAATTCACATCTTTGATAAGCTAACTATTATCTAGAACCAAATTATTTATTAATACATTTTTTCTTTCTATTTACTCGCAAATATAGATCTAAATATGTCTTTTATAATAAATATACCCTTAAGTATTTATTTAACTCAGGCTATCATAAAGTTATGTGAAATCTGTCTTTACTCAAATGTTAAACATCTGTTTAAATTGCTCGCAAAAAGCTTTTTATAGTTCGACTTTCTTTATGCATGTTTAATGTTTATCACACACAATTCTCTACTTACCTGCATGCCAAAAAAATATTTCTCTGGCACATATATATTTTATCACCATTTTTTTTTTAATCACAAAACGCCCATTATCCAACGCTATTTAGCCATAATTCACATGTATTTAAATACATATAGCAAACTGCGCATAGTTAACTCCGGAAAATCTTTGGCAGACGCTACACAAATCAACACACGGCTCATACACATTAATAAAATGTTATAGTAGCAATGGAAACAGAAAAAACTATATGGCAACAACAACAGTGACAACAAAAAGCACACACCCAGTTATAGTTTTGCAACACTTTGCGTTGTTATTTAATTATGTACACATAAATTAATATGATCAAAACAAATATTGCCAGCAAGCAAAATAGCAGAAAAAAATTTAACTATAATAATAAAACCGTTGCAGTTGAAATAGCTTCAGGTAACAAGCGTTTGAAAATGAATTTATTTATTATTTATTTATTTGTTTTTTATTGCATTTTTTCCGCATTACTTTTTTCTATTTCACGCAAAAGCTGTCAATTATTGTAGGCTTTGATTTTTGACCGGGAATATAAGCTAAAAAACCGATTAATTAATATAAATTACGAGCATAACGGGCTATGTTTTTGTTTGTTATTATTGCTGTGATTTTTGTCGTTGTCGCTGTTGTTGCTGTTGCGTATATATATATACATTGTTGTTGTATGTACATATTGGTTTTTAAGTTTTTTTTTTTCGGCGCGGTCGTTGATAATGCGCGAATTATGTAATTACAATCTCAGTACGCAACATGTGTGGGATTTTGTTGTTGTATTTTTTGAATGTTGAAATATAAGCTATAAATAAATCGATGTAATAAACATAATAATAATGGCCCAAACGAAAAAAACAATTGAATTCTGATTTAGAAAATGCCTGGGTGCAAATTAAATACAATTTTAATGAGCATAGCTGTGAAATTGATTAAAATACAAATTAAATTATTGCGAAAACTAATTTTATTTGCGGAGCTTGCATCAACATCAATACTAATGAGAAAATGAACAATAATTAAGATGTTTTTACCGCAACAACAACAAAATCAACAGCAGCAACACAAATTAACATGACTACAATCAAAAAGAGAACAGCAAAATTTTCTATTGCAACTAATTGGTAATTGAATTAAGTGCAATACGTATACAATACGTATACATAATAATTGCACAAGTAAATGTCTTTGTGCAACTGGCACTTAGATATCATTTCAATTGTGTTTTTAAGTGTGCTTGTGTATGTTTCATAATTGCCCATAAAAACTGAAAACGTGTCAGATATCACTCAAACTCCAGTTATTTAGCTATATATATATATATATGTAAACACTTTTCGAATCGTTTAATATGGCAGCAACATTATGCAGTACTCGACTCGGTTTATTTGATTCGATGTGATTGTTATTTGGGCAATGTGGTAATGCCGAATGCCGTAGCAGCAGCAAAGCAATGCTTGTTGTTATTAATATTTGCCTAACTCATACATAAATGCTATGACCAGGCCCATATTACCGACAATAGAAACGCGAACATGAAAGCCAACACAGCCAGCACAGCCTAGGCCAACAACAATTTGGTTACACTAAGTTGCGCACAACAGATGTAGCTATATCTTCATGTGACTGTGTGTGTGTGTGTGCTTATGTGTTTGAGTGCAGACAGCATGGGGCGTGGCAGGTGGGCAGGTACAAAGCACCGCAACCGCAATGGCATCAATGGGGCATATCAACAATACTCATTAGCTTCACCTTCCCTTCCCTACCCTGACCGACAAACCACTCAACTGCCGTTTCTCTGCCTTACCAAAACCTATACGCATGCGCAATAATATTTTGGCTTATCCCCGAAAGATGCCAAAATGCTGATAAACAGCAAAAGTCAAGTTTGACATTGGGGTAAAACCTTAGGTATAGTTGAGAAAATGCCGAACACACGTAGCAAAATGTAATTGCAAAGTGTTTGTCTATCCGTTTGCTGCATGAAACTCGTAATTAGATAATAAAAGCTTCACACGTGCCTCACACACATACACACACACACACTCACACACACATTGAAAATAAAGTGTTCAGAGTTGATTAGCATGCTAACAGCTTTTATTTTCTTAATTCTGAAGTGCAAGTGTTAAGGTGCCATACAGCAAACACATAACACACACAAAATATTTCTATAAATTCTCAGAGCTTGCAATTAGCTGACCCTAGCACTACGTTCACACTGTGCTGCGAATAACCCAAAGTCAAAGTTGTTTCTCGTAATTATTGGCTAAAAGACAATTTACTTAAACTTGCGATTGTTTGTAAAATGCACTTTAGATAGGGAAAGGTTTATATATATATATATATATGTACTTATATTCCCTATACGATAAGTAATTTCCACAATCATTGTTTGTTAATTTCCTTCATTTCCTTTCTAATTATTTTTTTTATGGTCCAACTAATTGCAAATGCATACGTTCGGTAAATAGAAACCCTAAATGACTGAAGTCAATATTCGATAAGCATCTAGAAATAATTACGCATACGCAGTTCGCAACTGAATTAATTAAACGTTAATACACACACACAGTAGCACAATCGCTTATAATTAAGATTCCCTTGCGTGAAGAGGGCCAATCATGAATATCTTGTTCGAAACCATTATCGGTCCATTGCTGCACACATAAACTAGATGCTGTCACAAACCACTCAATTTCAATACCATTGCGGCTCATAACATGACGCATCAATATAATCAAAATGATCATTATATCCAAACAGCAGCAGCATTCACAGCAGTATTCACAGCAGCATTCACAGCAGCATTAAAACTATAATCAATATCCATATCCATTAGCGTTATCGTATCGAAACGAACGCGAATAATAATAACAGCATACATATGTATGTGTGCAACCCACACAACCGCAGGGACAGACACTGTTTCCACCCCTCGTGCAACACAAACATCTCCCTCTCGTCTCATTCCACCGTTCATTTGTCTTCACGTAATTATCTTTTAATAGATTTAACGTACATTTTTCGCACTGACTTTCGCCTGGTGTCGTCTCTGTTTTTTTTTTTTGTGGGTGGGTTTTGGGTGTTGGCTTGCCAATACCTCTATAAACCACATCCAATATCCAATGGCTGACACACACAGACACATACACACACTTGGAGACAGGGAGACAGACAACTACAAACAATATACCGTCGTAGTCCAGCAATACAGTTGGCCGGTCAGCCAGTCGGAAGTCGGAAGTTGTACGACCATGCCACATGCGGTGGCGCCACTGAACGATGAAGTATGCCAGGCGAGAGGTGGGGCGAAGAGCCGCAGGCAGTGAAAAGCTTTTCCAGTTGATGGCAACAACAGAAGCAGAAGCAGAAGCAGAAGCAACGGCAGCAGCGACAACCATTTTCGCTTTATGGACTTTCAAACTGTTGCTGTTAATTATTTCTTCTTCTTTTAATGTGGCCAGCAGTGCTGCCGTCGTCGTCGTCGTTCTTATTACTTTTGTTGCTCTTGTTTCTGTTGTTGTTGTTGTTGTTGCTGTTACCGTTAATGATGATGTTGTTGATATTATGCAATGGGACTTCCCCTGGACGCGTCTCAGCTGGCCCAGTCTGCCATGGTATCTCCCATCGTCGTCGTCGTCGTAGCTGTTGTTGTTTGCACTTTTTCACCATTTTACACTTTATTACAAAAGCATTAAATAAAATTCAAAGCGAATGAGCCTCGCAAATGCGGGCAAGCAGTAAGTAAGTACGTGGCATGTCGTGAAACTGGGCAGGGAAAGGGCAAGGTGTTGAAGCACAGGCGGGAAATAGGATGCAAAAAAGCGTCGATGCTGGAAGCTGGTATTGGCTCTTCGATTCGCAATTTGGGGTTCATTGAAATATAGAGGGAGAGACAGAGAGTAAGTGGCGCAGTTTTGTAGTTTTGCCTTTTTGTCGACGGTGCAATGTTATGTTGAATGTTGTGGTTGTTTCTCTTCTTTTTGGTGTTGCATTGCTTTTTAGTTTTCCAGGGCTACTTTTTGTTATTGTTGTTGCGGTTCATACTTTTGTGTTTTTGCCCATTGTTTCGAGTTTTGCTGTTCAAGCAACAGCGTCAGCAGCAACATTGACTACAAACAACCAAGTTGGAAGTATATACGTATAGTATTAAAAGTGCCAACAGCAGTTTGACATTGGAATGGGTAACTTCAAAACAGTGGCACAAAGGTCATCGAACACCTAAGAATTTTGCTCTTTCACTTTCACAAATAATAGCTTCAGACAGATTTAAATCAGAAAGCATGAAAGTAGGTTAATAATTTATTTGTTAGCTTACTCTTTAATAAATCAATATATAATAATAATAAATATTTCAACTTCACTCGCATGTTTGCAATTACAAAATAAACAATGGTTATACAAATAAAATTTTAATTAGCCATAATGAAAATAACACTTCAGCATACTAACTTTAACTCATTTAATTGCAAATGGTATCAATTGTGATTTTCCATTAAAACTTTTATGTTTACGGTGTGCAAAAATGTTCACACAACTCAGCTTCATTAATTGAACTATTTAAAATGATATTGTTGAAAAGCTTTTCGGCGTTTACTTGCGAATTTGAATGTCAGTAAGTTATTCAATGGTATTTTTTGTTAAATTGTTTTCTACAATCAACTTAAATGCTCTATTTTTACTAAAAACAATAAAATCTATTTTACCATTGAATTAAATCAAATCACAAATCGATTTACGACTCTCGTTTAAGTATTCAGTTATGCAATTGGCTATTAGAAGCATTTAAATATATTTATTTCGAAGTGCTGTGCTATCTTATCAATAAATATTTATGACTGCAGAGCTTCGCTTTATTTTTATTTTTTTTTGGCTTGGTTTTTGGCACACTGTGCAAAATGTTTCAATTAGCTGCGCTTCGATGTGCATCGCCAATGGAAGTTGGTGTCGACAACAAGAAGCAGCAGCAAAAGCAGCAACCAGACAACAGCACACACCAGTAAGACGAAAAAGAAGAAGTAGAAGGAGAGTTGGCAGTTGGCAGTTGCCTGCAGCTGTGGTCTATACTTAAACAATGTATAAATTCGCATACAAAATCAACCCATCCCAACCCGACCCAACATCCCACCGCAAAATCAGTATGATAGCCGAAGTAGCCGGGTGAAAAATTTGTGCGTTCAGTAGCACAGAGTACAGTTTCGATGTCGGCATTGGTGTTGGTGTTGGTGATAGTGATGGTGGCGCGTTGTGGTCGCCGGTGTGGAGCAATCAGTTGCTGTGGCTTTTTGGCCGGCATTGCCAGGCTTGGTTAGGCCAGGCAAGTCAGTCAGTCAGGCAGTCAGTCAGTGAGTCCGTTCATCAGCTTGGCAAGCTGCCCAGCCACCCGAGCGTACAACATCCACCTGCTGCCTGCCACTTACCTCACTTCACCTCCTCTCTCTCTCTCTCTCTCTCTCTGTTTCATAGAGCAGCTTTCGTCATTCATACGAATGAGTGCGCGCCGAGCCAAGCGGGGCCAAAATCCCCTCACATCTGGTGTGAAATGCAACATGCTAGTTGGCCAGCCAGCTGACTGAATGACTGACTAACTGACTGGTTGGCTGCCTGGCTGACTGGCTAGTTGGCTGGTTTCCATTGCAAATATGGGTTAATTGTGCGAGACTTCGACACTCAAATTATTTAATGTTCAGTTTCGTTTCGTCTTATTTGGTTCGGCCACGCTTCGAGCTCCATTGTTTGCTATTGTTCATTTTCATTGTTGCACAGCATGAAATCGCATTGGGATCGTTTTTACAATTATTGCATGTGTCTGGTAAACGTTGAACATTTGCGTACAATACAACGTACTGTAGACATCCCAACTTGCGCTGATAATCAAGTAATTAATTCATTTTGTTGTCATCGAATTTTTTCGTGTTTTTATTTTTAGTAATTGTTTTTTTTTTTTTTGTTAAGTTTTTGGCTATTAAATTGTGCACAATTAAAATTCCACAATCTCATCGACATGAGCACTGTAATTTAATTTTTACTCAATCCTAACTAAGTATCAGTTGCTTATCCAACGGGTTTTATTGTGTTTCTAATGCGCTGAGTTTGCAAAAGTTTCAAATTCACACTAGTAATTGGAACTATCTATTACTAAGCCCATACAATATCTTATGTCAAAAGAGTATTAAAGGCATCACTCGCACTAGCACTCCTACGGTTTTAAACAAGCTGATATTATGTTCGCATATCCTTCAATCTGTCTGCTTTTATCCAAACTAGTTTGACAGCATTTAACACTCTTTTTTTTTACTCAAAGAGGATCGGGTTACTGTTACACACAGTAAACATGGAAAGCTTTGAACTGCTACTTTTTTAATGCTGCAGGAGTATTGTGTAGTAAACACTATTTAGATAGTTGTTTACGCTGGTTTGTTAGGGTTTTTCCACTATTTTAGCTCCGTTCATTTTTATACCCTGATCCCATTAAAAATGGGAAAAAGGGTATAATGGTTTTGTGCAAAAGTATGTAACAGGCAGAAGGAAGCATCTCCCACCCCATAAAGTATATATATTCTTGATCAGCATCAACAGTCGAGTCGATATAGCCATGTCCGTCTGTCCGTCCGTCCGTCCGTCCGTCTGTCCGTCTGTCCGTCCGTCCGTCCGTCCGTCTGTCCGTCTGTCCGTCCGTCTGTCCATCCGTCCGTCCGTCTGTCCGTTCGTCTGTCTATCTGTCTGTATGTATGAACGCGTCGATCTCAGAGACTATAATAGCTAGAGACTCCAGATTTGGCACTTAAGCTCGCCTAATCCCTAGGCAGTACAAGTTTGTTTTCGATTTTCGATATTTCCGTTTCCGATATGCACATGGGATCGATAACAACAAAATCTTGAATTTGAAACATTTTGACGACGGCATTTAAAACATTAAGCAAAATAATGACAATCTGTGAAATTTTTATTAAAATCGGTTTAGAAACACCGGAGATATGGGACATTGAAGTTGAGTGTGCAGTATGTGCGTAGACACACACACACGTACTTGCAAGAACTGACAGCACGCGTAAAGTATAGGGATCAGGGTATCGTCTAGTCGGGATTTCTCGACTAGAGCCTTCTTACTTGTTCAATTTCTGAAAGCTTATACATTAAGCTGTTCCTTCCATAATTAGCAAAGTAGGGATTAAGAACAGGCAAAATGGGTTATACATATATATATACATAAATATAATCCTCATTAAATATGGTATAAATGTTAAAATTAAACTAAATACAACTTAATCACATACAGAAAATATATATACAATACAAAATTTCTCTCTCTCTCTCTCTCTCTGTGATATGCCATAAATATAAAATTAAATATTAAAACTTGTTAAAATTTATGAAATGTTACCCAAAGATTTAATATACATATATTTATTATTCTGTGTTTACCATAGAATTGACTTATATATGATTTCTTTCCAACACATAAATACTTTAATAAATAAGTCAGAATGAAAATTCAGCATCAATATTAAGAACGCAAATATTGCTGGCCCGTTAAAAAGTTCACTGGTTTTCAATACAAACATAACTATCTAAGTTTGTTTGGATATATTTAAATATGCAAGCGAATTGAAATGTTTAATTTGTTAATAAATATTAAAATTTATGATACAGGTAGCTATCAATTAAAATACTTAATTAAACACACTCACTCAAGTAATATATCACACTTGAAATGGGTCAGTTTTCGTATAAACAGTTCACTTTAAAGTGTTGGGTTCGTCAAGTAATTTTTGTTTGTTTTTAGTTTTCTTGCATATTTATATCGTTCAATGGCTTCGTTGACTTGACCGATATATTTTTTGTTCGTGTTAGGAGCCCAAAAGCAACAATTGTCGCATTTAAAGAGATTCTGTGTTTTGTCTTTTTTGTGCCTTATTTTCATATGCATTTCACTAAATGTGTATTTGAGTTAAATTTTTCAATTCGTCGCTCTGTGTGTTTGTTGTTGTTGTCAACAGGTGCGTCTGGCACTTCATTACATACTTTTTAGTAGCTCTGCAGCAGTGCTCGTTGCTCCCATTGCTTCCCCAATGGGTATCACGGGTATTGCGCACAAAAGCAAGAGGGAACAAAGTTTTAATTAAATTTTTGGAATGAAATTCACTTATATTTGATTTTTAGTCGCCACGAAACAGTCGCATAGAGACCGCCGTCGGTCTTGCTGTAATTGCCAGAACACATTTAACTATTTCAATTGAAACATTTCCTAATTAGTAAGACATCCGAAACCTTCAAACGCTTTTAACAGGATTTTGTATACTTTAATCACACAAATGGCACAACAACAAATTGCGGAAATGAAGCTAAACGACAAGTTTAAGTTTATATCGTTGAAAAAATGTACGTAATAGTTATACAGTGTTAACTTATGAAATAAATATTTAAAAAAAAGTTATTATGTTGCCTAATAAAAGGAAATTTCCTTTCACTCACCTGTTAAGCTCAAATACATAAATTCACACTTTAATATGAGTGTTAAAACTGAGTTGTTTTTGTGAAGTTATATACGTTGCTTTGTTCCTTTCTTAGTTAAATAAACGTTTTTGTTTTTTAGGATTAAATATAAAAATTTTGTATAACATTTTCACATTAAATAATAAATATAAAACATCAAGAATATTGTTAAATTATAAATATTTTTCTCCCAAGAGATATTAAATTTTAAAAGCAATTTCTTTTAAAAGGGTTTGTTCTTCGTTGTTTAAAGGGAAAACGAAATTTCGCACAACAGCAAATGTATGATGAATAAATTTATAATTGATTATTTAAAAGTGATATTTAACTTTCCTTTTCAAATTTAAATTGAAAGAATTTTATGTATATTTTTTGTCTGAAAAAATCTTTTTAAATATTAAATATATATATATTTTCGCTTACAGCTCGGCAAAAAGACATTCTGACCACAATGGAGGATGCAAAATTAATGAACATTCGAAATGGCTACACGAAATCATTGGACGATCAGTGTCAGCTTATCACTGGCGGCATACAAGGTGAGTGACCAGGTGACCAGGTGACTTAGGGCACTGCCACGGCCAGGGTCACGAGCCTAAGTTCACTGATGACCGCAACAACAACAAATATAACAAGTGTATATAGTATTTACTTACGGAGTCGCAAGTAAACAAGGAACCAGTTTTGGTAACAAAAAACAATAAGCATTCATGAAGAATTACATTTGTCTGCTTCTTGTGGTGTGGTGAGCAGGGGCGGATGGTGGGGGTTGGTAGGAAAAAAATTGTTGAAATTGACAAATTATGTGACAGACTGTTTGTCTGCGCAAAAGAGAGACAACGAGAACGACAACAACAAAAACAATAATAACAACAAGGGCAACCAAACGGCGTCGCGCAAATCCAAAGAGCCAACACAATTGTTGACAATTCACTCAAAGTGACGCTGTTCTTGTTGTTATTGTTCTTGTTGTTGCTGTCGTTGGTGGCGTTGTCGCTGAACAAATGCCCCAAAGCGCTCAAAAGCTTTAAATGCGCACGCCGCATGCCGCACACTCCACACACAAAGTCATGGCGCGACAGAGAGGGGAAGTTGGGAGCTCAATTTCGAAGCGCTCATAAACAATGCTGCCTTGCAGTTAGGTGGCTAGGCGGGGTATGTGTGTATACTGTGCGGTGGGAGGTGGGATTGGGTAGCTTGTCGGCTCAGTTTCGGCTTGGCGCGATGAGAAGTGCGCTTGAGTTGCATTTAAGCCAATTAGCATAGGTAAACAAAACATTTGAGTGAGCGCGAGCCAAGTGCTTTTTGGGTTTGACTGCGACACCCCAGGGGGTGGATGCTGCTGCTTGGGTGGTGTTATAAGACGTTCGAGGGTCGGCTGCTATGTGTCAGGCCTATTATTTGTATGAGCATGAGTGTGTGGCACGATGGGTGGTGCAAGGCTGGGTTGAGTTCGGGTTTGGGTTAAGCTCCATTGTAAGTCCTTAACAATGTTGCATTTATTATGCAATTATCGAGTGGCCAAAGTGTTTAAGTGTATGTGCATAGCCCGTATAAACCATAGAAGCATGACAGTGATTTACGTCGTCGATTGCCAATTAGGCCACAACAAACACAACAACAACAGCAATACCCCAGCATCAAGCACCACCTTGAAGACATAGGAATGTGTTTGTGCCATTGTACGGATAAATGAATTGCTCGACGAGCTGCTAACTTGCAAATATTTATGAGTGGCCCACAAGTGGCAGCCAGCAACAGCAGCAACATCTAGCAGCAGCACCAGCACCAGCAGCAGCAGCAGCAGCCGACAACAATGTCAGCATTGGCGTTAACTTTCGAGTGTTTGTGTTTGTGCTATAGTTGTTGTTGTTGCTGTTGCCATTTTGACATATGGCCAAAATGCAGCCACATGCCAAACGCTCTTTACGTGCGACTGCCTGGTGACTCTCAAACTGCGTATGTATATATATATATATGTGTGTGTGTGTGTTAGCTTACGTGCTGCGTGTGCGTGTTTAGTTGAGTTTGTGTGACGGCGTGAATTATGCGCAATTGAAGTGGCTTTTGGGGGGCACGCATTTAAATTCGTGACGCGCCGTCAAGTGGGTGGCAAACAAGAGTTGAGCATTGGCGGGTGCCTGCCAAATGCCACACAGCCACAAAACATTGAATGTACGAAGGGGGGGGGGGGGGGGGGTACTGAGAGTGGTGGTGCACAATGATGCGCATCAAATTGGCTAATTGTTTAATGGCTGTTTGCATTGATCTTTCGCAGATGAGTCGCCCATGCAAATGTTTTACAAGGATAAGGGCGTATTTCTCACTGGCGGCACCGGTTTCTTTGGCAAAAGTAAGTTGAGAGGACGTGACTTGAATACATAATTATGAAATGTGAATTGATTTGTTCGCCCGTTTCAGTTATTATTGAGAAACTGTTGCGCGTCACGGAGGTGGCACAAATATATTTGCTGATACGCACCAAAAAGGGCAAGGATGCCCATGCACGCATCGAGGATTTGTTTAACGATCCGGTAAATGATTTATTCCCAAAAACTTTCACTACAATCCACTTGCCAATTAATTGACGCTAACTAAAACTATTTATTGTTTTGTTGCTGCTTTAGGTCTTTGCTATAATGAAACAGGTCAATCCAAAGTACCGCTGCCAGATCACAATCATAAGCGGTGATTGCTCGCTGCCTGGCCTGGGCATCTCGTATCATGAGCGTGAGACGATCAAGGAGAATGTAAATATCGTGCTGCATAGTGCGGCCACAGTCCGATTCGATGAGAAACTCAAAATGGCCATTGCCATCAATGTGCACGGCACCAAGGAGATCATCAAGCTGGCCAAAGAAATTGTCAACCTAAAGGTTAGCTCAAATAAGCGATCAATATGACACCCAAAGTAACAATTATCCTTTGACACATCATTTATATCTCACTCTTGATTTTATGAAGCATTTTGCAGTTTTCATTCAAAACCAAACTTTCATAATCATTTTCTTTCTGTCGAGTAAATTTTGTTTTCAAACACATGCTGCCGTCGCCCTTACAAAACAAAAAAACAACCTTGAACCCATATTTTTCAGACACGGGAATAAACTTTTGGAAAAAGTTTTCAAACACGTTATGAAAAACAAAAAAGTTTCATGCAACAGTTTGTCGTACATTTGCCGGCTGTGTGCGGCGGGTTTTTCTAAACGCCATACCGCTTATTAAATAATTTTTATAGAGATAACTTTTAAAATGAGTTTAAAGTCAATAAGAGAAAAAAGTTATTTTCGGGCACACAAAACTTTATCGATTTCTGATAAAGGGTGAAAATTGTTGTCAATGAGTTCTTACACAGGTTCTTTAGAAATCTATTTCAAGTCTGTAAGTTCAAGGCTTATAGAAAACTTTTATACTTTATATGCAATCTCTTGTTGTTGTTATAGTTATGAAATTTAAAGAATTTACTTAAATCTATGTGTAAATGCATACAATGAGCACTAATGAATCTTATAAGCTTTATTTCTTTATTTACTTATTAAAAAAAAAGCTATCGATATTTAATCTTTTAATATGTTTAAAAGCTGTCATGTTTGAAAACTCTGAAATCGAACAATAAATTGAATCAAAGCCTCTTAAGAGTATTTATACTCAATGCAAACCAAATTAAACTGGGCTTGTATACATCCGAATGATTCGTACTCATTGACATTGACTTGAATACTCTCCCACTCTGATGTGGTCAACATAATAAAAGCCGATTAACAATATATTTATGTACATACATATATGCATAATTAGAGTTCGTACAGTGAAATGCAGTATCCCGAATAATATAATATACCAAGTGATATGTGAATGTGTGAATTGTATGTAGCACACAAACTCTATCTCTGTCTTTGTTATTGTTAAATTAAGTTTCTTGAAAGCTGATTAACTGCTTAAAATAATACTGTGGAAACTATAGGCTCGACAAACTGCAATAAATAATGCCAAGTATAACTTTAAATGTGAGATTCATATTCTTCAAGAAGAATAATATTGTGAAGTGCTATAAGTTAAATTAAGTTGTTAAGTTAAGTTAAGTTAATAAAAAAATACACATAAGTCATACATTCTTATTTAACTTAGCTTCAACAAAAACATTCTTGTTTTAACTCTGTAGTTCATCTTTGAATAACTTGGTTACTTGATTTTTGATTTTTCGAATAGGCTCTTGTACATGTTTCAACGGCATTTGCGCATTGCAATATGCGATATATACAGGAGAAATTCTATACTGGTTTGATGACTGGAGATAATGCCTGTAAGCTGACTGAGTGCCTCGATGAGCACACGCTAAATACGCTAACGCCAACGATTATCGAGGGTTATCCGAATACGTATACCTACACAAAAGTGCTAGCCGAGAATGTCGTACAGCAGCATGGACAAAAATTGCCTGTAACCATATTTCGACCTGGCATTGGTGAGAAAAAAAAACCTACAAGCTAAAACTTTAATTTCGCAGTGCTTCAATTGAGGATTTTGTCTCTTTTGATTTTTAGTGATCACCAGCTATCGTGAGCCAGTGACTGGCTGGATAGACAATATGTATGGGCCTTGCGGCGTCATTGTGGGCATTGGCTCTGGTGTCCTGCGCGTTTTCACCGGCAACATGGACAACAAAGCGCACATTGTGCCCGTGGATATGTGTGTTAATGCTTTGCTGGCCAGCGCTTGGGATGTGGCACGAAATACGTAAGTCCAGTCTAATCTTTGCCTTCGAGTACTTATGCTTCAAGCAAATACAATCAAGTAATCGATTCTAAAATCCTTGCAACACGACTTGAAAGCTATTTCTAAGCACATTATTCTTGATTATTAGCATGTTTTAAAAGTGAATTTGGTTGACCAACAATAATAACATAACTTCAAGTAAAACTTTCAGAATAAAACAGAAAAAGATTGAGTTCAACTTATTTTTATTATAGAAAAATCGTCTTATATATATATATAATTACCTAATTCACATTCTTTATCCTGTTTTCTGTACAGATATGATTCACCTCCAATATATAACTATGTCCCCGATTCGGATAATATGGTCACCTGGCGAAATTATATGCAAACAGGGTTTAAGTATGTGAACACTTTACCGATGAAGAAGTGTATCTGGTATCCATGCTTTACCATTGTGCCACACATGTGGCAGTATTATATACTGTGCTTCTTGTATCACACATTGCCCGCCATGCTCATGGACTTGATTATGGTTCTCATGGGCAAGAAACCTAGGTATGTTTAACTCGACTTATCTTTTGAGAACTTTACCTAAACTAAAGTTAAATTATTTTGCAGAATGATGAAAATATATCGCAAGATACACAAGTTTAGCAATGTTCTAAAGTTCTTTAGCTCGAATGAGTTTCGCTTTGAGAATGATAATGTGCGGCAATTGGTTGATAAGCTAGATGCGAGAGATAAAAGATTATTTGCCTTTGATATGCGCGATTTGGACTGGGCACATCTATTTCGAGTTAGTTTGTATGGACTTCGGTTGTATGTAATTAAAGACGATCCAAGCAATCTACCCGAATCCATAGTTCGTATAAAACGGTAAATATTTTAAGCCTTAAAAATGTTAAAATCTTAAAAACTTATTTTCTTTTTTTAATAGCATGATGGTTCTGCATTATTGTATGTTGGGCGTCGTCTATTCATTAACAATTTGGGCGCTCTATGGACTGGCAAAGCTAATATTCTTTTAGGATTTCTGATCTACTTATATATTTAAAGTGTGTAGTTCTTGTTAACGTAAAAAATATCTTTGTTTGTCTCACTGTAAAACATCCCTCTCGGATTAGCTTAGCTTTAGTTGTATAAGTGCGTCGTCATGATTATAGGTATAGTCTTACGGTAACAGCGGTCTATCCGATATCTGTATAGTTAATTTTTAAGTGTACTACAGCTTGAATTGATTTTGTAAATGAAACGCACACTGTATACATAAGTATGTATGTATTTATATACGAAGCTAATAGAATCACAATAAAAATCGCTTTACCTTTTTTTGGGACATGTTAATTTGAGTTTGGTTTTGATTTAAATTCTATATTAAGTATTTTGCAACTTCTACTCTCTAAATGTGTACATGATTACAATCAGCATCAATCTCTGTGTCAATATAGCCAACTTTGCCTCTTTCTTAGCTCTCTGTGTATCATATATCTTCCAAGTGTTTAGTCAAGTGTTTATTTTATCTTGTTTGTGGAAAGTAAAATAAATTGATCCTATTGAGAAGCAAGAAAGACAACTTAAAAGGATTATGCAGTAGTTGCTGTTGCCAATAGAATTATCTCTTCATCCAATTTTCTACCTGCACAAACACACATACACTTTCGCTTATACATTCAAATAGGTGCAAAAGAGAATTAAGGCATCAGGTCTGACATTTATTTTTTTTAGTAGTCGAATAAGCAACTGCATGTATATGATATGTGGGGTATCCCTTAGTTGTCCAATTTCGACTGAAAAACTCTGAAAACATTTTGCCCAATTGAATGTAACTTCAATACAAAAAAAAAAAAAAAAGAAAATAAATAAAAAATAAAATAAAATAAAATAAAAATAGCTTCGCTCTTTATTTGTATACCACTTAACTGGGAGCTAATCCTGCAATAAAGCTTAAATAATCGCAGCAAATTTGTTCGCCCAACAACAGATTTCTTTTTAAAAGTGTCAGAAAAGTGGAATTTATAGTTCGAATGTTTATTCTAGTGCATAGTTAAATAGGATTATTGAAAAACAATGTTAGTTTTTGTCCCAATGGCAGAATAGAATGTCGTTACCAAAGAGTGCAACCGAATATAAACTACGCTATTGTTCTTTCTACTCAGCCAGTTTTAAGCCAAAGGGTGAGATAGAAAGACAGTGATAGAGAGTGAGAGATGGAGAAAAATATATGCAAAGCAATCAATTGATAATAAACTGTATATGAAATGTATTCAACGGTCACAGAAAATATGATAGAGAGAGGTAGTTAAAGTTAAAGCAGGATATCGCAAAAGGGGAACAAAAATTGTAAAACAATAAGATTCACTGATTTACACATTGGCTTAGCATTGATATTTTTATTGCATACTTTCAGGCGACTGGCATGTCAAAAAGAAATGTCGTAAAAATAATGCCAGAAAAACAGAGAAAGAGAGAGAGCTTATCAAATTGCAAACAGAAGCGCCAGCATTGCCTTCCAGCCATCATCCAAATCCGGTAAGGCGCTTTATCGCATCGCGCGCACACATGCATAGAAATTTATACACACACACAAACAAGCACACACATAGTCTTACAAACATTCGTACATTCATGCACACTTATACGTACGTATATATAAATAAATAAATCCGCATGTATCACTTTGCAGTGCTGCTGCACTTGTATGATTTCAAAATTAAAATCAGAGCATAACCCAATCATTCCAGCCTCCCAGAACTCCATCCCTTCCCCTGCCTTGTCAATACTTTGGCCCCAATACTCTGAAACTCCTTGCAGCAATTCGTTTTGCTTTGGCCTGAACGGCTCATTCCCAAAACAGCCATAAAACTCTCGCACACTCATCAAACATACACGGCGCGTCTGATGGGGTATGTGAGTGTGGGGCTCAACAGATATATTGTTGTTGTTGTTGTTGTAAGTACGATGCGACGTTGCCAGTGAAAAATGTTTGTCAAAACCGCAGTGAGCGCTGCGCGCAATGATTGAAGCCATTGCGACGCGTCGCATCGTTATCGTTAAGATGCGAAACCGGATGCGAATGCTGTTGCGGATACTGTTGTTCTTCTTGTTGTTGTTTTTTGTTTCTACGAGGGATTCTGTTGTTTCAGTGGCGGCGGAGCCAAGTATGGAGATTTTTCAAAAAATTACGACAGCGTAACGCCCGCGCGTCCAATTAAAGTAAGCGGTTAACGTGGGGCGGGTGGAGCATTTGTGTGTGCTCAGACAGTGTAATAACTCCCCAATATGTTGCAATAATATATATGTGGGTATGTATGTAAGTACACATAAATATAAGAATACTTGAGTCTGGTGGTTGTTGTTGTTGTTGTGACTGGGGCTAAAATTGCAAGCGTCGCAGCACGAACGAGTGAGCAGAACATTGAAAGACCAAACAATCTCAATCTCTCAAATTAGATTTTCAGAAAAATGCACCTCTGGGAAATGCACAATGAAAAAGCACTGCACACACAAACACACACTCGCACGCACAAAAAACACATACACAAACCAACACATAGACATTGTCAAACATTAGCCGAAGCAACTTTGTCGTTTGTTTATCTCGTGCAAAAAGCTTTCACGAGCATCACTCGTACAAACGCTCTCTTAATAGTTGCAATTCACTGCTCTCTCTCGCTCGCTCTCTTTTTTGCAGTAACGCTGGCGCTCACGTAGCAAAGCAATAATAACGGCACATAAAGTGTATGGTTATTCAAGGGTTGTTCATTCGTGAAATTAATATTGCGCCAGCCAAGATTCGGGGCAGCACGCGCGCCACAATGTTTATGTTTGACGTTGCTTGCTTTTCTCTTTGTTGTTGTTGTTGTTGTTGTAACGTTGGCGCTGCAGCCGCATATTGTAACGGTTTTTTATGTGCCGCAGCGCTGCTGCCTGCTGGTGCAGCCTCCTTTCGCTTGCATTCTGTTACAATTGCCGATATGCCCAAGCTTGTTGTGTTTCAATTCCACTTTGTTTCACTCACTCATTCTTGCTCTTTCTCTTTTGCTCTTTAATGTGTTGGTCTTAAGACCCTTTTTCCTTGCTTTTGCTCTTTGCTTTTAGGTTTTGTTTTTAAATTGTTCTATGTCTGTGCCTGTGCCTGTGTATTTGTGTGTTCGTTCGTGCGCCGGCATTTGCGCTCTATTGCCAGCGGTGGACCATTATCAGATTTTGTAATAGCTTTATGTTTATTACTTTTTTTCAATTTCGTCGACGTCTTTGGTATTTTCTAGCATTTGGCGCACTGCCTGGCAGCGTACATGTCTGTATGTTTTGTAAGTGTTAGTTGATATCTGTGTGTATGTATGTTTATGTACAGTTAGACAAATTTATAGTTTGTTCTTGTGTATTGTAGTCATTGCTTGTTGATTTGTTGTTGCTGTTGTTGTTAGGTAGGAGGTAAGTGGATGTCAGTGTCCTTGCCGTGGTCGCGTTTTGCACGTCAATTAAAAAACTTGACTAGGACAATTTAGTTTTCTACCATCGCTTGCCGCAAAGGTAGCACAAATGTAAGCTTGATGTGCACACACACACACACACACACACAAAGACACATTCATGGTCGTGTTTGTATGTTTTAAATGTGTGTGTGTGGCTGCTTGTAATTCCATACTCGGGTTGCTTGTTTCTTGTTTTGGTTGTTTGTCTGGCGCTTCGTCGTGTGCAGTTCGCGTGGGTTATAATTATTTAGCCCTGCCCTGTCGGTGCTGCTGCTGCAACTTCTTCTTTTACTCACACATCCACGCTTTCTCTATCCTTTCCTTCCCTTCCCTTTCCCCTCTGTCTGTCTGTCTGTCTGTCTGTGGTTGCTGCGTGTTCGTGTTTGTGTGTGGATCTCTGTCGTTCCTCTCTCTCTTCTTCACTGCTGTTGTTGCTTACTCCTTTGCTTGTTTCCTTGCCTTAGTTTAGCGCTCGCGCGCGCATATAATAATATTTTAAATTAATTACAACAAACACGAGTTTCTGGGTGTTTGTGTGTGTGTCTCTGTAGCAGCGCGTGCTTTTGTGCTGTTCGCTCTGCTCACCGCTCGGCTGCCTCTGCTTTGCTGCTGGCTGCTGCTGCTGCTGCTGCTGCTACTGCTGTTTTGTATGAAAAGTGAATTAAAGCGAATTTAGCGCGCGTCGTCCACGTCCAAAGTGCATTTGTATGTCCTGCACTGCAGCTTCTACTCGCTGCTTATGCTTCTGTTGCTGTCGCCGTCGTCTTCGCTAACTTTATCCTTGGCTGCCTGGCATTAAACACACACACAAACATAAACATACACACACAGGGACACTTTCGCTATCGCAGTGTGTTAGTGTGTTTATGTGCTTTTCAATTGCATCCTCCCCGCCCGCCACATCTCCCCCCACCGTCGTCGCGTCATCCTCTTTCCCCCGTCTATACAGTTTGCCTTTCGCCCATTGTCTATTAGGATCTCGTTTGCGCTTGTGTTTTCTGTTCTAGTGCTTCTTTTGAAGTTTTCGCTTGCATTCGCATTTTAATTTGAAGTGCATCATCTCAGATAACCCACTATCCCTCCGGTCCATGCTACCAGAAGCATCTCTCCCCCTATAATATGCGTCTGCGGCCACAAACAAACAAGCGAATGAACGAACAAACAGATAAACAAACAAACAAGCAAGCAAGCACACACACAAACACACACAGACACACATACACACGCGCGCGTACAGAAACAAAGAAGTGCTTATGCTCATTCATTCATTTCATTTCCCATTACATTTGCATCGAAGAGAAAGAGAGCACGCTGGAAGGATATCCAGCATTCATTGCCACCAACATCTCGGGGGCAGAAGGAAGGTTTCACCTGAGCGCCGTGTGGCGCGCCTAAAGGGAAAACGCAAAGACCAAACAAAATGGTTAAAAAGCAAACCAGCCACAACAACAACAACAACTACTACAAACCAGCCTCGCCACTTGCGACTACTTTATGCCACTTCAACGCAACTCAATTGCTTTCTTTTGCCCCTTAACAAAGGTGGTGTGCGGGTGTATGCATGTGTGTGTGTGTGTGTGTGTGTGTGGGTTTTTTATTAAAATACTCTGACTCTTTTGCTTCTTGTTGTCTGCCCCGTCGCCGGCTGCTTTTCCGCTTTCCTTCGGCGTTGTTTGCTGCAAATAAAAATAATGAAAAGCGCCCAGCAAATAAAATTTGCACAAATTATTACTTATATATATATATTTTCTTGGTCGCGCTTGTTATTTCTTTATTTGCACAAAATGCATTGGGAAAATAAATTAAATAAAATTATATATGTAAGCAACGCACGCAGCTTTTCACTTGGTATACCCTGTAAAACCGAAAGCGTTTTGTTTAAGATTTTACAAAATTTTGTTTTAACTTTTCTACAAAAATTCCTATTTTGTTATCTTTATTTTCATGTACAAATCTGTTTTTTAATTAAATTTACACAAATCAGTTCCTTTGAGTCTCGAATGACTTTATGTAAGTTTTATTTTGTCGAATTTTAGTTTTAACATTAAATAAAAATATTTTGCGCTTTTATTCACCTACAACGTTGAATATTTTTCAATTACATTAGCTTAGTTCCAGTAACAGCCCATTGACAGCTGAATTTAAATACCCAAAACTGTTTCGTACATAAAAACAGAAATAAACTTTTAAACAAAATTGTTATGGCGAAATTTGCACCTCGTTTTTCAATACTGCAACCAAAAATAAAAAGAAAACGAGACGCGCATTTACACGAAAACCTTTTTTCCATTCATGCTGTTAGACAACGCAACTAATTGTATTTAAAACGTTCATATCACTAGCCATGCTGAAAAGGGTACAAAAAAATAAAGAAAAAGTGTCATGAGAGAAAGTTTTTTCTCTTTCATTGAATCGGGTTTTGAACAATCGAAGCGTACTTTTTAACGTAGTTCTCCAACAATACACATATAAAATAATTATTATGGTAACTGGATACTCAGTAAAGGGTTATTAATGTCATAAGCATGGTATTTTTTTTTTTGTTTATTTTTTTTGTATCAAATAAATATTGAGCCCTTTGTAAATGCATTTTTTTTAGGAACCTTTAATGTTAGTAAAATTAAATTACCAAAAGTATTTAGAGTTGATATTATTTAAAAGTATTTTCTACAGAGTATCATATAGTCCATAATTTGCGTGCTTTTAATTTTTTTGCTAAGCATTTTATTTCGTTTTGTTAACTTGCTTTTATTTGATAATTTTATAAATTTTTGGTGCAACTGTTCGTTTTCGTCGTTACAAGCCAAACAACGATAAAAAAGGTGACGCACACCAGCCCAACAACAACAATAATAATAACAGCAACAACAACAACACAAACAATGGCAACATTTGTGCGTGTGTCTCCGACTCCGACTGTGAATGCGATTGCCGACTTCGACTGCGGGCAGGTTCGGCGGGGTGTTACAAATAGCGAAATAGCCCAACGTACATCGTAAATATTTCAACTGCAACAACTAGGGAACAGCACAGCACAACAGCAATAGTAACAGCAGCAGCAGCAGCAGAAGCAGCAGCAATAACGAGCACCAGCAGTGGCAGCAACTGAGAAAGCTGAAGATGGAGCTGGGTGGATAACAAGTGTATATGTAGCATGTGGATGCTGTTTGCGGGGGCAGCAGGCAGAGAATCGATAGATTGCACCTGGTACGTACGTACGTACGTACGTACGACGACGAAGAAGAAGAAGAAAATGTCCCAAACTGGAGCCAGAACCAGAACCTCTACAACCTACGACACCAACCGAAAACCAAGCAAACAACAATAACACCAACAACATCATTCAACAAAAACAATAAAGGAATAGGACAACACCCCCTTCCACCCTCTTTCGAGCACCTATTACTCCCTTTCACCCTGCCTGCCTGTGTTCCGCTGCAGTAACGCCGGCTTTTTCTTCTACTTACGCTTCCACGCTTCGAGGCTACCATTGCTCCTGCCCCTTTGCTACACTGTTGTTGCCTCAGCTCTGATGAGCGTTGTGCTCAGCAGTTTTGCTACGTTCCCCTGACTCGCAACCCATGCGAAAATTTGAAGCGATTTATTTACTTTTTGCCATTGCCATTTGCCGTTGTGCCGTTGCCGTTGCCGTTCATGCCGTTTTGAAACTAATGTGTCTCTTTCTCTTTCTCTCTGTGCCTCTTTATCTTCTCCTTGGATTTTTTGGCAAATGCTCTGCAGCATCAAACTCTGGAATATGGACATTAAAAGCGGTTTTAATCAGGATTTTATACTTATAGCACCACTTTCACAAAACTGAGAATCTAAAGTCGACTGTTTCTTTTGAAATTTTGTAATAATATTTGTGTTCTTTTGGTTAATTTAATTATTATTTTATATTTACTATTCAAAAGTAGTTTAAGTATTTGAAATATTCATTATTTGAAATTAAAATATTATACTTTTTTTAGTATAATGTGTATTGACATAAATTGATCCTATCCATGTTTTATGGGAGGTACATTTTGTACGAAACAATTTTCTGAAGATCTTTTTCAGATCTAAGAAATATTTTGATTCTTCAGAGTATTAAACAAGTTGCCTTTTTCCTTAGAATCTTTCAATCTTTAGTTACTCTTGTTGTTTTCTATTTTATTGCGCAAATGAAAATGGTCTTGTTTTTCATTTTTTACAACAATTTTTTTCTCTGTTTTTTTTTTGCTTGCCTGCTTTTGCAATAACGTCGTAGCTGTCGCCATTGCCATTGCCATTACCAAAGCTGGTACAACGTCCCTTTTTTCCTGTTGGTTCTTCATTTTTATATATATTTACTCGTATTTGGGCGCATTTGCAGCGTTATGACAAACAAGTGTCCATTTATTTGCCAAATTTAATGTTTCACCATTTCACTCTCGCTCTGCCTTTTTCGCTCTTTGGTGACAAATTATACCGCTTCGATTTCTCGAGACACATCAAATCAAACACACACGCACACACACCCACCCACCCACACAAAAACGACCAAAGTAGACCAACTGTGCTTGTGAATTTAATAAAAAATACAGCTAATGGGTCACATTCCGTGTAACAGCCGCCCACTTTGGGCCCTGGGCATGGCTTACTTGGCTACTTATCTTTAAAATATTTAGCAGTCTTTGGCGTTGAGCTGATTAACTTTGCTTTGGCTGTGTGGGAAAGCGTTTAGCGTCGCCAGCTAATACAAAATTTATACAACGAAAATTTGTCATTGCCATTAAGAAAATGGCGCAATTCTCGTTTTTCACTAATTGGGCAGGTGTTGGCTCTTACTTTTGGCCAAAAACGAAAATAGAGAGAAAAAAAAAATTCATTCGCTAATTAGCTGCCATGTTGTGTTCTTTTACTAATGTTCTGTTATTTGCTGCTGCCTTTTTTGGAGATCCTATCTAAAATTTCATGTAAAACAAAGGTCAGACAGCATTTACTTTATGTTTATGTGTTTTTTTTGCGTTTAAGATTCTCTCTGTCTCTTTGGTTTTGATTTTTTTTTTCCCCAACATGTCAGGCTGATGATAAGGAGAATGGTGTCGGTGTCGTCGTCAGAGATGGGTCAAAAATTAATGAATAGATTATGATTAATGAGCTCCGGCGACATCATTAAAATGTATTTATATATATGTATATTCAAATTGCGGTTTGCTGACCGCCATGAATGAAATGAACGAACAGAACTCAAACGCAAATTTTCCTGAAAATGGAAAATGGTCGCCTGCTAAAATATTATAGCACAAATACAAAGCGCAAGAATAGGGCAAAATGTTAAATCATTAGTTTGAATTGGCGAAAAAGTTTTTTTTTTTTTTTATATATATTCATTTTTATCTTTTAGCGTTAAGCTATTTACAACATATGAAAAAGTGCACACAGCACAAAATGTAATAAAAATTACTAAAGGCAAAGCAAGTTTGCCAAGATAAAAGCGCACGCATCCTTGGAATTTTATTTATTTATAGCTTCGTTCAGCTGCCCGCTAGTCCCGCAAGTCACAGCTTACATTAATGTTGTTTTTGTTGTTATTGTTGTTATTGTCGGTGGTGCTGCCTTTCCATACTGTGTGGACTGTGTTCCTTCATTTTGTAATGCTTGTTTGTTTGTTAGCTACGAGTCCAACCGCAAAATCTACCCAGCCACAGACTAGGGACTGTGCTGACGAGCTGTGGCAACAAAGGTGGAGAGTGGAGAGAAAGTCGGGTCTGCTGGCATTTTGCATATTGCCCATACGCAGCAGCGTTGCCGCTGGGCAAAAGTTTGCACAGCGCGCCGTTTGCTTTATTAAAAACTAGGAAAAGCGCAAAGTTTGCTACGAATTATTTCAATTCTAATTTATTTTGTTTGCAAAAGCGAAATATTCTCGTATTTTCTTTTTTTTGATCGTTGTCGCAGTTAGATAGTTGAATGATAATGACGATGACCAGGACAATGACGATGACGATGACGACGAGCACAAGGACGTCTCCAAACAGCAAACTCCAAGCTCCAACTGTTACTTTTGGTGTCTGAGTTTAGAGTCCAAAAAAAAGTACGCTGGACACTGTTGACTGTTGTTGGTTTTGGGGACCCATCTCAATGGCGGCAATGGCAAATGAGTTTTATGCGATTGTAGTTACACAATGACATGCACATAATTCAAGTTTGTTACAGCAACAAATGCATGCACTTGTAGTTGTTGTAGTAGTATATTCTATGTGAATAGCTGAAATTAACTATCAGCCGAGTGGTCTGGCTGCTGCTGCTCCCACTTGACTGCTAGCTGCATTTAGATTGACAGCTTTAAAAAATGGAAGCAGTATTACCACAAAAACAACAATAAGAACAACGCCATAAATGCAGTAGCGTCAACATCACCAACACGCAGCAACAAGGAGCATCATCAGCAGTATTATCACCGAGAGTCTGTCTTATGTCGAGCTTAGCAATACCATTCTGCGATTGTATATAGTGTGCATTAGAGGTTAAAGCCAAGTTAAAAAGTTGTTTTTGATTATGTGTCTCCCCAAGTGGATTTATCACTAAACTTCTTGTGGCAAAAGTCGGTGTCAGAAGTGATTTTTACAATTTGCATTCGGTGTTGAATTACATTCTCCATTATCGTTTTCTCAGATTAGCTTTTCGCTCGAAACTTTATACAAGATGTAATTGAAGAGATAAATGCATTAAATAAAATAAAATAAAATAAAAACCTTATGACCCAAAATATGTGTTTGAGCACATTTTATTGTAAGCAATATTACCAAAAAAGGAAAATATTGGTTTTGTGCAACGTCAGTCTGAAAAGATATTAAATGTGCACAAATATCTCTCCGTATGTAATATTGTTGTTGTTGTATTTGTACATTCTTTATCGATTTGAGCATTTTATTTCTATGAATTTATTTTTTATTAGTATAAATTTACTAGCTAAACTTGCCTCGCATCTAAGGCACATTCTTCCTCCCAAAGGATAAAGAATTTATTGGTTTTTGTCTTGCTGACCGTGTTGGTTTGAATGCGATATATTTTGTTGCTTTGGAACATAAAAGTTTCGAAGCTTTAAATTTATATTTGCTTGCATCTGTGTCGAAAAAGAGTTTCAGATTTAAAAATAAATATGAATACAATTTTTATATATTTTATATTCTTTAATGATAGGAAGAAAACCAAACAAACTAATAAATTTTATAGTCTAATTCATACAAAAGTTTCTATAGACCAAAATGATAACACCTTATTCACAAATGTATGGAAAATATAACATTTAACTTTATTTTATTTATTTTTATTTTTACCATTAATATTTTTTCAAGTTTTTAAAAGTCCAACTAAATTTCTCATTGCCCCAGCAACTAAGATGGATCTCACAAATAACATAATTTAACTTTGAGCAAGAAATTGTTTTGTTGTAATGAGAGAAGCAGGTAAATGGCGATAATTTAACCTGACAGCTGCACATGATAATCTTAAACTAATAGAGCAATGAAGCGAATGACGCCTTCACTGTCAGTTTTGACCACTATCCTCTAACGTTATACAGCTCGTGTTGCACGCACATTCTCTGCTGTGATAATATTTACAGTTGTTGCATTTTATAATCAAAGTTTAAGCTCATGCTACTTTTGGTTTAACGTCTGATGGCGTTCTCACTTTTCCGTTCTCTTGTTGCTCATCAAAGTTTACCCCAACCGACAGCACAGCAGCCACAGTAAAATAAATGAGTATGCCTTCCTTCCCACTCCCCCCTCTTCGCCGGCTCACTGACTACCTTACACTCTTCTTTTCCCTTGCCGCACTTGGTGCTTAGCCGTTAAACCGACTTCAGAATTAATCAAATCCAAGTCAGATGTTGCGCGCTGCCAAAAAACTTGAACACAACAACACACCGACTGCAAATTTGTTGTTCTTGTTGTTGCTCTTGTTATTCTTGGCACTCAGTCCTCAACAATCCCAGCACGAAACTGGATAACAACCTACCCCAACCCCGACTTTGAGCCACTTCGTCCACTTAGTCTGCTCCCCTCCTGCCTACATATATCTTTGTAGCCAAAAGAGTTGGCGTCCTTTTCATTGCCATAACGCACATTTACAAAATTATATTTGTTCTTCGTCTCGCACCCGCCACAACTCATACCCTAAATCTTTTTTCGCCTTCCCTCACCCATTCCATTCCTGTTCCCGAACTCGTTGTCGTTCCGACCCTGGTTGGCTTTAATGTACAATTAAATTGGGCAAAAGTTGGCGTGTACATCACAAATATTAGCAAATAAAGATGATGACTTGATGACGATAATGATTCTGTGGGTGCCTAAAGGAAGGAGGTTGAGGGTGGACGGGGGCTTTGTGGGCCTGCTTTTTGGTTCTGCTGAACTTGGCTTACATGTAACTGGGTTGTAAGTTAATGACGTTGTACCGCCGATTTTGCTGGCCACAACCAATATGCCAAAATTCATTCGACTCGTCCGCTAATGAACACTCAATTACAATGATGTACTGCCTGGCAGTCAGACAGTCAGACATTTGGACCGACATTTAGACTGTTGGACTGTTTCGACTGTTTGGACTGTTTGGACTGTCAGGCAGGCTGGCTGGCTGCCTGTCTGGCTGGCTTTCCATGTCTGTGTCGGTCTGGCAGCGTGTTCATTAACATTTTGCCATGGCCAGAACACAAAAGTTGGGCAACAGTACGTGGCGGTGATGGCATTCAGTTAATGAATCTCTAGCCAAGCGGCTGATTTTTTTTTTTCCTCCTACTGCTGCTGCTGCTTAAAGTAAAGTTGTTTACGTTCGCATAGTGTGGCGTATGCCCAAAAACATTTAAGGCTAGATATTCGAAGGTAATACGACTTAATTCACTGACATTTGATCCTGAGTCAAAAAGTTACAACAACATCTCTAACTTTTAACATTTGTTTAGTCAGGTGACTTAAAGAGCTAAATAAACGCTTCTTGATAAAAGACAGATTTTACTTTGATTTATTTGCTCTAATAATAATTAATTAAACATATTTCTATATGTTTTATTTAATTTTGATGATTTTAGTTTGTTGTGTTATTTAAGCACCTCAATTATTTGCTTGGATTCGTCGAAATATTAAAATGAATTATTAGAATACTAACTTGCTTCCAGCAGCATTTATAAATAAAGTAAACTATTGATAATGATATTTTATAAGCAAGCACTTTTTATTTGTTTTTGACACATAGGTCTCACTATAATGATTAGAGCTCGCCGCAGCAAACAGCAATTTATTTATTAAACTCAAATAATGACCCATCAAATATTATTTGAACCCTTTTTTTATTCATTTTTAAAATACAAGATAAACTGCCTAAGTAATGCTCTGCAACTTTAGTTTGTAAGATTTGCGGGGACTAATTTATATGCTTTAATACAAATTTAAACGAATAAATTATTAGATTTTATATAAATGGACAAAAAACTAAGGATAGTATTATATTTGAACAAGGTTCTATTAGTATCAGATAAAGAAAATTAAATATAACTTAATATTTGTAATTGTATTAAAATATTAATAATAAAATCAAATTGTAGAGTATTTTTTTTCGGCGATATTAAGATTCATTTATTATTTTATGATTCAGCTTGTTTACTGATTGGACTGTTAAGAGAATTGTTTTTGCAAATTGACGTTTAATTCGCGTAATTAGTGCGCCGACATTTTTGGGCTTGTTTTTCATGCTGCGTGCTTTTAAAATGGTTTCCTCTCCCTTTTGTTTAGCCCTCCTTTAAGCATTTTTTCGTTGTTTTTTTCTCTATTTTTTTTTATTTTAATTAAATTCATTGCCATATTTATGAAACTTTTTTCATTAAATTTAGCGTTCTTTTCTTCTTGCGCGGCATCTTGAACCCTTGGAAATATTTTGTGTGCCAGTCAAATCCAATGGGTAGCAAGGACCACTCGAATTGCTTTAACCGGGGTAAATAAATTTTTATTTCTATATTTTTTTCTTGTGGGTTTTTACGCAACTTGTTTGCCCTTTCGGCTTGGCCCCTTTCTGGGTGTGAAGGCGACTCCGACATTTTCTTGGCCAACAAACGTTATAAAAATAAAAAATATAAGAAAAAATAAAATTTCTGACACCTAAATTGCTGTGACATATTTGATTTATGAGGCCACCTATTTGCCCCAAAACTGCGCAACTCCAACAACAACAACAACAAAAACCATTGGACGACAGCGGCGGCAGCAAAGAATAACACAAAAAAAAAACAAAAAGAAAAGGGCCAAGCCAAAAATGCGAAGCAGGGCGACACATAAAAAACACGAAAGGAAGTGGCACTAAAACAATTACAAAATAAAAACGATTACACGCCACTTCCGGCGACATAAAAATGGCGCATGGCGCTGACCAGCGACGAGTCGACGCTAAGGCTGCTGCCACACGAAGATGTAGCAACATCCTGGTCGATTTGTGGGGCGCAAAGGGTTGCCACACACACAACCCTCATACAACACACTTACAAACACACACATACACATATACACACTTCCATTTAATAAAAGAGGCCACTAAAAGGCGCTGGCAATACAGCACCCATAATCTTGGGTTAAAGACCATTAAGAATTTTTATTTTCAATTAAACCCGATTTGCCTTAATGCCCCACAAGGCCGAAAACGACGCTGGCGAATGGCAATGGCGATGTCGCCAGCACCAACAACAACAACAACAATATGTTACAGCAGCATCGTGTGGGCTGCCCGCCAGCAAAAAAAAAAAAGAAACAAAATTTATATGCGCTGCAGATTTTAAAAGGGTCGACCGGCCGCGTCGTTGACTTAACGCGCAGCCCAAAGTGGCGCGTTCAGGCGGAACCTTACCCCAAGGAACACTGGACGGCGTACGCAGCAACAACAACAACAACAACAACAGCAACAGCAGAAGCATCAGCAACAGCAGCAGCAGAAACAAATCGAATGAGAACAACAGAAAACGGCAACATTCAAATGCGATTTTTATGCCATTTTCAATACGCCTTCCTTTGGCGAGGCTACAGGAACAGAGACATCTCTCCATGCTCATAAACAGTTTGTGGGGCAGCGCAGAGGGGTGTAGTGGAGATGGAGGTCATTGGTTCTAGACGTAGCTCTGCACTGAAATCTCCCTAGATCAACCATAGAAAAACACGGCGACGAACGGGAGATTTATATATATATTTGAACATATATATATATCCAAAGACATACATATATAATACTGTATATATATATATTTATGTGGGAGCAAGCGAGAGAGATTGGTTTTTGAGAAAGAGACAGAACACACAAACTGAAAGCTGGTAAAAAGAAAAACACAAACATCTCGGCGAGCAACAAAAAGTTTGCCGATATAAAAAGTGCGGACTGCTCGAGTGGCCTGCCTCACAGACATGGCAAATAAAATAGAACACAGTAGAGTGTAGATAGAATATAATAGAACGGGAATAGCTTAGCCAGGCTGGTTGGTTGCTTGGTTTGCCCCATGGCTGTGTGTGTGTGAGTGCTGTGCGGAGAGTGTGGGCACAAAGTATATTTAAGTGCTTAAAGTAAAATGATGTCGTACGAACTCCAAACTAAAAACAAGTTAGTATGGTAACTTTTGGCCTTAGGCTGCTCCACACACATAGCGAGTGTATGTGTGCGTGCGTGTGTGTGTGGGCGTTGGTGTGCTTACAATCCGCACAAAAAATCGCTGTAGCGTATCTTCTAGCTCGAATCTTTGAGATAGTTTAGCGTGAAAATAAAGTAAAGTACGGTAAAATTGTTGGCAGTTGATTATTGAATCGCTTTAGGTCAAAGCTCAACGGCAGTCAGACAGACAGACAGACATTCAGCCACACAGGCAGCACCAGCAGCAGCAGCACCAACAACAACAACATTAACAACAAGAACAACAACAACACGAAACAAGTCAGAAACAACAACAGCCACAGCAAAAGCAGCAGGAACAGCAACATGGCAGGCAAGCAGAGATTAAAGCGTTTATTGATGCGCAGATTGCGCGCATTTTAGCCAGAAGGAACACTGACAGGCGGGGGAGGACATGGTACTACACAGTACAGACAGGATGCTAGTGGATGCCTTCTTGCCGCATCCTGTGTGCTGCTGTGTGTTGGTGTGTGTGTGTGTGTGTGTGTTTGTGCCACATCTGGATCTGAAATTGTCGGTGGCTGTCCTTGCTGCTGCTGTTGCTGCTTACGTTCAAATTGAAATAATTAAATTGATAAAATGTGGCAAAGATTAAGCGCCGCACTTTATTTGGCTTAAAGGCATGCCCAAAAAAAGAAGAAAAAAAAATAACCTGACTAAGCCAACTGTGGAGTGTTGATTAAATAAATAAGCCGCCATCGCCCAAGGCTCTATGTGTGTTTTTGTTGTGTTTGTAGGTGTGAATAGTGTGTGTGTGTGTGTGTACGTGTAACAGGTAATGTTATTTGTTTTTGGCATTATTTTCAAATCGCTTTTGAACTGCCATTTGTTTGGTTGCACCCGGCAAATGCCCTTTGGCCCAAATGCTTAGCAAACTTTGAACTGTTCATTTGGCATTGTGTTTTTGGCCGCCAGCAGCAGCAGCAGCAGCACATTCCCCCTCACACCTCCCATCCTTCACATAGCCACATCTTAGAACTACTTATAAGTTACACAAACCATTTGAATAATGTGCATAAGAATTTGATTCATGAATAGTTTCGAAATAGTTAGTACTAATACGAATGTACTCAAATATTCCATTCAATAACAATTCGAAGCACATTTTAATTTGACTAATATGTGAGCAGCTCTCGAATGAGCCACTTGATTTAATTGTTCGGCCTCGTTGTGTTGATCTGAATAAGTAAGTGGCATGCATACAGGAGTGTGTGTGAGTGTGTGAGCGAAAGTGTGTGTGTTCATGTATGCGCAAAGCGTTAAGTACACAGAGATAAACTTGTCGAATATTTCATAACTACGATGCTCAATTTGCTTAGATTTTATTAAGGAATGTCTTCTGCTAATAAATACTAAATTATCTCTATATATATTTTTACTTAAACTAAGTATTCAGGATTAGTAAAGTGTGCATCGATGAAGTCTTGAAGCAACGATCTTTGCTCTAACATTATGCAAGTTATAAAACTAACTTATAACAGATTTTTATATTATAATTTAATGTGCTAAGAGATGTGTTTTATAATATTTTATTTCGGGAACTCTAAAACAATTAGAAAAAACATATACCATAATGTTTTTTTAAACTATTTTGTGTTTTTTTCTCTTAGTGTATCGGCATATATAACCGAATCTGATATACACATTAGCATGCATTATGTGGCTGCATGTGACGTTATTATATGTTGCACGTCGAATTCCACGAATGTTTAACTAACTCAATATTGTTGTGCAAATATAACGCATACGCCCTGTTTTTGACGTGCGGTTGCAGTTCACCCGATGGGTGCGACAAAATTCTCGATGCATCCGTAGACTTTGCATACTCAATCAGTTAGTTGTGCTTTTATCTAAAAAGATTGCTCTACTAGAAGATATCTTGTGCAATTTTAATAAATCGACAAAAGATATAAAAGTTAGTCAACCATAAGCAAAAATATGCTTATCACGAATATTTATTCCTTATAGGGTAAAAAATGCTTGTTTTTGCGGGTTACCTTGCGTTTGACATACATTGCACTCCAGCATTATACCCAATCAAATCCTTGTAGAATGGGTGCTGCGTATACGTCAAAGCTCTTACTTAATGTATATCAAGTTACCGCATTTCAATTTTACAGCTTCTTCACGTAAGCACATTACGCATACGCCACGTAGCTGGGGCAATGTGCATGGCACTGTGTTTATGGTTGAGAGCATTTGTATGTGTGTGTGTTTGATTGGATGGGTGTGTTTGTGTAGTGTTAGTGTAACAAAGACCCTAAACAAAAACAATACAAATGAACTTGAAGCCATAATGACTCAAATCCATCACGTAATCAAGTTTCCAAAAAAAGCATTGCCTACTTTTTAGGGTGGTGGTCGTACGGTGAAAATAGTTAATCAATGCCAGTGCCGACTACAACAGTTTTGGGCCCGAAGCGTTAAATTTGTTCCGCTGGCTTATCAAAATCAGCCAGAATCGTCATGTGCACGACAATGGCAATGGCAATGGCAATGGCATCCACTTTCACATAAGCCATTCGCCTTAACCTAAACAACATAGAATAGAAGAAAAAGAGGGAGAGAGTAAGTCGAGGCGAGCCTAATGGCTTCAGCCATTTCCGGCACACCCAAAAACGTTACCCGCAAATTAGTTTTAGGCCCATGCGGCTGCCGTTGCTGCCGTGCGAACAATTGTAAAAGCCAAAATCGAATCTTTTCAAAACCGGACGCACATCCTTCAACGGCGTCGCTGTCGGCGTTGGCATTGCCATTGGCAGCAGCATTGGCATCGTTGTCGTTCTCATCGTTGTCGTTGTTGGCATCGCTTTAGAATTCATTAAACGGCTGGCTCTTAATGGAAATGGCCGATAACGTTTGTGCTACGCTTCGATAAGCGTCGTGCGCCGTAGAAATCCAAAATGCATGGTGCGTAATGGTCGCTGGCAGCGCATTGTTTGGCCATTCGTTCGGTTTCGGGCCCTCTGAATCTTGGGGCCAATATCAAAAATGCTCCATAATTCAAATAACAAGAACAAAGCTGCTGTGTGGCTGCTATGTAGCGGCTGTGGCAAGCAACAATAACTTCAAAGACCGCAAGTAAATTAATGTTAATTTTATGCTAAAATCGACAACGGGCAAAAATGTAACCAAGAAAATGCCACCGCAACAGCTCAGCGCTCTGTACAGCGGCCAGCGCCCAGTCCAATTCCAATCAACTTCAACGGGATCATCATCATTATCATCATTATTATCATAATCGTCAGGCCTCGTCGCTCGATTGGCATTTTGACACGGACGAAAGAGAACGGTGCCTTGAGCCGTTGTGGATTAACACAGCATCAGTAGGCGAAAAATTTAAATTTATGCCGACTGCGGCACATAATTTAAAAATATCAATCAACTCGATAACGCAGATTGTGGGCGGTCAGCGCACAAGCTCTCCCAAAACGAAACCATCCCCGCACTCACCCGCCCACCCTCAATCGACCACCCAAACGCCAGGCAAACAAACAAACAAACAAAAAAACCCGAATTCAAGCCAAGCGAACTCAGGCGTTGCGCGTCATCGTCATCGTCTGCGTCGTCTCTAGTCCAGAGAGCACCAAAGTGGCAAAGGCAAAGGAAAAACTTGGTAAACAACAGGCGAAAGCAGAGCTAACAAAAGTTGCCGTGGCAGCAAACTGTGGCAGTGGCAGCAGAAGTCGATGCAGCTCCGCTTCAATCCGTATTTATCCTTTGGCTCCAAAGCCGCTCACTTGCGTCCATTGGTGCTCGCTGTGGCTTTGGCTACGGCTGCCGCTGCTGCTGTTACATGAGGATGTGGCTGAGAGCGCTTGGCCCCAACTAAGCCCAACACTGTTAAGCTCGCTAGTTCCACAAAAACTTTGTGCTAGAGATGCGGCTGCCTGCCCTTTGCCCCTTCCACAGTCCTCAGTGAGCCCTAAGAAGTTTAAATGTATTACAGTCGCATTGTGTGCCTTACTCTCTCTCTCTTTCTCTCTGTATTAGTTTTTGGTGGATGGCTGTCGTGGATGTAGTGTATATATGTGTGTGTGTGTGTGTGTGTGTGTGGGTGTGTGCATTATACCCATAATGCTGGAAATGCTCTCGGATATGCAACAACAAACAAACAATAACACCCAACTATAGCAAAAACCAAAGCCAGCGGCAGCCTAGCAATAGAAACTGGTAAACAAGTTTTCATCTTTGTTTTCCTTTTTTCTACGGCATGGCATAGCGTAAAAGAGCGCGACCAGAGACCCAAACGCAAAAGTAGCAACAACAACAACTCTTACAATGAATCGTTGTAAGTGGCAGTCAAAGCGTTGTGACGAGTCAAAGGATACCGAGAAATGCCGTCAATGATGGGTGCAACCAGCGTAATCAACAAACGTGGGACAACCTAGATCATTACCCTGCAACGTCAGCGCTTCGTGTCAAAGGCTGGTGTGCAGTTCGCAACATAAAACAGCACATCTGTAACAATTATTATTATATATATATATATGAATTTGTATCGCTGAAGCTCATTTCTCCAGTGCAGTTATTCACCGCAAGATGTCAAAGACAACGACAGGTGGACAAGCAAAAGGTGGACATAAAAATTAGTATATTGCATTATTTTTATCGTTAGAAACTGTTTTTTCATTATGTATTGGCTCATTTACAAGCAATATGTTTTTTTTGCAATTATCTTTTATCATCAATACGAAAGCGCAAGCAAAGTTTCAAGTAAATCAAATGGAATTTTTTTTTGTGTCAAGCTTACAAATAATTATATTAAATATAGGACGCTCAATACATTTATTTAATTGGCATATTAATGCGTGCCAATATTTTCTTGCTTTAACAAACACTTCCTCCTCCTCAACAATTCAGTGCGAGTTTAAAATAAAAGTGTTGTTTATTAGGCAAAAATATATTTGCCATAAAATAAACCAATTTGTAGATTGTTTTTTGTTACAAAATAATACTTCGCTTTAATGTGAACATAAGATTCTTGATCAAAGGTTATATAAAATGTCAACAGAAACAACTTCAATATTCAGACTTTAGGTAGACGCAGAAAATAACTGTTCATTTCACCTTTTTGGTGTATCTGTTATTTGGACACTGGTATGCAAGTTATGCAATCAACATTTATAATTAGTTTACACGTTCATAATTAGTTCACTGTGCCACGGGGCGGCTAGGCAACCGAAAGTGTTAATTATGAAAACAAATCAAATTATATTTACCAGCAGATCATATTTGCTTCGCAAATAATAATTATGTTCCAAATTCAGATTGAAACAACATTGAGAAATAGCAGGTAAGCAAGTTTTTACTATTTTTACTTTATTAGGCTAGACAAATCCCAACAGAGATTTGACTAAATTCAATAAATTTTGCATTTAATTGCATTAATTGTGAGAGTTGAATTTCTAAATTGCTTCAAAGAGCTGTAATTGCATTGAATCATTGGCTAAATGAAGTAGTTGACTTATTGAAAAGGCAAAAAGGAAATTTATTACGTTCTTAATTATGCAAATCAAAATACGAATTTTGTGCCTAATTAATAGAGATTAAGAAAAGATAGAGATATAGATCTTTCAATTTATAAAATTACACACATCACACTCAGAACTCATTCATTTAACTTCAAAAGAAAATGAATTGAATTCTTCAAGAGTTTTGTCACCTAGCAAATATTGGCTGCAAACAAAGTATTGTTTATTTGTGTTTGTGTGTGTATGTGTGTGTGTGTGTGAGTAGCCGTAACACTTAATTACTTTATTGAGTAGCCAGCATAACTCAGTAAGCTTTAACGTCTCCTATTCAAAGATGATGTCAATTGAAAAATCGTGTGCATCTGGCCGGGGTTGGCAATGCAGTTTTCTAAATAGATGTGATAGCAACACCTCAACTTGAGAACCAAGCGAAAATACTTATACATACACACACACACATACGGCTGAACAAAGCATAGACCAAGCTATCCGACCATCGGACCAGTTTGCCAGCTGGCCAGGCCATTGAAACGGACAATTTTAAATCGAAAAATCAAAACCCAAAACAAATTCAATGTCCTGTTTGTCTGTGCTTCTACTAGTGTATGTGTGTGTGTGTTTGTGGCTATTGGCTGTGGCTGTGGCAAAGTTCTGTTTATTTCTATATATGTGTGTGTTTGTGTGTGTTCGTGCTGCTGCTGTTGCTGTTGTTTTGGTCCACTCGACTCGGTTAGCACGCTGATGGGCACAATGGGCAAAAGCTGCAATATGCGGTCGAAAACCGGAAGTATTCACGATTGAAGAACTTAAATATTTGTGAATAGAAATCAGCAGCCGGCACCAGAGAAATAAAGAAAAAGACCGGAGCTGGTCCACTGTTTGTGAATGTCTGGAAAAGTTCTTCTACTTTGTAAATTGGCATGTCGGAAAACTGATTATAAATTGGCAAGTGGAGCAAGGAAATGAAGTAGCGACATAATTTCAATCGCACAAAACTTGGCTGTTCAATAAAGCTGTCAAAAAGAGATATCAAATTGCAATTTCTAGCAATAAATAGAGTTATTGAGCAACTAAGCTTAAGGAAGAATAATATGTTATGAGGAATATAAGACAAATCAAGCCATTAGTCAAGATATTAAATACATAGTCGAAAAATAACCGCATAATAACCATATTTTGAAATGTTTAAGTAATCTTAAAAAAAACTATAAGAAATTAAATAATTTAGAAATAAAAGCAACAAAACTAAAAGTTTTGGAGATACTTAAAAAACCAAAATTATCAACCAATATTAAGCAATAAATGAAATTATACAATTCATTTTAAAGCATTTTTAACGAAAAATCCACGTTTTAAAATTACTTCAAGAAGTAAGCCAAGAAATATTTCATTTAGGTTGAAAATCAGCAGAAAATAAATAAAAATAATATATATATATATACTATATACTAAAATACCATTCAAAAAATAAACCTTATATAGTTTATTGTCTACTTATCAATTCTTCTTCATTAGCCATATATATTATCTAAAATGTTACATATTTTCTGTTGCCATAAAACAAAATTTGACACTAAATTTGCTAATGGGCATCAAAACAAAATTTTGCGAAATTTAAATACGATTCAATTTAAACAAAAAATTGTAAATTTGATGCACTTAATATCCATTAGCTTAAGAGCACCTCTATCGCATGGACATCATTTATCCATAGTGAGATCGTTTCGAGCTGTCAGTAAAAGGAAATGACAACTACAGAAACAACAGCAACAACAGCAACAACCAACAGCCAATTAATGACAGCGAACAACTACAATATCTGTCCACACAGCCAAGGGGCAGTCAATGAAAATCAACTAAGCAATTGCCAATGCTCCAATGCCAGACACAGAACCCCAAACTATCTCATCCCACACACACAAACGCACACACACACACACACATATATATATATATATACCTACATATATGTCAAAATAGAAGAAGAAGAAAATACGCTGCAGCAGTAGCCAGCGTATGGCAAGTGTTTCTAATTAGTTGCTGCCGTCTGTGTGGGCTAAAGGACAACTGAAATTGCAGAAAAAACCAATAAACTCAAAAAAAAAGGAGCTAAACACACAGAAATACACAAGCGAAGAGACTGAAAGAAAATAGAGAAATAAAAACTGAAAAACTAAAATATTGTGCGATACGGGAGCCAAAGGACTAACGAGCCAAACACACACAAACACACACACGCACACACAGACATAGAGCAGTGTGTTGTGCACAGGTGTGGGCGGGGCAGGAGGCGGCCAACATAAATGTAATGCCATTATTAGTTATCGATACACACACACACACATACATGCATATAAATATACCTATAGTTCTGCTTTACACACACTCAAAAACGTATGTATGTTTGTGCCGAAGACACCGTTAGTATCCGGCGCAAAAAGATTTGCTAAACATCCGTTAGAAAATTTGCTCTAAGTGTGTGTTGTTGCCAATCGTTGTTGTTGTTGCTCTTGTAAAGATTGTTGGCAATGCGATTGCAGCAAATCAGAAAAAACTCGCACAAGTGCGAATGTGAATATTGATGCTGTCCGTACCCCTCTCTCGCTCTCTCTCTCTCTCTCTCTCTATCTCTCTCTTTCTATCAAAATAGTTGCCTACAAGAAAAAAATAAAAAAAGTTACTTCGCGTGCGTTTGCCTAGAGACTAGAGACTAGAGACTAGAGAAAGGCAGCTACTTCGCGTGAGTTCGCCTACTCTTACGGCTTACTGCTAACTTCTACTAGGAGTTTCATCTGCAACTACAGCTTCCATACTCCCAAACCCAATCCCACACCGCTCCCTTAACCACTGTGCAGCTTCATCGTTCGCTCACTCGCTTACTTGCTACTTCCGCTTCCGAATCCGTTTTGTGTGCTGTTGCCGCAGAAATTTAACGAAGTCACACGTTAGTCGCTGCCGTTGCCAACAATGTTGTTGTTGCTGTTACGCTCAACCTCTCTGAACAGCATCAGCATCTCAAAGCTCACTCTCTAGCTTGGACTCTCTCTCTCTCTCTCTCTCTGTCTCTCTTATTTTGCTCTCTTATATGATGCAGCAGCTTCGGCAAAAAACAGCATTGTGGCATCGGCATTGGTTTGTTGTCGTCGTCGCGGTCGTTGTCGTGAAAAACATTATCGTCGTCATCTTCGTTGTCGGCAGTCAGCATCGCATCTGTGGACGCGTTTTGTATCGCACATAGCATCCTTTTTAAGCATTGACTATGTTTCAGTTTCAGAGCGTTCGTTGTTGCATTCGGTCGCATTGAACGGAACAGAATACAACTCCTTACAATTTCACGGCAACGGCAACGTGTCGAGTTTTTCGACTCGTAATTTCGCGCCTCAAAATTTTTGAAATCTTGACTTTTTTTCTTGCCCGGTGTTACTAGCGGCAAACTCAGCCTGACAGACTCGCACACGCTTACAACCAAATAAAAAAGGTGTGTGTGTGTGTGTGTGTGTAAGAGTTCACAGTTTTATGTGTGTGTTTGTGCTTGTTTGCCGGCATCACCATCATTGTTGTTGCTGTTGCCGTAGCTCATTGTAGTGACACTCGTCGCCTTCGTCGTCCTCGTCGTCGTCGTCGCCGTTGTCGTTGGCGTCGTTCTCAACGCGGTCGAGGCATTCAGAATACTTGACATTTTCGCCGCCAAATTGTGCGATTTCTTCAGACAGTGTGCAAGTGTGTGAATGTATGTCTGTGACATTGGCATGAACGTGGCTCACTTTGCTGCTGTTTGCCGCTTTTCGTCCCACACCCATCCATCGTTCAAGCACACAAATTCTATCAGCGCTTCAACCGTCGACTCCAGCGATTGGCAAACAAATTTTGCAATTCAATTTCTATTGTGCATGGGCCAAGCGTGTAGTCACTCTGTGTGTTTGTGTCACTCTGCACTCGTCGTTTGCTGTCAATTCAAAAGTATTTCGCATAAAAATTGAAAATTGCATGCAAATTAAATAAATAGACAGACACGAACAACACGTGGCACGACAGTTGCAAGCACAACACAACACAACAACAACAATATTAAAAAAAGATATATATATATATATATATATATTTAAAGACCAAGAAGAAGGGTGGAGAGCCAGCTCTCCGTCAGAAGTGAAAATGACAGTTTCGAGTTCTGTTCGCAATCAAAGCAAATGTCATTAGCACACACCACAACGTCAACGTCAACTGTTTTCGATTGATAGCCGCATCAGCACAGCAGCCGCAGCAGCAGCAACAAATAGCATCAACTGGCGCTGGATTGGAGGCGACTAGGAACATTTGCATAACTTGCAACTAGCTGAGTTCATCGTCAACATGCAGCACACACACACATCAACAACTACTACATCTACATCAACATCTACAGGTAAGAGCCAAAGTCGATTTCCGGTTCTGGAACCGGATCGCATTCGTCCGCCCGCCCGCATAGCGTATCTTCCCTTGCTTCCTCTACCTTTCGCTTATCTCAGCTATCATTTCTATTTTGCTATATTTTTTTTTTGTTCTGCTTCTTCAAATTTTGCTTACCCCGAGTATCAAGTTTACTGCCGCTCCATCATGCCACGTTAGCCCAACTTTTAGTTATGGCTTTCGCTTTTCGCATAATGTCAGTTTTATTTGGTTTTGGTTTTCACTGGCGGCACACACACACACACACAAATACTTCATCCTAGATCCCCAATGGCTTCGACTCTGTGTGCCTTGGCCCCGGCTATTCGGCACCCTTGCAAGATTTATTGTGCCACATACAACCAGAGACACACACGCACACACACACACATACATACATTCATATATCGCGTACATAGTTATATAGAAAACACCTACTGCACCTCGCCTTGAAGCTTATCCGACAACAGCTACCGCTGCCACCGCTGCCACTGCGTTGTTCTTGTTCTTATTCATTTGCAGTGGCAGTGGCAACTGAGGCAGGCATCAGCAGTAGCCCCATAATCTCTACTATTTGCATCGCAGACTTTGCTTTGGATTTGGCTATGGCAATGGATTTAGTTATGGTTTTTCTTCCGTTTCTGTTTTTGCAACATTTCTTTCTCTGGTTGTGTTTGTGTGTGTGTCGTCATTCTTATTCTACGAGCTGCGCTTTTTACAAGCTAACTAGGCGCCTTAGCTTGCCTTGCACTGAAGTTGCACGTTTGTCTCACACTGTGCAAAAAGTGTGCCACATTTACATTTACATTTCGGTTATGGCAACAATAACAACTCTTCCCCTGTTGGCCACATTTTGTTGATTGCAGCATAAACTGCAAATTCCAGCTAATAAATGGCCTTTTGGAAGCCAAAAGCTGTCACATAATCCTTTAGAAACCTACAACTGCAAACTTAAACAATGAACAAGAGAAATAAAATAAACTTTTAATTGTATATGTAAGTCACGTGGAAATTCAAAGCCAAAAATGCTGAGCACTTTTATCAAGAGTTACTTCTACTTTTAATTAGTCAAAATGTCATCAGTATTTTAACTTGAATAAAATGCTAATTAGTTATTGAATGCTTTGCATGTCGTAATTAATGTTTTGAATTGTGTACAGACAAAAATTCTTCCACAATTCTGTTCTACGTATCAATAACATGCAAAATATAATCGTATTACTATTTTATGTTTATTTTGCCATATAAATCAGATTTGTTTTTGCGTAATTAATTCAACTTTAAAGCAATATTTTTTTATGTAAATTATGAACTTGAAAATGTTTTATACAAATGCATTTATTAGTTAAGTTATATTCATATAATAAATTAATCTTGAAAGCATTTAAGTTTCAAATAAGTTCTAATAACAATCGTTTAACGTAGTGCATTTTCTTGAATCAACTTCAAACTCAAAACAAAATAAGCTGCAAAAATATAAAAATCTATGCGACAATGCATACTGTTATTTATATGTTATGCTGACATTGTCAACCAATAACTCATTCCAAATAATAATAATTCACTTTTATACAGCTAGTAATCCTTTATCTGAACAAATGGATTGTGTATATGTACAGACTAGATGTTTCATAACAGTATCTCAACAATAGAAAGCAACCTTGAGTTTTTTCCTCGTCGTGTTCTTTATTGTCACTCGGCTTTAAAAAGTTTGTTTATCAGCCATGCACTCTAGTTTATGCAAAAGGTGTTCCATTCACATGGCCTAAACATTGCTGAACAGAAAGTGGCAATCCATAAAAAAGTCGAACCCCACATCTATTTGGTTATCCGCACATTCCAAAAGTGCCATAACGCATACAGGAAAAAACTTTTTGTGACCGCACTCCTTTTTCGGCACTGTGTAGCCTTCAAACTTGGCGCACCTTGGCAAAAAGACGTGTGTGTGTGTGTGTGTGTGTGTGTTTGTGTATCGGGGATGCAAGAGGATAACGGGGGGTTGACAACGAATAAGCGAATATGTGGCCACGAACTGTACTGCGAGCGTGCGAGAGAGGATTTCACATAAAACGGAAATGGCATTATCCTCGCACATATTGTTGTGCGGATTTTAGTTTTTATTACGGCCGGAACGCGGCTGATGCCCATAAGAAGCACACTTACCTCTGCAGTATCCCCATACTAACCCATCCGCAAGATCTCTTACGGCAGCATAAATACATTTGTGTCTGTTTTGTGTGGGTTATACATCAGTTGGGGTAGACTTTGGTTGTAAGTGTAGGTGCCCACCTTCAACATTGCTCACCTAGCGAGTTTCAATTTATGTGCGTGCACCTTAAAAATTCGTACACACGTCACACACACACACACACACACACACACACATGTCTTGAAGTTGCCGTCGGCGGAGGCTCTTTTGCTAATAGTTTTCAGGCATTGCAGCCGGGCTCCCATGTATTGTCTTTAGCGCCATCTTCTGGTTCGAGGGGAGGTTGGCTGAGCAGGCATGGAGCGAAAATATTTTCTAAGGTGGCATATCGCTAACTCTGGTGTGGGGCCATTGTTTGGAAAGACAAGATTTATGTTGCCGCTGGCCACAAAAACAACAAGACAGCAAATGGCCACACCCCCCCATAAATACCTCTCCTTTTGTCTGTCCGTCTGTCTGTATGTCTGTAAACCTAAACAAACACTTGAGGTGTGTAAAGTTGGCCTTGTCCAGCTATTGACTTGGCTGCGTTTTTTGGTTTGTTTTGCTTTCACATTTTGTGCGTTTCAAATTGTGGTTAGATTTTGGTTTTAGGTTTTAGGTTTACGTTTGGGTTTTTCTGGTTTAGGTTTAGGTTTAGGTTAAGCAAAGCCTTGCTCTCTGTCTGTCTGTCTGTGTGTCTCTTTGTCGTATCTTGGCTGACTGGCTGGCTGGGCAAGGTTTGATCAGGTCTATTGTGCTTAATCACAGCACGCACATTTACATATTGGTTACCGAAAAACTTGAGCAATCCTTTAAGAAGCAACCAGGCAGCAGCAGCGAGAGAAAAACCCTTTTTGTCCCCGTTCGCCAGATAAAACTGGGCTGCCATTGTTGTCTTAGTGTGTGTGTGAGGCTTACGCTTAAGTAAACACACACCAAGAAATACACACACACACTCATACAAAGTCAACACAAACACACACACACACACAAACTCTTTCGCTGACGGTCGCTTTCCTGAGCAACCATTTTGTGAGCATTGTTTTCACTTTTTTTTCCCCTATTCGAATGAGTGACTGAGTGAAAGGATAGCCTGGTTGTTTTTGAGGGGCTGTCCCGTACTTTTCGGCTGCTACATAAAACATACAGCAAAATCTGAAATTGATGATGGGCAGTGATTGTGAAAGTTGGCAGTCAGTTAAATTGAGTTCTGTTCGTTCAGCTAGAGAGAGAGAGAGAGAGAGAGAAAGAGAAAGTATCCTCGCCTCTTTTGTACTCCGAATAATCTCATCGGGCGTCCTTGCCTGTGGCGTTGGTTCCTTGGGGCGCGTTAATTGCTTTGTGAATGGTGTCCGCCTCGGCCGGAAAGTTAACATTTAACTTTAGTCTATTTTGGACTTTAATCTATTTATAATTGAGGAATGCATAAAGCATGTTAAATAGGAACTTACACAAATTCTGCTTTGTTATGTGCCCTAATCGGTCTGTGGATTGAGTTTTTCCCGAGTTTAAGGGTTGAGACATAGATGGACTGAGTAGCCATTGTTTTAAATACGAATTTCTAACTGGCAGTAGCGTCAAACTTGTTGTTCTTGTTGTTGTTGTTGTCGTTGTTGGTGGTGTTGTAGTTGGCGGTTGACTGCTGGCATTGAGGTAGTTGTTGTAGTAGAGGCGACTCACATAATTTGCATAACTAATTTGTGGAAACTTCGGGCGTAGGAAGTTGTTGAAAGTTCCTAAAGTCCTGAAACCTGGCCAAGGGAACCAGGGTATAGCGGTAATTTCTTAGCAGCTGCGCTCCACAAAAGTGCTTAATTCTTTCAGAAATTAGAGCGACGACGAAATAGAAGTTGAAGCAGTGCTAGCAGAAGATGAAGAAGAAGAACAGGACCCATTCGAAATCTGTCCTAATTGAATACATGAGAGCATAAGTTAGCAGTTTGGTACTTTGATATTAACTTTGATTACTTTATGGCTTTATGGCACTTGAGCGTACAATTTGGCTTAGTTAGGAGTTGAGCGCATTATTTGGTAGACCAACACCCCTCTTCCCTCTGTCAACCCACTCCATTGCACCCTGTCAACATCTGGGAAATTTGGTTGTGCAACTTGCATTAAAGCTTCTTGCATGGTCATAAAACATAAATGAAGATGTTGATTAATTGCATCGATGTTTTCGCTGCTTGACAAGCATGTTTAATTATCCAAAATACGATTAAGTAAGAAGGCTCTAGTCGAGAAATCCCGATTAGACGATACCCGAAACCCTATACTTTACACGTAGTCAGGGCTTGCAAGCATGTGTATGTGTTTCTCAACCAATTTGAATAAAAATTTTACAGGTTGTCATTATTTTGTCTAATTCAAACGCCGTCCGAATGTCTTTCAAATTTAAGACTTTGTTGCTATCGATCGCATGTGTAAATCGGAAACGTGGAAAGTTATCGAAAATTTTAAACAAGCTTGTACTGCTTAGGAATTTGGCGAGCTTGTGTTCCAAATCTGAAGTCTCTAGCTCTCATAGATCGACGCGTTCATACAAACAGATGGACAGACGGACATGGCTATATCGACTCGGCTGTTGATGCTGATGAAGAATACACACACTTTATAGGATCGGAGATGCTTACTTCTGCCTGTTACCTACATTTGCACAAAACCTTTACCCTTGCCCAATTTTAATGGGTTCAGGGTATAAAAATGAGCAGACAATAGTTTATATAATTGGTCGATAGTTTTGTGTATTAAAATAGGATTTAAGTAATCGCATCATTCGAAAAGTTTATTCAAAGTTTACAAGTTTCTATGATTTCACTTTGATGGTGGAAGCCATCAAAATCTTCCCCTTTTCCATGCAGTATATATAAATAGTTATTTATACGCTTTGCAATTGTTAACCATTGCTCAAGTAAAGTTTGTTGTCAAGCACAAAGTTGCTAATTTAGTTTGGTGTTATGAATGAATGAATAATTAAATGTGAGTTCGTCTTGTCGCTTCAAAGTTTGTACAAATTGTTTACGCCAAGTGTAATGTTTTTCTTGTACGCGCAACGCTTAACGCTATTGATTTCTGAACACTGTGTATATGTCTTTAGGGCTATTAAATCTTAGCTCTACAATTCTGTTAAACTATTTATGCACAAAGTATTGTCTTCACCTGTTTAAGATTTTTGCGAACTATAATTTGACCATTATTCATGATCGTCTTAAATCTAAGAATACTACGTTTCTTTCTGTATATATAATATATATATATATATATATTACATTTAAGAGCGGTTAACTTATTAAGCTTTAAATTTCATATTCTTTATCTAGTGCTTTTGAGAGTTATAATGACTGAAGGTTCTGTTATTAAGATTAATGTCAAAAGATTGCAAGTCTCGAAATTATCTCGAAACCCTTTTTTGTTTTTGAACACATCAAACTCACATTCATATCAAAAACATTAAGCAAAGACAAATACATTATATAGCTTTTAACTCATTTTAATTTTGAAATTTCACAAAAAAAAGTTAATGAATACAAATGAATATGTGTTCGGGCTGCTTTGTTGTCAAAAAATGGGAGAAAAATACTGTTTGGTTCAATAGGCATTGAACTAATTCTTAACGTTCTCATTTTTCGTTTGCATCATTTTATATATATTTTTTTTAATTTCTCTGTTCTCTATTAAAAAGTGAAAAATACTAAGAGTGAAAAAAAAAATGTAATAGCATTGGGCGTCCAAAAAACACTTTGACAGCAAATAAATATGCTTGTGGCTAAATGTGAAAGGCCACAAACAAACGGAAAAAGTACATTGAAAGAGGGGCGAACAAAAAATAAGGATGGAAAATCAGAATTGCAATTTTAAACACAAAACGAAAAGATTTACTCAACTGGAATACGTAATAAGTGTAAGTTTTAGATGCATGTTTGTTTATTTTTTCTGCAAAAATTCAGTCTCTACATATTTCAATCGATCTAAAGAGAAATGTATGTATGTAAAAGTATTTGATAACATGTCTTTGACTATAGTTTATATCATATAAGTAAGGTAACCAATTTTTATTGAAAATGCTTAACTGCTCACAAAAATAATTAAATTATCCTTTTCCACAAGAGTAAGAAACATATACAATATAAATTCTTAGCTTAAATAGTTAGCCCTATGAAAAATCAAAAACTCAACAGCAGTGAAAATCAAGAAGGATAACATCTCCTGCACTTTTCAGCCACTTTTCATAATTTGTAAACGCCAAAAAGGGGCATTGGAAATAGGTGAAGGAGATGAATCGAGTAATCGATTTTCTTGTTACCCAAAATGTATGCTTGTTAAGCGCTGTGCTTCACAATTTTCAAGTCTTGTACACATTGGGAAACCAATTAGCATGGAAATTCGGCTCTAAATGCCATGCTCTATTGATGGGCTGTTAACGGAATTTACCGCAAGCGTAGTAGAACAACAACAAGATGAAGAAGGATAACAAAATGTAGCAAAGTTTGAAGATTGAAGTCCGAGCCAATGGCATGCCAAATGGCCAGCTAGTTTTTGGGCGTCGTCGTAGCCAACACAGTTAATGGGCAACTGGCACATTTTATGGGCAGAAGGGCCGCCGAACCACATGCTGTTTGGGGGCCAGCATTTTAACAAAGTGTTAAACTGAGAATTTTATCTGCAATTCGGTAATTCAGAGCCCAGCTCCAAGCAATACTCTACTGACCAGACCAACTCGAAAAAAACGAGGCGAAAGACAAAAAGAAGAGAGAGCGCCAAAAAAAAAAAGTGTTAATTTCAGCGTTGCGCGTTGTGCGCTTAGTTAGCATTACGTGGGAGTTACGTAGCTAAAGTACTACTCGACGAGTGCTGCTCACTGACCTCAGCAATTACTCCACGCCTTTATTTTAATTACACGGAAACAAGAGCAATGAAAAGTAAAAACGAGCGAAAAAAGCCAAGAAGACTGAACAGACACACAAGATAAAGTGGGAAGCGCGGCAAGAAGCACGAAGGAAAACGCACAACGCCAAAATTAGGTTATAATCCCGGGGGCATAGTTTTAATTCCCAATACAAATATCACTACACGGAATGTACAATGTGCATAAATTTCAATGACTCTTGTTGCCAGTGTTAGCCGATTTCCTGTTTAAGCTGCTGGCTCAGCAGCGCTCCTTGTTGCAACCATTACAATTACACGCACAGTCACACAGCGAAGGAGTGGGAGATGGAGTGATAGGGAGGGAGATGGAGGAAGAGGAAGAGGCAGAATTGGTTAGGGAGACTGATAACAACGCTCATTTAGTTCAGTTCAGTCCGTCACAGGCAGCAAGTCGTGTCAGTCAATTGAAGATGCTGGCTGGCTGGCTGGCTGACTGCCCAGCCACAAGAGCTCGACATTGCCACAAGACACAACCACAAACACACAAATATGAGCTCAAATACAGACATTGCTATAGGGCGGGAACACAAAGAACACACACATACTACACTTACAGATAGACAGTGGGTTCACTCCACTCAGTGCTGCTCATTTAAATAAATAAAGAAATCTGGAGTAACTTCTTGAAATTCCAACACATTCCATATCATTACGGAAGCCAACCCACAAAAATTTACTCAATCCTTGAATGCGACATGCCTCATGCACCCATACACACAAACCCACACACACACACACTACCACGAGCTCACATACATACACGCATACTTAGAGCGGCAATAGCGCAACCACAAAGCATCTCAGTGGCTGCTGCCGCTGTTGCCGCCAAAAGCATCAACATCAACGTCAGCACCAGCGCACCAGACGGAGTTGTAGTCGTAAAAAATTGTAACGGATGTTGCGGCCGTGTATGTGTGCTGTACACATACAGTACTCACTCACTCACTCACTGACTAACACACACATACGCTTAGCACACCGATTGAAACAAGTGGAAACGAACGAACACACAACTGAGCGCCAGGCAAGGCAAAAGAGAGAGTGAGGGAGAGCGCGAAAGAGCACCAGCAGTTGGCGCAAAAAATAAAGCTTTTTACTCTGTGGTGCTCTTTTGTAACTTAAAACTGCATTCAGTCTGTTGCGTGTGTTCACGTTCAAAAACAAACTTGTGAACTGTGCGTCGAACGGATGGTAAGGTGGGAAGGAATGGGGAAGTGGCGGTTAGATGAGAATGAGTTTTTGCGATGCGTTTAAGTTTGAGTTTTTCGGGCTGCGAATTTAATGCGGCATCATTGTCTGTTACGCCCGAAGAAGTGTTGCCGTTGCTGCTGCTGCTCCTGCTGCTGCTGTTACTGCTGTTGCGGTTATGGTTGTTTCTTATGCCGCCAGCAACGACATTAGCTGTAGATGCAAGTCGTTGCTTAGTCGTCATACTGGTGCTGGTGCTTGTTCTGGTCCTGGTCGTGCCACGTTGGACCTTTCGGCGTCATCTATATATATATATATATATATATATGTATATATATGTATATTACAGCTTCAACATCAAAATCAGCAGCAGAAGCGGCAGCGGCAGCAACATCGTTTTGTAACGGGTCTAGGGCTATTTTATTAGAAAGTTTCAAAGTTAGTTTGCGAGTGTTGCGAAAACCAGAGTTGCGGGTGAGATTCTGAAATGCTGCAAGCCTAATGATGCCGCTGTGTGTCTGGCAACACAACACAGAACTGAAAGACAAGCGAGAGAGAAATAGCGCAAGTTATATTGCCAGCGGAATGATTGATTGTTATAGATGGGTGTATATTACCATGTATACTATTCAGCCATAGCGTTTACGAATTTTCATTGCTTTTCGCTACTTTGATTAGCTTTCTGCAGTCTTTAGTTAGTTTATACTTTGTTTTTGAAGTTAGTAAATCTTCTTGGTCATTAACTTTGTTTCGAAAACAATTAGGCAACAATTAATATCATAATTATGTTGGGAAAACTTTATTCTCCAATTTCTCTTGTGACTAATCGGTAATTTAATTTACATTTATTTAAATGTATATGAAAATATACATACATATACATTTATTAAATGAAAAGCTAAAATTTAAATTAATCAAAAAGTAATTTTTACCAATTAACTTTTTTGTTTCTATCTAGAATTGGACAATATTGGCAACACACCAATTGTAATTAGAATATGCAATTTAAATTGCTGATGTCACATTTATTTATTTATATTAAGTGGAAACATTGTACAAGCCCAAGTTACGAATTAATTAATTGCAATTGCCAAATAACAAATTCTGACCATTTGGGACTGTTATATTCGCATGTCAATTCCAAGAAATATGAGCTTATTTATTATTAAGGGAGAACATTTGCGATGTTGCCAACAGTAGAAAGGAGAAAAGTTATAACAAGTTTTTTTTTTCATTGTGAATATACGTCATACGGACAGGGTATCTTCAAGTCGAAAGTTGATTCGTCTTCAATATTTCTTAATAATTTTTTATAAATTTCTTTATTTTTGAAATAACATTTTGCGGTCGAAAATAAATGATTAAGATACTTTTTGCTTCTTTTCTACCAATCTACTTTTACCTTAAAACGGTATTCTACTAAGGATTTGCATGCTTAAAATTGAGCCCCAAACTTATAAGTTCTTATATAATAATCCCCACATCTTGAGCTTTTTTGGGTCAATGCCACTTCGGCACCTGACCCATTATTTCCAAGCTGCTGACTGCTCAAAAAATATTCGTCCATTTGGATTATGCCGCACTTTTAATAAAAATAATAATAATAATCATAATAATACTAAACGCAGCCGGAGGCAATTTAGCCATCTAGTCATAAAAAAATATAAATCCGCCTACCAAGAAAAGAAAAAAAAATCCAAATCCAACTTATGCCCGCTGGCAAATGCCTCGATTAGCCAAACTAGCCAATTTTGGGGGCATATACACATTCCCGTATGGAAATAAGCAGCTCAACATATTCGCATATATTCGCTTCTTCACATCTACACACACTACAAACGCAGACACATTTACAGTCATATTCACATGCTGATGCTCCTAAAACGTTCGTCGGGCAGGAGCATCAAAAAAAAAAAAAAAAAAAAACATCGAAAAAAAAATGAAATCAAAAACAATAACTTGTCTCCTGACAGCATTCCACAAGCGACCCGAACACCACTCCTCCCCCACTTTCACCCTCTGCACACTTGCAACCACACACACGTTGAGTTCAGAGCTTTGGATTCAGATGCTACAGCTTTGGATTCGCCTTGACGTCTGCGTCTTCATCTGTGTCGCTATGCTGCCAGGCCAGGCAGTTGAGGCAAGGCAAGGCGAGGCGACTTTAACGGTCCTTCTTCCTTTCTGTTCATTTTTGTTTCTTTTTTTTTGCTTTCTTTAGAAAAATGTTATTACGTGCCGCTTTCGCTTGGCGCTGCCAAGTTATGTAGTGCCGCCTATGCCCAGACACGCTCCACCTCCCCCCTGCATTCCTACCACTCTTATCCATAAAGTTCTCTCTCTCGCGCGCGCCTCGCTTGATTGTGTTGTTATTCTGCTTTTGTGTCCTTGTCGACGTCGTTGTCGTTGTTGTCGTTGCTGTTGCCTTAGCTTCTTTTTTTTGTGTGTGTGTGTGTGTGTGTGTGTTTGTGCCACTACACATCTTTTCGATACTTCGTCTTAATGTTATCGTCGTAGCCGATGCAGCGCTCCTTTGGCTGGCTCCTTCAAACTGCCTGTTGTTGTTGTTCTTGTTGCCTTTGTCGCAACAATTTTATTTGAAGCTGCCACTTTTTTTTTCGTTTTTTTCTTGCTGCTTCATTTTTATACACAATTCCACTTTTTTATGGGCATGGACTTGGGCGTATGTGTGCAGCAGAAGCAGCAAAAGCAGCAGCAGCAGCAGCGGCGTCTCCAGCTCTCGTCTTGGTCTTTCTGGTCCTGGTCTCAATGGCATTAGGGGCTAATATTTGTAGACTTTTTCAGAGTTGATTGAGTGGCACGCACTGCCACACATCACACACACACACACACACACACACAAACATTTCATACATAAACATACTGATATGATGGTGGAGCTGGGGTAGGTGGTTGAGTGTCGAGGGCTACGTGCGCATTGCTGACATGCCTGTGGCCATACGCTGCCATGTTTCGTGGCCAAAGCCAACGACGACAACGAATACGACGACGACGACGACGTTGTTTTCACAGCATTTGCTGTTTTTAGTTTTGCTGGATTTTTGAATTGATTACGATATCAATTATGTTTGCTTTGGCCATCGATGATGTTGGCAGGACACGCGCGCACGATTCTCTCGCAGGACTCTCTATCTCTCTCTCTCTCTGTTGGCCCACTTGTTTGCTTTTGTGCGTATAATTTGGAATGCTAGCTGCTGCTATAATTTGTGTGTTTGCCTTTGTATATGTGTGTTTGTGTGTGTGTGTGTATGGTCCTAATAGAATAGCCGCTGTTCCGAGCTGTCCAGCTGGAGGCTTAGTGAATTGGGGCGGATTGGAGGGGCGCACAGTCGCTTGTTCCGCCTGTTATTTGCGCTCGAAAGTATGCTTTGTCTTACACATGATGTGCATGCGACTGGGTGTGTGTACATTGTGTGTGCGCGTAACTCCGTTGATTTGAATTTGGTTGCAATACCGCGCGCGTTCCGTATTGTTGGAACTACTGCTACTGCTGCTGCCCGGAAGAGCATCGCAGCAACGCAACGCGTACATTTAGCCCGGCACCGGAAGTATTGCTGGCTGGCTGACTGTTGTTGTTGTTGTTGTTGGATGCCGCTAGAGATTTTGTCGGGGAGCAGGGCTTTTGGCGGCGGGCAATTACGCAGCGAACAGTCTGGCGATATTAAAGTTCTTGTTGTTATTACTGCTGCGGCTGTTGCTGCTGGTGTCGATGTGGCTGTTGCAACCGCCGCCCGAGCTGCATTTTCAACTTTATTTTGAGCTATATCTGACTCTGTCTGCAGTTATGCAAATATGAGAAATTGCATTTTACGCAGCCAAAGCAACCAAAATGCAGGACAATAGACGCAAAAGAAACAACACTATATACATTTACAAATGGGGCATGGTATATGTATGTACGTGTATGTATGTCTGTGTTTATTGAAAGCTACTCTGGCTGGGTAGCATTCACAATTGCATTTCCCATCCACAAGATTGGGTGGAAAGTTTTCACATTATTTGGAAAATACACAGAGAGCTCGCGAATTTCGCACAGCAAATTGTCGAAGAACATTTTCATCGTGTTTTGTGCTTTTGGCTTTTGCTCATTGCTGCCAGCGTTTATACTATTCATACTGGTATTCGCACACTTGCACACTTGCAGATGCATTCGTTTGAGTCCGTTCATTGTTCCGGTATCATCTTGTAAATGGCTGTTGGCTGCTGCTGAACATTCGCACATATTTTTCACAATTTAAAATAAATGAGAAGTAATTTAACTGCTTTTTCGCCCAGCGATGGCCAGGCCAAGAGCAAGAGAGCGAGCCAGGACAGATTCAAAAGTTTTCCACACAGTTGCCACAGGCCAACTGCATTTATTTCCACAACTTACCAAGCAAAAAAAAGTGAGAAGTCAGCAATTAGCAGTTCCTGCCATACTGCCAGTTTGGCTTAAAAATACTAAAGCGTGACGTGTACCAAAAAAAAAAAAAATTATAAAAGCGAAGAAAGAAACTCAATGTATATATACTATACAAACATTGTATCCATATGTGGTTTTCGATGTCGAGTATTTAAATTATATACACTCTAAATCGATACGTATTCGTTTGCAATGAAATTGCAATCTAGATCCAAACAATCTCCATTTCATTTCCATTAAGTAATGTTCGTATGTGCATATGGTTCTTATTGGGTGTACTATAAATTTAGCTTGTTTATGTTGATCCAAAATTGTGTCGGTGTTTGTAACAGTTAATTATTTTTCCTGTACATAAAACATTTGTCAACATGTGTGTAAAATCTATTCCATGCATTACATTTGGCAGTCGTCGAAATGTATCCCGTTTGCTAAAATATATATCTTGTTTGAACTGGACAAACAAACAGCAACATAATCCATCAAACGATTTACAAAGCAATTAAATTCAGTCAACACAAGAAGCATTTAATGTATATGTTTAACTCTCGAATTATATTAACTTTATTATTCTTATCTATTAATCATTTCAATTTTGCATCGATAAACTTTTTCAAATAATTTTATTAAATATAATCATGAAAGATAAAACAATAATTTTTTTATTTGTTGACACTTCAAAGATTGGCATAAAATAGCTGTGATTGCATGCAATTTGAATTGATATCATTATTGCATCTACCTAAGTTTATTCGTTGACAGTTTAATATAACAATATGTGTAATTGACAAATACACTTTGGTTGAGAAAGATATAAGAAAATCAGATAAATGCTGGTAATTAAATCCTACAGAAAATTAATAAAAAAAATGAACGATTTTCATTAATGTTGATTTAGTCTTCATTTTCAACCTATTCCATAATTTTAAAAATCTGTCACTTGCACAAGTCAAATAAAACATTTTCTCATTCCTAAATCGAATAGTATTTCACTAATAAAGTCATCATACGATAACGTATCTATTGATTATTAGATGGGGAAAGTCCGGCAAATAAGTTTTTGCTGTCTTTGCTTTGGCCCAATTTGGATTGTTATTGGTCTTAATCATCCCAAACACGGTCACAGAAACGGCAACTTAATTTCTAATTACGCGTGCTATTTGTCAGCATTTTTAATAGTTGTTCTTCTTCTTCTTCTACTTGTAATTTTTTCCTCTTCTTGATGTTGTTGTTTTTTTTTTGTTTTTCGTTCGCTCTTTGTAATTTTTGCTGGTCTTTGCTTTTGCCAGAGTGAAAATGTAGAAGATGATGAAATGAGAAGCCGTTTTGGTCTCCCGTTGAGCGGCGGAAATATTTTGCGCATCAAATAGTCCGAGCATGCCTCATTTCCAATTAACAATAAATCCGTTGCAGTCTCGAGTGCAGCGATGCTGCCGTCGACGTTTCTCGTCTGCTGCTGACCAACTGAGCGAATGAGTAATTTAATTTTGTTGCAGCTTGGCCTTTGGTGTCGCACAGACACAGCACAGACTAGCTAAGGCATGTCAGATAGAACGGAAGAGTGTGAGAGAGAGAGAGAGAGAGAGAGAGAGATAGAGCGGAAGAGTGAGAGGGATATAGGGAATGGGCGGTGGAAACTGCACACTTTACGCAATTAAAATTGTTGCCAGCGATTTTTTCGCTGTTGTTGCTGCTGCTGCTGCAGCTAAAAGGCATTTAAGTGTGTCTGTTACAGGGCTTACGTGTTTCTTGTCTGACGCCACTTCCTGGCCCAGGATGCGGATGAGGATGCGGCCTTGTCTTTCCTATACTTGTCGTCTTCGTCTTTTTCTTCTTCTCGTTTGTTGTTGTTGTTGTCGTCGTCTTGGCAGCCCTTTTACTTTTCATTTCCAGGTAACTTGCGTTATAATTAAAAAAATAGCAAAGCGCATTAGGCAACAAAAGCTGCCAGTTGCAGAACACTGTGTCTGGCCAAATGGGCAAATATGGGCGTGTGGCACCAAAGTTAGAGGAGCCACATAAAATGCTTTGGCTAATAGCCATTTTTACTTACTTGTCTCACCTGAACGCCGAGGCCAAAAAGCCAAGTAAGTGCCCTTGGGCAAAAAGTAACGCTTCTACGCAAGGAGGAGTTGAGTTGGGTTGGGTTCGATGGTTAGGCGGCTGGGCAGTCTGAGACTGTGGAATGGCGTGGAATGCCGTGCGTGCAATTAAATGCGCCGTTACATTAACTTTTACAGAGTGTCTGCCTCAATGTCTTTATGTGTGTATGTGTGTGTGTGTGTGTATTTGTGTGCTCTGCTGATTGTTGACTTGATTTGTTTTGCTGCCTTTGACGCCGCAGCGCCCCCAATTTCGGATCCACTGGCTAAAAGCGGCGCCCAGCGACCCCACTCAAAACAAATTGCCGCACTGGCCGCCACACACACACACACACAAACACAGTGAAAGAAAACTGAACACAAGTGGATGGAAGTAAAAGTCGAGGTGGAATACAGAACAACAAGAGTAAGAAAAAAAAGAAAAGAAAGTAAAAAAAAAACAAATGGCAAATTGTTTTGCTTACTTTTTGTTGTGAGCGCCAAGTTGCTCATTTGGCTCCGGGAGCCCGTTCCTTTTATGCGTTTCTTGGCCCAAACAACTTTGGCCAATAAATGACTGTAGCTGGACAGCCATAGACCAAGTCTGCCTTCAGCACCCCAACCACCCACCACTCCACTGCCGTCTATCGTACAGCTAATCTTAGTTTCAGACGCGGCCACCACGTAAACAAATGTTAACTTTCTTGTTTCACTTTGTGCTTGTGTGTGTGTGTGTGTGAGTGTGCGTTGTGTGTTTTTCGGAATTTTTTGATTTAGTGACTTTAATTTACGCTCTCTTCTCTCAGGTGCACCGACTGTTGCCCCCACCCACCCATTCACAGCCCAAGCAGCTGTGACCGGCTGGCAGGATGGCAGGCAATTCAAGTCCACCTTCCACCTTTTGTACACACTTCAGTCGATAGGAAGCGTCAGCTTCAGCTTCAATTCGTTTTTCGTTTTCATTTTTAGTGGTGCGGAAAATTGATTTATTACTTGGAAAATAAAATGTGCTACGTGTCGCACACACCCAAACACACACAAATATACACAAACACACACACACAAACATAGCATCATAGGCACATACCTTCGCACTGCCCCACAATGCGTAGGTTGACTGACTCTGGTTAGGGGTTGTGATTGGGTGTGAGGCGTAGGCGCGCATACATAAACGGCGACAGGCAGTCACAGGTCGCTACTTGTCTGCCATTTCCACTGCCCGCGGTATTGCCTTCTAGCACACTGTCTTGCTGTCAGTTTGTCTGTCAAATCACAAAGGCGATGCCGCTGTTGCCTGACTGCCTGCCTGCCTGCCTGCCAGCCTGCCTGCCTGTAGATACAGATACGCGCCAAGGGATGCCGCAGTCAACCGCTGGAATATACAATGTACCCCATCAGTACGCACCTTCTTCAACCTTACGCATAACGCACACGCAAATAAATGTGTGTATATACTTTTGATAGATCAATCAATCAATGCGCAACGATTTTTTTCTTGCTGCTGTGTGTTTTTTATTATTATTTTTTTTTTTATAATCTTAATTTGTCTTTCACTCGCGCGACTGGCGACGACTGAACCGCGATTGCCATTCATTTTGTTTTGTCGTTTTCATTTTCATTTTCACCGTTACTGTTGCTGTCGTTGTCGTTGTTGTTGTTGTTACTGTTGTTGCTTTCGTTGTCTTTACTCCTGTTGTGATTTCTTTTTATTTGTATAGGAATTTTTTTGTTTTCTTCTTATTTGTGCGCTACGAAGCGAGGCGATTGGAATTTATCAGTCAGCTGCGACATCTTCAGGTTGGTTATACAACATATCGCCTGTCTATCTGTCTCCTCTGAGTTGTCTGTCTCTCTGTCCAATAAGCAACTGAGCACCTGATAAATTGTTGCCTACTTTTGAGCGTGATGTCAACCTGTAATGGATCTTTTTAGCTTTTTCGATTGTTGTGCAAGTGCATTCAATTTTGTCATCAATATGTTTACCCTTAACAATTTGTTTCTTGTGGTTTTTTATCTGCTTAGAAAATATCATACAGAAAGGTGATTTAAAACAAATTAACAATTGGCAATTACTTTCTTATCTATCTAAGCAAAAATCAACTTGTGTTTATTAAGAGTAATTGATAACTTCACTTGCTTTACATAAAACTCTTTAACATCAATTTTGAATTTACCACTTTCAGCCATAAAAATTTCAACATATGTGATAACAATAAACATGACTTAACAGCCAATTTAATTGAAACTTACATATGAACAATTTATTTATTCCCCAAACAATTGTTGTTGATTTAATGTTCATATCTAGTTTCCCAGCATATATATATGATCGCATTAGTTTTAAACTAGGCTCGGTAAAATGGCAAAAAACAAAAATGGAAACCAAATTTTTGGAAAAAGCCCCACAAAATCCTATTGTAAAGTGTAAACAAAGCCACCGCAACTGAATTGTGCCACCAGTGTTGGCAATTTTTGACGGTAACCACCATCGTTTCAGTCACTCCACCACCATCACCACCACTACCCCCACCACCCATTACCAAACCATCAACACACACCCGCATCACCATCCGCATCCACATCCACATCCACATCACATAGGCTGTGTTATTGTTATTGGAAGTGGCGTTGACTTTGGTTTGTTTTTGCGCTATAATATATTTGATTTGTTGTTGGAATTTGGCGTTTTTGTTTACTTTTTTTTTCGATTTTTTTTTTCGGTGTTCCGTTTGGTCGGCCTATTTATTCGGCTTGACTTTTTGTGGGTTATGTCGATCACTGCCACGCATCGCTCCACCCCTCCTCCATTCACAACGTTATTGTAATTGGCAACGCGGCTGGCAACTGTTTTTTTCTTTTTCTTTTTTTCGTTGTTGTTTTGGGCCTGATTTTGCCAATAGGATGCTTGTTGTTGGGCTTTGGCCTTATGTTTTGGCATTTTTGCAATTATTTCTCGCACAAAATGTGGTTTTAGCAGTTTAATTGCTTTTGGCAAGTATATGTCTGTAGTTATTTTGGCAAATTTTCACAACATCAGCATCGATTTATATGCAGCACACACAAGGCCAACACACCGACTCCCTCAGTACCATTTCGCGCGCGAGCCCCCCTTAACACATACAACAACATATAACAAGCGTGAGTAGCAGCTGCTGCTGGTTGCCAACACGCACTAATTGTTGGTGCTGTTGTTGTTGTTTGTTGCTGTTGTTGCTACTGCTGTTGCTGCTGTTGTTGCTGCTGTTGTTTGTGGCTCAGCAATAAAACCTGAGCTATGTGGCCCGCTTTTCCGCATTTCCTGTTCCATTTCACATGAGCGATAAACAGGGACAGAGAGAGGGGGAGAGAATGCGAGTGTTTGGCACGCGTGTTATATGCGGCGTATGCGTGACATTAATTTAATTGCAATTTCACATCTCGTATGCCTTAGGAGGTTTGGATGGATAGCGCGTTTGGTGAATGGCAAAAGTTATAAAAACCAGATTTACAAAATGTTAACTTTGATTTCATTTCTTATTTACGAGCATGTGTGTGTGCGCTAAGCTTGGTTTGCTGCAATCATCACCCCGCCCCCCTCCACAAACCACCATTCCACTTACTTAAACTCAACCAACGTTGACTATTAGCAGCTGTTGCGCGCCCAGTCAAAGACGACATCAGTATCGGATTACATGTGCGCTTTGATGGCTTGCCTTCTGTCAGCAATGGGTGCTGCTGCTTGCTGCTTGTTGCCACATCCTGCGGCTGACGTTTCACTTTAATGAGTTAATTATAACCGAAAGGCGTCGATTATGCTCAGTTATGCGAACACGAACTGTTGCCGCCGCCATCGTAATATCGCGTGCTTCACTTAACCAGAATAGCAAAAGGTGTTCACGTATATGTGTGGGAGTTGTTTTGTGTGTTGTTGTTGTTGTGTGTGTGCGCGTGTGTGTGTGTCGTTGCGACGTCTGCATCGTCATCGATGTCGTCTTTGGTTGTCAAAGTCCTTCGGCATCTTTCGAGCGCATTATGATAATGGCTTGTTTGTTTGTATATAGTCGGAATCGCTGGCAATTGCCTTGTCCTTGGCGACAGGTGCGACCGGGGGCTTTAAGTTCTTAGCAGTTGTTGTTGTTGTTGTTGTTGTTGTTGTTTCTGTTACTGCTGCTTGACAGCCAGCACAAATGATGCCGTTTATTGAGTGCTTTAACTCTGCGGTTTCGCGTTGTGGAGGCAGGAGAAGTGGGTTGTGTGTGTGTGTGTGTGTGTCTGTGCTCCTCTGTTTGCTTTCGATTATGTTGTAATTGCTCAGCTTGCGCAGTTTTTTAATTGGCAATTCGATTTTTTTTGCTTAGCGTACGTGTCGTATGCGTAATGTGCGGGCTTAGTGTGGGTTGGAGGATTAGAACAATTGGGTTCACGAACGTTTGAAGCTTTGTGTTTGTGTGTGTGCGTTGTCATTTGCGGCATGATTAATTGATGCTCATCAATGCGATTAAACTCCATTAAGCGCCAACACTCGCGTCTCGCGCCAGCTGTCCAAAACTTTTCCCACAGATCCCCACGACAAGCGAAATCTCCCCCCAAAGCGTTGATGCCGCAACTACGTCTTTAGTGGCAGATGAGAGCGATGCGCCGTCAACGTTGCGTTTGCGTTTGCTTTTGCTTTTGCGTCGAACGTTGTAAATTGTGCAAATTTTAATTAATTTTATATAATCCTTTTGTAATATTCACAAATGAATACAAATTGATATTAATTCTCAAGTGCTTGGCATTCGACGGAAATCCGCTTGTGCACTCTACGCTTTTGTGGTAGTGTGTGTGTGGGTAAGTGAAAAAGGATTTGTTTTGAGTCGATACATTATCGCTATTGCGCCAAACACCAAACACAAACCCACTAACGGCACACACATACACACACACATGAATTATGCAAATAAGTACTATATACATATGTGTGGGTCTGTATAATTATTTGCCACATTGCATAATGCGGCAAGGCATTTTCGCTCACCTGTGACAGCCCCATTGTTAATATTTCAATAACACAAAAAATTGATGAGTATTATTATTATATATGCATGAATCGATAGATCATAAATTTTGATAAGTAGTACTGCATAAACTAATAAATTATTGCTGGCTTCCTTTGAATTGTTTTTAGTTTTATCCTCATTTACATGATTATTATTAAAATGTGTGTGTGCTCTGTTGAAAACTTAATGCCTAAATATATATATAGATAAAACCAATTTAATTCAAGTCAAATGTGTGTGTGTCCCAATAAATATATTAGTAAATGTAATTATAATCTTAGTTTTAAATTAGACTGCTGCTGTTTAGAGAGATAAGACTTATCTCAATACTTGTCATTCAATTAAAATCATGTCAAACTGTTAAGCTAGCAGATTATTAAATAATAATTTATCAAGATTAGATAGAAAAGTGGTCAACGAAAGGAATTAACTGATAATAAATCCATAAAGATATACAACCGTAAAATTGAATTATCTTATTAGTTGCAAACTCCACAGCTGACCAACAGCAATAATTTAATTTTCACATTTGCCGAAAAATATTTGTAAATAATCCATCGACCAATTAAATCAGAAATTCCTGGTCATGCTAAAGCAATGCAACTCTGTACGCTCAATGTTATTTGTTAATTAAATGAAATTTGATTTAGTGCTCGGTTATGTAACTTTAAATTATCTCAAATATGCGTCAGATATGGGAGTTGGCGTATATAGTCATGTCATATGTAATAAACAAGTTGACAATTTGAGTAATGAATGTTGCAAATTTGCAAATTTGCGTTGCGAATTAACCAAAATTAAATCGGCTAATGAATGTCAGCTAGAAAAGATACGATACATATATAATACATACAAACATATAAATTTAATAAAACATTTTGCCAGCGCCTAATTCAATCTGTAAACTAGGTTCATACATTTAGCCATTAAATTGCAATTTGCTTGTCCTATCGCTTCGGATGTGTGTTAACATGTGTGTGCATTGATAATTGTCAGCAATTTTGTTAACATGCATTGCTATCTAACAACAAATGCTGCTTGTTGCTGTTGCAAGTCGGTTTTGATTATTCAATGAATTTAATATGCAAATTTTCAAATACTTTTGAACACAACTTAAGGTCCCCTAAGGTATTCTATGATGATGATAATATCTTTTACTGTTTGCCGCTCCTGTTAAACTTCTAAAATATCTTTGAATTCGTTTCGTCTCAGCGCACACAAAACGGACCTCCGAAGCATCTTGAGCATTATCAATGACAAATTTGATGAAATAATAATGATTTATATGACAAATTTGCTCAAGTGTGTGTCGTCCAATGAATGAATGCAACATTTGTTAGACTGTTTGGTTGGCTGGTTGTTAGTGTTGTTATTGTTGCTGTTGTTAAATGTTGTAATTGCTGTTTGACATGACATTAATATTTGAACTGCATTTCGGTGTTACAGTTGTTGTTGCTGTTGCTTTTGTTGTGAGTTGTGTGGGCTCATTACTAAAACACAAAATGATTTATTAAAATGTTTAAATGTGTGCAAGCATTTAGTGCAATTCGGTTAGCTGACTTCAATTTGATGTCATGTGATTGTTGTATGGCAAATTTGTAAATTAAAAATGTATGGAAAACATTTTGCAATCAACAACAACAAGAGCAAAAGCAGTGGAAACAAAATGAAACAATGAGACGAAATGAAAGTTTTTCCATTGGTTCATTTTTGATACTTGTTAATGAAGTCATTAGAGCGTGCAAAGGTTCATTTAACAATTGCAACGGATAATGCATAAGCTGCCAACTGTGCTTGTATGTATGTGTGTGTGTGTAAGTTCGGTTCTTGGGTAAAGTTAAGTGGGTGCAGTACAGTGAAGTGGGTTGAAGTTGTGGTTTTTTACAACTACTTAACTATATATGGCCACCCAGGGGCTTAAGAACTTTAATTGGCTGCGCCACACGCTGCGTATGCGCCATGTGCGATAACTGGCATATGTAATGGGCGAAAAACGGGCCCACAATCGGCACGCCCACTTTCACTGTGTGTGTGTGTGTGTGGCTCTGTCGTGACAAAGCCAACCAAAAGTGCCGCTAATGCGCTTAACTACTTGAAATATTTGCCGTACGGGGCGTGTCAGTGGCTCTCGCTCAGTGACTGTTTGGGCTGAGCTAGCTGGCTGGCTGGCTGGTTGACTCGCTTGCCATTCAAATTAAATATTTTAATATTTTACTGGCAGCTGCTACATATCCGTACGGGGCGTATGAGTGACATTTATCTCTTTATTTGACTGCTAATAAATGCGATGCTTATTAATTTTGCCCTATACATATGCAAATCAGTGTGTGTGTGTGTGTGTTAGTTTGTGAGTGGTGTCAAACTTTAGTCACTTGGCTGAGCTCTCGGCTTTCGATAAGATACGAGGCATATGCGTAACACGTATGTACGTGTATGTATGTATATATGTAATTGTACGCAATGCGTCCAAGCCTGAAATAATAAACTCTGGTTGCCAGTGCTTATTATCTCGAAAGTGCACAATTAGTTGATGTTTTTGCGGTGCTAATGCCTTAATGCCCACACACAATCACAATCACACACACACACACACACAAACACTCATCCATATCCATAAATTGCTGCACATGCAACGATAAGTGCCAAATTACAGATATAATATGCACACAACTACACACACACACACACACACACACATACACACTGTTTATGTGTTTGTGTCTCTATCTGCATCTGTTTTACACCCGACCCTCTTTTCGTGCCTTGTTTCGAGTTCATTTTTGTCGCAGCCACCGTGCTGTGCGGTCAGCGAACGGGCGATAATTATGTAGTGTATTTATTATTTTAACCGCTAATTACATAAAATGCATATTAGCATCGAAATTATTTATAAATATGTTTTTCCAAATGACACTTCAACCCATTCCATATCCTACACACACTACACTACACTTCACTATATATATATACGTCCATTGTCACAATGCCATTCGCATTCCACATCTGCACTTCTAGAATTTAGCTACATTGTGTTTTTACTCTCTTTGTGTTTTATAATAATTTGCTAATTTATTGTCTGCTTTTCATTTATTGATTTTTCACTTCGGCGCTTAAATATAATTCAGATTTTTCCTAATGAGTGTTATGTATCTGATTTAGATGTTTTAACATAGTTGTTTTAAATACCCCTCATTGCTGGGAAAGTTGGGTAAGATGTTTTTATACCCTTTACGATACTACTTCTCAATGTATGCTACATATAAATCAATTCATAAAGAATATACTTTATATAGTTTCGTACAACTTCTGTATTTTTTTTTTACGATTTTTCTATAAGTTCACCAATTTAAACACAACTTATTCTATATTCAAGCTCAAACTATGTAGTTTCGCTCTAGACTACAGGATATCTTCGCGTCTACCAATTTAAAATATATTACATTAGCTTGTACTGGTTTGTTCTTGTATTGTTTTTAAAATGACATTTTCATATGTAAATCGACAATCTAATTGTTTTACGGCATTTGTGAATAATATGTCCATTTTGATTGCATATTTGCACAACGTTTGCCATGGAGAGGCGAGAGAAAGTGATTTGAAATGCAGTTAGAATTAGATTTTAGGTGAATGATAAGTGAATGAATGCACTCAACTCATTCAGTTTGCAATTCTAAGTTGGTTGTATCCTTCTTTTTTCAATTTGATTACTGGCTCAAGGGAATGTCATGGAATATCTAATGTAAGCTTAGTTGCTGGAAGAATGTTCAAGTTTTTGGGGCCAGCTGAGCCGGCCAATATTTGGGCTTAACTTACATACACACACACACACACACACACACACACACAAGAACTAGAAGAAGAAATATGGCGAGCTAAAATCGAAAAAAAAACATAAGCAGATCCTTTTTCTTTACAGTTTATTATATGCTTAACTTTCTATTTAAAAATATAAATCCCCATGAAGCGAAATGCAAGCAAAAGAAATGCCAAATATTGTTGTAGTTTTTTAACGGCCAAGCGCACAAAAAGACAACAAAAAATGGCACACGCAACAACAACAATACAAGCAGAGACAATGCGAACAGAGAGCGGGGCGAAGAGACAGCGAGAACAGAAGAAGAAGGAGAAATAGCAAATGTGTATAAATTTCAACAAAATATCTTCAACTTAATAAAAGTTTTGAGGGTTTTTTTTTTGTTCTGTTCTGTTTGTTTTGGTTTTTAGTTTGGCTGCAGCATTTCGAATACCTTTCAACTTTTGGCTAAATAATCTGAAAATACACATACACACACACACACACCCACGCACACCGACTCACCCACACACATAGATGCTAGTCGGTATATGGTTATGCAAATAGCGGCATCGTATCAGCACTTTCCCACATATATGAACATGTGTACATTATCAATTCATGGGGCAAGAGAAAAAACTTCATTTTGCCAACCCAAAAACCCTCAAAAACAACAACAACAACAGCAACAACAATAGTCGGATAGAGTGTGGGGTTGGGATGATGATGACGCCCCTGTTGCGGCAGCAAGTGCCAAATGGGCCACAGGACACTGTGCCATGGCGCTGCAGGATGACACAGGGCAAGTCAGCGCTTAGCAGCAGAGCAGAAGACCATGAGCAGGAGAAGGAAGAGGAAGAGGCGCATTGAACACAACAGGACGGAAGAGGAGTGACACTGACAACTCCCCAGATGAATGCTGCTCCCGATGCTGATGCTGAGCTGATGCTGATGCCTGATGCCTGACATCCGAACCGAACTTGCGTTGATGCCTTCAAGTTAAAAGTTTATTTAAACTTTCTTGTTCTTTGTTTTTCGCCTTACCACACACAAAAACACAACCACACACATAAACACACACACAAGAACACACACACGAGAGCGCAAGAGGATAATAAAAATTTGTTGCATTAAATATGCAACGTAACAGCAAATGAGGCTGGCAGGTAATACTCACTGAATGCTGCGCTGATGCCCAAATAATCAACTGAAACTCGACTCAACTGAGCTGATCAACACAAAGTTTGTTTAATCAAATTGAATTACAACAAACGCGCCACAGGCCTGTACACAAGCACACACTAACACACACACACACACACTCGAGTACACAACACACACAAAAGCATGAATAACAATGTGAACAATAACTAGAAAGAATAGCTGATTGTGGCTTAACGAATTTCAAATGCTCTTCCTTGCATATACTTATTTAAACTTTAAGAACCTTTAGTTCAAGTGCTTTGGGTTTTATACCAGAGGTAAAAGAATTTTTTGATGGTCTTTGTTAAGGTTTAATGGCGCTAAGCATGAGAGCACTTAATAAACTTTGAACAGGCTGATTGATTTGGGATTTATATAGATTCAATTTTTATAGATAGTTCATAATAGTTAGAAATATAATCTTTTAAGTAGAATAACTTGATACTTGACCATTTGCGAAATATATCGATGATGCAGTCGATTCCGAGCTTTAACTTTCTTTCAGCTAATGTTGCATTTAAATTAACGAAATGGATAATAAACTTAGCACAAACCTTTTTTTTTTAAATGTTACATTACACAAAAAACTTGAATGAACCCGTTTGCGAAGAGAGTGTAAGCAAACAACATAAACTGTGACACTGTTTGCCATGTTTAATGCAAACTCTTTGCATTTGTAAGCTTGTTGCCAATGTTGTTATTGTTCTGCTTTCTGGGTTCTTTTCTTTTTGTTGTTTTTTTTTTTGTTTTGTGTTGCCAATCGGCTGGATATCGTACTATACTTGATTACAAATTGAAATTCGAATGCGTATTTGATAATTAAAATTTCATCGCATTATTAACTGAAAATGCCTCGCGGCTTTGGCGTGTTCAATTCAAGTGGATTAAGGTTAAAACAGAACAAACATCAATATTGTTTCTACACAAGTTTGTGTAAGCCAACTTGTATGTGTGTGTGTGTGATTTGACTTTTGCCTGGTCGGGCTTGTTAATTTAAGTAACAAAAGTTGCAAACAACCAAAAACAAAAACAACAACACCAACAACAAACAAAAACAAGCTAGAAAAAAATCACATGAAATGTGATGACGTCCCCACCTACTTCATATACACAATAGGAGCATATATATCCCGCTCATCGTCTGGGCGAGCCATAAAAATATGAGCATTATTAAAAGCCATGCATGAGGCACGGACATCTGAGAGTGGCACACCCAGTGCCTGGGGAAACGGCACGTAAATCGTAAAAAAAGGTTGCCACACAGAGAACAATACCCAGGATACGGATCGGACGGGGCGACTACTACGTGCTACTTTTTGCTCTCTGTGGCACAGTGGCTAAAACAGTTTTGAAAAAAAAAAACACCTAAATAAAAGAGATAACAGAACCATATGCTAGATAGTCATTAGCGTCTTCTTCACTGGATTTTTCTAAAATCAAATTCAATGTTGATAGCCGAAGTAGATTTATTGGGTGGTTATCTATCTATCTGGAATGAAAAATATATGCCAAAAAAAGGAAATGTGTGCAATATGTCACTTTAAATTGGGAGTAGGAAGAGTAAACAAAATTCTTAGAAAAAGCTAACAGGAATAAATCACATTTTCAACAGATTTTCCTGAATACGCAAACAAAAATATATTTCGAACATTCGATATATTGATAATATTTATAATATAATTGAGAACAAACACATTTAATGGATTTAAAACAAACATATTATAATAAAAAATACAAACTAAAATATAGAAAATAGACTATCATTAGGATATTCGTTAAATAGAACAACAATGAACTATTACTTTGCACTTAATATTTGTTTGCTGGATTAGTACAAAATGATAAATCAATAAATAAATATACAACGCGCATAAATTTTAAAGGCCTTTTAGATTATTAAAAGGTCTGTTTTTTTTGTGTGTCGCAACAACGTGACTCCGTTGAAAGAACATTCATTTGCAAAAAAAAAAAAGAAAACAAATTAAAAAGCTTGTTCAATGACAAACAAAAGTGGTAAATTTGTTTTAAAACCACTTCAAATATTACGAAAATAAATATTGCGCAATAAAAGCAGTTTTTTCTGCTACGCTTTAGTCGAAACTGAAAATGTTGAATTTTTCTCAATGTTAAAACATGTAAATGTGAACAAAAAATAAATTAGTGCAAATAAAAATCATTACATTGAAAAGTTAACATTTTGTACTTCTTCAACGAATCAATCAAATGCCAAAATTAATCAACGTATTACGTTTTTCCTTTTAATTTGCTTAAAATGCCAAAAAGTAAACTCTCAAGCCATGTAGACAAATAATACACAATTATTTAAATGAGCAAAGGTTTTAGATTCATTTATGGGTCAGTGAAAGAAAGTGTCTTAAATTTCAAATTTAAATGCGAGTGGGCTTATTTAATGAGCTATTAAAGCAAAAAAATCGCTGTTAGTCTTAAGCTTTTATCTGCTTTGACTTCTTTATGGCTTAGGTACGTCTAATTGGTCAAAATCCGCTTTTCCTCGAGTCACATTCACGATATTTACATTGTTGCAACTGCAACTCGAATGAAAATAGATGCCGAAAGCTGAACAATCAAAGCCACATAAACTGGGTCATCTATCCGAATGACTAACTCGCTGACTATCTAACTGACTCACTATCTCACTGTCAATCCTGTCTGATACGGCATCTTGCTGGCGCTTATGCTTATGCTCAGGCATCTCTTTTTACTCTGCAACTGTCTTTTTTAGGTTGATAGTTCAAGTTTTCTGTTTTTTGTTGCAACAGCTTATGCACATAAGTCGATTATGGTTACCCTTTGCTTAACCAGAACTTGCTCTGACTGCCTGTGTGTGTGTGTGTGTGTGTATAGTTGTTTGCATCTTTTTTGTTCATATGACCATAAATTTGTGATGTTGCCAAGTTCATGTGGGTGTGCGTGTGTGCAGGACTTTGCAAACAAAATGAAAGGAAAGTTGCAATAACTGTGACAGTCGTCAAAAGGCTGAGGAAAAGGGAGAATAATATGGCCAAGAAATCGGACTTGCGTCAACGCAAGTAGCGCACAAAAGTATCAAGTGTTGCTTTTGACGGCTGCATATTGACTTAACTGTAAAAATAACAACATCAACAGCAGCTACAACAGCAACAACAATAACAATCACAACGGTTTTGCCAATGACAGTTCAGAGGCAGTCGAACTGAAAGATATCGCAGATACGTATGTATATATTAACGAATGTTTGTATGTATGCATGTGTGTACAGGCTGCAGTTGAGTTGAGAGTAAAAAAGATGACGGAATGCCCAGCAGGAGTGAGATGCCTTGCGAGCAAGTTTATTCAAGTCCTGTGGGAATAAAAAGTCAGAGACAGTTACAGACGAAGAGAGAGCGAGAGAGAGAGAGAGAGAGAGGTGTGTGGAGCATGTCCGCATGGAGCGTGCTGCAAGTGTTTGGATTGAGTTGTTAGGCAACTGATTTGATTTACTGAATAATAAAAAACGAAAACATGTAGACAGACAGAAAGACAGACTGACTGAATGACTGTATGACTGACTGACTGACGGGCCATAAACAGTCATAGACACTTGGACACTTGGACATGGGCTTTTTGCTGGTAGTGTGTTGATTTTGGACACGAAACGGGAAGTTTATCAACTACAATAAGAAATTGTGACAAGCAAAAATAAACTTTTTGCAAAGACAAATTTGTTGTCGTCAATGTTGGTTGCTGTTGTTGTTGTAGTTATTGTCATTTTTGTTGCCATTGTTGCATGAGTATAACTTCCATAACAAATTCAAAATACTTTTGCAGCAATAAGCAGCAGCAGCAGCAACAAAGTATGCCACAAAAATATAAAAAGACAAATAAATAAAATAAGCAAAAAAACACCCATCTAATATGTATGTATATAGTACAAGAGAAAAATGTGGACACAAAAAACCGAAAATAAAACTACGTAACGAAATACAAAACCAATTGAACTAACAAAATGATAAAATTTCATGCAGAAAAGGAAAAATACATTCCTTTTTCGTGTGTCTGCTTGCCGTCGTTGTCCCCCAGACTCTGAAGCGAAAGTGCAAAATCGTAACGAGATTTACGAAGCGAAAACAGAATATATATATACCCTATAGACAACGAGTAGATGGATTGACGGGGTGCGATAGAAACGTACAGCTGTCACAGCTTTTGACAAATGTCTGACAGTCCAACTAACTTAATATGTAAATATGTATGTGTGTTTTTCTTTTTTATTTATTTTTTGATGCATACCACAAATATAAAAAATAATAAATATATATTGAATTTGGTATGGAGATTTTTAAAGAACAGAAGAAGTAAAACCAAGTTAAATTGATTGCATTTTTCTCTTGAAATATTTTCAAAAAATATCTCTAATTAAGAGACGGTTGAAAGTTAAGAGTAAAAATAATTGCAAACAAAAATAAATAACAAACATGTGAAAATATAATTTAAATTCGCCAATAATTACGTATGAGGAATTTGCCAACAATTATGCCAAGCGTACCGAAAGTTGAAATGCATTTTCAATGCACGACTGAATGGTGTATTCATATGCATGTGTGTATGTGTATGAATTTTCTTGCTGAAAAAGGCTGACACATTTAATTTATAAAGGAAAACTGAAAAGCACACATAAATATAAACGAAAAATATTTTGCATTTGTGGGCCACCACCGTTCGGATTGTAAGTTCCGCATACAGTTGCGAGTTGTACACACAAACACACATATGCAGAACATATAAAAATATAAAATATGGCCAAACATGACGTATGCGTAACATAAACCAAAGACAAATGAACAATTGGATATAAATAAAGCGAAGCAGCACGCCAACCAGACACACATACGCGTACGACACTCACACAAACATACAACACAGGCACACACACACACACACACAGGCACATACACACACATGCAAACATAGAGTGGACTGCGGTAGTTGTAAAGTGAAACCCGAAAATGAAATGCATTGCCTGAAACGCTAGGCAGCAAAATGGCAAAAATGCAACAGAAGCGCATCCAAAAATTAACAGCAATAGCAACAGTGAGACGACAACAACAGTGGCAACAACAATAAATACAACAGCAACGGCGACGGCGACAGAATGGCTGAAAAAAAGGAAGAGAAACGCCATAGTAAAGCGTAGAGTGTGTCATGTAAAAAGCCTTTCAATGGATGCAGCATACTTTTAGGCAATGCGTACATATACATGAGTGTGTGTGAGTGTGTGTGTTAGCGGGTAAGTGAACGTGAATGTGTAAGTGTGTATGAGGGACGCGTGGAGAACGCGATAAAAGCAATGCATAAAAGGAAGAAAGAAAGAAAAAAATACAAAAAGAAAAAAAACAAAACAAAACAACCAGCACACGTCCAAACGATGGGGCCACAAAAAGCGGCACATACATTCAAATTTATATGCACACACATACATATGTGCATGTGTGTGTGGGTGGCTGTGTATGGCCAGGCTCGACGTGCATATGCTTGAATGCGCGTGTTCGCACTTGCACACAAAAAGCAACAGCAGAAACAACGAAATGCACAGCAGCAGCCCATTCAAAAACCCCAAACACACACACACACACACACACACAGACGCATACATGTGCATATATTTGCATTCAAATGCATGCTTGTAAATGTATGTGTGTGTGAGTGGTAAAACGAGTGCAAGTGGGTAAAAATAAAACATTTTTGCAATTAATTGCGCTCAATTTAAAATGTTGCAAAATTAATTCAAGAGTCATGCCAAATACACAGGCGCAGTCATTTATGCAAACAGCAGCCACCCTGAAAGGCCACCAGGAGACAGAAGGAGCAGACGTGGTGAGGAACGAAAAGGGAGAACGGGTAAGGCCAATGCACAGCTGAATTGCTGCTCAAGCGAGCAGGCAAATGTGCAGTTAAAATGTGCATGCAGGACATACACAGAGAGAGGGAGATGCCATGGATATAGCCCGAGGCACAAGGAACAAGCATATACGGACATACAAAAGGTGGGAAAATGGGGTGTAAGTGGTGAGAGGGGGGAGGGGGGGGTGGTAGGGTAGTGGAAGAGATGGTGAGTAAGCGAAGCACGCAAATGTGGCGTTGATGAGCTTTCAACGCTCCCTGTTTGAAAAGGTGCTGGATGGTTGAGGCCCGCAGTTTTAAGACGATGGACAACTAAAGCCAAATCCACACACACAGGACAGGACAGGACTGAGTGTGCTTGGGCAAAAGAAGGCAACAATAAAAATAACAAAAGCGGCCGCAGCCGGTTGCTGGCAAGGCAGGCAACAGCAGCCAAGCCATGGCAGTCTTTTAGAGGGAAAGAAAGCCAACCAAATGAGCAACACAAATTCACACAAACACACACATACTAACAAGCATATAAGCTTGCATGCAGGCAACATTCACATGGCAAGATTGTAAGTCAAATGGGTTTTCTTGTTGTCGTTGTTGTTGTCGTCGTCGTTGTTGGGTTTGTCTGAAGCTGCCTGCATCCGAAGCAGAACAAGAACCAGAAGCAATAGCAGAAGGTTAAGAGTTGACGGTCCGGAAGTCGGCAGTTGAAATTAAGCCAACAGCAATTATGGTAACGAATGCAGCAAGCAGCGGCAATTACAATCCAGCAATTGTTGAGCACTGTTTTTTTTTAAAGCCATATTTAAAGCCATGCACAACAAAAGATCTTTCGATATGGAAGAAAATTGAAACGGCGCAGCAATTCTTACTTCTCTCTTATTCAGCACTTTGTCGTCTGATATCTATTATCAGCAAAATGATTGCAATCGTATCTTACAATCCTTTACGAGCAGCACTCAATTATAATGATATTTACGGAATGATTGAGCAATCTTGACTATTAGATAACACATGTCAAACAAATGGAGTGCCCACTTCTTCGATATCTTCTTGCTCTCTTTCTCTATAAAAATAGCAATATGGGTTATCTTATCGTAACATTCTATACACTCCCTCTTCTACATACCTACATGAACATGTATAAAGAAGTAAAGATGGGTCCAGGATATACACGCGTGCCCAGTTCAATGAAGCTATTGCTGAAAGCGTTCAACACAATGCGTTTTACAAACTCCCCAAAGCTATTTCGAAAAACCGAAACTTTTTTCTTTTCGGAGCGCACAAAAAAAATATATATATGTATACTCTATATATAAGACAGCAAACGAAGTAATTTTTTTGTTTGTTTTTTTTTTGTTGCTGCTTGTTCGAAGGCAGGCTGCGGGTGCAGAGAGCAGAGCAGCCTCATGTCTCGGTGTGGGCAAATAAATGCCAAGTGCTACGCAAAACCAAATAAAGTCGAGCACATGCACACACAAACTCAACCCCAACTCTTGCAACTCTCACCCTCGCACACACAAACACACACAGAGATACTTATACGCACGCACATTTAACAGTAACAGACGTTGGCAATGAACACAATTGCATAGACTTTCCACACTGTGTCGAGCACATGTAAAAATTTCAGCAAAAGTTATGTTTACGAATTTAGGAGATTATTCTACTTCAAAGCGTTCCGCAGAAAATGTTTAAAAAAAACCATATATATTTTAACAAACATACTTCTTGAATCAAATCTACTTTATTTAACATATTTAGACTCATTTTTAATGGCATATTTCATCTATTTCTAAACTAACTTCTTTTCTTTCTAAGCTTCGTTGAATTGTTTTACTTCTAAGCAATTTTCACCATTATTTCCTTAATATTTGTTGTAAGGTCTTTTGAAATGTAATTGTTATTTAAGTTTTCAATTAAATGAATTGTTTATTTACATGTATGTTTGCTTATTTAAGGCCAGTGTGCAGATGAAGCAAGTAGGCAACTGGCAGAGGCAGAGTCTTTTAGTCCTTTAGTTGCTCAATTTCAGTTTCACACTTCCGCCGCCACAGACATACACACACGTGCATATACACACAAACACATACATAGAGAGAGAGACACATATGGGTGTCCTTTTGCTGCAGGCGTAAAAACGTGAGGCGTACAATTTACGCCAGAAAAACAACAACAACAACAAGAAAAGTAACAGCTATGAGAACAACGATGATGATGAGGACGACGACGACGACGACAACAACGACGACGACGACGATGCCGTCAAGGAGTGCGCAAAAAGGACATGCAACAACAATTAAAGTTTGAAAGAAGCAGCAATGCCGGCGACGCCGCCCGACACGGAAAAAGTAAACCGAGCAAAAGTTGTTAACGGCGCATAAAAAATGAAGGAAAAAAATACTGCAAGAGACCAGAACGGCGATCAGAAGGAGAAGAACGAAGAACGAAGGACTGAGGAGTTCGAGCAGCAGTTCGAGATGCAAGGATGTTTCAAGAGAAGGAGGAAGCCAGCCAACTGCCAAGTGGCAGTCGTGCAGTAAAAGGCACGCGCATGAAGCCGTAGGACAGCAAATGGTTGGACAAATGGCAAGACGGACGAAGAAGTAGGGAGAGGAGTCAGGGACATAGACAGGCAGGGTAAAAAGTTTTTGGCATGATAGGGTAAGGGGAGGGGAGGGGTAGGTGTAGCGAAACAGACAGCGGCAAATTCGCATGCAAATTGTGCGCGAAAAAAGTTGAGAAAGCGCCAAAACGAAAGAAAGTCCAACTAGTAGAAAGGAACAAACGCAAAACGTTTGGGTTTGGGGGAACAAACAGCGAGGCAAAGTAAAAAACGATGTGTGGGGCACATACATATATACATATGTATAGATGAAACAGATGAGACACACACGCCGTGTGTGTATGTGTGTGCGTGTGTGTGTGCGTACTGAACATAAATGTAAACAATGAAATTGTTAAATAAACAGCGGGGTAAGGCAAGCCGGGTGTGTGGCATAAGCATTTAAATGTGGCATATATGCCTACGAGTGGCAGCCAAACAAGACACACAAACACACGCTTACACACGGGAACAATGACAAACGGAAGAGCTTTTGCTTGTCATCATTTCACGACCCGCTGGCGCTCTTGGTTCACAAAAAATACACAGAAATGAAAGACAGCTGAGAAGGTGTGAGACAACGGCAATTATCACAATTGTGCCTGCAACACTGTTTTTGTTGTTGTTGTTCGGGGCAGAACTCTTCCTGCCCCTGCTCGGTGAAAGCCTAACCTACAATCATTGCCATTGCTATTCATTCATTCAGTCGTGCAGCAGCATTTCACTCTTGCCACCTCTCTGCCTCGCCACTCTGCCATTTTACATTTTCATTCATTCGGGCTAGGGCTCTACGCATTGTTCGTGCTCGACGCCTTGCCGGCCTTTTGTTGCTGCCTTTTGCTGCTGCTGCTGCTGCTGTGAGCTGTGAGCTGTGTTTACATTTACACTTTGCAAGCATCATTTCCATGCCGCGCCTAATGCTCAAGGCTTTTGTGGCAAAGCAAGCAGTCGACTTTGAAAAGCGCGTTGCCTACTTTGCGGCGCATTTAGTTAAATTGTTTATTTACATCATGCCAACTCTCTAGTACAGCTCTCTGCTACTGCTGCTGTCATTCTCGTCTTCTCGTCTGCCTTTTCAGTTTGCTCACAATCAATTAAAAGTAAGGTGCCAATGTTTAATTAAGCTAAACTGCAACGTTGCACACCCCCCTTAAAATAAAACCAAACGCACTCAACCCACTCGACATTAAACATTTTACACGCTGACAGGCGGTTTTAATTAGCGCTTCAGCATTTTAGGGCCGCTTTGTAGAAATTGAGTTATTAGTAGCTAATTATTGAACTTTTTAATGCAGTCAGTCAAATAGTTTTGCAACCCGCTGACACCGAATATAAATCGGCTTGCAGGCTGGCAGACTTGCTTGCTAGCTTGCTGGAAAGCTAATTCCAGTTTAGTCCATTCAGCCTCGATGCTCAGCTCAGCTCAGCTCAGCAACCGAGCATTCGAGCCTTCGAGCGTAAAAAGTCGCCAATAATTGGCTACTAATGGCGTCACATAAAAACTTTCGACGACTGCAATAAAAAATCCCATTGAACAATTTCTGCAAAAAAAAAGACAGGAAAAGTTTTTTTCAGAACACAAATAAAACAAAACAAGTTAGTGCGCAAGTAAGTTAAGTTGGCGTCTGACTATGAGATACCCTTTTAACCTTATTGATCGCTTTTCCTGGGAAACTGTATATAATCTAATCTATTTCTAAAGGCTCTAAAATATGTTTTTATTTTTAAAAATTTTCAAAGCTATTATGATGGTATGCTTATTGTATGATACAGTTTTATTCACGCAGATTTGTACACAAAACAAACACAAACGAGTACAAGTTAAGTAAAAAAAAGTAAAGAAAAGTGAGAAACAATTAACATTTTCATTTTGTGATTTTCTGCATAAACTTTGCATCGGTATTTATTGGACTTGTCAGTTGTTGTTGTTGAAGTCGTTGCCGCTAATATTGCTCAGTATGCAATTGCCAGTGAAATTCATTAGAGCCGGGGGCAAGTGCAACAAGGGAAACATGCTGCAATGGACAGATAGATAGTTAGAGTTTGGCACCTGCTGAGAGATGGAGATAATGAGAACATTTGTTGTTGTTGTTGTCAGCTCACTGCTGCTGTCTGTGATAATGGGCGTGGCTGCGGGCAGCTTAAAGTGTATAGGGAAGGAAAGTGAAGAGAAAAGGGTTGCACAAGCGAGCTATATGTGGCAGCAACTCACTTGGCACGCGCATTATTGCAAACAATTTGCCCCTGTTTGTGTAGTGGACAAATGACAGGCAGGCTAAAGGACAATGGACAATGGCAGAGAAAGGCGGCTAAAGCCAGCCGCGCGCTGGCAATCGGAAATGTTGCCAATGTTGTATGGCAAAGCCAGACAAACACACACAAACCAGCTGCTTCGCCTTGCAGGCATAAACAAAACACACAAAACTCACACACAAACACACACACAGACACGTGTGTATGTTGTTGTATATGCAGTCAGTCGTGTCGCATATATATATATATATATAGATATATATATATGTTGAAAGTTCTTCGTAACTCCAGCCTCTTTCTACTTGCAGCTTGTTTTGTTGCCTTTTTAGCAGCCTGCAGTGTTTGTTTTAATTTAAATAAATGAGCTTAAGCCCTGATCCTTTAAGGCCTTGTGACTCTGTTTATTTGCTGGCATTGTCCTCGTCATTGTAGCTGCTGTTGTTGTTGCTGTTCTTGTTGTTGTTGTTGTTGCCAAGGTCCTTAGTCATTTAGCTGACACACGCCCACGACGCGACATCAACAACGTCATCATTCTCTGGCTGGTGCGAAGCAAGAAAAATCAGCACTCAGTTCACAGTGCTCAGCACTTTTAAGTCAAATTGCTTTGTCGCTTAGGAGCAGCGTCGGTCATTTACCGTTTTGCCATTTAAAACGTTTCACCCGACTTCTGACCCGCCATTAAGCATTAGCTGCTGTTACTGCTCCCTTTCTCAACTGCAGACGCTGTCAGTTGCATTTGAGACATTGACGTTGCCGCTTTCGCCAACGTACTGGACGTAGCTGTCAGTCAAGCAACTCCACTTGCTGATGCTTCTAGCTGAAGTGTGTTTGCCCTTGCCTATGTGTTCCTGTGTTTTTTCCTCTTTCTTGTTGTTAATGTTGTTGTTGTTGTTGCTGTGTTTTTTTGCTTGCTCCGCAAAACTTCAAAAGGATTTCGCCTTTGCACTTTTCGCTGTTTGCCGCCAGCTGAGCTGCCACTTTGTTTCACTATACCTCTCTCTTTCTCAGTACTGCCCCCCCTCTCTCTCTCTCTCTCTCTCTCTCTCTGCCGCTGTTGCAATGATTGTGCTTAGCCCAGGTGTTGGTTATTTCCACCTTGCAGCAACTGTGCGCTGATTTGCAGTTTGTTCTTTTCATTTGTTTGGCGCAGTTTTTCGTTGTTTTTTATTTTTGCGCCATATTTTTTGTTTACACGGCAAATTTATTTATGTTCGCGCTGTGCCACATTTTTGGTAGCGGTGAAGGCAAAGGGTACATGTTTTATTTTTAAATATTCCCTTTCTTAAGTGCGCATGCAAATTTGTCTGTTTATTTTTTATTTTTCCTTCCTCTCACTTCCTCCCACTGACAGCTGCAAAGCATTAAAAAATGAATACGTGTATATATAAGAGTTACAGAGTTGATGAGTTGAAATGTAATTTAAACTTTAATTTTAACAAGGATTTGTTTTCGATTTGCTGCAACTTAAACAAAAAAATGTTTGTTGCAGTTTATTTGCCTTTTTATTGTCTAGAATGTTGTGTACTTATGCACTTAAGAATAATACTGTGTGTACGCAGTGTTGTACAATCCTGTGGTTTTTGGAGTAGGAAAGACTTTTACAATTTTCCAGCTACTTCACACTCTTTTAAGCCGCTTTTCATTTATTATTAATCTATGCAACGAACAGATTTTACAGCATGCTTAACGAACGATAGTTTTTTGTACTTGGTTGGCTTTAGCTTTAAGCTGCCTTTGTAGCTTATAAACATAAAGAAGCATTAAAATGTTTTATAGGAATAAAATCCCATGTGTTCTTATCAGTTTTGAAGCAGTTCAATCTTAAGTTTTGAATAAATCTCCTAACAACAAACAAGGCTCTCTTCTTGAATACTTTCTCAAGGAATCTTCCTGCATTGCAATCTTTTGTTCAGCAATGCAATTATGTTGTGTAAGTGAACAATATAATAAATCAATCGTGGTATGCTCCAAATGCTTTCGCTGGCTGCATGGCTGCAACATAGCAATTGTAGCATGTCTTGCTTTATATCAGCCCACTTCCACTTAAAAGGTAATTGAATAAGCAAATCGCATTTCCGCCAGCTGAAAGTTGCCCTTACTACAGGCTCGGGCTCTTGGCTCCAGCTCTGGGATTTTGGCTTCTCACCGACGGCGCATTTCGCGCAATTTGGCCCAGAGGCAATGCATTGACACCTCTCGTCAAAAGTTTGCAAAGGCATTTGGCCATGCCCTTCGCCTAACCCCACCCCACATCCACGGAACGTAACTCCTCCTTTACAGTCTATCCAGGATGCACTTGACTATGAGCTGACTAACTGGTTTAGTGCAAATTTACTATTAGCCGAGCGCTCAATTTCACTCAGGAATTAAATTACAGATGCGTCAAAGTGCAGCCGAGTCGCAACAGTGAGCGTTGAGTGGGTTGAGTGGTGCAAAGTGGATTGACGGTGTTGCTGGTTTAAGCAAATGAGCGAGCACCTCGTTAGTTGTTTGTTTGCGTCTTGGGCAAAAAATAACTTTTTTAATATTTACATTCATATTTTGCACCTTTCTGACTTTTGCCAACGCTCAAAGCTCGCTCATTTTTTCTTTTGCTTTTACTTTGACTTGAGTTTAACTTTTATTTTATTTTCGTTTTTCTTGGGCTGTGTTTTTATTGCTGCCACTGCCTGACTGGCTGTGCAAAAAAATGAACAAAAAAAAAAAACAGCACAGTGTTGGAAGCGATGCCATAAATTCGTGTTTGTGTTCAAAATTGCATTTGCCTTTACTTTGAGCGGCTGCTGAAAAAGATAGAAAGAGAACGAGGGAGTGGGAGAGGGAGAGAGGGAGCGCATGATAGCAAAAAGGGCGCTATATTGGCCGCGCCTAAAAGCAGGCAGCGTAAAATTGTAAAACTGCACATAATCAAGTTAGCAGAAAACAATCCCAACACCAACAAACTCTCCCTTACCCCAAGCCCAACCTCAAACCCTATTGTTGATTGCTATTGTTGCAGGCGGCTGCTGCTGCTACTGCTGCTGCAGCACTTAAACTGAACTGTTTTTGAGCTGTGAAATAAATGTTTGGTAGCAAATTTTTGATGTTTTGTTTTAAATTTTTTTCTTCTCTCTCTCTCTCTTTGTTTGTTTGCAGATGTCAACAGCACTTGGGAATGATGCAGATGCATTTGTGAAATCACAGCCCCTTGCGCAATTTACACAAACAACGCATGCGGCAAATCGCATTCGGAATCGGAATCGCAGTCGCAATCAAAATAGAAATTCAACTGCGAATAGAAATTGTGGCGGTTATAGCACAAAAAAAAAAGGAATCTAACCCATAAAATAACCAAAAAAGCAACAAGAGAAACGATTCGTGCAACAGCTGTTGCAAATAACAAACGTCATCTGCAGGCTGCGATAAAAACAAGCCGCAGCATTCAGCAACAATAACAAACACCAGCTACATACATCGACAACAACAGCAATCACAAAATGAAGAGGCATTTAGGGCCAATCTTTGTCATTTTGATAATGGCCGCCAAATGCGCCAATGGCTATCCACAGAATCAGCATCATGGTAAGTAGACATGCAATCAATTGCATAGCACCCCCCTCCATTTCCATACCCATTCCACCTCCCCTTCGCCCTTACCGCCTCTCACCACTTAACATCCCTCTTACGCTTTTGCCAATCAAATTCTAATTCAATTTAATGCCACGTGCTGGGCACAGAGTCAAACTCACAGCTGGATCCCGATCCGGAGTTTATTGGCTTCATCAACAATGTCACGTATCCGGCTGGTCGTGAGGCCGTTTTGGCCTGCTCCGTGCGCAATCTGGGCAAGAACAAAGTAGGTCAATAGTTGCAACCGTTACTGCAGTCAACCTCAGGTTGAAACCCCACAAACAAAATTGATCACATTTAATGTTTTGTTTGTTTGTTCGTCAGGTCGGCTGGCTGCGGGCATCCGATCAAACGGTGCTCGCTCTGCAAGGACGCGTCGTAACACACAATGCAAGGATCAGTGTAATGCATCAGGACATGCATACGTGAGTATATTGGAAATAACAAAGGGTGTTATAGGGTTAAGAAAACTTCTGAGGTATTTATTTTAAATAACTAGCTTTAAATTACAATATCTTTCAAAGTAATAGCCTATGTGTTATATATGCTATATTATTGTAAGGTTTTGCTAAAATTCATTAAGTAGTTTTTGCGTATAAAAAGCGTGAACAAACTTTCACATTTAAAATATTGGACTGATTGAACACTTGCGGATTTTTGATAACAAACAACTTGAAAAAGTTTACAAAAAAACCCATATCAAAATTAATTATTCATCATTAGCTGGAAACTTAAGATCAGCAAGCTGCGAGAAAGCGATCGTGGCTGTTATATGTGCCAGATCAATACGAGTCCAATGAAGAAGCAAGTCGGTTGCATCGATGTCCAAGGTACGAATACAACAAAGATAATCAAGAAAGATAGATTAAAGTTGCATTACTTTTGTACAGTACCGCCGGATATCATAAACGAGGACTCCTCTGCCGATCTGGCCGTGCAAGAGGGCGAGGATGCAACGCTGACGTGCAAAGCCACCGGCAATCCGCAACCTCGAGTCATTTGGCGAAGGGAAGATGGTGAAATGATTCTCATACGCAAACCAGGCAGCCGTGAGCTCATGAAAGGTATGTTTCCCTTTCAATGACGTACGAATATAGCTATGTGAGCGAGTGTTCTTCTTCTGTTCTAATAGTGGAAACGTATAATGGCTCCTCGTTGCGGTTGTTACGTTTGGAGCGTCGTCAGATGGGCGCCTATCTGTGCATTGCATCCAATGATGTCCCGCCGGCCGTAAGCAAACGTGTCTCACTCAGCGTGCAATGTAAGTGCCTCCATTATTCCTTTGCTGTTCCTTTATTCGAATTTGTTTTATATCTTCTCTCGCTTTTAAGTTGCGCCCATGGTGCGTGCACCTAGTCAGCTTTTGGGTACGCCGCTTGGCTCCGATGTGCAACTAGAATGCCAGGTGGAGGCATCACCCTCACCCGTCTCCTACTGGCTTAAAGGAGCTCGCACCTCAAATGGCTATTCCAGTGTTTCCACTTCGAGTCTGGAGTCGGGCTCACCGGGACCCGAAATGCTTTTAGACGGGTAAGTCGTTTACCTTAAAGCAACCCTTTAGCAAATTTTTGAACATTGATTTTTTAACTTAAATACAGACCCAAATATGGCATTACGGAGAAGCGTGATGGCTATCGCGGCGTCATGTTGCTTGTGGTGCGTTCCTTTTCCGCCACCGATGTGGGCACCTATCATTGTGTCAGCACAAACTCGCTGGGTCGTGCCGAGGGCACTCTGCGGTTGTACGGTGCGTATGCGTAATCAGACACAAGTCTCCCATGCGGCATGTTCATATGTTTGACCCTCTGTTGTTGTTGTTGTTCTTGTCGTTTTTGTTGCAGAAATCAAGTTACATCCGGGCGCCGCGTCCATAAACGATGAGCATCTCAATTTCGTTGGCGGTAAGTTAGATAGATTGAAAGAAATAAATCTGTTTGCTCTTTAATATTTCAATGATTTTGACTTTTGATGTTGTTGTTGTTGTTGTTTGTGCTGTGGCAGGTGTGGAGGAGGCGGCGCGTAATGTAGCTGCCTGCAGGTATGCCACGTGGCTCTTGATGCTGCCACAACTGCTACTGCCGCTTCTGTTGCTACTTTGGCCATCGAGCGCGTGATATCAAAATTGAGCGTGAGCCGGCAATCAAGAAGTATATATATTCGTACAGGTGGTATCCAAAAAAACCTTGAGCCGACCCCACAATTGTGTTTCGCTTACGCTCCCGCTCGAACATAATCAAGCTGAATGCTACCAGACAGACCGAAACAACCAGTAAAATGTTTTCCCTGCCAACGCCTTTATTTGTTATTTGTTTTTGTTTTCGCTTCTTGTTTTCTTTTCTTTTCTTTTCTTTTCGTTGCTCTCTTCACTTTTTGTTTATGTTTTGATATTGATAAACGCAACATACTGCCAAAAGCACCGTGGGCAACATAGTATCTTTAAACCCTCCCTAGCCCCACCCCTCTGCGAACCACTCCGCATATATCATTTACATACGTATCACGAAAGAAATTTTTATACTTCCCTTTCAACCCTAACCACCCACAAGAATGTGGCCAAACAAAATATCAAAATGAAAAATATAATAATAATAATATAAGAATGTGGCGCAAACGAAAAAAGAAAAAATTAAGAAAATGCAAAATTCCCAAAACCAAAAATATGTCGCATAATGTTACATTGCATTAAAAATTAAACACGAATACTATAAAATAGTGCATAAATATAATAAACGAAAAATTATTGAATAAATTATCGCAAAAATAAAGAAAAAAAAAAACAAAACTAGTTTGTAAATGTTTGACTTTTTTTTCGTGGAATGAGAATTCAGCTGAATTTAAATTTAACTTCTATTCTTCAATATTCTCGAAGAATTAAGGTTGAGCCATTGTTTGGCTATATGCCAACGAAGGTAAGTAAGCCAAGTTTCACATTGGTCAACTGAAAAAGGGATAAAAAGATTATAATAAGCAACAAGCAGTGCCAGAGTGGGTTTGGATTGGGTTCCTATGAGAAGTGGAATTAAAGCTTTCAACTTACGTTGAGAAAAATGGTGGCGTTTATTTGCAATGTAAGCCTTAAGGATACTCGGCCAAGACGAAGCATTAACATAAATAATTATAAATACTTAAATATGCAATTAACAACTGAGAGTGTGTTCATAACAAGAGGTCGACTAGCTGATGCTCTCAACCTGCCAACAATAAGCCAGAAAGAATATTTATTAAAATTTCTTACTTAAAAGAAATGTACTTAATGAATTTTAAGAAACTTGACCATACTCATTGAGTTTTTAAAATGAGATTTCGCATTTTCATTGGAGAGAAAACGTTTCATAATTTAATTTCAAGAGTACAAATAAAAAAGGTTTTTAAAATCATATAAAGTTGTGATTTAAAGAAAATAAAAACTAAACACTGGCAGCCTCAGACTTGACCAGCTCCTTTAAAATAGATTCACGATCTATATGCATGGCTTTGTAAATAGGTTCGGGTGTTTTATCATACAGTTGTAGAGCAACTTTAAACCACTTTATGGCCAACTCGTGTTCCCCTTTCTTGTGCAGATGCTGAGCAAGAGCCAAACAATCGAGCGTATTTAACTTGGCGCTGTTAATATTCGATTGAAGTTTATTTATACGAATCACATTTAGTTATCTCTTACTTGTATTGTTTGTTGCTTAGCAGTCCCTTTGCCATATCAAACTCATCCAGATCATAGGTTTGTTGTATGCGAACAAAACCATTGACTGCCTCCTCCAAATCTGATTTTGTAATCACATCCAGTTTATGGTCAGATATCTGCTGCAGATCTATGAAAAAGAAACAACTTAATTCACTTTATAAACAACTGCATTCAATAATGATGAATTCTCACCTGCACCCGCATCAATACTTAGAAACTTATATATCTTGGGCATATCTTCATGCATTCTTCGCATCAGTGGAAGGCTAGTCAAAGGATTAGCTATATACGTAACGGGATCAATCATCGCCTTCATCTGTCGCTCCAATGCATCACGAATTATTCTGCATTTTGGTTAGTTTTTAGTTTTGTTGAAATATTTAATCTGTATAACTTACATGCGTGTTATATTTAGCTTGCGCTCCAAAGCTGCCACATAAAGACGCAAGTCTTTAAGCAGATCATTTTCGCCTTCCAGTACTCTTGCCATACCGTAAGTCGACGTGGCAACATAACTTAACTCACAGATAGCCAAATCTAAAAAAATCAACAGCGAGTAGAAAACCAACATTATGAAATACAAATTGCTAACTAAAATAAGTTTATACTTATTTGGAGTCTTATATTTGCCTATAATATCCATAACCAATTGTTTGGTTATAGAAAATTATATATATGCGAATCGAAAAAACTATAAAAACTAAAGCAAATCAGAAGAAATTACCTCTTGTAGCTGTTTTAATATCCTGAACCCATTGAAAATGGGTAAAAAGGGTATAATGGGTTTGTGCGTAAGTTTGTAACAGGCAGAAGGAAGCATCCCCGACCTCATAAGGTATATTCTTGATCAGCATCAACTAAGCCATGTTCCTCTGAACGTATGTATGTAAGAGCATGGAGACTATGAGAGCTAGAGACTCCATATTGTTCGAATTTGCTTTACATTTTTGAGATATGAAACATTGAAGTTAAGTCAAGTCACACACAGACACACATACATACGTGGAAGCACTGACTGTACGCGTTGAGTATAGAGATCAGGGTATCTTTTAGTCGGGATTGCTCGACTAGAGCTATTTTACTTGTCAAGTATTAGTATAAAACTTAGTTTTGAATGAACAGAAGTCCTGAAACACTTATTAGCCTACGCAGTATATAAAATCGTTACAAACTTTAATTCAACTTATGAGAACTCCAAACGAAACACGATTTACATGAACAAAAAAAAAACAACAACAACAACTAAGCTATAGCCTTTAACTAAATGATTAAATTTTGTATACAGCAACGAAGACACTTAACACTGAAAAACTTAACATTGAAGAGGTTTGACATATTTTTTTTTAAACAAATACTGAAATTTCTTGTTGAAGAGCCATCATCCTCCCCCGCCGCCCCATCTGCGCCTCATCTCTCACTGTATGGGTGAGGGGTCGAAAAGTCAAGTTTGACAAGTGCAAGTCAAAGTTATTCAACATTTTGGGAAGCACCACATTGACTGTGGAGTGGTGTGTGTGTGTGTGTGTGTGGATTGGGTGGTTTGCAAGCAATACAATTTGAAATCAAAAGACTTAAACAAATAAAAAGAACAAATACTTCGTATGTGAAATCGTATAAAAAATATGGCGTAACTAATACTTGAAATATCGTAAGGTTTTGATCTCATCCCTTAAAATTTTTGAATTTCTTTAAAACTAATATTAGAAGTATACATGTTTAGCTTTTACACTTGAATTCGTTTACAAAAGAATGCTTTTAGTATATGTATCGAAACAATTTGACGTAGGTATCGATAAGGTATCGTAATAAATATCCAATATGACTTTCTTGTCATTGTGACTTTTCGACTTTTCACTTTGTCGAGCTGCTACAAAAAAATTCAACGACTCCAAGTCAATAATTGTGCAAAGCTGTGCGTTTTTCTTGTTTGCTGTAGAAAAATTACAAAATTGTACATTAACAAAAAACAACTGAAAACTTTTATTGGTCTTGCATTTTACTTTTATAGTATAAAAGTTGTAAGTTTTGTTTGTGCCTTGTTTTTTTTTGTGAATGATTGAATAAAAGTAAAGAACATAATTCTTACATAGATGGACATGAATTATGATCATCATCATGATGAGCAATCGCAGCCGGTGAATGGAATTGTTAAGCCGGCCGTTAGGCCGCCGTCGGGAAAATTGGGACGTCGAACCAATGTGTTGGATAGTCTAAGATCGTTGCTCGAAAATATATTCTCACAAAGCTATTCGTACCACTTTCGGTATCCAGTGGATGCCATTGCACTACGAATACCCGACTACCATCAGATAATTAAGCAGCCCATGGACCTGAATACAATTCGACAGCGTTTCCATTACACTTACTACTATGATGGCGATGAGGCGTTGAAGGATTTTGAATTGGTAATCAATAACTGTATGACATATAATCCGCAGGGTACTGAAGTATATTTAGCTGGCAAGAAGCTACAGTCGGAGTTTTACTCTCAGCTTAGCGATATCGAATGGTGTAATGAGCGGGAAGTGCAGAAACGCCGGTCAAAGAAGAAGTCAAAGAAATATGGCCAGAAGCGAATCAAGCTTGAAAAGCAGGAGAAAGAGAGCGATGAAGAAAGTGGGGATAGTCCAGCAGCAATGCCATTAGCCGATGAAACGAATCTTTCTGACGAAAACCAAAACGAACAAAACGATGACAATCAAAACGATGTTTACCAAGAAGAAGACGTCGAATCGGAGGGGGAAAACGAATCCGTTGATGAGCCAGATAAGTTGGAGGGTCATCAGCGATTGATTTATGAGTGGCAAAATTTTTTAATTGAGAAACATCATTGCGAACAACTGCTCGAAACATTGAGCAAAAAGAAACGCTTTTATCTCAATTGGCCATTCATAAATGCTGAACATTGGCGTTGTTTCGGCAGGAATCCGCGATATGATCACGATAAGGTGGAAAAGCTTGATTGGGGTATTCTCAAGACCCGTTTGGAGAGCAACAAATTCAATAATTTTAACGAATTTGTTGAGAAGATACGAGAAATGTTTCAAAACGCACTCACTTGCTTTCCTTCCGATACAAATGTAGTCGATGCTGTGTTTAAATTGAACGAATTTATGGAGTCCCGTATAAGTGAATATAGAAGATCGATAAATGTTATTAAAGTTCGAGTTCGCCGCTTGGGTGTCGAAAAACAACAGGACTTTGAATATGCTATGGCACAGGATATACCGAATACGGATCAGTAAAATAAATGTTCAAATTAAATGGATAAATAAATATATTTGAATTTCTTTTTCAAATAAACGGCTGTTTGCAGAACTGTTTGTATAACATTTCGCCAGATGTCTCTATTGTTAACATATGTGCTCTTAAGTAACATTGCCATTATGAGCATAACAGCAATAAAAAACGATACTATCGATTATGTGGCAGCTCCACAGGGTCGCATTGTTTATATCGGTAAGCGATCAAATCTGGCAACTGCAAGCATTCGGAAGCTGCTTGAGAAATTCTGTAAAAAATCAGGCAAAATGTTGCCTATAATTGATAATTTATTGTGAAAAGTGTTTATAAGTGTTCCATGCAGTAAATAGATATCAAAATTTAATAACAAATCGCCTTGAAATGTGAAATAAAATGCTGCAAACCTGATTTGTGAAGAGGCAGGCTTTTTTTCATCGTCGTAAAATACATACAGACATTCTCACACATACACACGCACATGTGTACATGTATAAATAACGCGCGGGCGCGTGAGAGAGAAAGAGCGTGAGCTAGTGTTGAATGAGTGCTTGTATTCGTGAGTGTAGCATTGTGCTGTTTATGTGTTTAATTCGGTAAGAGCGAGAGAGAGCGAGAGACGAGCAAGCGCGCCAAGCAAAGGCGAATGCGAGAGCAAAGCAAAAGCCAACAAATAAGTGAACGAAAATAAAAACGAAAATACCGAATGTCGAACAAGTCGAGTGTGTGTTGAATGTTGAATATTGTTGTTTTTGTTATTGTCGTGAATGTTATGTTTTAAATATTGTCAACCACCAGAATTGGATACATATAGCAATATCGTATTGGGATCACAAAAGGTAATTGCAAACAATATAATACAGTTAGGCGTCATCGGCACAATTCATTTTGGCAGATGAGTCAGTCGTTTGCGTTTTGTTTTTTTTTTCGTTACATTTATTTTTTTTTGTTTATGTATTTAGTCACATTTAACAAATGCATTTTGACACTTAAAAACTAACAAATCATTTGTATACATACGTACATCTTAATAAACATACAAAGCTAGTTAGTTGTTGTTTTCGTAGTTGTTTTCCATAGTGAATTGATTTGCTTAGGCAAAAAGTGTTACAAACGAATGCTAAAGCCCACAAATTATACATACATTTACTTGTATCTTAGTAAATAGTTTTTATCTACGCCGTTTAGTTTAGTTTTCTACACACATACACACAGAGAAATACTATAGAAAGCACATTGCAAAACAAAACCAACGGCAGTCGGTTTGGCCAAACATACATACACACACACACACACCCTCCCTCCCTCCCTATTGGGTGAGTGGTAGCTAGAGCGAGCAAGATACAGCTAATTGAGAATGAGCATCAATAAATAACATTAAATGTGTTGTATGTGAGTGAGTACCTACACTTAATTGTTATTGTTGTCGTTTTTTTTTTAAATCAAATGTTCGCTCTCTCCCACTATTTGCCTCTCGCACACACCAATGGGGCCAAGTGCTTTTGTATTTATAACTAAAATTGCGCTGATCATTTGTGTGTTGTTTTTTTTCAACTTTTAATAAATTATGTGCGCGCACACACGGATACATATTGAATATGCATGTATGTGTGCAATAAAATGAAAAACAACCAAGCAGCCAAATCGATTGGGCCGAGAGCTTAGCCATGGTTGCTGTTGTTGTTATTGCTGTTAGTGTTGCTCTCTCAGTTTCGTTTCGTTTCGTTTCGTTGTTTTTGTTTTCGTGGCCGCTGATGATAATTTTTCGATGAATAATTACGAAATATGTTTACGTATGTATTTGCATATGCTGTGTGTCACTCGCTCTGTCTCTTTCGTTCTGCCTCTTGACACCATCATTGCCCTAACATATTTGTCAATCAAAAAGTCAAATTTCGAATCGTAAAATGTGTTAATTTTAAATATGTGAGCGTGAGAAACTTTAAGCAAATATACAAAATATAGCATTAAAGCGCAAAATGAGTAATTGCTTATATGATATTTGCATATGTAAATGTGTGTGTGTGTGCAGCAGCCAGTGGACTTCAAATATTAAACGTCGCCAATTTGTACTCTTTTTTCGTCAATTGTGCCAATTCAGTTTTAATTCATTGTTGGGCAGACGCAACTGCAAACTGCGGTGCAAACTTTTCGGGAAACCCTCGCGAAAATGTGCCAAACTATTTGGATTGCCATTTGCCATTACTAGGCAAAATAGCAATTGTTTTCATTAATAATAGAATTCTGTGCACAATTATACGCAGCATGCAGCAGCTGCCACTTGAAAGTAAACCCACCACCACCATCACCACTATCGGCATCGGCATCGCACATACACATAAATAAACATACATATTTACCTACGCCACCGCTAACAAAAGCAAGTCAAACAACAGCAACAACAGTAGCAGAGCAGCAACAGCTAACATCGGCTGCTACTGTTGTTGTTGCTGCTTTCGTGTTCGTGGCAATTGGGCATCGAACTGCGTTTCACGCTCAGCTTTTAATACTCATTCATGCACACACACACATTGATATTGTATTAATACTCTGCGCTCCCACATATTGGCGCGCACATTTTCTTTCACCTTTGCTGTGTGTTTTGATTTGAACGTCTTTTGGGCACCTCATTCACCTTCGCCGCACTCACACATACACATACACATGCACACAGACGCTCATAGAGAGACGTAAACACGCACACCCACGCAACTATGCTCTCTCATGCTCAAGTTAGTTGGCCCCCACCTTCGCATCGGCTTGTCCTCGGCGCCCATGTTAGCTCTCTCTCTCTCTCCCCCTCTCTATTGCTTTCTGCCGCCGCTCTCTTTATGTTTCTCGACGGGGCACATTTGTTGCTGGTTGTCTTTGCTGTTAAATCAACTTCTTTAGCTGATCCGCTTGGCCTGTTTGGCTTTCTCTTGTTCGGCTCCATTGCGCTCTTATTTACGCTGGTCTTTGGTCTAAATTTTTTTTATTTTTGTGTTGTCTTGCTTGTCTTACCCGAACCAACATACATATATAATTTGGGCATTTTTGCATAATTTAATGCAAATTTACATACCAAACTTGAATTTATGTGTGTGTGTGTGTGTTTGCACACTTTTTGTCGCGTTCATTGTGCATGTTTGTATGTAAATAAGTATGAATGATGTGTTTATGTGTATATGTCTATTTTGAAGCTCGGTAGCATGTATTCGTGCCTTTGGTGTTGTTATTGCGATTGTCGTGCTCACGTTTTTAATCGTTCGTCAGTTGATTCGGTCTCAATCGACATCTTGCTGCCATCTCGTCGTCATTGCTGCTGCTGCTGCTGTTGGTGGTGTTGTTGTTGTTACCTGCCTGTCTGTCTGGTCTGCTCCCTCCTCTGTTGCTTTGGCAGTCGCTGCTTGACTTAATCTGCTCAATTACTCGCAATTTGCAAGTTGTGTACGGCTCTTAATGTATGCCTGTCTCTTTCTATGTTGTTACTTCTTACCTACCTGCCTGAGCTTCTTATGTGCGTGCGTGTGTGTGTGACACTGTCTGAATATGTTTCGTTTCGTTTTGCTTGGCATTCGCCTTATTCATGTTTTTGTACATTTTGCGCTTGTTTTGATTTCTTAATCTTTTTACCATAATTGATGGCAATTAAATTAAAGGTGTGTGTGCGGCCTCGCGCCTTCACTTCGTAATTTCTCGGCAACTGCTTCGGTTCAGTTCGTCTTTGCGCGACTTGACTCGAATCGAATCGAATCGTCTCGATTCGTTCGTACAAATTGCCCGTCTTGTTCGTCGGCAAGATTGGAGATTGTTGTATATGGTTTGTCGTCGGCCACCTTCAGCTCCTTCACCGTTAGTGCCACCACCATACTCCGCGACGCACCTCGCGTGACTTTTATTTATTTGTAGCATTCAAAATATTTGCATCAATTGCTCTTTTAATGCACAGTTTAACAAGGGAGAGATAGTGAGCGAGACAGTGTTAAAAAAGAAATGAATGAAAATAAATAAATGTTGAAATTGAAATCGTAGTTGTTAGAGTACAGGTGTATGGGATTATATAAAAAAAATTTATTTTATAGAGTATTTGAAGCGAAATTATTTGCATAAGTTGATTTGTGAGTTTGAAGGCTACATAAACAATAAACTTGTTAGATTTATGATGATTACCTTGAGTTCTCAGCCCAAATATAACTTTTAACTAAATTAAATATTTGAAGTTAAGTAAACCTTCAAATTTTGGGACAGTGTATATCCAAGTCTTAAGTCTATCGACTGCAACTATTTTTAAGGATACTTTGTCATCTAAAGTCAGATTTTATTGATTAGTTCTGCCAAATAAGACACGCACACAAGCACATACCTGCGTCGTATGTTGTATAATTATAGCGATTTACCTAATTGATGTCAACGCAGCTATTATTTCTAGTCTGCCAGTTTTATGTGTCACTGTGTTTGTATTTTTATTATTCTTGAAATTTACAATTTAAAGCGTAGTTTGTTTTGTTTGTGTTGTATGTATTGTGCGCAAAGAGACTCTCTCGAGAGTGTATTAAAATTAAATTGCTGACAATTGTTTTGAGCTTGAGCGAATTAACCTTTAGTTTGTTATGTCATAAGTCTCTCATGTTATTTGCTTGGCACTTAAATGTATGTGCATCATGATACCAATTCACTTCACACACATTTTATGTGATGCGCATTAGAATTGAATTGTTATATATTTTTTATACAGATTTTATCTCTTAAGTACACTAATTAACATAAATTTTATCATGAAATCAGCCTTACCTTCCCTACACACCACATAAAACAATCGTCATCATCATCCCTTATAGCAATCCATTGTTCAACATGGATATGATCAATGCGCGCCGCAATTGGAGATACTAACCACTATACTATCGAGTAAACAATCAAACTGTGGGAACAGTAAATGTGTTAAATAATTATTTACTATCCTTTCTCTGCCCACGCAACGCTTTAATTAAGTAACAACAGCTTATTTCCCAAAGAACTATTCTTAATGGAGCATAATAGAATTTCTTTTGGATATACTTGATTTCGGTAAAGTTATACTTAAACAATCCGTTAGACTTTATTCAGCCAAAGTTTGAAATCCAATGTTAGGGGTTGGGTATTTCACTTAAGTTTAAAAGCTGTTATTTAAAAAAGGGAATTGTCAATTTATTGTTTGGTTTTTTCAATAACATTAGCACAGTTAAACACGTCATTTTAATATCAATGTGCAGTCTGCAATTAGTGTAATCGCTACATGCATACACAATTATATCTATGATGAATACGTTGTAGACCTAGAGTATTATTCAATAGAGCTGAACTTTAATGCTTACATCATGCTTGTGTTTGCGTATGGCGCAAAGATAAAAGTTAATTGCCAACGAGCAATAGTCAAGCTTTAAATAAAATTGCAAATCTTACAAACAGTTTCTTATATGTATATATACATCTACGTTTGTAAACGAAACGTATATATATATATATATATGTGTATGTATAGGAAAAACTAAATTATTGACTGGCTAGACACAAACAAACGACAAAAGCAAATCGCATTTCAAGAGTACAGTTGACAAGATTGACTAACTGCATAACTAACTAAAAAACAACTAACTAACAACTGACCAGTTAGCCAGCCCAGGGAGCTGGTTATAGTTGTTAGTGGTGGTGGTGGTGGTGGCAGAAAAAGCAGGTAACTGTTGTGGTAATTGGTGCCGCTACCGGGTCGCTTTGAGTCGAATCCGTCGGAGCGGTCGGAGCGTGTCGCGTCGTATGTCTCTAGGCAAATACTACAAACACCTTTTGCACAAAAAACATTCAGCTATGCACGAACTGGCTAACTGAGTCATGCATGCGGCCAATAAGCTTAAGCCAGCAAGTGCTAGTTAAAACAATAGAAACAATCACTCATTGAGAGTTTCCGACTAGGGGATATTAATTATATATAATCAATCAAATGAAATATGGGTGTGTTGCTTTTTTTATAACTCTATGAAAAAGGGATGACTCTTATCTTGTCTCCTGCTCTTAAAGTTTGAAAGACTGATTTACCGTAAGATACTGGCAGGATTATATAAGTATACTTATTTTTGTAATAAAAAAATACCTTAAACTTCCTTGCTAGCACACAAATTTGCATAACTTTATCTACCCCACTTAACCAATTTTAATGGGTATATCAAGTATAAAGAACACAAAAAAGAAACGGCAATAACAGTCAAGAGGGGGAAGGGGAAGGATGGGTTTCGAAGCTCACACACGCAGTCGAACGTTTTTCACCTCATTCTCATTCCGATTCCCACTCCCATCTTCCATCAACCCAGCCATTAAGTAGTTCACAAACATGGTTAACCGTCACATGCAGCTCCTGCTGCAGCATATAAAATACATTCACCCGTCTACTCACATACACACATGCACTCATAGCACTCACTCACACACACACATTCACTCATACACAAAGAAATTGCACACCCACACACATAGTAAAAAGAAAAAAGAAGAAAAATAATCTCAACTTGTTTGCCAACTGCGACGAAGCGAACTAATAAATTTCTACTTTGTTTTTCTCCCCCCTTTTCAATAATTTTTCCAGATTCGCGCTAAGACAAAAATTTGCGCGCACACAGATAACCCGGCACATAAAAAGCGAATGCGCAAAAAGTGTGCTGGTATTAGTGCTGTGATTGTGAGTGTAGTAGAGATATGTAATGATGATGTAGCTGCTGATCATAGCAATGATAATGATGATAACAATGATGATGATGATGTAGTTGTTAAGATGATAATGATGAGACAGCCACAGTAACAGCCAAACAGCTACCATAGTTGAGTAACGTTTTTTTGCGAACACAAACACACCAAGAAAGAAATAGAGAGAGAGAGTGAGAGAGAGAGAGAGAGAGAGAGGGAGTACAGCAATGTGTATAATTGTAAATACGACGAGCAAAAACTCAAAACGCAGAAAAACTAAACGCGCAAAAAGAAGAATTTTCAAACTCGCGTCACCATAAAACGACGACAATCTCATAAGGCGAAGAAAAACTGTCGTAAAAAGAAGAAGTCATAGAGGAAAACCCACCACTTAACAGGGTAGTGGGCTACAACAACGACACCCATAAAAACAACAACAGTAAGAATTTCAATTTCAAGCAAAAAAAAAAGGAATAGAAAAACAACAGCAGCAGCAACAACAACAACATAAAATGCGCGCTAGCAACAACAATGAATAACAAGAAAATCCTGCGAAGCAGAAAAAGTTCAAGTCTGAAGTAGAAAAACCACTTAAAACGTCGATGAAACGTTGACGGTGCGATTAGCAGGCTAGAGCGGGAAAGATACAGAGAGAGCAGAAATAATAGCCGATTGTTGGTAAAAAAAAAAATAAAGAAAAGGAGAAGGGGAGGTAGGGTGCGACAGGAGTCTGTAAACGAATACACGAGCGCGTGCTAAGGAGCGTTAAGGAACTAAAGTTGTTATATTTTCGTTTTTTTTTTTTTAACAATATGTATATTTAGTGGTAGCACTGCGTGAAGAAAAAAGGTGGTGTGTGTGCCGGTGGTCACGCAAGACGTGGCAATCGTCGTCTGCAGGAGCCGAACCAATAATAACAGCGAGACAAAGGCAGCTGCAATTGCACCTTTACCGAACAGGAGCGCCAGAGAGCGAATCCAGTGTGTGTGTGCCGAGAGAGTTATAAAGAGAGAGCGAGCGGGCGAGAGAGCGTAAGAGGAAAAAACAACGAAGCTAACGAATGCGGCTGCCGCGCGTTGCGACGTCACCTTCGGACATTCGGGTTTAGTAGTTGTACTTTGCAAAGCAAGGAGCGAGGAACGCGCGCGAAAACGAGCTAAACAAAAAAAAAAAAAAAATAAAAATGTAATAAAGGAACGACGAACTAACGAAACGAGTCGCAAACCATCCATAGAGTGGGCTGTAAAGGAACAGTGTGGAGTAGAGTGGAGTGGAATTGGTAACCACAGCAACAGCAACAACAGCTTTGTGTTAGTGTGTGTGGAGGGGGAAATTGACGCATTCCAAACGCGATTTAGTTACAGGCATTGCCTGACGTTGTTGTTGTTGTTGTTATTGTAACTGCTGACGCTGCTGTTGGTTTTGTTGCTATTGTCGTTGCGCTTTGTTGCTAATACCGGTCTTTTGGACTCACGTGAACGTTGCATTTTGTTTTTGTTTTTTTTTTTCTGATTTTGTTCGTAGCAGCAGCCGTTGCAAGAAAAGTTTGTAGCAACACAAAGAGAATAACGATTTGCCAATGCAAATGCAAATGCAAATGCACACAATTAAAGATCAGCAAGTGCGTTTATTATGGGCCGCTCCAAGTTCCCCGGGAAACCGTCCAAGTCGATTAATCGTAAGCGGATAAGTGTCCTACAATTGGAGGATGATGCTGCAACATCGGGCACAGCGCCGCCGGCAACGGAACAGCATCAGCAGGGCGAACAAAGTGCCGGCTCGGCGTCCCGGGACAAGGGCAACAATTGTGATAACGATGATGATGATAATGCGTCAAGTGGCGCGGCGACCAGTAGTGGTGCAGCAAACAGCGGCGTTTCGGGTGATACCGCCGGCAACAGTGGCGGAGCATCTGGTGGAGCTGGAGGAGGCGGTACGACAACAAATGGCGGCAGTGTAAATGGCGGTGGCAGCCATCATAAAAACGCTGCACAAACAACAACCACAACAGAGGTCAAGGAATGCAAAAATCAAGGCAACTATATTGAGCTTAACAACTGCAATGATGATGCCGAGGACATAAACAACGATGACGACGATGACAGCAGCAGCAATGACAAGAAAACAACGACAACAAGCTGTGCTGCTGGTGCTGGTGCTCTCGCCTTTGTCCCGGGCCTCAGTGCGTTGCAGCGTGCACGCAAAGGAGGCAATAAAAAATTCAAAAACTTGAATCTGGCCAGAGCGGAGGTGATGTTGCCCTCAACGTCGAAACTTAAACAACAGCAACAACAATTGCAACTTAATTGCCCTTCATCATCATCGTCATCTGCTTCTGCTGCTGCTGCTGCTGCTGCTGCTCCTACAACACACACAACAACAACAACAACTATAGTAAGTGCGAGTGCAATGCTGACTGCGACGTCAACGTCAACTGTGCCTGGAACGCCAGCAGTTACTGCTGGGGGCGGGGGAGGTGGTGCAGCTGCTGCCCTGCTGACGAACCCCTTTGCCAGCAACGCCGTCGTTGTCGTCAACGAGCCAAAAGTTGACGAGGAGGCAGCAGCAGTAGCAGCAGGAGGCAGAGAAGACGCTGCAATGGTAAGTGGATTTCTTTAGCCTCATGTTGTTGTACTGTACACACGCTTCGCGACCGCATTAAAAAACAAAAAAACTAAACTAAAACAAAAAAAAAAAGAAAAGAAGAAGAAGAAAACACATATAAATAAGTTAAAGCCGATTTTCCTCAGTGATTTTTTGTGTGTGTCTCGGCTTTTGTGTTGCGTGTTATTTGCTTACTCTCTGCCCCATTTCAGCTCTGGTTTTACTTTTTTGTTTCATTTATTTTTTGTTTTTAACATATATGTGTGTGTGTGTGTATGTTTGTTAGCCCAATGTAAATAAGAACCCCGTCAAGAGTTAGGGCGCTAAATTATGCGCCCCAGTGCTTGGTGTTGTTGTTTACCTGCTGCTTACTAACTAACTGACTGGTTAGGTTACCCTAGCCTGCCTGTCTGCCTTGCTGGCTTTGCTGCCTATTGCCTGTATGTTTGCTCGCTTACCTGCTTAATTGGCTCTTATGACGTTTTCGCGCTTTACCCTGCCTGCCTGCCTGTACCTGCACCACACATAACTTGTTTTTGTTTCCCCCCAAAACTTGCGCTTGCCTCCCTTTTTATACTATCCCATGCCCTGCTTTGTTTTGTTTTAACTTAATTTTTTTTTGCATTACCTTGCATGCTTCTTAGTTTATTTTTATTTTTTTTTTACGAGCATGTTTCCAGATATATATGTATGTATGTATTTAGTTACTTCTTTGCATGCATTATTGATTGGTCCGCAAGTCGAACTTTTATGACTAACCCGTCTTGTTTACGCTTTTGCAGTTAAAGTCATCAATCGAAATGGCCAATGAGGCAGCAACGGAAGCAACCGCCACCACCGATACCGCCCCTGTTGTCTCTAAATCGAGTGGCTCCAGTCCCAATCAAAATGCTGTGGCATCCTCTACGATTAGTAGCTGTGGTTCAGGGACACAACCAGCGACAGCTGTCAAGCAAAAGAAGACGGTCACCTTTAAGAACATACTCGAAACGAGTGATGACAAGTCGGTGGTTAAGCGATTCTATAATCCGGACAACCGTGCACCGCTTGTCTCCATCATGAAGAAAGACAGCATGAATCGACCGCTCAACTATTGCAGGGGCAGCGAATTTATTGTGCGTCCCTCTATATTGTCCAAGATTCTCAACAAGAACTCAAACATCGATAAGCTTAACTCACTAAAGTTTCGCTCAGTGCATGCCTCGGCAACGACATCCTCGTCCTCCTCACTGCAGGAGTCCAGCTCAACGAGCCTCTTTGGCTCTGGACTGTCGCGCGCTTTTGGCGCCCCATTGGATGATGAGGACGCTGTCTCTGGTGGTGTCACATTTCGCAAGCATGAGCCACAGCAAAAAGCAACTGAAGACAACGAAGATGATGGGTAAGTCATAATTCATAATTGGATACACACACATATTTTCTCTTTTGCTATACATTCCTCCGATTAAAACTAGTTTGTGGAAGCCCTAAAGTATGCATTACTTATTTTTTTTAAACTTAACTTAAAAGTTTGTAAATAATCAGTTTCACTTTTAAATTAAATAAGGGTTATTTGATGTTCTTTTGATTTCGAATAAAAAAATGTGTAAAAAAAACTATAATAGAGAAACTTAATTTCATTGTACTTTCTAGCTCTGGAAGTAGCGATGATATTGAGGACGATGATGATATTGATGATGAAGACTTGGAGGACAACGAGGAGGCATGCTCCGAAAAGAGTGTTGAACCTGGCAGCGTCGATGAAATGGACGGCGATGATAGGCAACTGGTAATGGACAAGCACTTTGTGTTACCAAAACGCAGCACCCGTTCATCGCGCATTATCAAGCCAAATAAACGTCTTATGGAATTGGGCAGCATAAGCAGTAAAAAGAATTCGAATGATACTGGTGTCAAGGCAAAGCCTAAGAACTACTTTGGATTGGGTGATTTTGCTGATGCAACAACCTCGAGCACATCCTCTTCTTTAACTTCGTCCACAGCGACTCCGTTAAGTCAGAAACTGGCAAAGGAACCATTTCCAAGCTTTGGTACAGCTAAGCTGAATAGCAGTTTTGTGCTGCGACAGCCACGATTACAATTTCAAATGGATAAAAGCACCGTTTCATTTGCAGGCTTGCCCACAGTATCAAGTGCTACTGCGCAAGCAAATGTTATATCCTTTGGTTCGCTTAACAACTCCAATTCAGGTATATTGAATCTGTAACCTTTGTTTCATTGAATTTTGTTTAAATGTCTTTTTTTTTTAACTTTTAGTTGTGGCTATGTCCTGTGTTGTTTGTTCAACACCTGTTAATAACAAGGACGCTCCGTTGGCACGCAAGTATGGCGTGATTGCCTGTGAAGTTTGTCGGAAGTTCATCTCAAGAATGACAAAAATATCAAAACTATCAACGGCCATGCACTCCAGCTCCAGTTCTAGCCAGCAGTTACAGTGTAAAGGCACGGATGGTAAGTAGCTTTGCTTATATTTATAACAGTTCCTTTAAACAATTCTCTTTTAATCACATAAAGGTGGCAGCTGTAACGTACAATCGCTCAAGAGTCAGCTAAAGAACTTTAAAAAACTCTACAAGGAACGCTGCACGGCATGCTGGCTCAAGAAATGTCTGGCAGCATTCCAGTTGCCGACGGGTCATAGAAGTCGCATGAGTGCCATACTGCCTGCCAGCATGCGAGAGGAGGCAGCGTCCAAGGACAATGATAAAGGATGTTCGGAGCTGTTATCGCCAACGGCTAGTGGGCGTTTTTCAGCGCCAACTGTCGCCGCATCCTCTTCTGTGGGTGGAACGACCATCAAGTGGAAATCAAGTGCGGAAACAACAGTTAACTCAATAAAATCGAATCCGCTGGTCGAGAACAATGTTACCTTTGGTAGCACACCGCTACTACGGCCAGCAATACTCGAAAAGCCTTTGTTCTTAAAAATTAGCAACGCGACCAGCGATACTAAGAAAGCCAAAGAGTCAAAGGAGGCTGCCATTGGCCTTAGTCCTGTGCCTAGTACCAGTGAAGCAACTGTGCCTGCAAAGATCACGCGCAAGGCGAAACAGGACAAGGAGAAGGCGGCAAGGGAGCAGGAAAGTGAAAAGCTGCTCAGTCCCAGTGCCAAAAAAGCAATTGAGGCGACTACACATGAGACTCAAAAGGAGGAACAACAAACTACAGCAACTGCAGCAACACCTGCCCCACAAACAAGCTCAACTGCAGCAGCCAGCAATCAAATGGACGATGAAGAGTTGGTTTCGACACCAACAGTCCCCGATAACTTGAAGCGACAACGCATCGATTTGAAGGGCCCGCGTGTTAAACATGTGTGCCGCAGTGCATCCATTGTGCTAGGTCAACCGCTGGCTACTTTTGGCGACGAGGAGGTAGACGAGGCGGCAGCGGTTGAAATTGTGCCAACAACAGATTCGACGCTAGAGGCCAACATCATCAAGAACCCCAAGTCGCCAGTGCCTGTGCAAACAATGATTACGGATGAGAACGATAATTGTGCCACGTGCAAACCTGAAGCACCGGCCGTGGTTAAGAGTATTCCGGAGTCGAGAAGCATCAAATCAAATACCAACCAAACAGAGGCTAAAAAGTCATCAACTGGGGCAGCAGCATCTAAGGGTAAGGTGACCACTCGAAATGCGACAGCAACAGTGACATCAGCTGCCAGTGGATTGGTCGCCAACAAGAAACAACGAAACATCGAAGGTAGTTGCAATGCAGGAAGTCAACCGACAGCGGCACAAAGTCGTCGAGCTCTCGCTAAGGAGGTCAACCGATTGAAGGCGCTAATCTCGACAGACTTCTGGGAGAACTATGATCCGGCTGAGGTGTGCCAAACGGGTTTTGGACTGATAGTCACAGAGACAGTGGCGCAACGTGCGCTTTGCTTTCTATGCGGTTCGACGGGACTGGATCCGCTCATCTTCTGTGCCTGCTGCTGTGAGCCCTACCATCAGTATTGTGTGCTGGACGAGTACAATTTGAAGCACAGCTCCTTTGACGACACTCTAATGAACAGTCTGCTGGAGTCATCTCACAATGCCTGCGCTATGTCGGCTGCCACAAGTTCAGCGCTGAATCAACTGACGCAACGTCTAAACTGGCTGTGTCCACGTTGCACCGTCTGCTATACATGCAACATGTCATCCGGATCGAAAGTAAAGTGCCAAAAGTGCCAGAAGAACTATCACAGCACGTGTTTGGGGACCAGCAAACGTCTTCTGGGCGCAGATCGTCCGCTCATCTGTGTCAACTGTCTTAAGTGTAAGTCGTGTGCTACCACCAAGGTGTCCAAGTTCGTTGGCAATTTGCCCATGTGCACCGCCTGTTTCAAACTGCGCAAAAAGGGCAACTTTTGTCCCATCTGCCAAAAGTGCTATGACGACAACGATTTCGATTTGAAGATGATGGAGTGCGGCGACTGTAATCAATGGGTACACTCAAAATGTGAAGGTCTCAGTGATGAGCAGTACAATCTCCTAAGCACCCTGCCCGAATCCATTGAGTTCATATGCAAAAAGTGTGCAAGACGTTGCGATGTCTCCCGCAACAAGGCGGACGAGTGGCGTCAGGCCGTCATGGAGGAGTTCAAATCAAGTCTGTTTAGTGTATTAAAGCTGCTTAGTAAGTCAAGACAGGCGTGCGCTCTGCTCAAGCTCAGTCCGCGCAAGAAACTGCGTTGCAGTTGCGCCGCTGGAGTTGGCAAGTCGCAAGCCCACGGCAAGCTGCAACCGAAGGTCTTGCAGTTCAGCTACAATGGCCTGGGCAGCGATGGTGAGTCACAGAACAGCGATGATGTCTACGAGTTCAAGGAGCAGCACAATGCTAATCTCAAGCCTTCAACGCCAGTGCCATGCAGCTGCCTGCTACCGGTTACACAGTCGCATACCTTCAGCCTGGTCGATATTAAGCAGAAGATTGCTGGCAATGCATACGTATCGCTAGCGGAATTCAACTATGACATGAGCCAAGTGATACAGCAAAGTAACTGTGATGAACTGGATATTGCGTACAAGGAGCTTCTTAGTGAGCAGTTTCCCTGGTTCCAAAACGAAACAAAAGCCTGCACCGATGCCCTTGAGGAGGACATGTTTGAATCATGCGGCTATGAGGAGCTGGAGGAGCCACCATCCACCTATGCCGAACATCAGACTGCATCACAGCCGCCACGTGTTGGCCTTCTGGACATACCGCTGGACGATGTGGATGATTTGGGCAGTGGTTGTGGTTTGAAAACACGTCTCGACTCACGCGTTTGCCTCTTCTGCCGCAAGAGCGGCGAGGGTCTCTCCAGCGAGGAGGCACGTCTGCTCTACTGCGGCCACGATTGCTGGGTGCACACAAACTGTGCCATGTGGTCTGCCGAGGTTTTTGAGGAGATTGACGGATCGCTGCAGAACGTGCATAGTGCTGTGGCACGTGGCAGGATGATTAAGTGCGTCGTTTGTGGGAATCGTGGTGCCACTGTTGGCTGCAATGTTAAATCGTGTGGCGAACATTATCACTATCCTTGTGCAAGAAGCATCGAGTGCGCCTTCCTCACCGACAAGTCCATGTATTGTCCAGCTCATGCTCGCAATGCTATCAAATCCAATGGATCACCCAGCGTCACATATGAATCCAACTTTGAGGTATCTCGTCCCGTTTACGTAGAACTCGATCGGAAGCGCAAAAAACTTATTGAGCCGGCGAAGGTGCAGTTTCACATTGGATCACTGGAGGTGCGACAGCTCGGTTCGATTGTGCCACGTTTTTCCGATTCTTTTGAGGCCATTGTGCCGATTAACTTTCTATGCAGTCGACTCTACTGGTCATCGAAGGAACCCTGGAAGATAGTGGAGTACACAGTGCGCACTACTATTCAAAACAGTTATTCCAGCACACTGACCCTGGATGCGGGTCGAAACTTCGTTGTGGATCATACTAATCCAAACTGTTCCCTGGTTCAACTGGGTTTGGCACAGATAGCCAGATGGCATAGTAGCCTGGCGCGTAGTGATCTTCTCGACACAGATTGGGCAGAATTTCCCAATTCGTATGTGCCGCCCGATGAGAATACTGAGGAGGAACCGCAACAGAACGCGGATCTATTGCCGCCAGAGATTAAAGATGCCATATTTGAGGACTTGCCGCATGAGCTGCTCGATGGCATTTCCATGCTGGACATATTCATGTATGAGGATCTGGGCGATAAAACTGAGCTCTTTGCCATGAGCGAGCAGTCCAAGGACGGCACAACACCCAGCTGCTGTACCCAAGCGGCGGGCAGCGCTCCTGTAAACATTTGTGATGAGGACACGCGCAATTCGAATAGCCTTAGTAAACAACTAGAACTAAGCAATTGTTGGCCAGCCAGTAACCCAGTCGAGGATGCCATGCTCTGCGCTGCGCGGAGCTCCAGTCAAGCAAAGCAACTCAAGAATAAAGCTATAGCCCAGAACCGTTCCTGTGTGGCAGCCCTTAAACGACGAAAACTCTCAAAGAATTTAGCAGAAGGTGTGCTATTGAGTCGCAATCAACGCAGCAATAAGGAAATGGCTACAGTTGCTGGAATAACGCGACGTCAATCCGTCTGCAGCAGTAATGGCAATGGCGAGATCTCAACCGAAGGTAGCGCTGGCATGCGCACCAAAAGCTTTACTTGGAGTGCGGCGAAACGTTACTATGAGAAGAACGAATCACGTGATGAGCCCTCCAAACTAAAGATCATGCAAATGGATGGTGTGGACGATTCGATAACCGAATATCGCATCATTGGCGGCGATGGCAATCTGTCCACGGCACATTTTACGGGTCAGGTGAAGTGTGAGCGTTGCCAGTGCACCTACCGCAGCTACGATTCCTTCCAGCGTCATCTGCCCAGTTGCGAACCCATGTCCACCAGTGAATCCGAGTCGGAGACAACAACGGGCACCACTCAACTTAGCGCAGAGAGTCTCAATGAGTTGCAGAAACAGGCGCTGGCTGCTGCCACATTGAGCAATGCCGGTGGAATTAACTATCTGCAGACTTCGTATCCCCAGGTCCAAAATCTAGCCACACTGGGTCAGTTTGGAGTGCAGGGCTTGCAAGGATTGCAGGCATTGCAACTGCAGCCACAATCCTTGGGCAATGGCTTCTTTCTGTCACAGCCAAATACCACTCAAGCCACCACCAATGGTAATGATGAACTGCAGCTCTACGCGAACTCACTTCAGAGTCTGGCTGCGAATCTAGGTGGAGGCTTTACTTTGACACAACCTACACAAGCGCAACCGCAACTGATTGCTCTGTCCACCAATCCAGATGGAACGCAACAGTTTATTCAGTTGCCACAGAATACCACGGCACCGACACAATTCCAGACAGCGGCACCAACCCTATCAACAACAACATACCAGACGCTCCAGGCGACCAACAGTGATAAGAAGATTGTATTGCCACTGCGGGGCACGGGTAAACCACTCAAGACGGTGGCTACCAAGGCAGCGCAACAAGCAACAGCTGCTGCCAAACAGAAGCAGCTAAAAACTGGCAATGGCGTTAAACCTATACAGGCCAAATTGCAGCCACAACCACAGCAGCAACAACATTTTCATCAGCAGCAGCAACAGCAACAACATACGCCAATAACAGTTGCCACCAATGGTGCCACACAGCTGCTCGGGCAAAATCTGTTGCAGCCACAATTGCTCTTTCAGAGCAATGCTCAACCCCAGGCGCAACAATTGTTGCTGCCACAGACCCAGGCACAAAACATCATCTCATTTGTGACCGGAGATGGAAGTCAAAATCAACCGCTGCAATACATCTCCATACCAACAACAAATGACTTTAAACAGCAGCAACAGACAACGACGCCGACGTTTTTGACTACACCCGGTGGTGGTGCAACATTTCTACAAACTGATGCAAGCGGGAATCTTGTGCTAACCACTGCACCAGGAAACTCTGGCCTACAAATGCTAACGGGTCAATTGCAGTCGCAGCCACAGGTCATTGGCACCCTCATTCAACCGCAGACGCTGCAATTGACCACTGGAGCGGATGGAACACAAAGTGCGACAACGCAACAGTCGCTCATTTTGGGTGGAACAGGAGCAGGTGGTGCAACGGGACTTGAGTTTGCAACAGCCACACCACAGGTCATCCTGGCCACGCAGCCCATGTATTATGGCCTAGAA